>CM077082.1:111210002-112410002 GCA_039513925.1 Platanthera zijinensis | reverse complement strand
AGAAATTGAATAAGGTAACTACCAAGAACAGGTATCCCCTACCGATAATTGATGATTTGTTTGATCAGTTGCATGGTAGCACTGTGTTTTAAAGATTGATCTTCGTTCAGACTATCATCAGTTGAAGATTCATGAGACGGATATCACACGGACTGCCTTTAGTTCCCGGCACAGACATTTTGAGTTCTTAGTGATCTCTTTTGGTTTGACCAATGCACCCTCTGCCTTTATTGATATGAATAACAGAGTGTTGAAGGATTTCCTGAACTGTTTTTTGTTCGTGTACATAGATGACATTTTGGTGTATTCCCGTAATGCTGTAGAGCATGCCCAGCAATTGCGTTTAGTTTTGTCTACTTTGAGAGAGCAAAAATTGTTTGCCAAGCTGAGCAAGTATGACTTTTAGTTACCTCAAGTTTCTTTCTTGGGTCATGTGGTTAATAGAGATGGGATTTCAGTTGACCCCGAGAAGTTAGATGCTTTTATGGATTGGAGTAGGCCCACCACACCCAAGGAGATAAGGAGCTTCCTAGGGTTGGCTTGCTATTATAGAAGGTTTGTAGAGGGTTTCGCTACATTGTCTACGCTACTAACTAAACTGAAGCAGAAGAACACAACTTTTTTCTGGAGCGATGAGTGAGTGGAAGCTTTTCAGGAATTTAAGATGAGATTGTGCACTACTCTGATGTTGACCTTACTTATGGAAGGAATAGAATATGCCGTATATGTAGATGCATCACATGTTGGACTTGGATGCGTGTTGATATAAGAAGGCAAGGTAATTGTGTATGGGTAGAGACAGTTAAAGATATATGAGAGGAACAACCCTACACATGATCTAGAGTTCACAGTTGTGATTTATGCCTTAAAGTTATGGAGGCATCTATTTTATGGCGCATTATGCAAGATTTACACGGATAATAAAAGTTTAAAATACGTTTTCACTCAAAGGGAGATGAATCTACGCCAACAAAGATTGTTAGAGTATATTGGTTATTATGATGTTGAGATTTAATACCATTCGGTCAAAGCCAATGTGGTAGCTGATGCCCTTAGTAAGAAGACGAAAAAAATTTTAACCTCTCTGTGGATTCCATGGTAGAAAAATTTCTCTTGATGGGTATTTCGATTGGAAGTTTTGACTCGTCGAGCACTTTGGTAGTAGCAAAACCTTCTTGGGTTACTCTTATGAGGCTACATAAGAAGGACGATCCGGACTTGCTGCACCTCTATCTTATAATGGAGAATGGGGAGTTATCTGACTTTTCCATTAATGACGCTGGTACTTTGAAGTACTGCGGCGGATTTTGTATCCCTGCTATCAAGGAAATTCGATTTAAGTTGTGTAATGAGGTGTACGGTTCTAGTGTTTTTTACCACCCAGGTTCTACAAAGATGTATCAAGACCAAAAGAAAATTTCCTGGTGGTTTAGAATGAAGGGTGATATAGCCAAGTTCGTATCTGAGTTCTTTACTTGCAAGCGAGTCAAGGCCGATCTTAGAAGGTCGAAAGGCAAGTTGGTTCCTTTGGATATTAAATGCTAGAAATGGTAGAGTATTTCCATGGACTTCATTACTATATTACCGAGATCTCCCCGACGGCTTGATTTGGTTTGGGTTATTGTTGATAGACTGACGAAGTGTGCACAGTTCGTGCCTTTCAAGATTAACTAATCTATGAAGAAGATAGCAGAGTTGTACCTGTATGACGTTATTAGGAGACATGGAGTTCCTGTCAGTATTGTGTCAGATCAATACTCCAGGTTTACGTCTCGCTTTTGGAAAAGCTTACAGGAAGGGTTGGGTACCGATCTGAGGTACTCCACCGCTTATCATCCGCAGACTAATGGTCAAACGGAGAGAGTGAATCAGATCATGGAGGACATGATCAAATATTATATTCTGGACCACGGAGGAGCGTGGGATGAGCGACTCAGATTGATGGAGTTCGCTTATAATAATAGCTATCAAGAGAGCTTGCAGATGTCCCTGTTTGAGGCTTTGTATGGGAGACCTTGCAGAACTCCCTTGTCTTGGGGCGAGGTTGGTGAGAGACCGTTGATGGGTCCTAAAGCGTTAGAAGAAATGGATATTTCCATGAAGCATATCAGAGAAAAGCTCTGTATAGCTCAAGAGCATTATAAGAAGAATACTAATAGTCGAAGGACTAATATAGAGTTTGCGGTTGGGGACTTGGTTTTTTCTGAAGGTTTCCCTAATGTTCTAGTTTTAAGCTCTTCTCTCCCTCCACCTGATTTCAAGTCTTTTTATGTTTTAGTTTTCATGTTAATCTTTGTAGCGTTTCGGTACTATTTTTTCATCGCACTTGTAGTCATTGTGGAAGTTTTCCTCATAGTACATGTGTGCCCTTCTTGTGACTCTTCTTCACTAAGAAATAAAATAGCTCGTGATTCTCTCTCTTTTCTACTCGATATCAGTTTTCATATTCTAAATATAATTTTTTTTCTACACCATGAGTAACTAAATCCTCCTTATACTTGATCTTGATGATCCAAGGTTTGAGTTGATTAAGTTATGATGCTCTAGTTTTCTTTTTTCTTTATAAAGCTTAGACCTTGATTTATTCTTGATTAATCATGTTTTGAGAAGTATTATCGATGTACGTTTTCCATTTTTGTTTCCGCTCTTAGTTAGCAAAAAGGCTCGTAGTTCGTGAAAGTGGAGGATAAGATTAGTCTGACTCTAGAGGGGGGGGGGGTGAATAGATTTTGTTAAAATAATTTTTCAGAATAAAACTTTGCAGAGGAAGAGTTAAGTTAATATAGTATGTGTATTGTGTTACAGCAATAAAACAGAAGTAATAATAAAAAGAAAACAAAAGATTCACAGCACACAGCAAAGAATACACACAAGCAACCAAACACAAGAAGCTATAGTGGTTCCCCAATCAACCTGGGTACATCCACTCTTCTACCACCCTTTGTAGGAATCCACTCAAGATGAGTTGATCAGGTGTCCTGGCACCAATGAGATTTTGATAAGGTGCCCAAAAACTAAATCTAGATTTTTTGATAAGGTGTCTTGCCACCACTGAGTTTTGACAAGGCTCTCAGAACCAGATTCAAAACTTTTGAAGGGAGTTTTGATAACCCTTTTACAGCAGGAAAAGAAAAAGGAAGATGTGAAGTTGTCTTCTCTGTCTCAATCACTGAGAGAAGACTGAGTGGATTGATTGTGTTGTCAAAGCTCCCCCTGAGATGTAGATGGTTCAGGAGTGAGAGCTTTGCTAGGGTGATAGGCCTTCAGAATCTTCAAATCTCCAGTAGAAGTTGATTTCAGCAGGGGCTGAAATATGAGTAGTCTGGAGTCCTTGATGTTGAAGCTATGAACACTTTTCATTATGCTAATTTTCAAATAAAACTCTTTAGGATTGATCACTTGATTTTTCACTGAGTTGATCTCTCTATCTGTGTATGTCTGTATTGAGTGTTTGTGTGTAATGAGTAAGTTCTATTTCTCTTGATCTACTGTTGTGTATATTATTCTCTAATGATCCTCTGTCCATGATAGCCGTTAGCAGTCATAAATGTCTTCCATAAATATTTTGTCTTCTGGAGGAAAGTCCAATAAACATTCTCTGAGAAATCCCTTGAAACTTTCTCCAGAATAAATGAAAACGGCTAACAAATTTCTTGAAAAAAATGCTGAGAGAGTTTGAAAAACATTCCAAAAGCTGACTGAATTTGAATCCTCAAAGTCATCGATCTCTCAGAAAAACGTCGATATGAGCTCTACGATCGTTGAACTGAGCTCAGAGATTGGATTGAACATCAGACAGAAAACGTTGAGCTGAGCTCGAAGATCGTCGACCTGAGCTCAGCGACCTGAAGAATAAGTGAGGATAGATCGTCAATCTGAGCTCGAAGATCGTCGACCGGAGCTCAGTGACTTGGAAACAAGCTGAAGATAGATCGTCGATCTGAGCTCGAAGATCGTCGACCTGAGATAGACGACTTAGTAGAGTTGAGCTCAGAGATCGTCGAACGGAGTTCGACGTTTCGTCAACCTAAGCTCGACGATAATTGTCTTTGTCTCAGCTCTAAGTCTTGATACTTGAATGGTCCTGGAGGCAGCTTCAAACCTAAGTTCTAAGCCCTAGACTCATTCTAACTTGACCTTTTCAACTATACATCTAGGTCAAACTGATTTCCTAAAAAACATAGTGATCCTTGCCCAAATTAGTAATAGGGTGTTCCAACAATCTCCCCCTATTTGGGTTAAGATTACTATTTACAGGACTCGGTAAAAAAATACAAAAGCAAATACAGAAAAGCAAAATATTAAAGCAATAGAGCAGAACATGCAGCATAGCATCATTAAGATAAAATATCAGCAAGTGTTTTAAAATGAATGTACTGTCTGCTTATAGAGATCACTTCTTTTCACTTCCTTTCTTAAATAAGATTTCCCTGTTGGGATTTAGAGCCTCTTTCTTTGACCTTCTGTCATCATCTGCACCTAAGGAGGTTTGAGATCTTGGCCAGGGAACCACAGCCTCAGGATGCAGTTTCATGTAATCCACTGGGTCAAAGAACTTCTTTGAAGCATATCTTTCCAGTTCAGCCTTCCTTTTCTCTAATAAGGTAGTGATGTTGGAAGTGTCTTTTCCTTGCTCTATGGCCTTCTTCAACTGATCTAAGGGAGCAAGTTCTTTCATCCTAGCAGTCCATGATAAAGGATTATTCTCTGGATCTTCAAAAGGGATTGCAGGTTCATATCTATTAAAAGTTTCTGAAGCACTAGAAGTCCTTGTATCAACAGTTTCTCTGAGTCTATAAGGGAAAGGACCTTGAGTTGAGTCCATATGTGTTTGTCCTTCCCTTTGTAGTCTTGATTGAATCCTGTGTTCTCTCTGATTACCTCTGTATTGTCCCCTTCTGGACTGATAACCTCTTTGATATTGCCCTCTGGGATGATATCTCTGTGAAGATTGGGAGGAGCTTTGCATTAGAGCAGAGGATTGAGAAGCTGAGCCTCCACCTGATCCTGAATCTGGAGGAGGAGGAGGAGGCTGAAACTGGGATGAACCTTTCTCATACTTATCCAACTTTCTTCTTTTCCTCATGGCCTTAAGTAAGTTTTTCGAATACTGCATCCAAGATTAAGTTATCTGGCAATCATGTAGAATATAATAGGGTATGTCATTAACATCCTTGGCCTTTGCAGGAGGGACCTTCATCATGGCCTTACTTCTAGCTTTCCTTTTCCTAGCAATAGTGCTAGTAGAGTCATCAGATTCTGTATTGAATTGATCACTTTCAGAACTCTGTGGTCTATCATATAAATCATCTATACTTTTGATGTATTTCTCTTGTTGTTTCAATTGTTCAGGAGTTAGAACAGGAGCAGCAGTAGCAGATACACAACCTATTGAAGCAACAATAAGAGCAGAAGGAATTGGAGGAGCAGATTCTTCCAGATAAGTAGCAAGATCTTTATCAGCAATAGCATCAGCATCAGCAGACAACATTTCAAAGTCAGTAGTTCCAACAGATATAACAGTAGTATAAAGAGAAGCAACATCATCCTCAGCCTTAAACGAGTTGACATATGATGCAATCAGGCTGGGAGCACATTCTGAAATAGGCACAATGGCATTAGTAAGATCTTCAACTTGCTGATCTGGTAAATATCTTCTGTGAAGAGAATCAAAAGCACTAAACAGTGACCTGAGGTCTACTGTAAACACTAGAACTGGAGCAGCAATAGGCACTTCATCAGCTTCATGAGGCATCTCCCCCTGCCTGGATTCAGTAAAAACTGGATCAAAGCACCCAGATGAAGGGATTGCTTGAGAAGAGAGGAAAGAAGAAAGCCTATCAGACAGCTCCTGAACATGTTTCAGAAGTGGAGCCATTGTGGTCTCCAGCAATGAGGATAGCCGGGGGGCTTGCAGCTCATACAGCCTATCTGCCAGTGCAGGAATATCTACATGCTCAAGATGGGCTTGAGTAGAGATAGGAGTTGATGTTGCTGGCATAATGGTGGATGGTGCGATGGTAGGATGTATACGGATGGATGGTTGAGATATTGGGATTGTGGAGATAGATAATATGGGTGTGGAGATGGATGGTGAGAAAGATGGTTGAGCAAGGATGTCATGGAGGAGCTGTTGGTATGAGGAGGATGATGGAGGCTCAAGAGGTGAGGAGGGGGAATCATCCATGAAGGAGTCATCCAAAATGTTGAAAGATGGAATGGAAGAATCAATGGGTGGATAGTAGTATAGAGGGTGAAATGGTTCTGAGGTGGTGGCTGGAGGAGATGAAATAGGTGATGAAATTATGATGGGGGAGGAGATGGCTGATTGGATGATTGATGAGGAAGGTAAGTGATAAGTGAAGTTTGTTTTAAAGAAGATAGATTTGGTTTTATATAATCTTTTACGTATATAAGTCTATCTCTTTGTTTACTTACTTATATCCTGTGGATTAAGGCAAGAGTACCTATCGCATAGGAGTATAGTATTTTGTAGAAAATATCAAGGTCGTATTTTTCCTGGGATCGGTGTTAATTATTCTACTTTTTAGAACTGACTATTATTTTATCGAAAGAACGGAGTTGGGTTTATGTTTAAAAACTAAAGATAGAAAAATATATATACGTGATTTTATTAAGAGAGGGACTTAGAGGTTAGTCCTCGATTTCAGAATAACTTTGAGAGAATATTAATTCAGCTATTAAAGAACAACTTTATTTCTTAATTATCTAACTTCACGAGAGGGTTCCTATGGTAGCATCACTGACTCGAAAGTACGACCGGGAAGGCTTGCGTTTAAACGGGTTAACGTAAACGTAGTGTCTCGTCACCTGGTATATGATCAATTAAGAAAACCCTAGTTAGAATAACTAGAAAGTAGAGTTGAAATAGTTGAAAATAGTATCCAGCCCAGAGCTCATCTTGACCAAGTGCTAAGGGTTCTTAGCCTCTTCTCAGGATGGGGGCGGTATAAAGTACAGAAAATAATATCTACCTATCTATCTCAATCCAGGATTTAAGCTTTCGCTTCACCTTTGTTGTTGAGATAGGGTAGTAAAATTTTGCAGCGCTTCCGCACTATCTGAATTCAGGACTTAGGCTTTCGCCTCGCCTTTCATTCGGATTGTATGAAAGAATAGGGTTTTGAAAATAGATTTGAAAGCAGTTTTACACTATCTTAATCCAGGACATAAGCAGAGCTTCGCCTTTCATTCGGGATAGTATAAAGAAAATAAAATAAAAGAAAGCAGTAAAGTACTCAGAATTGAAATTGAAAGAGCCTATTTTATAAAGTCCGAAAATATTACAACTTTCTAAAAAGCTGAAAATAAAGCTGAAAAATTACAACTTACAGAACTTTAGAATACTTGAAAGCTACTACCAGTTCCTTGTCAGAGAGCTGGGGAGTCCTAACAGTTCTTAAGGAATCTGCTGGAGTTCAATTGAATTTACAAATCCCTGCCGGCCTATTTATAGAAAAAATTTTCAGGTGACACGCCCCCTGACACGGGCGTGTCGGGTAGGGCGTGACAGGGTCACGGGCGTGACATACAGGCTGTCGGGACAGGTGGCAAGCCAGCTGGAGATTTGGATAAACTTGAACTGGTCACGGGCGTGTCGAAACGGGTCACGGGCGTGTCATGCATGTAATTTCAACAGGCGGCACGGGGCGTGGCGACAGCGCGGCAGCTGGCTGGACTTCTGGATAGAACTTGGTTGGGTCACGGGCGTGTCGCCTTTGGCACGGGCGTGTCGGGTAGGCGTGTCCATCGAATTCCCGAAATTTATCTGTCCAGCAAAACAGCAGAAAAAAGGGATTAAAAAGTGCTGTCACGCCCTAGGTCACGGGCGTGACCTAGGGGCGTGACCTAAGAAAAATTACAAAATTTCAGAAAACAACTTAAAATTTAATTTTAAAACAAAAAATACAATATAATAAAAAATAGTTAGTTTTCTATAATAAAAACTAAGGTTTTTATTTATAAATATGTATATTTAATATGAAATAAAATTGTATATTTTTATACTCATCAAATACCCCCATACTTAGATTTTGCTATTCCAGAGCAATAATAGAGTTGAGTATTTTTACAAGGTTAATAAATTTTCTATTTACTATCAATTTAATTCGTCAAGATAAAATAGGTATAAACATCCGGTGAATAAAGATTTTGAATGTTATCGTACATATCATTAATACCAGAGTTAGAATTTATAGCCATAAAAGTTTTTGAAAACAAATAGTAAGCATATATTAAAATCAGATATAACAAGGATAGATTGGCTTTATGATTACTATGTCTTTATACGAGATATATTGGAAATATGCATTCTATTATTTATGCTCTCTCAAAATTTTAAACAAAAATAGAATATCAACTTTGGAAGGGTGGAATTTTACCTATACAATAGGTTTTTGTAGAAGTGATAGATTTTTGTATTCTATCATCTTTTTATCTAAGTTATGCGTTGTTATAACTACTAAGGAATGTAATTCCAAAGTGGCAAAAAATTACAAAGCATACTTGAGTTTTTTAATTGAATCCAATGTATATTTAGAGGAGCACATACTCCTTTCCATATAATCTTTTCATATTTATTGGATGCCTATGTGTACGGAATGAAATCTTATTCCCATTGACATAAGATCTTTTCTTTTACTAGGAGCACATACTCCTAGATACTTGCTTGCGTAAGAAAACATGCCAAGTAAAAAATAAATAAATATTCAAGAGTTGGATAAAAAATTTTGAGAGCAACTATAATAGTTTGTATTTCTTATATTTCGTTAAGAATGGAGTAAGGATAATTACAGTCTACAATTGTTTGGTGAACATAATATGTTTGCTTCTATTGTATATATATGTATTTCTTTTGATATTGAAAGCAGGCTTGCTAAAATAATAACTCTGATTGTAATGAAATTTACAAGATAAGATTTTACAAATTTATTCCGGATATTTATATCTATCTAGTTATGAGAAGGAGTAGTAAATTTGAAAATTGAATAATTTGCATTTTTGATCAACTCCGATTTTTGGAATATATTTACATAGTATGGTTTTGAAATTTTTGAATTGTTTTGGTGAGTACTAAAATAAACAATACTTTTATTGAAAACATATAAGACATATCATAAAAGTGAAAATAACTTGCAGCTACAAAGCACCCCCATACTTATGTTAGGCATATGTATGAAGTGAAAAATATGTACAGAATATACAAAAGCATAAAAGATGGAAATATACAAAGGAATTTATAATTCGGGGTTATGGAGTAGTGTTAAGGTTTCAGGTTCTTTTTGAAAAGGGTCCCCAGTAAAATATAGTTTTAAACGGTGCCCGTTTACTTTGAAAGTTCCTAGTTCAGGGTGAGAAATAAGAACAGTCCCATATGGCCAGGTTTGTTTAACAGTATAGGGTCCGGTCCATCGGGATTTTAATTTTCCTGGAAATAATTTAAGGCGTGAGTTATATAGTAGGACAAGATCACCTGGTGAAAAAGATTTTGGAAATTTAATTTTCCTATCATGATAAAACTTAGATCGCTCTTTATAAAATTTATTATTTTCATAGGCGTTTGCACGCCATTCCTCAAGTTCATTGAGTTGACATTTACGTTGTTCGGCGGCTAAGTTTGTATCTAAGTTAAGAAATTTCAGCGCCCAGTATGCGCGATGTTCTAATTCTACAGGTAGGTGACATGCCTTTCCATATACTAAACGATAAGGTGTACAACCGATCGCAGTTTTGAATGCTGTACGGTAGGCCCAAAGTGCATCATCTAATTTGAGGGACCAATCTTTTCGATTGGTATCTACAGTTTTTTCTAATATGCGCTTTAGTTCTCTATTGACTACCTCCACTTGGCCGCTTGTTTGGGGGTGATAAGCGGTAGCGAGTTTATGAGTAACTCCATATTTGGCTAATACTTTAGCCATCTGGGTGTTACAAAAATGAGTACCTCGGTCGCTAACTATTGCCCTAGGCGTGCCAAAACGTGAAAATAAGGTTTTCAGAAATTTAACGACGACTCTCGAGTCAGCGGTGGGTAAAGCTTGCGCTTCAGCCCATCGTGAAACGTAATCGACCGCTACTAAGATATAACGATTTTTAAAAGAAGGAGGTAAAGGGCCTACAAAATCTATGCCCCACAGATCAAAAATTTCACATTCTAAGTAAAAGTTTTGGGGCATTTCGTCCCGACGGGAAATGTTACCTGACCGTTGGCAGCGGTTGCAAACGCTTACCAATTTTTGAGCGTCCTTGAATAAAGTAGGCCAAAAGAAACCTGCTTCAAGGGCTTTACGTGCAGTCCGGTTGGATTGATAATGTCCGCCGGTTGGTCCTTCGTGGCAGTGCCGTAGTATTTTTAGTCCTTCCTCGTTCGAAATACATCTTCGAATTACTTGGTCGGCACAGACTCGGAATAAATACGGGTCTTCCCAAAAGTAGTTTTTCAAGTCAGAAAAGAATTTCTTCTTTTCTTGAAATGAAAAAGCTTTTGGAAGGACTCGGGCTACTAAATAGTTAGCCAAGTCTGCGAACCAAGGAGTAGAAGAGTTTGTTACCTTTTCGAGGGCGAGGAGACTTTCTTCAGGGAATTTATCTTCGATGTCGGCTTCCACGAGTGTATCTGTTGCAGCATTCTCTAGTCGAGAAAGATGATCGGCTGCTAAATTCTCTGCGCCTTTCTTATCTCGGATCTCTAAATCAAATTCTTGTAATAAGAGAATCCAACGTAATAAACGGGGTTTGGCATCTGCCTTTGTTAGTAAATATTTTAAAGCAGAATGATCCGTAAAAACTATAACTTTCGATAGTGTAATATAAGATCTAAACTTATCAAATGCAAATACAATCGCCAGTAGCTCCTTTTCCGTGGTCGTGTAATTGGTTTGTGTAGATGTGAGAGTTTTACTTGCATAATAGATAGGATGAAAATATTTGTCTACTCGTTGTCCTAAGACAGCTCCTACCGCATAATCACTCGCATCACACATAATCTCAAAAGGAAAGGACCAGTCTGGGGCTACTAAAATAGGAGAGTTGATAAGTTTGTCCTTAATAATATTGAATGCTACTAAGCATTCACTATCGAATATAAATGGGGCTTCTTTTTCTAATAAATGAGTTAACGGTTTTGTTATTTTAGAGAAATTTTGAATGAACCGTCTATAGAAACCTGCATGGCCTAAGAAACTTCGAATAGATTTTACATTTGTTGGAGGAGGAAGTTTTTCAATTATTTCTATTTTGGCCTTATCTACCTCGATTCCCTGGGAAGAAATTTTATGACCGAGAACTAAACCTTCGCGGACCATAAAATGGCATTTCTCCCAGTTTAACACTAAATTCGTGTCTTCACAGCGTTGAAGAACACGAGCGAGGTTATCTAAACACGTATGGAATGAGTCTCCAAAGACGGAGAAGTCATCCATAAATACTTCCATAACGTCCTCTACTAACTTGCCAAAAATAGCTAGCATACATCTTTGAAATGTAGCTGGCGCATTACAAAGTCCGAATGGCATTCGCCTATAGGCGAAAGTACCAAAGGGGCAAGTGAACGTAGTTTTCTCTTGGTCTTCAGGGGCTATAGGAATTTGTAAATACCCTGAATAACCATCGAGAAAACAATAATATGAGTGACCCGAGAGTCGCTCTAATATTTGATCTATAAACGGTAGTGGAAAGTGATCTTTACGGGTGGCATCATTTAATTTTCGATAATCGATGCACATCCTCCAACCCGTAACAGTACGTGTTGGAATTAGTTCATTATTAGCATTTGGCACTACCGTTATACCGCCCTTCTTAGGGACGACTTGTACGGGACTAACCCATGTGCTATCTGAGATTGGATAGATAATTCCTGCGTCTAATAATTTCATTACTTCAGCTTTTACGACATCCTTCATATTAGGATTTAAACGTCGTTGGGGCTGGATAGATTTACGAGGGTTATCTTCCAAAAATATTTTATGCGTACAAAAAGATGGGTTGAGTCCTTGGATATCAGAAATTTGCCATGCTAATGCACGGCGATGTTGTTTTAACACTTCTATTAATTCTGACGTTTTCTTATCATTTAATTCGGCAGAAATGATAACAGGGAGTTTAGATTCGGCTTCAAGGAAAACGTATTTTAAATGTGCAGGAAGTGTTTTCAGCTCGAGGGTTGGTGGTTTTTCATATGAAGTTGGAGTTTTTAAAGTTGTAGAAGTTAAAGATATAAAAGGTTCTAAAGGGTCATTGGTAGGCATTTCATTTGAAATGGGTAAGTCTGCCAAGTCCGATTCTTCTACAGTTATTGAAAATAAATCAGAATAGGGAAAACCATTTTCCTCAAAAGAGGCTTCCGCAAGATAGCAGGAATCGTCATTTATTAAAGAGTTTTTCATAGAGGGATCTATATCGATAGTAACTTCGTCATCTCCTACTCGTAAGAGAAGTCTACCGTTACTTACGTCTATTATCGCGCGAGAGGTTGCGAGAAAAGGACGACCGAGAATTATGGGAACATCGGCGTCTTCCTCTATGTCAAGAATAACAAAGTCTACCGGGAAGATAAACTTGTCTATTTTGACCAGAACATCCTCTACTATCCCTACTGGATATTTAATAGAACGATCTGCTAATTGGATGCTCATTTTAGTTGGGCTGGGGTTACCTAATCCTAGTTTTTGAAAGAGCGAGTAGGGCATTAAATTTATGCTAGCACCTAAATCTGCTAACGCATCTTTTATTAATAGATTACCGAAAAGACACGGGATAGAAAATCGTCCCGGATCGTTTAATTTTGGGGGTAATTTATGTAATAAAACGGCTGAACATTCGGCGTTAAGAAAAACTCTCGAAATATCTTCGAGTTTCTTTTTATTTGAAAATAACGCTTTTAAATATTTTGCGTATTTAGGCATTTGTACAATTGCCTCGCAGAAAGGTATATTGATTTGAATTTGTTTTAGCATTTTTAGAAAATTTTTATATTGTTCATCTTCTCGCTCATCTTTTAGTTTAGATGGATAAGGTAAAACAACATGTGTGGAAGAAATTCGCGGGGGTTGAGGAGGCAGAGTCGTAACGGGAAGTGGTGTAGGAAGGCTAACCTTAGCTTCTTTTTCTACCCTAACGGGTGGTGGTAGCTCCCTGCCACTTCGTAGTTGAACGGCTTGTCAACTTGGGTTACTGGAATGGCCAGTATCCCGCGGATTTGGTTCCGTATTTCCTGGCAAATTACCAGGTTGGCGTTCCGATAGCATTTTTGATATTTGTCCAATTTGTGTTTCTAAGTTTTTAATTGATCCGGTCAGGTTCCGGATATTGGACTCATTGATACTGACATATTTCGTGAATATGTCTTCTATCGGGGTTGGCCTAAATTGGTTCTGTGGTGGTGGTGGTATTTGTGGTTGTGGGGGTTGTGGTGCAAATCCATTTGGATTTGCAATCGGAGGGCGTTGAGCATTATTGGGGTTGCTCCACGAAAAATTAGGATGGTTCCTATATCCTGGATTATAAGAATTATTATTTAAGTTCATATTAGGATTATAGGAAGGTCTATAAGAGTTCCCCATATAATCGATTTCTTCAATTATATTATTATTCGGATTCCAAGTAGTGGCGGAGGAAGCAGATATTCCAGCCAATTGTTTAGTTAGGTTTTCTACTTGGAGTGCTAAAGTAGAAGAAGTGTCGAGCTCATAAATCCCAGCTTGTTTAGGGTGTGACCTTGGCACGTTCCACTGGTACGCGTTCATGGCCATTTCCTCAAAGAGGGTTTGAGCGGCCTCGGGGGTTTTGTTATTGAGCGTGCCCCCAGCGGCAGCATCAATGGCTTGTCTGGTTTGAATATTCAAACCATTATAAAATATTTGTACCTGGAGCCAAGTTGGCAGTGCGTGATGTGGACACCGACGTAGATATTCCTTAAAACGTTCCCAAGTCTCATAAAGAGACTCAGACTCGCCTTGCACAAAGGAAGAAATATCCGCACGCAGACGTGCGGTTTTTGCAGGTGGAAAATACTTTGTTAGGAATTTTTCGGTCATTTCAGCCCAAGTGGTGATAGATCCTCTGGGGAGAGAACCTAGCCACTGTTTGGCTTTCGTTCGTAAAGAAAAAGGAAATAAGCGAAGACGGATGGCATCATCAGTGACGCCATTTATCTTAAATGTGTCGCATATTTCTAAGAAATTGCATAAGTGCGTGTTTGGATCTTCGTCGGGCAATCCATCGAATTGAACGGAATTTTGAATCATTTGGATTATACTCGATTTAATCTCAAAGTTATTATTAGCAATTGGTGGACGAACGATACTAGACCCGGTGTCATCTAAATTAGGTCGTGCATAATAAGACATGGTCCTTTGGGGGACCACCTCTGGCATTTGTTGTTGCTCTGCTGCCATTTCTTGAACGTGTGCGGTGCCTACGGACTCTTCCAGATTTAATACGAGCTCTTGATTCAGAGATCGGAGGCGCCTGCGAAAGGTGCGTTCGATTTCAGGATCAAGTCCAAGAGTTAAATCAGATGGAGTTCCGCGGGTCATACACTAAAAAAGGCTTTTGAATAAAAAAAAAACTAAGTAAAAAAAACTAAGTTACAAAAACACACAAATACAAACACACAAAAAGACTTAAAACGGAAATAACTAAAAATAGGTTGTTTTTATTTTATATAAAACAAGTTTTTTATAAAAGAAGTTTTATAATAAAAGCAGGTTTTTTATTATAAACTATTTTTTTATTTTTTTTCAAGTTTTATATAAGATACGTTAAATTAGTAGGTTAGGTTTTTCTGTTAGAATTTGTTAGTGGTTAATAAACTTGTTAATAAAAAATTAGGTTTTATAAAAACAAAGTTTTAAATTCAGGGAATTTTATTTTTGTTTTATTTTTATAAAAACTAAGGTTTTTAAATAACAAGAAAAAGAAAAGATAAAATTAATAGCGTTCTTTTAGTTTCAAATATTAACACAAATAAACTAATCCCCGGCAACGGCGCCAAAAAGCTTGATAAGTGAAGTTTGTTTTAAAGAAGATAGATTTGGTTTTATATAATCTTTTACGTATATAAGTCTATCTCTTTGTTTACTTACTTATATCCTGTGGATTAAGGCAAGAGTACCTATCGCATAGGAGTATAGTATTTTGTAGAAAATATCAAGGTCGTATTTTTCCTGGGATCGGTGTTAATTATTCTACTTTTTAGAACTGACTATTATTTTATCGAAAGAACGGAGTTGGGTTTATGTTTAAAAACTAAAGATAGAAAAATATATATACGTGATTTTATTAAGAGAGGGACTTAGAGGTTAGTCCTCGATTTCAGAATAACTTTGAGAGAATATTAATTCAGCTATTAAAGAACAACTTTATTTCTTAATTATCTAACTTCACGAGAGGGTTCCTATGGTAGCATCACTGACTCGAAAGTACGACCGGGAAGGCTTGCGTTTAAACGGGTTAACGTAAACGTAGTGTCTCGTCACCTGGTATATGATCAATTAAGAAAACCCTAGTTAGAATAACTAGAAAGTAGAGTTGAAATAGTTGAAAATAGTATCCAGCCCAGAGCTCATCTTGACCAAGTGCTAAGGGTTCTTAGCCTCTTCTCAGGATGGGGGCGGTATAAAGTACAGAAAATAATATCTACCTATCTATCTCAATCCAGGATTTAAGCTTTCGCTTCACCTTTGTTGTTGAGATAGGGTAGTAAAATTTTGCAGCGCTTCCGCACTATCTGAATTCAGGACTTAGGCTTTCGCCTCGCCTTTCATTCGGAATAGTATGAAAGAATAGGGTTTTGAAAATAGATTTGAAAGCAGTTTTACACTATCTTAATCCAGGACATAAGCAGAGCTTCGCCTTTCATTCGGGATAGTATAAAGAAAATAAAATAAAAGAAAGCAGTAAAGTACTCAGAATTGAAATTGAAAGAGCCTATTTTATAAAGTCCGAAAATATTACAACTTTCTAAAAAGCTGAAAATAAAGCTGAAAAATTACAACTTACAGAACTTTAGAATACTTGAAAGCTACTACCAGTTCCTTGTCAGAGAGCTGGGGAGTCCTAACAGTTCTTAAGGAATCTGCTGGAGTTCAATTGAATTTACAAATCCCTGCCGGCCTATTTATAGAAAAAATTTTCAGGTGACACGCCCCCTGACACGGGCGTGTCGGGTAGGGCGTGACAGGGTCACGGGCGTGACATACAGGCTGTCGGGACAGGTGGCAAGCCAGCTGGAGATTTGGATAAACTTGAACTGGTCACGGGCGTGTCGAAACGGGTCACGGGCGTGTCATGCATGTAATTTCAACAGGCGGCACGGGGCATGGCGACAGCGCGGCAGCTGGCTGGACTTCTGGATAGAACTTGGTTGGGTCACGGGCGTGTCGCCTTTGGCACGGGCGTGTCGGGTAGGCGTGTCCATCGAATTCCCGAAATTTATCTGTCCAGCAAAACAGCAGAAAAAAGGGATTAAAAAGTGCTGTCACGCCCTAGGTCACGGGCGTGACCTAGGGGCGTGACCTAAGAAAAATTACAAAATTTCAGAAAACAACTTAAAATTTAATTTTAAAACAAAAAATACAATATAATAAAAAATAGTTAGTTTTCTATAATAAAAACTAAGGTTTTTATTTATAAATATGTATATTTAATATGAAATAAAATTGTATATTTTTATACTCATCAGTAAGGCAGAAACAATAGGAGGTGGAGAAGGAGGAGCAGAGGAGGAAGAAGACAAATCTTCTGCTGGGGCAGACCCCTGAGGGGAAGTGACTGTAGCAGTCCTTGTGCCTGAAGTAGATGTTGCTGCAGCAGCCCTGTTGGGGTTGATAATCTGCCTGTCCCACTTGCTGAAATGGGCACAGGTGAGCCTTTTGGACGCATTGATGTGCATCCCATTTGAAACCAGTAATTCAGGGCACCTGGAATGCAGGAAAACCCCTAGAATACTCCCAAAAAAACACAATTTTTGTTAATTTCCTTCTTGATCAAGTCAAAGAAGATAGTTCCCCAATCCAGATGTTTCTTGTCAACTTTTGCTCCCATTAAACAGAGCTGATACCTTGAGATGGTATCATGAGCTGAGTGCTTTGCCAGAAGCAGTTTTCCCATAACATCAGCCAAAAATTGAAATTCAATTGATAGACTCTTTTTCAACAGCTTATTAGGGTGTATAGCAGAGTGACCCATTCTATCTAACATGGAATCAAATTCTTCTCCAGACAAATCAATAGAGTCATCTCCAGTACTTAAGGTGAATACTTCTGTCAGAATAATAGGGGACAATGGTACCTGAGTCCCGTTGATCATGCCGACTATAGTATTTTCATTCTCATTGGATGCAGGAAAAACCCATTCCTTTATTTCATTTGCCGCAATCTTTATTCTGGTGGTCAAGAACTGAACTAACTGTTGTTATCGGAAAAGATTCAGAATATCTTTGAACCTCTGATCGCTACCATCGAAGGAGTTCATATCTATGTCAAAACCTGTATCAAATTTCATTTTGGAAAGAGCAGCAACCGACATCGCCATTTGTACCTGGGGGTTGTCTGACATAGAGTTCTTTTTTGATCTCCCCATTGAGAAAAGCACTCTTCACATCCATTTGGTAGACTTTGAATCCCTTGTGAGCAGCAAAAGCCAGGAAGATTCTTATGGCCTCTAACCTTGCAACTGGTGCAAAGGTCTGGTCATAGTTTATCCCCTCTTCTTGAGAATATCCTTGAGCAACTAGCTTTGCCTTGTTCCTTACAATAATTCCTTGATCATCCAATTTGTTTCTGAACACCCATTTTGTTCCAACAATGGAATGATCCTTTGGCTTAGGCACTAGTTCCCAAACTTTGTTTCTTTCAAATTGATGCAACTCCTCTTGCATTGCAATGATCCAGTGTGGATCTTGCTCTACATCTTGAATGGATTAAGGTTCAATTTGAGAGAGAAAGCTAGTGTGCATCAGGTTTTGGTTGACCTGATTTCTTGTTTGCACACCAGCTGAGATGTTTCCAATCACTTGGGAGATTGGATGATCTCTTGATGTTACTAAATCAACAGGGGTTGTTGATTGTTCACCAACCTGTGTCGTTGTTTCCTCTAGTGGAACAGCAACTGGCTCTTCAAGAAGAATTTCTTCCAGATGTTGAGCAGCTTCTTCATCTTCACTACTTTCATCCTTTTGACTAACTTGAAATCTGTCCAAGTCTTCAGCTAGAGAATGTACCTGCAAATGTTCTATTGTAGAATTATTCTTCTCCTTGAAAGACATTAGTTTCATCAAAGGAAATATGGACAGATTCTTCTATTTTTTGAATAGTTTTATTATAAACCCTGTAAGCTTTACTGATCATGGAGTATCCCAGAAACACTCCTTCATCAGCTTTTGCTTGAAATTTTGCTAAATATCTCTTGTCATTGTTGTGAATATAACAAATGCAACAAAAAATTTTGAAGTAATCTACTTTAAATTTCTTCCCTTTGAGTAATTCATAGGGAGTCTTGCCCTTCAGTTTATGTATCAAACTTCTATTTAGTACATAGTTGGAGGTGTTCACTGCCTCAGCCCAAAAGGATAGAGGAAGGTGAGCATCTGACAACAATGTAGTTGCAGATTCAATTAGGGTTATATTTTTCCTTTCTGGTACCCCATTTTGTTGAGGAGTTCTAGGAGCTGAGAATGTATGTCTGATCCCTTCACTCTGACAGAACTCTTGCATAAGAAGAGAATCAAACTTTGTCCCATGATCACTTCTGATCAGGGCAATATGAGTATTGAACTCACTCTGTATACATTTGAGAAACTCTGTCAAATACTTAAAGTTATCAGACTTCTTCCTCAGAAAGAACACCCATGTGAATCTTGAGAAGTCATCTACAACCACTAAAGTGTAGGATTTCCCGCCTAGGCTTTGTTCTGTAATGGGTCCAAAAAGATCCATGTGTAATAGATACAAAATCCTTGGTGAATCACTCTTGTTAAGTGACTTAAAACTATTTTTAGTTTGCTTGCCTAATTGACAAGCCTTGCAAAGTCCTTCCTTCTTGTAGGGGCCAGAAGGTAGTCCTCTAACAAGGTTATCCTTGGATAGCCTAGCAATTGTTCTAAGGTTAATATGTCCTAGTCTCTTATGCCAGAGTATATTAGGTCTGGATATGGAATTTAACAGGCAAATATCTACTTTAGATGAATGAAAATCTACTATGTAAATGTTACCTTTTCTGTTACCTGTCAACACAGTTGTGTTGTCTTCCGACTTGACCTTGCATATAGCTTTGTTGAAAGTCACTTGATATCCTTCATCACAAAGTTGACTGATACTTATCAAGTTGTGCTTGAGTCCTTCAACATAAGCTACTTTCTTGAAGGTGACTGTTCCAATTTGGACTGCACCATATCCTTTTGTTGTTCCAAAGTTTGAATCACCAAAAATTACTTTGGGTCCAAGCTTGGCTTTAAAGGATGTGAAGTTATCCTTGTTCCCTGTCATGTGCTTTGAGCACCCACTATCTAGATACCATTGCTGGTTTGATGTTGGATAGGTCTTCACCTGTACATACAAGAATTTACATGTTTTTGATCCAGTTTACCTTGGGCCTAGGTTGATATCCTTTAAATTCAGAAATGAAAGACATCCCAGGTTGACTCTTATAAACTTCAGGATGGTATCTCCTAGGAGGTACTATCCATTCAGTATAGGGGTTGAAACCTTGGGATGTAGGACTTCTAGGATTGAATCTAGATGTACTTTTGAAAGTTTGTTCAAAGCTTTGAGCTCTGTTCGATGATCGTCGAGCTGAGGTCGACGATCTTGGGTCAGATCGTCGAGCTCTGTTCGAAGATTGACTGTCCTGGAGTTCAGAGTTCAGGTGTCGTCGAGCCGAGTTCGACGCTTTTTTCTTGGATTGTCGAGCGTCGTTCGATGATCGTCGAGCTCTATTCGACGCATTCTATTGAACTATAACTTTCTTTGGCAAAACAGCATTCTTCCTAGCTACCTCTACAACTTCCTTCCCTTTATCAGAGATAAATTTGATTGGAGTTGTCAGAACTATAGGCTGGCTGGATGAAGCTCCCGAGCCCAGTGTACTATTAAGTCTAGAGTTCATTGTGCTTGTGATATCCATCAGTTTGATGCTTCTCCCATTAAGGGATTCTGCAAACTGCTTGGCCTTGGATAGTTCACTTTTCAGTGAAGCAATCTGCTCCCTATAGCATTCTAACTCTTTAGAGAGTTTGAGGTTCTCTGTTTTTAAAGTGCTATACTCAAACAGTTGTTTTCTGAGGGAAACGATTTCCTTCTCAAACACTAATAGATCTAGGCATAGTACTTTAAACTCATGTTTAAAGTCCTCAGAACTGAAATCAAATGAATTGATTACCTGGTCTTCTTCTAGTTGAATTTCTGAGTCTGACTATGACTCTTCTGCTTCTGAATATGTTTGAGAGGCATTGATAGACATCATGCAAAATTCCTTTTCATCAGCATCATCCTCATCATCACTAGAGCTGGATGAAGCTTCAGAATCCTCTTCAGTTTCACTCCATGTCTTAGCAACAAATCCCTTCCTTGTATGTTTGTTCTTGCTGGAGGAGGGTTTGTCTGAGTTGTTTTTCTTAAAGTCTTTCTCCTTTCTTCTTTCTCTTCTATCTTTCTTGTCCTTTTTTTTTGTTTTCTGGACAGTCAGGCACAATATGGCATGGTTTTCTACAACCAAAACATATAATTTCTTTGTTGTTATTTGATTTATCATACCTTGGCTTATCATGTCCCTTGTATGATCTCTTTCTGAAGTCTTTTCTGGCCATTTTGTAGAATCTTTTGGCCAATAAGCTGAGTAGCTCTTCATTGTCCGCGACCTTTTCTTCAGGCAGGTCCTCAACAGCTTTGAAGGCTATTGTCTTTTCTTTCCTTGTGGCTGGTGAGGAAGCCTTCTATTCTTCTTCTCTATTTTTAATGAGCAGCTCATAAGATTTGACCTTACCCAGGAGAGCTTCAGTGGTAATCTTATTTAGACTTCTGGCATCTTTGATTTGCCAGATTCTTGAATCCCAAGTGCTGGGAAAACACATTAGGATTTTGTCATTCAGCTCAGTCAATGAGATTTCTTTATCCAAAGTCTTTAACTCATTGACAATCAGACTTAATCTGTTGTACATGTCTTCTACTAACTCAGCTTCTCCTTTCTTGAAGTTCTCAAATTGGGATATGAGATGTGATCTTCTATCTTTTCTCTCATAAGCAGATCCTGAGACAATCTCAGAAAGTTTGTCCCAAATTCCTTTGCCTGAGTTGCATTCAGTTACCTTCTGAAATATCTCATCAGACATTGTCTGAGCTAAGATATTCATGGCCTTGGCATCTGCAGTCTTCCACTTCTTTATTTCAGCATCTGTTCCTGAAGGAGGTGGAACAACATTTATACTTGAGCTTGCTGGTGGACTTGGGCACACTGTCAAAACAGAATTAAATATGTCTTCATCAATAGAATTCATATAAAGTCTATTCCTTGCTTTCCAAAGTGCAAACTTGGATAGATTGCACACTGGAGGCCTGGTGCTTCCATAATCTTTGTTCTGTGCCATGTCTTTATATAAAATTAAATATAATGAAAATAACCCTCTTAAAAGTTTAATCTTATCAAGGATCTTTTGGTTCAGGTGTTAGCCTGTATGAACAACCAACCTCCCTCTGATACCAATTGAAAGTGGACTATAAGATCAGTCTTACTCTAGAGGGGGGGGGGGGTGAATAGAGTTTGTTAAAATGATTTTTCAAAATAAAACTTTGCAGAGGAAGAGTTAAGTTAATATAGTATGTGTATTGTGCTGCAGCAATAAAATAGAAGTAATAATAAAAAGAAAACAAAAGATTCACAGCACACAGCAAAGAATACACACAAGCAACCAAACACAAGAAGCTATAGTGGTTCCCCAATCAACCTGGGTACATCCACTCTTTTACCACCCTTGGTAGGAATCCACTCAGGATGAGTTGATCAGGTGTCCTGGCACCAATGAGCTTTTGATAAGGTTCTCAAAAACCAAATCTAGATTTTTTGATAAGGTGTCTTGCCACCACTGAGTTTTGACAAGGCTCTCAGAAACAGATTCAGAACTTTTGAAGGGAGTTTTGATAACCCTTTTACAGCAGGAAAAAAAAAGGAAGAGGTGAAGTTGTCTTCTCTGTCTCAATCACTGAGAGAAGACTGAGTGGATTGATTGTGTTGTCAAAGCTCCCCCTGAGATGTAGATGGTTCAGGAGTGAGAGCTTTGATAGGGTGATAGGCCTTCAGAAGCTTCAGATCTCGAGCAGAAGATGATTTCAGCAGGGGCTGAAATATGAGTCGTCTGGAGTCTTTGATGTTGAAGCTATGAACACTTTTCAGTATGCTAATTTTCAAATAAAACTCTTCAGGATTGATCACTTGATTTTTCACTGAGTTGATTTCTCTATCTATGTGTGTCTGTATTGAGTGTTTGTGTGTAATGAGTAAGTTCTATTTCTCATGATCTGTTGTTGTGTATATTATTCTCTAATGATCCTCTGTACAAGATAGCCGTTAGCAGTCATAAATGTCTTCCATAAATATTTTGTCTTCTGGAGGAAAGTCCAATAAACATTCTCTGAGAAATCCCTTGAAACTTGCTCCAGAATAAATGAAAACGGCTAACAAATCTCTTGAAATAAATGCTGAGAGAATTTGAAAAACATTCCAAAAGCTGGCTGAATTTGAATCCTCAAAGTCATCGATCTCTCAGAAAAACGTCAATCTGAGCTCTACAATCATTGAACTGAGCTCAGAGATTGGATTGAACATCAGACAGAAAATGTCGAACTGAGCTCGAAGATCGTCGACCTGAGCTCGACGACCTGAAGAATAAGTGAGGATAGATCGTCGATCTGAGCTCAAAGATCGTCGACCGGAGCTCAGTGACTTGGAAATAAGCTGAAGATAGATCGTCGATCTGAGCTCGAAGATCGTCGACCTGAGATCGATGACTTAGCATAGTTGAGCTCAGAGATCGTCGAATGGAGTTCGACGTTTCATCGACCTATGCTCGACGATAATTGTCTTTGTCTCAGCTCTAAGTCTTGATCCTTGAATGGTCCTGGGGGCAGCTTCAAACCTAAGTTCTAAGCCCTAGATTCATTCTAACATGACCTTTTCAACTATACATCTAGGTCAAACTGAATTCCTAAAAAACATAGTGATCCTTGCCAAAATTCGTAATAGGGTGTTCCAACAGTTCAGAGTGAACATTCAAGAGTAAAGAGAGTTGTACGCACACCTCGAGAGAGGCTTACGTCAAATCCCTTGGAATGGAATAAAATCTAATAGAGGGGTTCACAATGTAAGGCGAGTTTTAGGCCTCCGATTTGGGCGAGAGTTCGGTCGGTCCTTCGTAAACTCAGGAGGGCACGACTTCGAGAAAAGCGTGTTCATGCTTTAAAAACCTCCACGGTCAAAGTCTTGGGCTTTATTATGTGAAAGTCTATTATCACATTTTTTTTGTCAACTCCTGCTGAGGTGATTCTTGATCGGGTGCTTTTCTTTATCATAGTTTAACCCCCCCCCCCTCGTTTCAATAACTAGTTTAAGTGTTGGCGTTTTATTTTTCTTTATGCAAGTAATCTTTTTTTATGACTTAGTTAGTAAAACTTAAATAATATTTTGGTAAGTTAATAGTAGAACCGTGAGTAGAAGTGCTTGACACTCCTGAGTTTAAATACGACCTTGGTACTACAATTCGATAGGTACATTTGACTTTTCGGGTTGATAGCATTTTTATACACCAAGTTTTTGGCGTCGTTGCCGGGGAAGATTTTTTGTCGATATTAGGAAAACGCTTTCGCTCTTACTTTTGCAAAAATAATAATAATAAAAATATATATATATATATTATAATATTATATTATAATCAACCCACATCATCATTTCCCCCCCCCCATCTATTTTGTTTTCTAGTGCATGACTCGCACGAATCCGTCGCTACTTGTTGATTTGGACCAAGAAATCGAACGCTCCTTTTGGAGAAACTTGCGATTCGGGTGTTTTAATTCTCAAACAGTAGTTGTGGATTCCTACGGTGATTGTAATTTCAATTCTGAAATGGGAGAACCCAACCCATGAATTGCACAGCAAAGGACCATGTCTGATTATGCTCGGCCCAGCCTGGAGGGTACGGAAACTAGTATTGTTCGACCTGCAATTGAAAACAATAATTTTGAGTTTAATTCCTAGCATCATACAAATGGTGCAGCAATATGTACAGTTCGACGGTTCACAAGATGAAGATTTGATCCTACATATTGCTAGTTTTCTTGAGATCTGTGACACCTTCAAAATGAATGGTGTCTCAGAAGATGCTATTAGGCTAAGAATCTTCCCCTTCTCCTTAAGAACAAAAGCCAAACAATTGTTGAGTTCTCTACCAAGAGGATCAATCACTACTTGGAACATTTTAGTGTATAAATTTCTTGCTAGATATTTCCCTCCCGCTAAAACTGCTAAATTAAGAAATGATATAACTTCTTTTTCTCAATTTGCTTCTAAGACCCTTTATGACACTTGGGAGAGGTTCAAAGAACTTTTGAGACGATTCCATCATCATTCTCTACCTGTATGGTTACAGGTTCAGACATTTTATAATGGGCTAAATCAAGAGACTTAGCAAATGATAGATGTCGCTTCCGCTGGTTCTTTGGATCCCAAAACTCTGGAAGTCGCTCTTGAGCATATAGAGGATATGGCGATGAACACCTATCAGTGGAATTCGTCTAGGACTCACCCAAATAAAACCGCGGGTATCTATGAAGTGGACTATGTATCCCAACTAGTGCTGCAAATTGAGATGCTGAATAAGAAGATTTCAGAGATGACTGATACCTCCGCCCATCAGATATATAAAATTGCGAATGCTGCTGCTGACGAGCAGGTGGATTATCTGGGGAACATACCCAGTCCTGTTCAAAATAATTTTTTTGCTTTTTCTAATTTTTCTGCACCTCCTGGTTTTAATGCTTCTACAAACTCTTATCACCCTGGATGGCGTAACCATCGAAATTTTTCTTGGAGTAACCCTGCCAAAGCCATACGTCCACAACATGATTTTACACCACCACCACCACAATAACAAAACCAAAATCTTCAAAAACCTCCATCTTTGGAGGAAATTCTTTCTAGATATATAAGCTCGAACGATGCTACCATTCGAATTCTAACAGGCTCAATGAAAAATCTAGAAAATACGGTCAGCCAACTTACCAAGGTTATCTCCGAGAGGCCACCTGGCTCTCTTCCCTCAAATACTGAACCCAGCCCAATGGAGCACGCGAAAGCGATTTCCCTTTGGAGCGGTAAAGTTATTCACAAGCCCACCACAAGGGAAGAGCCAGAAGTGATTGCCTCTCCAGCTGCTAAAAAAATTATAATTACGGAAATGAACGCTGAAAATTTTGAAAAAGAAAAAGAAAAATTTCTTTTTTACAAAGATAAATCTGCTTTTTAAAAAGACAATGATAATTTTAAAAATGATGCCCTAACCATTATAAAAGAATTTTTGCCACCACCTTATCCCGCTAGGCTTAGGAAGGAAAAATTAGACTATCAATATCAGAGCTTTCTTGAAATGTTTAAATAAATTCATATAAATTTGACATTAAACAAAGCCATTAGCCAAATGCAAAAATATGCAAAATTTGTCAAGGATTTGTTAACGAACAAAAATAAATTGGAAAATCTTTCTCACATAACGTTAAACAAAGAGTGCTCGACGGTCATTAAAAATTCTAATCTTCCCAAAAAAATAAACGATCTGGGTAGCTTTTCCATTCTTTGCGTTTTTGGTGATTTTTTTGTAAAGCATGCGTTAGCCGACTTAGGTGCGAGCATCAACTTGATGCCTTTTTCTTTATTCAAGAAGCTAGGATTGGGCACTCTCATACCTACACGAATGAGTATCAGTTAGCCGATAGGTCAATTAAATATCCATTAGGTATCGTAGAGGACGTGCTAGTGAAGGTAGACAAATTCATCTTCCCGGTGGATTTTGTCATTCTTGATATTGAAGAGGACGTCGAGGTCCCACTTATACTTGGTCGTCCCTTCCTAGCCACCTCTCGAGCGATCATTGATGTAAGTAAAGGAAAACTTTTTCTGCGTGTGGGAGATGATGAGGTCACGTTTTCTATCAATTAATCAATGAAAAACTCCTTAAAAATGATGATTCTTGTTTTTTTATGGATGTGTTAAATGAAGATTCCTCTCTTTCTCTTTCAAATGTTTATTCAAATATTTTTTCTTCTTCTATTTCTGAAATTTCCTCGAATGTTTTTGAAAACACGATTATGTCTTTGCAAGCAAATTTTGAAAATGAATCTGTTTTAGTAGAAAAAATTATGAAAATATTATTTTTGAAAAAGAAAAAAGTTTGAAAAACACTTACGATGAACCACCCAACATAGAATTAAAACCACTCCCTGAACATCTTAAATATGCCTTTCTTGAAAAAAATTCTAAATTACCCGTTATAATCTCGACCTATCTTTCTCAATCCGAAAACAATCAATTGATCGAAGTACTACAAAAGCATCGCCGAGCTATAGCGTATCAAATATCCGATATTTCTGGCATAAGCCCTTCTTTTTGTACGCATAAAATATTTTTTGAATGTAATTCTAAGGGCGTAGTCCAACATCAACATCGTCTTAATCCAAATATGAAGGAGGTTGTGAAGGGAGAGGTGCTCAAATTATTAGATGCGGGGATAATTTTTCCTATTTCCGATAGTAAGTGGGTAAGTCCAGTCCAAGTTGTACCTAAGAAGGGTGGGATCACGGTAGTGACGAATAAAAACAATGATTTAGTTCCACCTAGGACGGTATTGGGATGGAGTATGTGGATCAATTATCGTAAGCTAAACGATGCCACTCGTAGAGATCACTTCCACCTTCCCTTTATCGATCAAATTTAAGAACGATTATCCGGGCATAGTTTTTACTGCTTTCTCGACGGTCTCTCGGTGTATTTTCAAATCCCTATCGCACCCGAGGACCAAGAGAAGACCACATTCACTTGCCTATTCTGAAATTTTGCCTATCGTAGGATGCCCCTCGGGTTCTGTAATGCAGCTACTACCTTTCAACGGTCTATGCTCGCTATTCTCGATAAATACGTAGAAAATATTATGGAAGTATTTATGGAAGATTTTTTCGTTTTTGGCGACTCTTTTGATTTGTGTTTAAAAAATTTGGAAAAGGTTTTACAACGCTGCGAAAAAACAAATTTAGTTTTAAATTGGGAAAGTTCCATTTTATGGTGCGTGAGGGCTTAGTCCTTGGCCATATGGTTTACGCTAAGTGAATTGAAGTGGACAAGGCAAAAATTAAAGTAATTGAAATGCTACCGCCGCCTACGAATATCAAAGCGATTTGAAGTTTCCTAGGGCATGCGGGTTTTTACAAATGATTCATTAAGGACTTTTCAAAATTTATAAGGCCACTTACCCACCTACTCGAAAAAGAAACTCCTTTTGTTTTTGATAACTCTTGTCTTGCTGCGTTTGAATTAATTAAATCTAAACTTATAAATGCTCCAATTAGAATCGCCCTAGTTTGGGATTTACCCTTTGAAATAATGTGTGATGCGAGTAATTTTGTTGTAGGTGCGGTTCTAGGACAACGAATTGCTAAGCACGTTCATCTGATCTACTATACAAGTAAAACTCTAACTTCCGCTCAAGAAAACTACACCACTACTGAAAAGGAACTATTAGCTGTTATTTTTGCATTTGATAAATTTTGACCATACATTACTCTCTCAAAGGTTGTCTTTTTTACGGATCATTCCGCTTTGAAATACCTCCTTTCTAAACCGGATGCCAAGCCCCGTCTTATTCGCTGGATCCTCTTACTTCAAGAATTCGACTTGGAAATCCGAGATAAGAAAGGAGCGGAAAATTTAGCGGCTGATCATCTTTCTCGCCTCGAGAATCCTGAATTAGGCATTTTAAATGAACATTTTATTAATGATTCTTTTCTGGATGAACGAATTTTAAATGTTTTCTCTTCTACCCCCTGGTTTACCGATCTGGCCAATTATCTCGTGGTCAGGTCCTTCCAAAAGGGTACTCTTCTCAGCAAAAGAAGAAATTATTTTCTGAGTTGAAGTATTATTTTTGGGAGGACCCCTTTCTATTTCGAATTTTTGCGGACCAGGTTGTAAGAAGATGTGTTTCCCGGGAAGAAGGTCAACAAATCGTAAGGCATGTTCATGAAGGTCCGACTGGCATGCACTTTCAAGAAAACCACACCGCCCATAAGGTGCTTACTGTTGGCTTTTATTGGCCAAGCATATTTAAAGAATCACAAATCTTTGTGAGCGGGTGTGATCAGTGCCAGCGGACCGGAAACATTTTTAATAAAAATGAAATGTAGAAAAATTATTTTTTTGAATGCAAAGTTTTTGATTTGCGGGGCATCGACTTTGTAGGACCATTTCCCTCAAGCTTAGGAAATAAATATATTCTATTCGACGTAGATTATGTCTCTAGATGGGAGGAGGCCCAAGCTTTACCAAGTAATGATGCTCGCGTCGTAGTTTCTTCTCTTAATAAATTATTTTCTCGTTTTGGTTTCCCTCGAGCAATCGTTAGTGATAGGGGAAGTTATTTTTGTAATGCTCAGCTCGCTAAAGATTTAGCGAAATAAGGCGTTACACATAAACTATCCACCGCTTATCACCCCCAAACTAACGGTCAGGTTGAGGTAGTCAATCGAGAACTTAAAATAATTTTGGAAAAAACTGTTTCCACTTCTCTTAAAGATTGTTCTTTAAAGTTAGATGATGCTCTTTGGGCCTATCGGACAGCATACAAGAACACTATTGGTTGTACTCCTTTCCAATTAGTCTATGAAAAATCGTGTCATCTCCTTGTAGAAGTAGAGCACCGTGCCTATTGGGCGCTAAAGTTTTTTAATTTCGATATGCACTCGGTCGGCGAGCATAGACAAAACAAACTAAATGAACTTGACGAATGACAAGCGTACGCTTATGAAAATAATAAAATTTATATAGAACGCACAAAACTTTATCACGATAAGAACTTGCGCCATCCTAAAACGTTTAAACCTAGCGATCAAGTTCTTCTTTTCAATTCTCGCTTACGTCTTTTTCCTGGCAAGATTAAATCTAGATGGTCTGGACCATTTATGGTCAAGCATGTCTTTTCTTACGAAACTATGTTACTCTCGCACCATAATAAGGGTACTTTAAAGTAAATGGATATAGACTGAAACTTTATCTTTCTAATGATTCTGTGTCTCCTACAAAGGAGGAACTTGTTTTGAACTCTTGAATATTTATCTTCATGAGGACTTTTATTTTATTTTGGACATCTTAATTATTATGAAACTCTTATTATTATTCAGACTCTCTTTTATTTTATTGCGTCAAACTCAAATGATGCTTTAAACAAAGGGCGCTCTTGGGAGGCACCCAAGTTATTTTTTTCTGTTTTCTTTATTTTTCACTTTTTTCCCCGGACGGCCCTGACAAGTTGAGATTTCTATGATCCTCTGATCCAACGCTGCTGTATCCATCACAAAGTCAAATGAAGATTTTTCATGAAGACCCAAAGTTCAAGCGCAGTGGAGAAGCCTCACTCAACTTTTGTAGCAAATAAATTTGGGGAAGTACCTGTGTTTTATGTACAACCTCGGGCTCACGAGAAAGGGCTCGGCGGATTTGGGTGTACAACCTCGGGCTCACGAGAAAGGGCTCGGCGGATATGGGGATTAGAGGAGTCCTCAGGAGGAAGCATGGATCCACTCGCGCTAGGCGAGAGGGGCCCAAAGATGGATCCACTCGCGCTAGGCGAGAGGGGCCCAAAGATGGATCCACTCGCGCTAGGCGAGAGGGGCCCAAAGATGGATCCACTCGCGCTAGGCGAGGGGGGCCTAGGTTGGGTCCGCTCACGCTGGGCGAGAGGGACCATAGAAAAGGTCCATTCCCCTGGCAGGCGGAAGGTCGTAGGAAAGCTTTTTGGCGACAAGGGGTCTCGCCTACGAGACGGCGCTTTCAGCCGCGAGATGGCCCTCTCGCCGAGCACCGGTCCGGCAGAAAGAGTAAAGGCCGGTTCAACAACTGGGTGGGAACCGGTTCAATTGACAAACGGTTCATCTTTTTTTAGCCTCCGAGGTTTTTTACCCTTTTACCCTGGGTGGTCTGCCTTTAGCCTTTCCAAACAGCGGAGTTCGGCTGTTGGCAGGCCTAGCCCAGGGTATCTTAGTAATTTCACAGGCGCTTGTTTTGGTTATTTGCAGTTCAGATTCTGAGGCCTATAAATAGACCGGTAAGGTGTCTGAGAAAGAGGCGTTGAACCCTTCTCTCTCTCTCCTACTTAGACACCTGCTCAGCATTGGCTAGGGAGGGGGAGAATTCCTGTTTCTCCTGGGTAAGAGGTGGGACCTCCAAGCTGAAAACCCCCGGTCTTTTCCTCTAAGGGTTCTGTTGAGAGCGTGGTCCAGAGAGAGTAGGCGTGAGCTGCAGTTTTAGATCCGAGCTTTAGGAGGAATTGGCCCTGTCGGTTCCAACATTTATGGTGCGGTGAGCGTGGATCGCAGCCTGCGTCGAAGAACTTTGGATCACCTCATGGCAGGAGACCTAGGAGGAGGAGACCTAGGAGGAGGAGATGAGGGCGGGTCCCAGAACCCAGGAGGATATGTTGGGAGGGAAGAATTCATGGCGTCCATCGGGGGCATCATGGGGATGTTGCAGCAGATCTCGCAGCGAGGCGAGTGCGTGACCCCTCTACCTCAGGGGCCGGGCCTCTCGCCTCCGGAAGGAGCCGTCTCGGCAAGGGTGGGCGAGGATGCGCCAGGAGGGCGGCCCGGAAAGGAGAAGGTGGTGGAAGGAAACGGGCGAGATCTGGCAGGAAGGGAGTTGTTCCCCAGCCCGGCGAGCGCCGTCTCGCCAGTGGACCTCGTCGCGCGAGTGGAGACGGCGAGACCCCTAGCGAGAGGATCGCCCTTTTGCGAGCTGGTTCTTTCGGCTCCCGTCCCGGAGGGGTTTCGTGAGCCCGAGATGATCTATTATGTGGGAAAGGATGACCCCCTTCAACACTTGCAATGGTTTGAAGATGCGGTCTCCATCAGGCCAATGACCGACGCATTCAAGTGCCGCCTCTTTGCAATCACCCTGAAGGACAAAGCTAGGGATTGGTTTCACCAACTCCCGGCAGGATCAATATATGGCTTTGAGGACTTGAGTAGGAGCTTCCAGCTGCGCTTCTCGACCTCAAAGAAGAGGAAGAAAAACCCGGAGTCCATCTTCCTGATCAAGCAGAAGGCCGATGAGTCATTAGCCCAGTACGTGGATCGTTTCCAAGAGGAAATTCTGGACATTCAGGAAGTGCCAGGATTCGCTCTTCAAATGGCCTTTACGGTGGGGCTCAGGGAAGGCTTCTTCAAGATGAGTTTGACCAGGAAGGCACCCTTGTCATTTGAAGGGTTGATGGAAAAAGCAGCCAAAGAGATAGCGATGGAGGCGGCAAATCCGGCATTTGCCAAGAAGCTAGCACGGTTGACGGAAGTGGAGTCGAGAGAGCCGGGAGGAGCGAAGCAGCAGGAAGGAAGAAGGAGGGAGGAGCCAAGGGGACCGGCACAGCAGGAGTTGGCTTGGAGGCAGCCAGGAGGCCCTGTTCAAGGGCAAGGAAGAGGTCTTCCCCTGGGGGGAAGGAATTACTACCAGGGAGGACCAGGGAGGTTTCAGCAGCTGGGGTGGGGACATGGCCCGAGGCCACTCCCACCCCCGCCTCAGCAAGCTATGGCTATAGGCCGGGGAAGAGGAAGGGGAAGAGAGCGAGGAAGGGGAGGAGTAGGAGCAGGGAGAAGGAGGAATCACCAGGAGGGAAGGCGGGAGGGGGAGGTAGCTACGCCATTCTGTGACTTCCATGAGGAGGAAGGTCACGCAACAGCTACTTGCCCAGAGTTTCTAGAGCTGAAGGAGAGAAGAGGAGCGGGAGAACAGCAGCAACCAGCGCGAATAGTAGAGATGACCGGAGCGGGGGAGGAAGATAGATGCGTAGATCGGTCGGATGTGGGGGACCGAGGGGGGATCGGGGTGATTCATGGTGGAGTAGGGATGGAAGCCGCCCGAAAGGCCAGTCTTCATACAATGTACCGTCGAGGTGTCGCCTCGACATCGCAAGCCCCCCCCCCCCGGATGAGAAGATCACCTTCTCTAGGAAGGATTTGCCAGATCACGAAGATCCGTTCTGCGATGCATTGGTGATTCGAACAGCTATAGAAAATTTCACGGTATCAAGGATCTTAGTGGACAATGGAAGCTCGGTTAATGTTATCTTCAAAAAGGCGTTCAATGAGATGAGGGTGGAAGCCAGGAGGGTGTTAGCAGCCGATGGACCGCTGTTTGGATTCTCGGGAGAAAGGAAAGAAGTAGAAGGGGGAGTCGGTCTTCAGGTAACTCTGGGAGGGCTGTCCAGGAACTGCCGTTTTGTGATAGTGGACGCTCCCAGCAGCTACAACGCCATCTTTGGGCGCCCCTTGATTAGTGCCTTCAGATGTGTACCATCATCTTTTCATCAGTGTTTGAAACTCAATTCAGGAGGGACCCAGATCAGGGTAAGAGGAGATCCGAAGGCGGCCCGGGAGTGCTACGTGACTGCAGTAAACACTATTTCATGGAAGGGTGACGCGGAAGAATTAGAGAAGAGGATGGAGCAACAGGAGCAAGAGGAGAATGGAGTTGAGGAGTTGGGTGGTGGCATTACGGTGGAGCCAGTAATGGCAGGAAAGCAGGAGCCCGGAGGAGGAGAGGGAGAAGTAGGAAGGAAGAAAAGGAAGATAGGAGAGATGGAAGATTCGCCGCTGGGGAGAGGATCTGAGGCAGTGGGAGAGAGATTCAGGAGGGAAGTAACTATGGCAGTCAAGGAAGGAGCGGGCGGAGGGCAAGAGCTCGGGAGGCAGGAGGAGAGGCTAGAGAGGGAAGAGAGGACTCCGATAGATCAGGAGGAGGAAGAAGAGCCCTCAAGGCTGAGGGCTGCAGTCGAAGTGCGGGAGATGAACATCTTGACAAAGGAAGGAAGGGAAGAAAAGATTAAAGTTAGTGGTGAGCTCGGCCCTGAGGACCAGGAGAAGATCAGGAGATGCGTGCAGGAGAACATTGATATTTTTGCTTGGAGCGCAGCCGACATGCCAGGGATCGACGCAGACGTGGCATGTCATCGTCTCAACCTTGATCCCCAGATTCGTCCCATCCAGCAAAAGAAGAGGGCTATCGCTTCCAGGATGGCCAAACCGATCAGGGAGGAGGTGGAGAAGCTGCTCCAAGCAGGATTCATATCGGCGAACAAGTATCCGGGGTGGGTGAGCAATGTTGTAATGGTAAAGAAGGGGGAAGGGAAATGGAGAATGTGTATCGACTTCTCTCTTTTGAATAAAGCATGCCCCAAGGATTGTTATCCTCTGCCTCGAATCGACGCGCTGGTTGATTCAGCCGTCGGTTTTTCACTAATGAGTTTTTTAGATGCTTTTTCAGGATACCATCAAATACGCATGCACCCTCCGGACATCAAGGATGTCACCTTCATCACCGAGGATGGGTGTTTCAGCTACAACATGATGCCTTTGGGCTGAAGAATGCGGGGGCCACCTACCAACGGATGATGGATCGGATTTTCCGAAAGCAAAAGGGACGGAACCTCGAGGTCTACGTGGATGATTTGATGATCAAAAGCCAAGACCTCAAGTCCCACATCGCGGATCTAGAGGAAACGTTTGGGACCATAAGAAAGTACAAAATGAGGCTCAACCCGTTGAAGTGCGTATTTGGGGCTAGCAGAGGAAAGTTCCTAGGACATCTCCTCACCCCATCGGAGTAGAGCCTAACCCAGACAAGGTGAAAGCGATCCTAGAACTGGAGTCCCCGACAAATACCAAGGAGGTCCAACGTCTCACCGGCAAGTTGGCGGGGCTTAGCAGGTTTCTCTCTAGAGCAGGAGAAAGGTGTTCACCTTTCTTTCGGACATTGAGGGGGGGGAAGAAATTTGAGTGGACCTCCGAGTGCGAGAAGGCTTTCCTAGCCCTTAAGCAGCAGCTTACCAAGGCGCCGCTACTCCAAGGCCCAAGAGAGGGAGAGGTTCTATTCTTGTACCTGGGAGTGGGAGCAGAGGCGGTGAGTTCGGTTCTCATAGAGAAGAAGGAAAGAAGCAATTCCCAGTCTATTACGTAAGTAGGGTCCTCAAAAAGGCGGAGCAAAAATACCCTATCCTGGAAAAACTAGCTTTTGCTCTCGTCATCTCCGCCCGGAAGCTCAGACCCTATTTTCAGGCCCATACAATCCAAATAGTGACGGACCACCCTCTCCGCCGTATTCTGGAAGGGGTGGAGCATTCGGGGAGGTTAGCTAAATGGTCGATAGAGCTCAGCGAGTTTGATCTCTCTTTCGTGCCTCGGATGGCCGTCAAGGCTCAGGTCGTGGCGGATTTCTTGGTAGATTACGTGGTGGAGGTCAAGGAGGCCGAAACGTCTCCCGTAGTGGCTTGGGAGATGCTCGTAGACGGGGCCTCGGGAAGGAATTCTTTTGGGGAGGGATGGTTTTGACAAGCCCTGAGGGGACGCGGATCGAACAGGCCCTGAGGGTTCATTTCACCCTCACCAACAATCAAGCAGAGTACGAGGCCATTATAGCAGGGCTGAGGTTGGCCCGTGAGCTCGGCATACAAGACATCAAGGTATTCACTGACTCTATGCTAGTGGCAGGGCATATCAGGGGAGAATTCGAAGTAAGAGAAGCCACCCTCCAGTTATACTTAACAAGGGTAAAGGGGATCATTGGGCAGTTCCGCAGTTTCTCGATTCAACATGTCCCAAGGGAGGAAAATACTCAGGCAGACCTGCTCGCCAAACACGGCCCTCGGGCCGGAGGAACCACGATGGAGCTCTTCAGACCCTCCATCGAAGAAGGAGAACTGATGGAAGTGGATCATCCGAGGTCCTGGATGGATCCGATTACCACCTACTTGATGACGGGACGTTTACCTGAAGGGGAGCTTGAGAAGAAGCAAATCCGGTACAAGTCAGCGTACTACCTGCTTAAGGAGGGGGTCTTATATCGCAAGACGTTGTCAGGACTGTTGGCTCGGTGCATATCTGAGGAGGAGGTCGTGAGGGTGCTAGAGGAGATTCACTCCGGGGAATGTGGCAGCCACTCCGGGAGTCGGACCTTGGAGGGAAGGGTGTTGAGGCAAGGCTATTTCTGGCCCACCATTAGGAAGGATGCCGAGGAATTCGCGAGAAGGTGCAGGAAGTGCCAGGAGTTCGCTCCTCTCCAGCTTCTCCCGGCCCAGAGGTTACGCACAATTACAGCTCCGTGCCCTTCGCCATATGGGGGCTAGATCTGGTGGGTCCGTTCCCTCAAGCCAGTGGCCAAAGAGATTTCTGCTAGTCATGGTAGATTATTTCTCAAAGTGGCTGGAGGTGAAGGCGTTGGCAAAGGTAACGTCCCAGGTGGTCAAAAGCTTTGTATGGGGGGAAATCATCTGTAGGCATGGGCTCCCTTTGGCTATTGTCACGGATAACGGACCACAATTTGCCAGCAGAGAGTTCGTGGATTTTTGTGTACAGCTGGGCATAGACCTTCGTTTTGCTTCGGTGCACCATCCTCGAAGCAATGGGCAGGTGGAGGCTGCGAATAAAGTCATCGTGAATCTCTTAAAGAAAAAGGTAGAAAACTTGAGGGGAAATTGGGTGGAGCAGCTTCCCTCCGTCCTCTGGGCTTTGAGGACCACGCCAAGCTCGGCCACGGGGGAGACGCCGTTCAAACTTTCTCACGGTTCCGAGGCCGTCATACCTATCGAGTTTGAGGTGGAATCTCCCAGGGTGGTAGCCGCAAAAAAGGGAGACGAGGAATGGCTGGCAGACAACGAGGAAGAACAAAGGCTCTCCCTCGACTTGGTGGAGGAGTCTAGAAATATGGCATCTATCCGACAGGAGGAGGTCAAGCGCAGGATGTCAAGATACTTTGATAGGCACGTCAGAATCAAGCAGTTTGAGAGAGGGGACTTGGTCCTTAAGAAAGTGGATGCGGCAGGAAGAGGGGCTTCCGTCGGGAAGCTCAACCCCAACTGGGAAGGTCCATTTATTGTAAAAGAAGTCCTGAAATCAGGGGGGTACCACCTCCAAGATGTGGACGGGGCACCCCTCGATCGCGCCCGAAGCGGCGACGATCTAAAGCGATTTTATCCTTAATGCCTTTCTGTTGTGGTCATTTTCTATTCTGTACGGGATGGTGGTCTTTCACTTTTTCGATACAAACAAACTTAGCATGGCCTTCTGGTACCGCCACGCAATCGCAAGTAGCCATCATCTCAAAGCGAGAGGATTCTGTTTTGGAGAGGAGACCCCGAGAAGACCCGCTGTCCAGGCTACCATCGAGCTGGCAGGTCTGTAGGCTCACTCGGCGGTTGGAGTTGGTTTTGGAGAGGAGACCCCGAGAAGACCCGCTGTCCAGGCTACCATCGAGCTGGCAGGTCTGTAGGCTCACTCGGCGGTTGGAGTTGGTTTTGGAGAGAAGACCCCGAGAAGACCCGCTGTCCAGGCTACCATCGAGCTGGCAGGTCTGTAGGCTCACTCGGCGGTTGGAGTTGGTTTTGGAGAGGAGACCCCGAGAAGACCCGCTGTCCAGGCTACCATCGAGCTGGCAGGTCTGTAGGCTCACTCGGCGGTTGGAGTTGGTTTTGGAGGGGAGACCCCGAGAAGACCCGCTGTCCAGGCTACCATCGAGCTGGCAGGTCTGTAGGCTCACTCGGCGGTTGGAGTTGGTTTTGGAGAGGAGGCCCCGAGAAGACCCGCTGTCCAGGCTACCATCGAGCTGGCAGGTCTGTAGGCTCACTCGGCGGTTGGAGTTGGTTTTGGAGAGGAGACCCCGAGAAGACCCGCTGTCCAGGCTACCATCGAGCTGGCAGGTCTGTAGGCTCACTCGGCGGTTGGAGTTGGTTTTGGAGGGGAGACCCCGAGAAGACCCGCTGTCCAGGCTACCATCGAGCTGGCAGGTCTGTAGGCTCACTCGGCGGTTGGAGTTGGTTTTGGAGGGGAGACCCCGAGAAGACCCGCTGTCCAGGCTACCATCGAGCTGGCAGGTCTGTAGGCTCACTCGGCGGTTGGAGTTGGTTTTGGAGGGGAGACCCCGAGAAGACCCGCTGTCCAGGCTACCATCGAGCTGGCAGGTCTGTAGGCTCGCTCGGCGGTTGGAGTTGGTTTTGGAGAGGAGACCCCGAGAAGACCCGCTGTCCAGGCTACCATCGAGCTGGCAGGTCTGTAGGCTCACTCGGCGGTTGGAGTTGGTTTTGGAGAGGAGACCCCGAGAAGACCCGCTGTCCAGGCTACCATCGAGCTGGCAGGTCTGTGGGCTCACTCGGTGGTTGGGGTTGGTTTTGAAGCATACCCTCATGGGTAGGGACTTCCTACAAGGAGAACTCATGATTTAGGCAAACAAAGGCAGGATCCTTATTCTTAAAAGAGAGGGGAGGCGTTGGTCTCTCAAGGTCGTCTCGCGCCTGGGGGGGGTCCAAAAGTAAGGCGAGTGGAAGGGACACCATCCCCGGGCGAGGGTAACGAGAACCTGACTACCCACGCCCAGAGCAAGGGGCCAGCTCTTCGGCCAAAGGGCGAGAAGAAAAGCACCCTCGTCTCGCAGGTATAACTAGTCATAAAAGCAATTTAAGAAGCCCACTCGCGCCAGGAGGGATCAGAATCAAGGCGAGAGGAAATGACACATCCTCGGTGCGAGAGCATCAAGGGCTCACCCACTCGCATCACAGGTCAAGCTAGTCCTTCTAGCGACAGGCGAGGTGAATCGTGACCCGTCTCGCAAATAAAGGGAAAACTCCAACTACGGAAAAAAGGCAAAGGCAGAGAAAAAAGAAAGGGGAGGCAAGACATCAAGCACAAAAATGTGTATATATATGTATATGTAGAAAAGGCCTTAGTACAAAAATGCCTTAGTACAAAGTGTGCAAAAAAAAGGGGGGCGGACTATATGTAACCCTATTCTTCCGCACTGGAGGACGAACCGCTTTCCTCCTCGCCATAAATTTCTGGCACCAGGTGGCGGGCGGTAACATCCTCACAGCCTTCTTTGACGACTTCCATTTCCTTCATCATCTTTATAACCAGCTCGGCGGTCCGGATGTTGGCGTCTTTGCAGAGCTCCTCCACCTCGGCATGAGAATAGTGAGGTGGAGGAGGTTGAGGGATCACCCCGCGGGATGGCGAGAGGGCGGCCTCCCGAAGCCGAATGATCTCGGATTCCATGCCCTTAATTTCTTCCTCTAGGTGGGCTATGCGCGAGTGCATCCTATCGGCAGTCTCGGCATCCTGCGAAGGGATTATTCGTTAGAAAGAAGTTAAGGAAAAGCAAAGAAAAGGAGGGAGTTAAGGGTTGAGTGCTTACCACACCACCGCGAGCCTTGGCGAGGAGGTTTTCAGCCGTGGCCAGCCTCTTTTCAAGATCTGTAGACTTCTCACGCTCCGCCGCTAAGTTGGCCTCCGATTCTCTCCATTTCTGATTGTTGAAAATTAGGCGACGCGAGAGCTGATGCGAGAGCTCTAGCGAGCGCAGATGAGATTGTGCGGACCTCATGATCAGGTCCCGCGAGGGCAGTTCAGCGGCGGGTCCTCGCTCTGAGCCGCCATAGAGTCCGAAGCTCAAAGAGAACGCGTGGGCCGTAGGATGGTCTCGCTCTACCCAAGAGGGAAGGAGAGTGGAGATGGAGACCCGATTCACCTCCTGGTCCCATATCAGGGTAGGGTCATCAGCTGCATCTGGGACCGAAGGACCCATGTTGAAATTAGGGTGGGTGGAAGGAGCCGGGCGGCTGGAGGAACTTGCCTCGCGAGTCGGAGATTTGGAGGACGAGGGGAGTTTGTCAGCGGGAAGGGCAGATTGGCCCGTCTCGCCAATTGGCGAGACGGCCTGCCGATGGGGAAGCTGAGAAGGTGACTTAGGAGATTGGGATCCCAGGGAAATAGGAGACAGAGAGCCCGACACCTCCAGCACCGTAGCACGAACTCGTTTCGCTTTTCCCGAGGAAGGAGGCACTCCTTTCTTGGTCTTCGTCTTCTTTGAGGGGCTTGGGCGAGACGGAGCGGGGTCTTCGGCAGTTCTTTTCTTCAGGGGGGGGGGGGCAGAGTATCCTTCGCCGCTTCGGTTGCCATTGTAGCTAGGGCAACCTCCTTGGAGGGCTTGATGCTACTTTTGTAAGGAGGGCGGACAGGAACAGTTCTTTCTCCTATAAGGGCGAGGCGAGACGTTTATAGATGCGGTTCGAAATAAGAGACAGGAATAAGGGAAAAAGAGAGGGAGGGTTTACCTTCGCCCGGAAGCACGGGGAGGAGGGAGTCGAGACCACGCCTCAAGAATTGAACTTCGAAGTTCTTGCCAGCGAAGAAGTCGCAGAGGAGCTTGTCCGTGCCGCTGACCTGTGGGGAGGTATAGAAAACTTCGGCTGGTGACACAGGCGCTCGCGGGATGCCCCCCATGTGGCCTCGAATGAAGACGAAGCGAGTGAGCCAGTGATGATTCTTGTTAGGCGTCTCGCACACTTTGAGCCCTTGCCCCGTAAAATAGGACACGCCGTCGGCGTTGGCATGGTAGATGAAAAGCTTACGGAAGGAGTTCAGGCTGAACTCGATTCGCTCCCGACGCATATAGCAGGCGAAGGCCACAAGGACCGAGATGGCGTTTGGATTCAGTTGCGCGGGGACAGTGCCGAAGTATTTTAAGACCTGTTTCACCTCTGGCCAGAGGGGCAACCTCAGCCCCGCCTCGAAATGCGAGACGGGGAAGGCGATTTCATCAGGATAAAAAGTATTAATCGATTCGCCCACCTTTGGGGGGCGGGACTCGAAGTCCGCCGGCAAAAAATCCCGAGTAAAGGCGTTGTATTCCTCCTCGGAAATCCGCCCGGGAGGAAAGTCGTGGTCACTGAATCGCTTCCCGCATCGGCTTCGCCCTTCGCCTTCCTCAATCTTCCTTTTTCCCATGGTAGGCCGAGAAGGCGAAAGGAGAAGGCGAGAAGAGTGGGCGAGATGAAGCGCCGGCGGAACTTGCTCGCAATAGGAAGAGAAAAGAGGGGTAAAGTGGGGGGCGCCGAGGTCACGAAAGCATGATCCGGGCCCTGGAGGTAGGGGGTATTTATAGCCTGTTAGGTAAGTAGGAAAAATAAGAGGAAGCAAAAAAAATATAATGCCGAGGAAGGGGAAGAGGCGGCCGTCCTTTTCTCTCTCCTAGCCTCGATCGGCGTGATCTTACGTGAATCCTCAAGCCGGGGGCGAGACAGTACCATCGAAATATGAAAATAAAACGGTCTATTATCGGGGAAACTATTAAAAGAGGTTATTAAAATTGTTCATCTCGCGTACAGCGAGCAGCCCATTCATGGGACCTGGAAGGTTCGGGCGTTAGCCGCGAGAGGAAACATTATTACAAAACACAGCAATACAAAGAAACTAAGGGCGCGAGACGGCGCGAGAGACTCAGTCCCTATGCCATCGCCAGCACCCCCCACCACGGCCCCTTGTGCAGGGAGGACGGTGGGGAAGGTGAAAGGCGCGAGCCGCGTCTACGCCACGGCGCGCGAGACGGAGCTGTTGGTCGACCTCGCTCAGAATCGCCTGGGGATCCGTCTCGTCTATCTCGATATCGGCATCAATTTCGGAGGTCAAGCGAGCAACTTCCACCTCCAGCCAGTCGATCCGCCGATCTGCAAAATGCTTGTCCTTTTCCAGATCTTGGATTATCAAGGCATGCTTCCGGAGCATTTCCGCCACCTTTCGCTTCATTGTTAAGGGATCCATAGGATCGCCAAGGTAATCTTCGATCTCGTCCAAAGGAGGAGGAGGTGAGGAGGCTACTCGCCTCAAGCGCTCCTCGGCAGGCGAGTCTTCAGCAGATGAGTCCACTCGCACATCTGCAAAGTAAAAAGCAGAATAAGAAGGGCCATAATCAAAGGTATGCGGCGATAGAAGCCGAAAGCCCAAGGCAACAAAGTCCTAACCAGAGTGGCGAGAGGTCCCAGCAACATGGAAAGGCTCGCCTTTTTTCCCACCAAGAGTCGAAGGAGGAGTGGAGGGAGGAGGCGAGACGGAATTTGGACGATGGTCGGCGAGGTGAGCTTGTGTGCTACCAGACTGATGGGGAGGCGCATGACTTTTCTGAAAATCGACAGCAGAAGGAGTAATGAAGGATAGATAACAAACGAGGGAGGTACACAATGATCTTACCTCTTTTCCCTTAGAAGGCGGTGAAGTAGGAGGGATGCGTCTCTCCGGAGGGTCTGGAAAGGGTTCTCCCGACGGGGGAACAAGATCAGTTGTCCTCGCCTTCTTCGGGCGAGAGGAAGAGGGCAGCGGGGAGGAAGAAGTGCGAACGGGAATGAGGTTTAAGGCCGCCGCGCTTGCCTTATTCCGCTGGCGCACCAACGCGATACGATCGCGGAAGCTCTTGCTAAGAGACATAGCAGCGGAATTAAAGGGGGGTAAAATCAAGAGAAGTCTCTTGCACTCAAGAAGGATCCCGGTATTTATAGGCTCAGGAGGGAAGAGAATCCCACCTAGAAAGGAAAAAAAAGATTCCGCCATAAAGTCGCTAAGATGACGTGAGCCTCGGTTGGACTTCTCTTTTCGAGCTTAGACAAACTCGAAAAGAGCGGGGATTGTGTACAACCTCGGGCTCACGAGAAAGGGCTCGGCGGATATGGGTGTACAACCTCGGGCTCACGAGAAAGGGCTCGGCGGATATGGGGATTAGAGGAGTCCTCAGGAGGAAGCATGGATCCACTCGCGCTAGGCGAGAGGGGCCCAAAGATGGATCCACTCGCGCTAGGCGAGAGGGGCCCAAAGATGGATCCACTCGCGCTAGGCGAGAGGGGCCCAAAGATGGATCCACTCGCGCTAGGCAAGGGGGGCCTAGGTTGGGTCCGCTCGCGCTGGGCGAGAGGGACCATAGAAAAGGTCCATTCCCCTGGCAGGCGGAAGGTCGTAGGAAAGCTTTTTGGCGACAAGGGGTCTCGCCTACGAGACGGCGCTTTCAGCCGCGAGATGGCCCTCTCGCCGAGCACCGGTCCGGCAGAAAGAGTAAAGGCCGGTTCAACAACTGGGTGGGAACCGGTTCAATTGACAAACGGTTCATCTTTTTTTAGCCTCCGAGGTTTTTTACCCTTTTACCCTGGGTGGTCTGCCTTTAGCCTTTCCAAACAGCGGAGTTCGGCTGTTGGCAGGCCTAGCCCAGGGTATCTTAGTAATTTCACAGGCGCTTGTTTTGGTTATTTGCAGTTCAGATTCTGAGGCCTATAAATAGACCGGTAAGGTGTCTGAGAAAGAGGCGTTGAACCCTTCTCTCTCTCTCCTACTTAGACACCTGGCTCAGCATTGGCTAGGGAGGGGGAGAATTCCTGTTTCTCCTGGGTAAGAGGTGGGACCTCCAAGCTGAAAACCCCCGGTCTTTTCCTCTAAGGGTTCTGTTGAGAGCGTGGTCCAGAGAGAGTAGGCGTGAGCTGCAGTTTTAGATCCGAGCTTTAGGAGGAATTGGCCCTGTCGGTTCCAACATTTTAATTATGTACTTTCATTCTCTCTCCTTCTCTAACCTCCTTTCTCCATTGAGGACAATGTCCATTTTAAGCTTGGGGGAGGACTTCCTCCTTCTTTTTGCTAAAAACTAAAAATTATATATTTTTTTTCTTTTTGTTTTTATTTTAAATAAATTTAGATCTTTCAATAGTACCCCTAGCTTTTGTTTTGTTTTTCTCAAAATTGCATATAAATAACTTAGCTGATTATAAATTTTTTAATAAATCATTTTAATTACACTTCATAAGTAAAATGTTGGCCTTGCTGTGTTTCTAATTCACGGTAGCATGTCAAAATGAAATATTTTTCTAAAACTTGCATTTTTATTATGGTTTTTCATTTTTTTTATTTTATTTACTTCATAAAAATCTTTCATCCACTATTTTTCTTTTTGTTTTTGAATAATTTTTTGTAAAGTCAGCACTTGATTAGCATAGTAGATGTGAACGTTTCTAGACACATATTATACTTATTTTTAAAATAAGTTCATTAGTCTCTATTTAATTTCTAAGACCTACTTTTTGAAAAATTTTCAAAACTAATGCTTTAGGCAAAACTCTAGGAGCATGAAAATGATGTAGTCCGTGTTTTTGTTTTCATTTGAGCCTTCTGGCCAACCAAAAAAAAACAAAAAAACTTTTCAGCTAGTTAGTCACTTTTGAGACTTCTTCCGATTTCCATTTGATAGCTCCACTTATCATTTACCCCAAAGCCAAATTCTTCCAACCCTTTTTATCACAGTAAACTTTTTGAGCTTCATAAATTTAATGTTGTGATAAGATTGCTTTGTGACTTTTGGAAAACTTTTGGAAAAAATATGCTTAAAAGTTATGTTTCTTTTTATGGCCAATTTAAAAATGTTGATGTCCTTCATTTTGAAAAAGAAAAAAAAAACATATATAAAAAAATGCTAAAAAAAAGAATAAAAAAACTCATGTTATATTTTGAAGCTCTTTATTTTGGTTTAGCGTGATTTTAAGCCTTCATCTTTGAATTCCATTCCTTATTATATGCCTAAATCAAACATTTCAGTCATATTAAGTCATGTTTTTGATGCCCCTAGATTTTTCTTTTAAGCTAAGTAAAGAAAAATAGTAGACTAGTTGAGTCTTGGATTTAAATTTAGATTTTTGTCCTTTGTTTAAATTTTGTATAAAATGCCTCTTAGAATCTAGTAAAATTTCAATGCGTTTTTCGAATGAAGTGACCTTGCTTAGGATTATTTAAGAAACAAAAAAAACAAAATTTTAAAAAAAATTTGGATGAGTTATTTTTGTTAGTAAAGTTTATAAAAATTGAAACCATGTTTAAGTAATTTTTTTAGGTTTACATTTCACCTCGTCCCTACTTAGAATTTTGCATAGTACTTGTGTAGTATAATTAGAATTCTCCTGATTAGTCACTTGTTATTTTAGTTAGTTTTTATATCTTTGCTTGGAAAAAAGCAAAACATAAGCTTGGGGGAATTTGATAGTTCGTTTTATAGTCTAAACTACTAGGGTATTTTCTAGTCTTTAATATACAAATCACGTCTTGTATGCTCAAATATTGGCCTCTTTTTTTATATATTTTTGTCACTAACATGTTTCTTTCCTTTTTTCATGTTTTTGTCAAATTTTGTTGTGTCACACCCCTCATCACGCCCTCCCTGGGCGTGTACCTAGGGCGTGTAACCCAGTGGAATGAAGTCGTCGGTTTGAAGTCATTCTCCATCTAAAATCAGCTCACACGCCCATGGTCACTCCCTCCCCAGGCGTGATTGTAAGGCATGTCCCTCTAAGTCCCGAGAAGTTAGTACGATGCTTAATTTCAATGCTCCAAAGTCGCGCCAAATCCGACACGCCCAGTTGTCACACCCTCCTGGGGTGTATCTTAGGGGAGTGTAATTCAGCCACCACGCCAGACTTTAATTCCAACGCACCATATGTCACGCCAAGTCCGACATGCCCTATTTTCATGCCCTCCACGGGCGTGTCACAGGACGTGACCCAGCCAGAAAAATTTCTGTAAATAGTGATCATCTTCAAGGGGTTGGCATCCAGATCTTGGGACGAGAGGTGCTGCTATTTTAGAGTAGTTCTAGTTTTAAGCTCTTCTCTCCCTCCTCCTCATTTCAAGTCTTTTTATTTTTTTTAGTTTTCATGCAAATCCTTGTAGTGTTCCTTTACTATTTTTTCATCGCACTTGTAGTTATTGTGGAAGTTTTCCTTATATTATATGTGTGCCCTTCTTGTGTCTCTTCTTCACTAAGAAATAAAATAGCACGTTATTCTCTTTCTCTTCTACTCGCTATCAGTTTTCATATTCTAAATATAATTTTATTTTTCTACACCATGAGTAACTAAATCCTCCTTATACTCGATCTTGATGATCCGAGGTTTGAGTTGATTAAGTTATGATGCTCTAGTTTTCTTTTTTCTTTATAAAGCTTAGACCTTGATTTATTTTTGATTAATCATGTTTGGAGAAGTATTATCGATTTACGTTTGCCATCTTTATTTCCACTCATAGTTAGCTGAAAGGCTCGTAGTTCGGAGTGAACATTCAAGTGTAAAGAGAGTTGTACGCACCCCTTGAGAGAGGCAGACATCAAATTCCCTGGAATGGAATAAAATCTAATAGAGGGATTCACATTGTAAGGCGAATTTTATGCCTCCGACTTGGGCGAGAGTTCGGTCGAACCTTCCTAAACTTAGGAGGACACGACTTTGAGAGAAGCGTGTTCATGCTTTAGGAACATCCACGGTCAAGGTGTTGGGCTTTATTAAGTGAAATTCTATTATCGCATTTTTTTGTCAACTCCTACTGAGGTGATTCTCGATCAGGTGCTTTTATTTATCATTGTTTATGCCCCCCCCTCGTTTCAATAATAAGTTTAAGTGTTGGCATTTTATTTTTCTTTACGCAAGTAATCTTTTCTTATGACTTAGTTAGTCAAACTTGAACAATCTTTCGGTAGGAAAATAGTAGAAGCGTGAGTAGCAGTGCTTGACAGCCCCGAGTTTAAATACGACCTTTGTACTACAATTCGATAGGTACACTTTCCTTTTTGGGTTGATAGCATTTTTCTACACCAGAAGTCTTGGCGAAGCATTATGTTGAGCAGATTGTACGATTGCACGGTGTTCCCCGTAGCATCGTAAGTGACCGTGATGGGCGATTGACTTCAAATGATTGGAGGCTAATCCATCGGTTGTTGGGCATAAAGTTAAAATCCAGTACAGCCTTTCATCCCAAAACTGATGGCCAAACTGAGAGGACCAACAGAATAATGGAGGACATGCTCTGAATTTGCGCCTAGGATTTTTGTAAGAGGTGGGAAGATCATCTCTATATGACGGAGTTTGCCTATAATAATAGCTACCAAATGAGTATAGGTATGGCTCCGTTTGAAGCTTTGTATGGCCGGAAATGTCGTACACCATTAGCTTAGGCGGAAATAGGAGAATCTAAATTATATGGGCATAAAGAAGTTGAAGAAGCTAATTCGACGATACGCTCTATTCGGGAGAGACTACTGATAGCCCAAAATAGACAAGCCATATACTATAACACCAAGCACCGAAACGTTGAGTTTGCGGTGGGCGATTGGGTCTATTTGAAGATCAAACCCTTCAAGGTGTGTCTAGGATTCGGCGTCTGAAAAAGTTAAGACTGAGATATCTTGGTCCGTTTGAAGTTGTGGAGTGAGTTGGGGAAAATGCCTATCTGCTAGCTCTTTTGGCAGAATTATGTGGATTGCATGTTGTGCTCCACATATCAATGCTTCAAAAAGCCGTGAAAGATCCAGCTCAAGTGATTGCAAACGATCATTTACCGGTCGAATTTGGGATAATGATTAAGGTTAGGCCCATTCAGATCGAAAATAAAGCTGATAAACAATTGTGGAACAAGACAATTGGGATGGTCAAGGTCTGATGGGACAACTATGGCCGTGAGGAGCTAACATGGGTGCGAGAGCAGACCATGTGGGTTGATTTTCCGGAGCTATTTGTTTAAATTATTGTACAGTGTGTGTCATGTTGTATCAAACTTTTGTGAATTTTTAAGATCTTGATTGTTGTTTTCCTTACTGTATCTAAATTTCTGGTTGACATTTATTATAAGGAGGGGAGGGTTATAACACCCCAAATTCCAATTGAGTTCAGGCTGAGCAATACGGCTTAGGACACGGGCGTATCCCATGATGTGTCCTACTTTATGTACTTGAGTAAGGTGCAGGATGGTCTCTAGTGGGTCTCGAGTGAGGCACACGGCCTAGGACACAACCGTGTCCAAGGGCGTGTCCTACTTTGTGTACTCGAGTGTGGGGCAAGGTGGACTCGATTGGATCTCAAGAAGGTCTCGAGTGAGGCACACAGCCTGTGACACGGGCGTATCATAGGTCGTGTCCTTCTCTAGATTTGGACAGGGCAATAAGGTCTAGTGAACACGGGCTAGATACAGCTGTTTCTTAAGCCGTGTCTGGATACGTGGCTTGTGACACGGGCGTGTCACGTAGCGATGTCCTATTCGAGGTAAGTCAGTTTGTGTTCCGCTTAAGGTATTTGTCCTATGATACGGGTGTTTCACAAGCCGTGACATCCCAAAAATAGAGCTTTTAGAGCAATTTATGGCCATTCATTTCCTTCATCTGGGATCCAATGGTCCAAGCTTCTCCCTGCTAAGTAAAGACCAGGAATTGATAAGATAAATCTCATTCATCTTGGTTATTCCCTTTCTAAAAGATATAGAGAGAAGGGAGAGCAAGGAGGAAGAGGAGAAAAGATTCGGCCGCCGGTGGAGCTTCAGCGATCGGAATTGCGAGCCGAGTCCAGATTTGTGGAGGCAAGCCCGATGTGGTGCTTTCCAATTGGGTAGATTTACATGGCACCAAAGAGATCTTCAAGGGTAACGATCTTCCTTCTTGGACATGTGAAGTCCTTATTGTTGGAGTTACCATAGTGATCTAGAAGTGGTCAAACATGTAATCTCGCTGCCAACGCGATATGAGCCTGCAGGGTCGCACATAAGAGCCTGCGGAGAAGTTAGAAGATTGAATGTGTTGGTAAAGGTTACCAATCACCATAGAGAATGGGGTCTGACAAATGTTGCCAAGGTGGTTCGTCGAGAATCGTCGACTGTGGTTCGTCGAGAATCATCGACTATGGATTGTCGAGAATTGTCGACTATGGTTCGTCGAGAATCATCGACTGTGTTTCGTTGAGAATCGTCAACTATGGTTCGTCGAGAATCATCGACTGTGGTTCGTCAAGAATCGTCGACTATGGTTCGTCGAGAATCGTCGATATTCGTCAAAAATTGAAATGTTCGATAATCGACGAATGCTGATTCCCGACGAATTATTCAAGAAACCCTAATTCTCGGTGGTTTGTGGATAGCGATTTTTTCTAGGTCTGTTTATGCTTCGGTTATAAATAAGGACTTAGGTTTGAGGGTTAAAGGAGATCCCCCCGGCCCGACAGAAGTGTTTTGCCAATTCGCTCGCTCCGCCGACCTCCTCTCTGACGATAGTCGTCGGTGCTTGTCTTCCTAGAGCGGACCTAGTAGTCCGTAGAAGTGCAAGGTGCAGTTGATCTCCCTTCCCGTTTTTCGTGCGACGAAGATCTGTGATCTCCCGCTCGTGTGGATTTCTGCAGAGACGTAGACGCTATTCTACGTGGAACTCGCCGCTGACAAGAACTCATACATTGGAGCTTCTTTGTTGAGTTGTGACTCAACACCGCCAAGGTAATTTTTCCTAGTTATTTCTTAACTTCTTGATTCAATTTTCATGGCCCGATACGAAATCTCTTTTGGGTTGTTCTTGATTTTATTGTTTTCGCTACGTACACAACTGTTGTGCTGCCTTGTAGAAAACCCAACACTCATTTTGGCATGTATATGGATTTCACCCACCAAAAAGGTGGCTTTTGAGGGATTTACTTGGGTTGATTCTTGTGACCCCCAGTCTTGTATATAGATTCAAAAATGGGTAGTATGGAATATGCATGTTGTGTTAAGCCCATCTAGATAGGTTGGTCTGGATTGGTGATGTTGCATTTTGCGCACCGGAGAAGACTCCGCGTATAATCGTGTATGTTGTGGAGTCGATGGGTTGTACCTGTGAAGGGTTCTAATAGGAAGTACTTAAGTGGAATTCTTGGAAAATATCCTAGTAATTGTTGTGATGTATACTATGAAAGACAAGTTCTCTGGCACTGCAGGATGCTTCAGGTTTGGGTTGAGTTTGGGTGCAGAAAGTGAGTTCTATTGAACCCGCCAAGCGATCTTGTCGGACGCTGCTAACTCCCTATTTAGATTATGAAGCCAGTTTTTGGTGGACAGTGTGGCTATTGTGAGCTGTGAGCTCTTGAAGGCTTCGTGCCGAACGGATAAGGGGAAAGCTTAACCGCATCATGTTAGTCGATTTGAGCAACAAGATTGGCTGAACTGTACCGCGTTATGTCTGACTGACTGGTATACCTAGTTATTGGTCTTGTTGGAGCGCATGATGAGAGCTTTAGGCCTCAGTGCCATTAAGACTGAATGCTCAATACCGTTGGGTTTTGGACCTTGAATGGTGGTGGGACCCTGGTTTTGCCAGTACACCAAGAATGTTCCCAGAGTGCATGGATCATTGGGCCGCATGGTAGACGGTTATGATATGTTGATTGTGTGTGAGTGCACATTGTATGATATATCTGCCTGTGAAATGCTATGCCTGCAGGGAAGTAATACCACTTCACCGAAAAAGGGGTAGGGTTATTATAAATTGGTCAGCTTAATTCTGACCATTACTTTGTTTGCCACAATTATGGTTGGCTGTCCCTGTGCAGGTGCTTTAGAGTCGAGCGAGAAATAGTGGGCTGAAGCCCCTCCTACTGCTGCTGCTGGCCCTCGAAGAGTGAGCAAAGGCTTTTGTTATGTTTATGTGTGGCCGGCCTGTTCGCCGATGTTTGTAATCCACACTTGTAAAGCATAACTATAAGGCCTTAAGGCCAAACTCTTGAGTATTTATTATACATTCCTTCGTGAGTATATATAAATGTGGTTGTTTATATATAATGGACATTCATGGTTTTATTTAAGTTTAACGTTAAAATCTTCCACTAGTATGCTCTATGTTAGGATGTGTATTTGTTTTGGTATTAACCTGTGACCTCGTCGCCTGCTTGTGGCATATAGTGTGGGGCCCCGACCGGACAATCTATTATATGTTATTTAACGGATGGAGTCATAACAGAAGTGGTCTTGAAGATGAATAGCAGCATCGGGTTGCACTCCTCCTCCTTTTATCTCAGAGAGTGAACTTTATGAACTTGCTATTAAAGATATAACTATCAACACCTAACTGTCAGAACTTCTTAGACCAATAGTAAGCGTATTTTCCTTAAACTTTACAACTGAGTTAAGAAGAAGAAGATTAAGCTCAAAGCTCTTATTTCCAAAAGTTAATTTCTTTTTCCTCAGAACTCTACTTTTGTATCGCACCATCCAACGACTCTTTGCGCAGGAAGATTGGCCTGAAATGGAAACTGCTCCATCACTTTTGCATTTTTAGATATACTAAAGGCAAGCGGCCCCTTTTGTATTCTACCAAGCAAATCTGACGATATTTGAATTTCTAGTGACGTCAGCATGACTCTGCAATTTTGGACTTGGTAAAATCCAGACAGACTTCTCAGGCATTTAGTGAAGCCTTATCACTCAACGCAATAGTACTTGGCAGAATTCTGCATCTTAGGCGTTGATTGATCCTTCATCACTCAATACATATAGACTTTATATGCTACCAGCTTAGGCGACGAGTGAGCCTTCATCACTCGATGCTTCTAGACTTGGTTAGATTTCTCTGAATGAAGGCATTGAGTGCATCTTCTTCACTCAATGCTTTCTACCTTTGCCTGGCTTCTTGATGAGGCATTGAGTGGTCTGTCTTCACTCAATGCTTCTTTACTTAGTTTGATTGTCGGTTGAGTCGACGCTGAGTGAACTGCCTTCACTCAATGCTTCTAGACTTAGGCAAATTTCTTGATAGCATCATTGCGGCTTTAGCTGTATGTAGTTCTGTCGATGCTTTTTGTTCTAGGCATTGAGTGAACTGGCTTCACTCAATTGTTTTGGACATAACTAAATTTCTGCTATGATAATATAGAGGCTTTGACTGCCCGAGCATTTGTCGATGCTTTTAGCCTCTTAGCATTGTGTAAACTACCTTTACTCAACGCTTCTTGACTTAGCAAGATTTCTGCTTTGCAAAAATCTTTTCTTGAGTCCATCTGTCTTTGTGACTCAGACTACCTATCAAATCAGTTCAATAGAGAACAACCTTCATACATTGAACTTAGGGCATGCATCAAATATTATCTTGTATATACCATTGACTTGTGGGCCTTCTTCAAATCAAGGACATTGTGATCAATAGACCCAACATCTATGGTGGAGAAGTTTAGCACCAAGAGTTTGAACTTCTTGATAGACTGCAGCCAGAGTCATGACAGGCCGTGCAAAAAGATCTATATATAAAGTATAGATGCGTGAAGTCTGCAGTCCCTTAGAGTACATGGCAGCAAGATGATTCTATACAGCCTTGACTGTCGTAACATGTCAAATGACAGGAAAGCACTAATTAGACATACTATTGACTAACCATGTTATCATCAGGGCATCACTAGGATCCCAATCATCCAAAGAAGTGGAGCCATGAGCAGAGGGATCATCTAATAAATGGTGATGCTAACGATGAAAGCATAATAGGAAAAAAAGATACACTCCTATCAGTGTAATTGGCGCCTGTAAGCTTTGAAGAAGCACCAAAATTACTAGAAGCAGAAACAGAAAAGGTGGAAAGAGAATTAGGTGCACATAAAGAAGTAGAAGAAGAGAGAGTCGTAGTATTCATAGAAAGCAACAAGAAACCGCACGGGTAGAGAAAAAACAACCTGCGCAAACTCAATAGAGGAAAAACAGCCAAGCGGACAGATAGGCCATGCTAACATAAGAGGAAAAAAACAAAGCCACGCGAATAGAACAGGTCGCAAAGAAGAGCGACTAGCAAGGGAGGGCGTGCGGTAAAGAGACCGCAAGCTATAGGAAAAATAAACCGCATTCAAAGAGGAGCAAAGGATCAGTTAGCTTTGATAACATATAAAATAGCTAAGTAAAGGAAAATTATATTTCTCCGAAAAGATAAATTTATACAAAGATATGCCCCCTTATTTATAAAAAATGAGGGAGATAATAGAATACAACTAGCGATGTGTGACTAAATACAATCTGTGCGGGCTATGCGGTTTAACTTTCTCAAACCGAAAGACTATACAATGGAGAATACATATCCTGAGAAGCTATTGATATTCTACTGAGGAAAGACCTGAGACCGCAACTACGGGTTGGCCCCAGACCATAGTTTTAGATAACCACCAGACCGCTACAGCGGATAACCACAAAGCTGTTGTTGTAGATAACCTATAGAACACTACTCAGAATAACCTCCAGACCGCTTCTGTGTATAATCTCAAGACCATTGCTGCGGATAACTTCCAGACCCCTACTATAGTTAACCTTCAGACCTCTACTGCGGGAAGAACTTATTAGCAGTCGTGGGTAGCCATTAGACCGTAGCTGCATGATGCCAACAGGTCACAGCTGCCAGTTGCTCTCTAGTCTGTAATACAAGAGGGAAGAATCTCTAGGATAGCTTGGTATGAGACAGGTCGACAACATTGGTATGTCCAATCGAAAATACTATTTTCTAAGACAAACCGCCAGAACAAAGAAACTAGTAGAGCATTGCAACTAGATAACATACCTCCCAGTCTCATCAAGTTTAAACACTCTATAAGCTAAGCAAAACAACTTGAGCATAGAGACTTGTAAGCCGCTATGACTAGAGAATAGACTACCCAGTTTCCTTAAGTTTTAACAGTCGTTACCTATTCTGTAATGGAAGTTTGATGACATTTCTATAGATTTTGAGCATGGCTTGCTTTTATCGCAGCACGATAACAATTTCATTTTGGTGATCGTATACCGTTTGAAGAAGGTATCCCACATTATTCTGAATCAAATGGATGATTAAGTGTAAAAGTTAGCAAAAAAAATTTTTGATAATATATTATGTTTGCACAGTGTGCCCCGTAGCATCGTAACTGATCGAGTCAGGCACTTCAAATCGATTAATTGGAGGAGAATCCAACAACTTTTGGGTACCAAGCTGATATTTAGCATGACCTTTCATACTCAAATAAATAGTCAAACCAAAATTATAAACTGAACAATGGAGGACATGCTCTGTATTTGCAGCTTGGATTTCGACAAGAGGTTATCCTATGATCTAGTGATCAAGTGGCGCACTTATGCAGAGATCGCACTAATCACCTTGACTGCCCAGACCATGCTCATCGTTGTTCTTGAATTTTGAATTTGTAATATTATTTCAACAATATTGTGTTGGATTTGGCAATTTGGTGAAAGATGATTTGATTTGATTTCTACCTTTCTCTATTTTCTTGTGATAATGACTTCTCATGTGAACTGGAAATCACATTGTGTGAGCCGAAGTTTTCTCTTTTTTGCGGACTCTGCGATCTTATTACTTTATTATATACTACTTATATTTGTATCAATTGCAAGATAGGTACCTTGCAAACTAGTAAACTAGATTTTTGGTCTGAGGTGTTACTCGCAAGTCAACTTTTCCTATAAATATCATTATATTTTTTCATTTATGACAAGAATGTGTTTGAAATAGAAGTAACAACAGTCTGCGAAAATGGTGCCGACACAAACTTAGGACGCAAAAGCTTTCCAAACTGACAAAAATAAGATGTGAAAGCTTATTGAAGACGTTCTGTGGGTGTTCGTTTGCAAATAATATGCAGAGTTCGTCGATCCATGTACAGCATCTAGAAAAACATGAAGGAATAAATACTTCCCTAGAGAACCATATCGCCATCCCTACTGACCATTATGAGAGTGGCTTCAAGTTCCGCATTATTTAGGAGGCCATAGAGATCTTCGAGCACAACACAGTCATTCCTGGCCAGCTCACCCCCAATATAATTGTCACCATCTTTAGCTACCTTGCCTAGCAAAGGTTAATGCAAGTAGCTTTTTCAATGAACATTTTAAGAAAGATCTTCTACGTGTGATATATCACCCCGTCGGGAGGTAAAAATTTCAAAGGCGGTCTATACTTTTACAGTAGAGGAATGAAGGTTTTGAACCTGCCAAATAAGGTACACAACAGGTCAGCCCACTACTTGACATTCGAGGGAAATCTTGGCTTAGATCACACCTATCCGCAGGGATGGGCAGATAATGACTTGAAGGCTTGCAGGATATCTACCTTTGAAAAGAGCATCATGGAGTTCATTGGGGACTCGTGATTTGACATTCAACACTACCTTCCTCTACTCTGAAGTCATGATGGAGTAGTCTGCCAAGATAGTAAGTGCTTGCTGCATTCAACAATTTCTATCCTCCTTGTTGGTATTCTAACCAATAAGTTCTATAGCTGACTTGGTGGTTCCAACAATTCCATCATTGACATCGGGAGGTCTGACTCACAGCCTAAGAGAGTAGTTGGTAGTGCTTGTGTAGAAGTGTAGGGAAAGGACAATCCCACTATGGGTTACTCCTCCTTTGACTCCTATCTACTTCATGGGATAGGCGAGAAGCTGAAAGATCTTTGAGGAAACAAGACAATGAAATATCACCGAAAAATAAAAAATTTCTAGTTGTCGACCTCTCTCCCTTTATGGAGAAGCTGAAATTTTTTCGCCAAGCCTTTGTGGAGAGTACCACCCTTTAAGGAAAGCGCATCTACAAGGAGATTTCTATGCTCGCACCTTAGCATTTGTCGTATTTCAAACCTCAAGCTCAAGAGAATGGCTTGGTCACGAAACATTTTATGGGTTGCACTCTGAAGGAGATTTTGAGAGATAAAAAGGACCTTGTTGAGAAGAATGCATGCTTGAAGCAGAGATCACCCATTTGAAGTAGGAAAAAAAATGGTATGATAATCCCTGCTCGCTGCGACATGATTCTTAGATCACAATAGCTGAGTTCACTTTTTGATTCCTTTCAGAATGTAACTCCCCAATATTTACACATAAATAACTTAGAAAATGTTATCGCTAGGCGGTAGCGCTAGCACCGACCCTAGCTTTGTGGTTTATTTTTGTCACAGCTCTCAGTGAGCTAATGCCTCGCGGTAGTAAGATACCATATTGTGGTATTAACTGAGGTTGTTTTGTTGCGTTTGGAGGATATCCCCGTGGTGCGTGAGTTTCCTAATGTATTTCCTGATAATTTTCCTCGTCTTCCACCTGAGAGAGATGTAGAGTTTGTGATAGATTTGGAGTCGGGTACTCATCCTATTGCTAAGGCACTGTACCGATTGGCCCCTCGTGAGCTGGAGGGGTTATGTACCCAGCTCGATGATTTGTTGCAAAGCCGATTTATTAGGCCGAGTTCTTCACCTTGGGGTGCTACCATGCAATTTGTGAAGAAAAAGGATGGATCCATGAGGCTGTGCAGTGACTATAAGGAATTGAATAAGGTAACTATCAAGAACAGGTATCCCCTGTAGAGAATTGATGATTTGTTTGATCAGTTGCATGGTAGCGCTGTGTTTTTACAGATTGATCTTCGTTCAGACTAGGATCAGTTTAGGATTCATGAGACGGCTATCACACAGACTGCCTTTAGTTCCCGGCACGGACATTTTGAGTACTTAGTGATGTCTTTTGGTTTGACAAATGCACCCTCTGCCTTTATTGATATGATTAACACAGTGTTGAAGGATTTCCTGAACCGTTTTATGGTCGTGTTCATAGATGACATTTTGGTGTATTCCCGCAATGATGTGGAGCATGCCCAGCAATTGCGTTTAGTTTTGTCTGCTTTGAGAGAGCATAAATTGTTTGCCAAGCTGAGCAAGTGTGAGTTTTGATTGCCTCAAGTTTCTTTGTTGGGTCATGTGGTTAATAGAGATGGGATTTCAGTTGACCCCGAGAAGTTAGATGTTGTTATGGATTGGAGTAGGCCCACCAACCCAAGGAGATAACGAGCTTCTTAGGGTTGGCTGGCTATTATAGAAGGTTTGTGAAGGGTTTCGCTACGTTGTCTACGCTACTAACTAAACTGAAGCAGAAGAACACAACTTTTTGCTGGAGCGATAAGTGAGTGGAAGTTTTTCAGGAATTTGAGAGGAGATTGTGCACTGCTCTGATGTTGACCTTATATATGGAAGGAATAGAATATGCCATATGTAACACCCCAAAAAGACTCAAAAATGGTTTTGAGGTGCAGGTCATTGTACACGTCCTGGGACACGGGCGTGTCCCAGGGCGTGTCGGGGGTACACGGCCTGGGACACGGGCGTGTCCCAGGGCGTGTTACTCAAATAAAATGCAGTTTGAGTCAGAAAGTTACACGGCCTTGAACCAAGCCTTGAACACGGGCGTGTCAGGTTGGACACGGGCGTGTAAGGTTGGACACGGGCGTGTCCGATGCCGTGTGCCTACCGATGTACTGCTTGCAGCTCAATGAGGCAGGGGCGACACGGGCGTGTCTCAGGAATGATACGGGCGTGTCAGGTTCGACACGGGCGTGTCGATGCCCGTGTTCTGGTAAATCTCAGTCGGTACGAATACCGCATGTGCCGCTTAAGGGTACACGGCCTGTGATATGGGCGTGTCACAGGCCGTGTCAGCCAAAAAAATGAGTTTTTGGGCAAATCGTGGCCATTCAGATTTCTCTCTTTGGATCCAAGGGCTTAGGTGATTCCTGGCTGAATTAAATCCGTAGAGGCTGATAAAGACTTCATTCTTCAATTGGTTAAGGAAGAGAGAAAGAGAGAGGAGGAAGAAGAAGGAGGAGGAGATCAAGCCACCGGCGGAGTTCCCGTGGTCCGATTCGTGATCCGAAGCCGGCGTTGTGAAGGCAAGGCTGCTGCGGTTCTTTCTCACCGGCTAGTTTTCGATGGCTCCCAAGAGATCGACAAGGGTAACGATCTCCCTTCTTAGACATGTGAAGTCCTTCTTTTCTGCATTGCATAGGGAAAACCCTTCCCCGCGAGTGTGCGGTTGGTTGTGGTGTCCCTTGGGGTAGATATGTGAAGTCCTCCTTGTTAGAGGCCAGAATTGGAGTACGGCTCTAGGCATGCTGTGTGAAGCCCATCTGGACATGGTCTGGATTGGTGATGCTTGTTTGCATATCGGAGAAGGCTCCGTGATTATGGCTTGTGTTGACTTGTGCCTACCTGTTGCTTGGTGCAGAAGGAAGTACTGGATGATGTCCAGGAAATGAAGAGGGTTGGATGCAACTCTTGTGGCCGTGCGTTGCCACTTTATGAGCGGTTGAGCCGTTGGGCTGCAACTCGATGAAAAGGCAGATTGCCGAACAGGAAAGGTGAAACCGACCCGCGCCTATAAATAGCCATGGATACTTCCGTATTCGAGGTGGCACAGCGACTTGATCAACGGGGGGTGGCTGATCCGTACCTGCGTTAGGTCCGTCCGACTTGCAAGCATGTTATAGGTTTTGTTGGAGCGCCTAATGAGAGTCTTAGGCCCGCGTGCCGGAAAGACTAGAATGCTCAAATACCGTGTAGACGGTGGTGTTGACCCTTGTATTCCGGTACACCAAGAATGTGCCCAGAGTGCACGGACTGTCGGGCCGTGTGGCCGATAGTTGTGATGGCTTGAATGTGCCTGCGCGCACATAGTTGCTATATGATGATGCCATGCTTTGCAGGGAAAGAATGCTAATGCCCCGAGAAAGGGGTAGGATTGTTATAATTGGGTTAGCTGAATGCTGACCGTTGCATTGTTTGCCACCGGTTGGGTGGATTGTTCCCATGCAGGTGCTGGAGAGCCATGTGGTAAGTGAAGGGCTAAAGCCCTACTGTTGTTGTTGTTGCTGCTGCAGCTAGCCCTTGAAGGCTAAGCGAATGTTTTTGCTTGTTTTCTTTTCCTCATGTATGGCCGGCCTGCGCGCCGAGGTTTGTAAACCATACGGTGTGAAAAGAGGAACTGTAAGGCCTTAAGGCCAAACTCAATGTATTTGTGTACATTCCGTGGTTATATATAAAGGTGGTTTATATATTGGACATTCCTGGTTAGAGTTCAAATTACCACTTAAAGCTTCCGCTAGAATGCTCTGAGTTAGGATTCGTGTATGGTTTGGTATTATCCTGTGACCTCACCGTCTGTTTGTGGCATATAGTGTGGGGCCCCGGCCGGACCTTCTACTATACCTCATTTAACGGATGGGGTCGTTATATTTTGGAATCAGCTTCGTTCGGTCTTCCTCTCTCGAATTTGTGGATGAATTCTTTTATGGGGTGGCGAGCGCGTGTTTATGCGCCCTGCTATAACGCTAATGAACTCTGGAATGTCCACTAAGGAATGTACAAAATCTTGTTTGAGGAATCTGCGCGTTCCTTTTTGTGTTGTTTTGCTTACATACGTTCGCTAATGTGTGTCTTGTCCACCTATAGGTGACGCGTAGTGGTGCTGGGCAGTGTGAGCCCCAGCGCTCTGATGAGAGTGCTGCACCAGCTGAGGTGCCAACACCTCCTCCATCTGCGGAAACTGTTCATTTAGTTGCTGAGGTTCTATTTGCCATGATTCAGCCGACCGGGCAAGCGCAGCCGGCAGTCGAGCCAGTTCGTGTTGTTGTAAGACCCGAGCCGGTTGAGGCTGTAGATCCACGAGCAGCTGACCGATAGTTGAAGCAATTCATGATTTTCAGTCCTCCTATGTTTACGGGACTGGGATCCCCAACGCAGGCAGAGGATTGGTTATCGCGTGTCAAGCAGATAATGACAGCGATCAGGGCGAAGGAAACTCTGAAGGTCACCTTGGCCACCTTCATGCTTGAAGGCGAGGCGCGGTTGTGGTGGGACGAGGTTGAGGTACACCATTTGGCGTGCAGGCAATTAATGCAAGTGTCGATTGAGGAGTTCTCTCGAATATTTCTGGCGAAGCATGTCCCAGCGGCGCAACGCATTGCTATGGAAACTGAGTTCCAACGGTTAAAGCAAGGGGAAGATAGCGTGGATATCTACTTGCATGAGTTTACCAGGTTGGGACGGTATGCGGGAACAATCTTCGCGGATGACCAAAGGAAAACGAATCGGTTCTATGAAGGATTGCGGGATGAGTTGCGATTCCTGCTTTCGAGTTCAGTGAACCAAGGGTTTCAGGCGTTGGTTGATACTGCGTGTGCGTTGGAGAAGGACATGCGGCGGGTGCAAGGGAACAAGGGCTTGGTTGTGTCAAAGCCAGAGGTTCAAGCACCTCACCCGAGCAAATCATTTTACTAGAAGAAAGGGGGCAAGAGGTCCAATCCGTCTGGGCAAGTGACTACGACCGTTGTGTCGGGAGCGACATCAAGGCCCGATTCTCGTACATGCTATAACTGTGGCCGAGTGGGGCATATAGCCCGTGACTGTCGGGTTTTTCAGCCCAAAGAGGACAAGAAGGCGGGTGCGTCTTATACTGAGAAGGGCAAAGCGGTGGTTGATTCCTCTGCGTCTCAGGCACAGCCCCGAATCTATCAGCTTGGCCAACAGGAAGCGATTAAGCAAAGTGACGTCATCACAGGTACGAGTAATTAGCTTACTTGCTTAAGTGATATTTCTTTTGGTTATGTTTAGCTTGTGCATGATGTGTGTGCTGCAGGCTTTGTCCTGATTCGGAATAATTTGGCGAGAGCCCTGTTTGATACGGGTGCTTCGCATTCTTTTCTGTCTGAGGATTTCGTATCTCGAATTGGGGTGCCGAGTCATGTGACGGTGGATAGTACAAGGGTGCTATTACCGAATGGCTGTGTGATGCTAGCGGATAGGGCTTGCGATGTGAATGTGCAAATAGGAAGTCGGGATTTCGGTTTGAGTGCAGTTGTGCTACCGTTATCGGAGTTTGATGTGATCTTTGGTATGGACTGGCTCTCGGAGCAGCGTGCCTTTATTGATTGCAACTCCAAGGAGATTATACTGGGCCAGAATACCGGACTTGTGACGAAGTTCGCTGGTATGCGAGGAGTTGGCGGGACTCTGTTGTCTGCACTCCAAGTCGTCAATGTTGTTCGGAAGGGCGCGGAGTTATTCTTCACGCTAATTCAGGCTGTTGAGCCAAAGGCCAGTGTCGGTGAGGTACTGGTTGTGTCAGAGTTTGCCGACCTGTTTCCTAAAGATCTTCCTGGGTTACCACCCCAGCGGGAGATTGACTTCTCTATTGAGTTGGTGCCAGGTGCGAAACCTGTGGCCCGCTCTCCATATCGCGTCGCGCCAAAAGAGATGGCTGAGTTGAAAGTCCAATTGCAAGAGTTGTTGGAGCAGGGATATATACGCCCAAGTATGTCATCTTGGAGCGCGCCTGTTCTATTTGTGAAAAAGAAATACGGTAGCTTACGGTTATGTATTGACTACCGCGAATTGAATAAGTTGACGGAGAAAAACAAATATCTGATCCCACGGATTGATGACCTCTTTGATCAGCTGGCAGGATCAACGGTCTATTCCAAATTGGATTTGAAATCGGGATATTATCAGCTGAGGATTAGGGAAGGTGACATTCCCAAGACGGCGTTTGGAACACGCTACGGTCATTATGAGTTCACGGTAATGCCGTTTGGCCTATGTAATGCGCCTTCGGTATTTATGGACCTAATGCATCGAACGTTCCGAGAGTACTTGGATTTGTTCGTTATTGTGTTTATCGATGACATCTTAGTATACTCTCAGTCGGAAGAGGATCATGCAAACCATTTGCGGTTGGTCTTGCATACCCTGCGGAGGAATAAGCTTTATGCCAAGTTCTCAAAGTGTGAGTTCTGGCTCTCTTCAGTAGCCTTTTTAGGCCATGTGGTAAGCGGAGAAGGTATCGCGGTGGATCCGTTGAAGATATGTGCCATTCGGGATTGGCCAGTGATGTCTTTAGTGGCCGAGGTCAGGAGCTTCCTTGGACTTGCGGGCTACTATAGACGGTTTGTGGAAAACTTCTCACGGATTGCTTTACCTCTGACCACGCTGACGAGAAAAGATCAAAAGTTCATTTGGACGCCGGAGTGCGCGCGAGCTTTTGAAGACTTGAAGAGTCATTTGACCACGGCGCCTGTGTTGACATCGCCATGTGGTACCGATGGGTATGAGATCTATAGTGATGCTTCCGGGAGCGGCTTAGGCTGCGTTCTTCTGCAGTTTGGTAAAGTGATTGCTTATGGCTCGCGCCAGTTGAAAGTGCATGAGCGGAATTACCCCGTCCATGATTTGGAGTTGGCGGTGGTAATCTTTGCGCTCAAGTTGTAGCGGCACTATCTATATGGCGTTAAAGTGGATATCTATACAGATCATAAAAGCCTAAAGTATTTGTTGGATCAGAAGGATCTGAATATGCGACAACGAAGATGGATGGAGTTCCTTGGGGACTACACCTTCGAGATTCACTATACTCCCGGGAAGGGAAATGTGGTCGCTGATGCTTTGAGTCGGAAGACTCCAGTACGGGCAAGCTGGTTGCAGAGGCATGTTCAACGTTTAATCCAGGAATTGGAAGCATTGGAGATATCTTGTGTTGACAAGGGTTCGTCAACCGATGCATGCTTGAACTGGACGGAGGTGCAATATGACCTTACGGACAGAGTTCGGCGAGCAACGGAGCTTGATGAAAGTCTCCAGCGCTATGCAAAAGATGGGTCGGATGACCAATTCTCTTGGGATAATGGTTTGTTACGAAGAAATGGTCGAGTATGCGTCCCGAGTGTGGGTAAATTGAGGGAAGAGTTGATGTACGAAGCTCACTTTGCAAAGTACTCAGTTCACCCAGGGAGCACAAAGATGTACAGAGATCTGAAAAAGCTGTTCTGGTGGCCCGGACTAAAGAAAGATGTCGCACGTTATGTGGCTGAATGCAATACCTGTGCGTTGGTGAAAGCAGAATGCCAGAAGCCTGGCGGTTTCCTGAAGTCGTTACCTATTCCGGAGTGGAAGTTCGATGATATTTCGATGGATTCCGTGCACGGGTTACCGAGATCTCAACGCGGTCATGATTCCATCTGGGTGATTGTGGACCGGTTGACGAAAGTGGCGCACTTCCTTCCAAACAGAAGAGACGATTCAGTGGAAACCTTGGCCAAGCTTTATGTGGAGCAGGTTGTTCGACTGCACGGTGTTCCTCGGAGCATCGTTAGTGACCGTGATGGGCGGTTCACATCGAATGATTGGCGGCTCGTTCATCAAATGTTGGGTACAAAGTTAGCGTTTAGTACGGCCTTTCATCCCCAAACAGATGGCCAGACTGAACGAACCAACAGGACGATGGAGGATATGCTCCGCATGTGCGCCCTAGACTTTGGTAAGAGATGGGAAGATTATATATTTCTTGTCGAATTTGCCTATAATAATAGCTACCAAGCGAGTATTGGTATGGCACCATTTGAGGCTTTATATGGTCGTAAATGCCGTACACAGTTAGCTTGGGCAGAAGCAGGCGAATCTAAGCTGAGTGGGAAAAAGGAAGTCGAAGAAGCAACCTCGCTCATATGCTCTATTCGGGAGAGGCTATTGATAGCCCAAGATCGTCATGCACAGGCCTACAATGCCAAAAACCGGAACGTGGAGTTCGCGGTGGGTGATTGGGTATATTTGAAGATCAAACCCTTCAAAGGCGTGTCCAGGATTCGGCGCTTGAAAAAGCTAAGTCCGAGGTATCTTGGTCCGTTTGAGGAGGTGGAGCGAGTTGAGGAAGCTGCTTATCGACTAGCACTTTCAGTAGACTTGGGTGGATTACATGATGTATTTCACATCTCAGTCCTTCGTAAGGCGGTGAAGGATCCAGCTCAAGTAGTGGAGAATGATCGGGTACCAGTCGAGTATGGGCTAACGACGAGGGTTAAACCCATTCGGACCGAGGATCGAGCCGAGAAATAGTTGCAGAACAAAGTGATCGGGATGGTCATGGTCTGATGGGACAATTGTGGCCGTGAAGAGCTAGCATGGGAGCGAGAGCAGACCATGCGAGCTGAATTTCCCGCGCTGTTTGTATAAACTGTAGACCGTGTACTTTTGTTATAACAGAGTTATCAAGTTATAGCATTGTTGGTTCTTGTTTCCTTACCGTGCAAATTTCGGGACGAAATTTTGTTAAGGGGGGGAGGATTGTAACACCCCAAAAAGACTCAAAAATGGTTTTGAGGTGCAGGTCATTTTACACGGCCTGGGAAACGGGCGTGTCCCAGGGCGTGTCACTCAAATAAAATGCAGTTTGAGTCAGAAAGTTACACGGCCTTGAACCAAGCCTTGAACACGGGCGTGTCAGGTTGGACACGGGTGTGTCCGATGCCGTGTGCCTACCCGTATACTGCTTGCAGCTCAATGAGGCAGGGGCGACACGGGCATGTCTCAGGAATGACACGGGCGTGTCAGGTTTGACACGGGCGTGTCGATGCCCGTGTTCTGGTAAATCTCAGTCGGTACGAATACCGCGTGTGCCGCTTAAGGGTACACGGCCTGTGACACGGGCGTGTCACAGGCCGTGTCAGCCAAAAAAATGAGTTTTTGGGCGAATCGTGGCCATTCAGATTTCTCTCTTTGGATCCAAGGGCTCAGGTGATTCCTGGCTGAATTAAATCCGTAGAGGCTGATGAAGACTTCATTCTTCATTTGGTTAAGGAAGAGAGAAAGAGAGAGGAGGAAGAAGAAGGAGGAGGAGATCAAGCCACCGGCGGAGTTCCCGTGGTCCGATTCGTGATCTGAAGCCGGCGTTGTGAAGGCAAGGCTGCTGCGGTTCTTTCTCACTGGCTAGTTTTCGATGGCTCCCAAGAGATCGACAAGGGTAACGATCTCCCTTCTTGGACATGTGAAGTCCTTCTTTTCTGCATTGCATAGGAAAAACCCCTCCCCGTGAGTGTGCGGTGGGTTATGGTGTCCCTTGGGGTAGATATGTGAAGTCCCCCTTGTTAGAGGCCGGAATTGGAGTACGGCTCTAGGCATGCTGTGTGAAGCCCATCTGGACATGGTCTGGATTGGTGATGCTTGTTTGCATATCGGAGAAGGCTCCGTGATTATGGCTTGTGTTGCCTTGTGCCTACCTGTTGCTTGGTGCAGCAGGAAGTACTGGATGATGTCCAGGAAATGAAGAGGGTTGGATGCAACTCTTGTGGCCGTGCATTGCCACTTTATGAGCGGTTGAGCCGTTGGGCTGCAACTCGATGAAAAGGCAGATTGCCGAACAGGAAATGTGAAACCGACCCGCGCCTATAAATAGCCATGGATACTTCCGTATTCGAGGTGGCACGGCGACTTGAGCAACGGGGGGTGGCTGATCTGTACATGCGTTAGGTCCGTCCGACTTGGAAGCCTGGTTATAGGTTTTTTTGGAGCGCCTAATAAGAGTCTTAGGCCCGCGCGCCGGAAAGACTAGAATGCTCAAATACCGTGTAGACGGTGGTGTTGACCCTGGTATTCCGGTACACCAAGAATGTGCCCTGAGTGCACGGACTGTCGGGCCGTGTGGCCGATAGTTGTGATGGCTTGAATGTGCCTGCGCGCACATAGTTGCTATATGATGATGCCATGCTTTGCAGGGAAAGAATGCTAATGCCCCAAGAAAGGGGTAGGATTGTTATAATTGGGTCAGCTGAATGCTGACCGTTGCATTGTTTGCCACCGGTTGGGTGGAGTTTTCCCATGCAGGTGCTGGAGAGCCAAGTGGTAAGTGAAGGGCTGAAGCCCTACTGTTGTTGCTGTTGCTGCTGCGGCTAGCCCTTGAAGGCTAAGCGAATGTTTTTGCTTGTTTTCTTTTCCTCATGTATGGCCGGCCTGCGCGCCGAGGTTTGTAAACCATATGGTGTGAAAAGAGGAACTGTAAGGCCTTAAGGCCAAACTCAATGTATTTGTGTACATTCCGTGCTTATATATAAAGGTGGTTTATATATTGGACATTCCTGGTTAGAGTTCAAATTACAACTTAAAGCTTCCGCTAGAATGCTCTGAGTTAGGATTCGTGTATGGTTTGGTATTATCCTGTGACCTCACCGTCTGTTTGTGGCATATAGTGTGGGGCCCCGGCCGGACCTTCTACTATACGTCATTTAACGGATGGGGTCGTTACACCATATATGTAGATTCATCGCATGTTGGACTTGGATGCATGTTGATGTAAGAAGGCAAGGTAATTGCGTATGGGTCGAGACAGTTAAAAATACATGAGAAGAACTACCGTACACATGATCTAGAGTTCCAGTTGTGATTTATGCCTTAAATTTGTGGAGGCATCTATTGTATGGTGCATTATGCAAGATTTACACGGATCATAAAAGTTTAAAATATGTTTTCACTCAAAGGGAGATGAATCTATGCCAGCAAAGATGGTTAGAGTATGTTGCTGATTATGATGTTGAGATTCAATACAATCCGGTCAAAGCCAATGTGGTTGCTGATGCCCTGAGTAGGAAGAAGACAAAAAATTTTAACCTCTCCGTGGATTCAATGGTAAAAGATTTTCTCTTGATGGGTTTTTCGATTGGAAGTTTTGGCTCCTCGAGTAGTTTGGTAGTAGCAAAAACTTCTTGGGTAACTCTTACGAGGCTACATCCAAAGGACGATCCGGACTTGTTGCACCTCTATCTTAGAATGGAGAAAGGGGAGTTACCAGACTTTTCCATTAATGATGCGGGTACTTTGAAGTACTGCGGCGGATTTTGTATCCCTGCTATCAAGGAAATTTGATTTAAGTTGTGTAGTGAGGTGTACGGTTCTAGTGTTTCCTACCACCCAGGTTCTACAAAGATGTATCAAGACGTAAAGCAAATGTCCTGGTGGTTTAGAATTAAGGGTGATATAGACAAGTTCGAATCTGAGTTCTTTACTTACAAGCGAGTTAAGGCGGATCTTAGAAGGCCGGGAGGCAAGTTGACGCCTTTGGATATTCTATGCTAGAAATGGGAGAGTATTTCCTTGGACTTTATTACTAGATTACCGAGATCTCCCTGAGGGTATGATTTTGTTTGGGTTATTATTGATAGACTGATGAAGTGTGCACACTTCGTGCCTTTCAAGATAAACTACTCTATGAAGAAGATAGCTGAGTTGTACCTGGATGATGTTATTAGGAGACATGGAGTTCCTATCAGTATTGTGTCAGATCGAGACTCCAAGTTTACGTCACGCTTTTGGAAAAGCTTATAGGAAGGGTTGGGTACCGATCTGAGGTACTCCAGCACTTATCATTTGTAGACCAATGGTCAAACGGAGAGAGTGAATAAGATCATGGAGGACATGATCAGATGTTATATTCTGGACCATGGAGGAGCGTGCGATGAGCGACTCAGATTGATGGAGTTTGCTTATAATAATAGCTATCAAGAGAGCTTGCAGATGTCCCTTTTTGAGGCCTTTTATGGGAGACGTTGTAGAACTCCCTTGTGTTGGGCCGAGGTTGGTGAGAGACCGTTGTTGGGTCCTGAAGCGTTAGAAGAAATGGATATTTCTGTGAAGCATATAAGATAAAAGATCTGTATAGCTCAGGATCATTATAAGAAGAATGCTAATAGTCGAATGACTGATTTGGAGTTTACGGTTGGGGACATGGATTTTCTGAAGGTTTCCCTAATGTCTTGCTTTAAGAGATTTGGAAAAAATCATAAGTTGGATCCGAGGTATGTGGGACCTTTTAAGTTTGTTGAGTGTATTGGTGTTTCATCTTATAGATTTGATTTGCCCGCAAATTATCCTGGTGTGCACGACGTGTTTCACATGAGCCAGTGGCAAGAATGTATGCTCAGCGACCGACAGATTCTTGATGTTGTGCCCCAGTTGGAGCCTAATCATTCCTATATTGAGATGTCTGTTTGTATTTTGGATACTCAAGATCGAGTGTTCCGGAGGAAAACCATACCAATGGATAAAGTTTTGTGGCGAAACCAAAATGTGGAAAGCGCCACTTGGGAGTTGGAGTCAGCTTTAGGGAGGCTCATCCTCATCTATTCTCCTAGTTTCTTATGGTATGTATTTCCCTTCTACAATCCTTGATTATATTCCTTTTATAGTGGAATCTTTGTGCATAAAGTTTTGGGACGAAAATTCTTTTTAGGGGAGTGGCTGTAATGCCCCGGAATTTTCGATGTTTAATTTTATTCTTTTATTGTCATAAAATTGACGTCAGGGCATTACGTTGACCCTTAGTAGGTGGTTACTGTTGACGTAGCATGATTTTTTTCTTTTTGGTATCTGAGGTTTTTGTTTAGGAGTATTTGCTTGGCTAATTTCTCTTGTGTTTTGATATTCCCTTGCGAGTTCATTTCTGAATACTGTGGAGCCTTCTTGGGAATGTTGATTTTTTGAATTCGGGAGATTTTTTGCCCGAGTTTGGTATGTCGGATTTTAATTCTGACTTCGCCATTTGGATTCGTAGCGTTGACATTTAGCTACGGTGAAATTTTTGCTGAATTCCATGTTGGTGCAAATTTTGAGTCATTTGGACGATTAAATAATGATAAATTATTATTATAATACTTATATATATAAGTATAAATAGCCTTGCTATAAGATAGAAACCCTATTAATCGTCTTCTTCTTGAAACCGTCAGCCTGTTTGTGTAAGAGAGACATAGGCGGTCTTTGGAGAGCCTTCTTCCATCGATTGTTGGAGATCCAGTGTACGAAATCATCGTCGGAGAGTAGATCCGGATAGCTCTCACCTAAATATACATTTCAACGGTAAGTTTTTCCCATTTCCTGGATTTTTTGAGGTTTTGGTTGCGGTTTTGACCTTCCTTCCTCTCAAAAAGTTTATGTTTTTTCTGCTTAGGAGTTTTTGCTGCCAAGATCTGTAAATATAACGAGTGCTGGTGTTGCCAAAGTTCTACAAGGTTTGAGGCAAGTGGTCGTTTTCTCCCTTGCTTGTTCTTTCTTTCTTTTTGTCTTGATTTTCCTTCCTATACAGAAATTGGAATAATATTAGGGAATGCCTCCTTGTAAAATTTTCTTTCTGTAGATTTTTGGTGCAAGTGGTTGTTTTCATCCCCTGCTTGCTCATTATTTTTCCTCTTATTGGATCCTTTCCTGTACAGAAATTAGGATTAGGGTAGAATATGGACATCACGATCTGTTGGGACGTAGAGGCTTTTCCGGCAAAGTTTAACCCAGTAGACCTGTAGAAGATAGTTGAGAAAACTTAGTTAATTATGGAATTAATCTAGTTAGGGTAATATCATCGGGTTTGACATTTTGGTTAATTTAAATGTTTCTTATATGGATGATTAAGCTAAGTCAGAAATTTATTCTTGATGGTAGTAGGTTAATTCATCGAACTGAGCCTTATAATTAAGCAATTTCGTCGGGCAGGTTAGGCGTTGAGTGTAATCCTAGCATTCAAGTTCTGTTTTTAGTCTAAGGCAAAAGCTTTGAGTGTACTGCACACACTGAACGCCATCGGGTAATTTTTAGAGGCTAAATTTTAAAGTGTTAAGTGTTCTGAATACACTCAACGCCATCGAATATTTCTATAGGCTGAGTCAAAAGCGTTGAGTGTGCTCTATACACTCAATGCGATGTTGAGTGAGTTAAATACACTCAACGCCATCTTTTAAATTTTGAGTCTAAGGCTAAAGCATTGAGTGTGCTCTATACACTCAATGCTGCGTTGAGTGTGTTGAATACACTCAACGCCATTATTTAAATCTGTAGCCAATTTAAATGCAATGAGTGTGTTGTCTACACTCAACGCGACATTGAGTGTTTTTAATACAGTCAAAGCCATCAGCTTATTCTGGAGTCCAAGTGTAAAAGCATAGAGTGTGTGGAATACAATCAATGTGGCGTTGAGTGTGTTGAATACACTCAACGCCATCGATTTATTTTAAGCTTTAGTGTAAAAGCATTTAGTTGGTTGACTACACTCAATGCGACATTCAGTGTGTTGAATACACTCAACGCCATCGATTAAATTTAAATTCCATGTATAAAAGCGTTGAGTGAGTGTTGTACAATCAACATGGCATTAAGTGAGCTGAATGCACTCAATGCCATCCTGATTTCTGGTTAGCATCGAAAGCGTGGACTGTACTCGACGTGGCATCGAGTATACTTGACGCTTTCTATTGACTTAGTTTTATTTTTGCTGACTCATGGTATACCACCGGTGGGCTAGTTTTGCTAAATAAAATTAGTCTAGTGCCTGCTATTTTCGTCAAGTATGGTCTTAGGCCAATTTTTTTGGGGATTTATTCCTGCATTTATTGTGGGAGAAGTCCAATGCTTGGTTATGGCTTTTTTGTGTCTTATCTATGATTATCGTTATGTTGGCAGATATTTTGACCCTGATGGGTTTATCACTGTGGGTGTGCTGGTGGAGGTGTCTCCCCGCACAGGTGCCAGTTTTTCCTCGATTTGGGAGCGTTAAGATATAAGACCCTTATGAAGTTTTATTATCGGTGTGTCAGTGGAGGTGTCTCCACCCACAAGAACAGGATTGTGCTGGTGAGTTTGCTCACTAATATTGAGCCGACCTATTTCTTACTTTTATATACTTTTATATACATCTTATGAAGCTTAGTTCTTTATTGCACTTGGTGTAAGTACCTTACCCTTGGACTAGGTTATTTTATCGTTTACCATGATTTTTATTTCTTGATTTGTTTATGGTTTTGTAAGTTAATCTTGGATTTGGTGTTGGTAACCCTTTTCCTCCTTGTTTATTTTTTTTTAATGACCTTCCTATCACCACTTGTATATTTTTACTGAGGTATTCTTTTCTTGTGAATGCCTAAGGATTGGAGCAGTAGCCAGTTGAGCGACTAAGAGTTTTGGATTTAGGCTGGTGTGCTGCAACTGTCTATTCCTTAACGGTTGTGAGGTAGTTGTTGTTGTTTACTTTTTCTTTAGTTCATACATACATTATTTTTGTGGGTTCATGTCAGGTTGTTGATGCCCACATGATTTTGTTTAATGTTAAGTAATTGCTAGCTGCTAAGTCATTTTTGTAGGATTTATTGATTCCTACTTGCTCTTTGAGAGGTTTTATGTTAGGTTGCATGTTAGATATTTTAAAAGTATAAAAGTATCATTTCTATTACCACATTCATGTCATATTTTAAAGCTAATGTCACCATATTTTAACTAGTGTACAAACTATTTGTATACTTATATTAAAAAATTAGAGGTATGCATTTCTTTAGTTTTCCTTTGGGATGTTTATGCTCATATAGGGTGTTAACCATTATAAAAAAACTATTTTTCCGCAGCGTATAATTATGTCTTTACTTGTGGAATAGTGATCCTGTAACACCTCTACCTATCAAATGTAATATAATAAAGGGTCTAGCCGTGGCCCCACACCATATTCCACAAAAAGGCGGAGAAGTTACTAAATAATATCAAAGACCATCGAATCCTAACACAGAGCATTCTACGTGAAGCTTCATGGTTGAAAACATGAACTCAAAAATCACAAAAATGTCAACTACTACCAATTAGGAATGTATACAACCAAACACATAAGGTACATGGCATTATGCTCTCACAAGTTTATCTTAATAATAGTGTGGTTTACAAACATCGGTGCGCAGGTTTGCCACACATTAACAAGAGTAAACAAAACATAGCCTTCGAGGACAGCAGCGCAACCTGGGCTTCAGCCTGCTATTTCCCTCTTGGGCCAGCACCACCTGAACAGAATCAATCCACCAAGCGGTGGAAAACATGGCAACGGTCAGCATTCAGCTAACAAATTATTACGACCCTGCCCCTGTAACGGGGAAGCGGAATTCCTTCCCTGCACAGCAGTTTATTCAAACAACTTATATATATAACAATCCACCAAGGACGTGCACAATAGCACAAGTTAATACATATCACAAACGCAGCCACGATGGCCCGACGTTTCGTGCACTCGGCGCACATTTTTGGTGTACCGAAAACCAAGTCCCACCATCGTTTAGAGGTCCCAGACATGATGGTCCATTATGAGCATTTAGTCTTAATGGCGCGCAGGCCTAAGACTCTCGCTATGTGATCCTAACAGGGCCTTAAGCCCCCAAGGTTAGACAACCATAACGCGGGTACATATTGACCTTTCTCGTTGCTAAAATTCGTTAGACTAAAGACTAGACTGACTCGGGTACAACTTCACCTTTCCCATTCATCACCAAGAATTCCACTGTTGCAGCCCAACGGCTCAACTTCACACAAAATACACTCACAGCCACAAGAGTTGAACACCAAGTACCAAATCCTACCATGGCATAGGTATCCACCAATGACTCAATACTTGCAATCAATTTACTCAGAGTTTTATCCAATTTGCAAACAAAGCATCACTAATCCAGATCAAATTGTCCGGATGGGCTTCACATAGTATGCCTAACCGTACTACTCACTTCTGGTTCTAATGCAATATAACAAGTGATGAACCACCGATCCCAAGGGAATCACTTCGTCATCCACCCTTTGGTGGAGGATTCTTATGCGAATGTAGGAAAGATGGACTTCACTTGTCCCAAAACAAAATCGTTTCCCTTGGAAGACCTTTTGGAACCATGGAGAAAACTATACGTTTGGAAAGCACCGCAACGCTATAGCCATCCCAGATCTGAACTCAGCTCGCGATTTGGACCACAATAGCACTACTGGCGGTCGGATTTCTCGTCCTCTTTCTTCCCTTTACCTCCTCTCTCTTCTTCTTAGAAAGAGAATGGTGATGATAAAATGAGAATTAACTCATCCATTCCCGCACTTATCCCTTCAGTTAATACCCAGGGCTGTTAGATCTTCATCAAAGGAAACGAACGGCTCAGATTTGCTCTGAAAAGCATCTTCCATGTGCTGATACGGCCTGTGACATGCCCGTGTCACAAGTCGTGTACCTTAAGCGGCACACAACCGACTCAAACCAGACCAGGATACTGGCTTAGACATGCCCATGTCAATCTCTTGACACGCCCGCGTCACTTAGTAGACGCCCGTATTGAGGGGCGGGTCCCTCAATCGACACAGGATCAACAAATCCTAAAAAGGGCAGGGTACATAACGTGGCCGTATCAACTTTGACACGCCCATGTCGACTAGTACACACCTGTGCTCCAAGCCGTGTACTTCAGTCGGCACCGTCGGGCACAACCCGAGAATGACACGGGTATTTCACATGCCTGTGTCACCAAACGACATGCCCGTGTCAGTACTTGTCATACCCGTGTTTCCAGTCGTGTGCCACACTTGACATAACGAGGCTAACATAGAGCAGGACACGGCTCTTGACACGCCATGTCCCAAGCCATGTCACCTTATTTGGGTTTTGGGGAAATACAACTCTCCTCCCCTAAAGAGAATTTCATCCCGAAATTGCTAAAACACGTAGTTCGCAGCAAACAAAATATTTGTTCAAATCATAAGGTTACAACAGCCTCACACAAACAGCTCGGCAAACTCAGTACGCATGGTTTGTTCCTACTCTAATGACAATTCCTCACGGCCACAGTTGTCCCACCGGACCTTGACCATCCCGATAGTTTTGTTTCATAGCTGTTTAACCGCCGTATCCTTGATCCGAATAGGCCTAACCTTCGTCGTTATCATACTGTCGACCGATACTTTATCTGCAACAACCAAGTGTGATGGTTCTTTCACCGCTTTTCCTAACACCGAGACATGAAACACATCATGTAAACCACTTAGCTCCAGCAAAAGTGCTAATCAATAGGCAAACTCCATGTTTCGGTTCTTGGCATTGTAATACTTAGCCTGCCTGTCTTGAGCCACCAACAGTCTTTCTCGAATCAACCGTATAACTAATTTGGCATCATCCATATCCTTTTGCTTGTACAAATTTGTTTCGCCAGTCTCCGCCCAAGCCAAAGGTGTACGACATTTCCTACCGTATAAATCCTAAAAGGGCGCCATCTGGATACTAGCTTGGTAGCTATTATTGTAGGCAAACTCAATCATAAAGAGATGATCTTCCCAACTCTTCCCGAAATCCAGCGCACACATTCAGAGCATATCCTCCAACGTCCTGTTGGTCCTTTCGGTCTGACTATCCGTATAGGATGAAATGCTGTGCTGAACTGTAATTTTGTACCCAACAATTGGTGGACTAATTTCCAATCTCCTAAAGTGAAATGCCCAAATCGATCACTAACGATGCTACGTGGTACACCGTGCAATCGACAATAGTATCCACATACATATTTGCAAACTTTTCACTGAATCGTCCTTCCTGTTCGGGATGAAGTGCGACACTTTAGTTAACCGGTCCGTAATCACCCAAACTGCATCATTTCCATGCTGTTACTTCGGCAACCCATGCACGAAATCTATGGAAATATAATCAAATTTCCACACAGGGTTAGGCAATGACTTCAAAAAACCTCCTGGTTTTTTGCATTCAGCCTTCACTAAGGCACAGGTTTGACATTTAGCAACATAGTGCGCTATGTCCTTCTTCATCCCAGGCCACCAGAAAATTTTCTTCAAATCCTTATACATCTTCGTGCTCCCGGGGTGAATCAAATACTTTGTGAAGTGTGCTTCATACATCAATTATTCACGAAGTTTACCCCTATCTAAGACACACAAAGACCGTCCTTCTTAGAAAGTCCGTAATTAAATGAAAACTGAGAATCCGTACTTTCTGCTGCATAGCGTTGTAGACATTTATCATGTGTTGCTGCTTATCGAACTCTATCAGCCAGGTCACACTGTACCGCCGTCCAGTTTAAGCACACATTTGCAGTGGAATTCTTTTCAACACAAGAATTAGGCTTCAAGTTCTCGAATTTGCCCTTGTCGGAGTCCTATGACTCCAGGGATCCGCGACTACATTCCCTTTACCAGGAGTATAATGAATCTGGAAGGTGTAGTCACCAAGAAACTCCATCCACCTTCTCAGTCGCAAATTGAGATCTTTCATGTCTAACAGATATTTCATGCTCTTATGGTCCGTGTATATATCCACTTTCACGACATACAGATAAGGACGCCACTGTTTAAGTGTGAATATCACCGCCGCCAACTCCAAATCATGAATGGGGTAATTCCGTTCGTGCACCTTCAACTAGCGTGAGCCATATGTTATCACCTTTCCGAACAGTAAAAGAACGCATCTATTCTGTTCCCTGATGCATCACTATATACCTCAAAGCCGTCCTGACCACATGGCGAGGTCAAGATTGACGTCTTGGTCAAACGACTCTTTAGCTCTTCGAAAGCTCGTGTACACTCGGGTGTCAAAACGAATTTATGATCCTTCCTCATCAGTGCGCTGAGAGGCAAGGATATCCTCGAGAAGTTCTCTACGAAGCGCCTGTAGTAGCCTGCAAGCCCAAGGATACTTTTGACTTCTGTTACTGTAGTGAGAACAGGCCACTCCCGTATAGAAACAATCTTGAAAGGATCCACCGCAATGCCCTCTCCACTAACCACATGTCCAAAGAAAGCCACTGACGACAGCCAAAACTAACACTTAGAGAACTTAGCATAGAGCTTGTTCTTCCTCAGGGTGTGTAACACAATCCGCAAATGATTTGCATGATCTTATTCGGATTGGGAGTATATGAGAATATCATCAATAAAGACGATCATAAAGAGCTCCAAGTATTCCCTAAACGACTGATGCCTTAAGTCCATAAATACCGATGGCGCATTTGATTGCCCAACCCAAACAGAATTACCATGAACTCATAGTGACAATAGCGTGTTCCAAACGCTATTGTGCATATGTCACTTTCACGAACTCTCAATTGATAATAACCTGACTTCAAATCAAACTTGGAGTATACAGTCAAGCAAACTAATTGATCAAACAAGTCGTCAATCCGTGGAATCAGATACTTGTTCTTTTCTGTCAGCTTGTTCAGTTCTCTATAGTCAATGCATAGACGCAATCTACCGTTCTTCTTTTTAACAAAGCGAACCAGCATGCACCAAGGTGACATACTTGGGCGTATATAACCCTGTTCCAGCAACTCGTGCAACTGAAATTTCTGTTCTGCAATTTCCTTTGGCGCTACTCCATATGGAGAGCGGCCCAGATGTTTCGCACCTAACACCAATTTAATAGTGAAGTCGATCTCCTGTGGACTTCATCACTCATAAAGTTCATTAGGAAACACATCTGTATAGGTCGACATTATCCGACACAATAAAAGGGTCACTCAACTAGCCTTCGACATACTGGCTGCTATTGTAAGACCCCCTTTTTTTTCTCTAAAAACCCGGGGTCTTAGGCCTAGAGTCGCCGCTTTGCGGTGACACCTTCACGTCCTGAAAGGTCATCACCACAAGCCGCCGATTCTGCCGGCCAATTCGATCACAGAAAGGTTGCACAATATTTGAAGTAAGAGCAATGCAGTCCACAATAATAAATCACATGTATATAAACTCCACGAAGGGAGTGTCCACAGAAAACATCAGAGTACAATGATAATAGAAATATAAGGTCTCATGCCCGGTACATCAAGTCCTCACTACAAAATCACTCAATGCGGAAGCAAAACTAAAACTCTACTGAAGGTAAGGAGTCACGGTCCCTGCAGTCTGGACTCCAGTGATAGACTGCCCCGTCTCCAAGCGTACCGGCCTCCTGAGCTGCTCCTCCATGCTAGGCTCCACGATCCCCTAATATGATATGGTTCGAAAACCGTTAGTCATAAAGACTAAGCCCTATCATCCCCTACCCCTTCCCCCATGGCTCCTAGGTACCGAGAGGAGAGGAAGAAAGGGAAGGACATGAAAGTGGAGATTTAATCAAGAAACAAATGGCAGCGGAACTATTCTAGCAATTCTATATTAATATAACAGAAATAGAAAATAAGAAAGGTAACCTTAACTTATGTGCGAAAGCGCATAAGCCAAGGGATCTTCTGCGAGGCTCCCATCGTATAGAGTGTCCCATACCACCTATACGTTGGGGTGTCAGTTATCAAACAACAGCATGTATATATATTGAAATTAACCTTTGATTTATAAACTTGCCCACACAAGCTTATAGACCAAGGGGTCGTTTTGCAGGTCATAACGTATAAGCGTCCCATACCACTTATACTTTAAGTGTCAGGGTTAAATGAATTGATTATGCTATGACATGCAAGTGGGTATGATGAAACATGCAGGTGCAACTCACACACCCGACTCTGTGCACACAGACCTTTAGTTCCCCCTTTCGGAGCCGTTACCTCCCAGGATACCTCCGTAGTGGCAGACGGAAGCGGTGGGTTGGTCCTCGCCCACCTCTAAACCAGTAAAGCACTACCGGTCAGACCTATCGTACGCCTCAACGCTTGGTGCACTAAGCGGACGCCTACGTACTCCTGCCGGCTGGCGCACCGGACTTCTGTTGGCAAAGTGCTAACCACACTTGCCGAGTCAGCGTATTGGCGTCGGTGCATCGACCCTCCAATACTGAAGACCCACCACCTTAATTTCAATTCCTTTTTATGCACATGCAAGTTTTATCGTAAACACACAAAAGCCGAGCCGAAGCTCCCCGGACAAAAACGCCCGTCTCCAAACCAACCGAGTTGAAGCTCCCCGGACCATCCCGTCCGTCTCTTAACCAACCGAGCCGAAGCTCTCATCAATCTTCCTGTGCCAATAGTGTTTGTGAAGGGTGCAGCCCTAGTTACTAAGTTACTCTTGTCGGTTTGTTATTACAGTTTACGTTAGCCCAGGACTGCCCCCGGTATTCCCCGTGAAGGGCTCTCAAGGGGCACTAGGAACCAAGACGGCGACATTACAGCCCGAAGTTCCCTTTCGCAAGACACTTATTGTTATTGGTTGATTTCCTTTACCCATTCCCTTCTCACATTACGATAGACTATCCTAGGGTGATTTTAAACCTTCCACTCTTCGGGGAAGACGATCTTTCGTCGAACCCGAGCACCTCTTAACTCTAGCTATCACCACTTCTCACTACTCTTCATATCATCCTACTGTGATATCATTCACAATTGTCCACCCAGACAAAAAGATTAACTCCAATGACTTTCTCGGATCATGTCCTATTGCAATTCACAAATTTGCTATGTGCAGTCCAACCTAGACTATATGTCGAACCGGTTAGGCAACGATCCCAAACTCATCCAAACGCCCTAAATTATTTACTGGAGACTTATCATGATATAAATGACCTAAATCCAGAAAATGGTAATTTTCCTAATTTATTTGGCATTTAATTAATTTCCTCAAAAATCCCAAGGGCTACCGGTTTGAACACGAACTACCCTAAGTTCTCATGCAAGATGTCCAGCAAATTTATGATAAATAGTAGGTTATCTCAATAGGTTAAATCCAAAGTATCATAATTTTTCTATCATCAAAAGGGCACTAAAACAATTTTAGAAATAATCTTTATCTTTTGTTATTTATGAATCAAGTACAGAAAATATCCATTCAAAAATTGTAACTTAATTATACTAAGCAGATAAGACATTAAAAATAGCATTGGCCAGGTTTCATAATTTTCCAACAAGTATATCATCCATAATTAATTTTTAAACCATAAAACCCCTTTCTAAAATCTGTGAACGAAGTACTAGAATTACTCAACTAAAAATCATACAAAAATTCAGGGGCATCTATTCTGACCTAGAACATTTACGTCGAAGATTTCATGAGGTTTCAATGAACAGAAATTCCTAAACAATTAAAACATCATTTACGACCATAGCAAGCTTTACAAATGAAGTGCTAGCAATAATCAACATAAAATTCCAGAAAAATTGCTATAAGTTCTGCTGATCCAAAACTCACTCTACCCGAATTTCACAGCTTTTAAGTAAGGTTTAGTGACTGGTTTTACCTATTTGATATTTTACCCTAAAACTAAGGTTAGGGTTTTAAGGTATCTACTTGCCTCCAAATTCTCCAAGATTCCATCCAGACGAATCTTATCAGGCCTTTGTCAACTCTACAGAGTTTCAATTCAATACAAGAGCAATTGCCCCCATGTCCTTCCCAACCCTCAAAACCCTTCATTTAGGGTTTGAGCTTGGATCCTAGGGTAAATCAACCCTAAACCTCACCATTTTTCTCCAAGCAGGTTATAACACCCTTCTAAGTCAGAGGTCAGAAAATCAGCCTCTGTTGAGGTGATTTGACCTTTCCAAACTCTTAGTGCACTTTTACTAAAAGATGTCTCGCTAATGCCTAGCTAAGGGTTGAAGATTTCCTACCCAAAACTCCTCCAAACTAATTGGAATTTTGTACAGATCTAGGTTTTATAGCCAGGGACCACTCACTAAAATTTGGGAGGGTTTGGAGGTCATTTGGCCACTTAAATAAATTTCTCTAACTTAATTAAATTGAAACAAAAACTTTAGGCAAAGTATCTCCAAAAATTCCCATTTTTGGTCTGCGTTTAGGTATAGCTAAGGTTAACCCCTTGCCCAAATTTCAGGTCATTTGGACAAGGGACAAAGAGTGCGCAGCCATTTTAATTTCTGCCCAACTCTAAGTATTACCCCCACTAAAACAGGTGCTGCAGTCGAACCGCTTACCCAAATGGGTTGAAATCAATTTTAAATTAAACTAGACTCAAAGGGCTACAACTTTCGTGACTGGTCATTTTTCCTAAAACGGCCTCTAAGTGACTCATTTTGCAGCCTCAATATATACTCAGATAATTTATCTTTCCATTATGTATTATATACATAATTTATATATTATAAAATTGATTTTACTGTTCATCTTCTACATGAAACCGAAAACAGAACTCAGAAAACCATTTTCTATAATATTTCCGTGATCCGTCGCCGGCCGTCCGGTCACTTCCCTGGCCAGCCACCACCACCACCACCACCACCTCCGTCGAGGCGATGGCTAGCGGTCGGCGGTGGTTTGGCCGCCGGAGGTGGCGGTTTTCGGCGAACTCGAAAATAAATTTTTTTCATGGTTTTCCATGAAAACGAAAGATAGGTCCGGCTCCGTTGAGCATGAACTTCCTTTCTAAGAATCCTAAGATCTACCCATGAGAGAAGAAGTAGAGAAGGACCTTGTTCGCGGTTTGGAGGCGAGATGAACGACGGGGTGCCATGCCGCGGTAGTGGCGTTGCTGAACTTCTCCTACAGCAAGAGCAAACGTCTGAATTTGTTTGATTGAGCGTGTAAACTTCTCCTCTTGCTCCAAGTGGGCTTTTATAAGTCAGCAAGTGGGGAGGTGAAAGGGTAAAGCCTTAATGGTCATGAAGGCTCCTCTTAATAACATTTCGGTTACGGTGAAGGGATAAGAAACGGTGGAAGATAAAAAGGTATGTCCAGTTGGCGGTTTCCTATTGGACCACATCTCCTTATTTTATTAAGAAATTACAGTAGGAAACGGCCCATAATTACTCCTGGTGTAACTTCCCACACTAGCATTTATTTTCACGCGTGTTAGAATAATTTCGGGCTTGAACCGTCGTTTCGGTCAAAGTCACGGGCGTGACACATAGGTCACGGGCGTGACAGGCTCGGGTGACCAATTCTGGGGCCGACGATCGTCGAACTGAGATCGACGGTCGTCGAAGGGTGGTCACGCCCTAGGTCACGGGCGTGATACATTGGTCACGGGCATGACATACCCTAATGGCAAATTCTGAGGTCGACGACCGTCGAACTGAGATCGACGGTCGTCGAAGGGTGGTCACGCCCTAAGTCACGGGCGTGACACCTTGGTCACAGGCGTGACAGGGTCATGAGATAAATTCCGTGCTCGGCGAGCGTCGCGCTGAGTTCAACGATCACCGAAGGGGGGGTCACGCCCATGGTCACGGGCGTGACACCTGGGTCACGGGCGTGACATGCCCGAATGGCAAATTCTGAGGTCGACGACCGTCGAACTGAGATCGACGGTCGTCGAAGGGTGGTCACGCCCTAGGTCACGGGCGTGACACATTGGTCACGGGCGTGACAGGGCCGGGTCGAAAATTCTGCGCCCGATGATCGTCTCCCTGAGATCGACGATCGTCGAAGGAGTCACGCCCTAAGTTACGGGCGTGACGGGTTGGTCACGGGAGTGACCAACCCGTGACCCGAAATCTTGGTCGATTCATCTCAATTTTTGGGCTTCCTAGGGTTCTGTGATGACCAACCGACTCCTAGGGGTCTAGCCGGAAATGGGATGTTACAAATACCAATAAACAAAACCAAAATTTCGTCCCCGAAATTGAGGTTGAGCCTACGGGGATTTCTATCGGAATTAATTAAACTTGTAACATCCCATACGATTTTTCTATTGGGTTTCAGCTACTACTTGTTTGATAAACGAAGGCAATCTCCCCAATAAACAAAAGATTAGCCCCTACTTTCCTACGCATGCCTAGGTTCTCAATTTTCCTTATCTAATCTTACCGGTTTTGTACAAGAATGTAATTTATAGTATACCAAGAGGTGGTGAGGTATACCTGACTGAACAACTCTGGGTATTTTTGCCTCATCAGGTCCTGCGGTTCCCAGGTGTGCTCCTCCTGACCGTGGTTTCTCCATAGAACCTTGACTAAGGGGATCTTCTTGCGGCGCAATATCTGTACTCCTTTGTCGTCGATCCGGACCGGCTCCAAGTGAACAGATCGGTCTGAAGCTACCGGCCCTTCGGTGGTCAAAATCTGCTGCTCCGGGCATAGTAGAGCCCTTCTCAGCGAAGAAATGTGGAAGACGTCGTGTAGAGCTGCCAGCTCTGGTGGCAACTCTAGCCTGTAGGCTAGGGGTCCGATCCGCTCCTAGATCCGGCAAGGGCCCATATGTAACATCCCAATGTTACTTCTAGACCCCTTAACTTAGATTGGGTTAGGCATGGGGTGGGTGTTAGGGTAATGAGCTAGGTTTGACCCTAGATAGTGGGTTGTAGCCATGTGGGGCCCACTATGGGGCCAAAGTCAAACTAGGTCAAACTAGCCTAAACAGGAACCCTAGCCACACCATGACCCCCCCATGATGCCCTAACCCTAAATACAATCTAAGTAGACCCCAAGGTAGGTCAGGGGGTCAACCAGTTGACCATGATGGGTTAAGTCAACACCTTTGACCTAAATAGTGAAAATGGTGCCCTAGCCCAATTCACTGGGTTGGGTCCACCCAAATCAACCCAAATTCATCATGTGGGCCTAAAGTGACCCTATAAACCCTAGGGGAGAGAAAAATAGGGCCTCTCAATAGTGCTTTTGGGAGAACATCTAGGAGAGAGAAAAGAAGAGAATAGGAGAGAGAAAGTGCCTAGGAATTATTTTGGGCCACTTGGGCTCATCCCACCAACCCATGATGGGTTGGCTGACCATGCATGGGTATTAGGAGGTGTGGGATCCCCACCATGCTGCCTTGGGCCAAGCCCAAACCCAACCCAAGCCCAACATAACCTAAACAACTTGGTGGAGTCAACCCTCCCTATTCACTCACCCAACCCGGCCCAACACTTGGCAACCCGACCCACTAGGCTCTAATCAGCCTTCATGGCCAGTGGGACCCACTCACCAGCCACCTAGCCGGCCAAACCCACTAACCCGACCCCCCTCCTTGGTGAATCCGCCCCTACCTAGGTGAAGTCGCCCACTCTCATAACTCAGCCCCAAACCCTTCCCCCTCTCTCATTCCATCCAGCCCTACCCCAGAGAGAGAGAGAGAGAGAGGAAGGAAGCCATGGAAGGCCGTGGAGCTCGCCGGAATGTGCATGCTAGGGGAAGCCGCCGCCACCCTCAACCACAACCACCAAGGGTCCGTATCCCCTCCTCTCCTCATGTACTAGTCTTCCTAGGTCTCCTAGGTTAGTGGCCAAGCTCAAAAGAGCTCGACTGTAGGCCTCTTCCAGCTTGGAAAAGCTTCAAAAATGGCAGATTAGGGCTTTTTCGGTTTGGTGGCGCCGCCGCCGTCCGCCGCTCTCCGCCGCCCAGTCGCCGGCCAGATCAAGCCCCGACCACCGTGAGGCCGGGGAAGCACTTGGCCGGAGGCCCCGCCGCCGGCGACGGCCGGAAACCACCCCGCAAGGAACACCTGCTCGGTTGGCCCTGCATGCACTGCATGAAGAAGAAGAGCAGCTGCCGTTAGATCTCTTTAAGATTCGTGCAACGATTTTATTAATAATTCCCTGTGTTATTATTTTATGAATAATGTGGAATAGTGTCACATGGTAACAGATATTTTGCATGTTGTTTTTGAGGCACTTAGAGGCCCCACCTTAGGATGAACCCTGAATGAAAAAGTTAGGTAGATGGGTTAACTTTGCGATGCCACAGAAATCATGACTTTTGAACAAGTAGGCTGCCCTGTAGGGCTGTTTTGCTAGGACTGCCCCTAAACTAGGGCAGAAACCAAATTTGATGCCCAAGACAAACCAAGCATCACCATGACCTGAAATTTTGGTCATGGGTGTATTTATGGCATGCCTATGCCCTGCCAAAAATTTGGAATTTTTGGAAGAACTTTTTCTATAGTTTTTATCAAAATATCAAAAATTAAATTAAGGGCATAATGTAATTTTAGACACCCAAATGACCCCAAATTTTGGTGGTATGTCCTTGGGGACATTATTGGTGTCTGGTAGAAATTTCAAGGCAATTGGACCCCTGCATGAAGGGTTATTCCATGTGTTTGTGTAGGCTAATTTAGGCCTTGGTGTGCAATTAGCAATAATTTGTATTCTGTGTATTTAACCTAACTGAGGCACCCAAAAACCATGCAATAAATTCCAGTGATACTTTAGGGCATGTTTCACCCCTAGAATTATTTTTGGGATTTTTGGAATTAAAAATACCACTTAATGGAATTTTTCAAATTATAGGTCCTTTTGTAAAATAAATGGGAAAAATATGTTTTGGCTATAGAAAACCTTCAGATTCAGCCAAGTCAAAGTATGATGTTTTAATTGACTTAGGAAAATTTCATATCTCTGTTTGGCAACTGTTAGAGCAAAATTCATGGAAATGACCATTTTACCCTTTTTGTAAATGTTTATGAATTGGTATAAATACTTGTTGGAAAATTGTGAAAATAATCCTAGAGTTGCATAATTGTTATATTAGTCTTGTAGATTTATATCAGAATTTTTGGGTACAATGTTAATTATTAATTAGCAAAATGGCATTTTTGGTAAATAGTTAGGGATGGATTTTGATAGACCATTACCCTGTAGAAATTAATAAAACTCTGCCATTAGTCACAAAATAGTAATATAAATGCTCGGTAATTTTCCTGGAGTTTTGGTGTATATATTTCTTGTACTTCATTTGGAAAGTGATAAATAGATAGAATTTGTATTAATTATGGGAAAAATAGAAATATAAAAAGAGAAATTATGAAATGTTGAAGACAGTAATATTTTATTCATATGCAACTCAGGAAAATTCCCTTAGGTCAGAAGATTTTAATTGATAATACTTCTTGTGTAAAATGACCTAGGGAATAATTTAAAAGATTTATTTAAAGGTCTTAATGACCTAGGTAAATTACGAAAATCAACACACTCATTTTATTAGTCCATACCACCCTAGGATAAATATTTGGAGTCAGTTGGACCAGGAATTTAGAAGTTCGATCTCAGGGTGGTGTTAGGTCATGGGGTGCGCATAGTAAAAGTAGGCTGGACTATAGGCCGCCAGGGGATGAATCAACAACTGAGTTAGAGTCTAAGTTCGGAAGTACAACCCTGGGTGGCAGGTGCATTATGGAGACGAGAGTAAAAGTGCAACATTAATCATGCCTAGGTAGAGTTGACGGAAGACCGTCACTCCTTAACCCATACCTTAAGTCACTAGGTCACTCTATGTAACAGGAGAGAGAAAAAGGGATTCTGGGTAGATATCAACTAAAGTAAATATCCTTGAGAAAGGGAGCTTTGGGATTCAGCCCATCGTAGCTCCTAGTGCCCCTGAGAGCCCTTCACCGGGAGTACCTTGGGCAGTCCTGGGATTAACCTTAAGACTCTAAGTATGAAAATCTTTAGATAAGGGTAGTCTAATAGGTTAAGTGAACTGGACATGTGCTCACTCGTGCCGGGTTGGAGGGACCTGGAGTCTTTTGACTACTTGCTCACCCGTGCAGAGTTGGAGGAAAGAAATTGGTTTATATACACTCACCCGGCCAGGGTTGGAGGGTTTGTAGCATATACTCACCCGTGGCGGGTTGGAGAGGTTTGAGACAGAATAGTCCTTTGAGCTGGAGGCTCAATATATAATACTTGCATGTGCATATACTAGTGGCGGGCCATGCGGTACTGGCCGGTCGTCACACCGACGGTAGTACGGTGGACCAGGCGGGTGCGAGGGTTAGAAGGACCAGTAGGATGTTTATACTGGAGTCTGGAGGACTTTTCCTAATAACGCGCACCCGGCCCAACAAGACTGACAGGTAGTCAGCAAAGTGGTACGCAGAGGCTCTAGAGTGCACTTGTAGGTGTACAGAGGCGTACAAGAGAGGTCTAGGCCTGGTAGTGTGTATACCCGCCTAGAAGGCGGAGACGCCCGCTCCGCTGCTGCCGTAGCCACAACGGTAGTACCTGAGAGTGATGCTAGCTCTCGAAAAGTGGGAACTAAAGGTCTGTGATCACGGAGTCGTGTGTGTGTGTTGCACTGCATGTTCATATCATACCCACCATATAGATGCATAACATTAACCTTCATAACAACTTAAGTCACCTAATGTATAAGTGGTATGGGACGCTTATACATTAGGACCTGCTATACGATCCCTTAGCCTATAAGCCTGAGTGGGCATGTTTATAGGTTAAGGTTATTTTCCTTTATATATATGCTTGTGACTCTGACACCCCATTGTATAAATGGTATGGGACATTCTATACAATGGGAGCCTGCAAAAGATCCCTTGCTTATGCGTACCCGCATAAGTGGAGGTTACATTTCATTATATTTTGATTATATATACCCTGTTAGTTTCCTGTCACCTGCTCGCCTTTGCCACCCCTTGTTGTCCTCCGCTTCGTCCTCCCGCACGGTGCCTAGGAGTTGCAGGAGGAGGTGCTGAGGATACGACTTAGTCTTTTTGACTAATGGTCGGTGACCTTACTATTTTAGGAGCTCGAGGAGGTGGACCAGCACGTCGAGGAGGCAGGACTTGAGGGGCAGATACCTACTACTACTACTGGAGCACGTCTACAGGTGATGAGAGAGTTATGGTTTTTCCGCTGCTGTGTATGAGAGTGAGAGAGAGATATGATGTACTGGGCATAAGCCCTTCTTTCATTCATTTTCTGTACTCGTTATGGACTGTCTTATGCTTCATTTGATATATATATACTGTGGCTGTGGACTTGCTTCTGCTTTTACTCTGATTTATTATGCAATTATTCTCATATTGGCCGAACAGGTTATGATCGTACTAGCCGGCAGAATCGGCGTCTTGCGGTGTCGACTAACTCGTGCGTTAGTATCACCGTAAGGCGGCGGTTCTGGGCATAAGATCCGGGTTGCCTCGAATTTGAGGAACAGGATCTTACAAACTGGTATCACTTGAAACCACGATCATATGAGAATACAGTCCACCACATTGGAACACCCCGCTCCAGCATTAGTTTGCGGACAAACTATGCAGCGGAAGCAGTGGTGTGCCCATGCGTAAAAAGCCACATAATCAGTCCATCAAACAATGAGTTAGGCCAATTTTGACGTTAAGTTTTCCTTTATGCAGCCTCCGCAGGATACGGTTCCTCCCCCTCCGGCTGCCATTCCGTTCATGCAGACTGAGATGGGGCAAACCCTGACGGCTATCCTGGATGCCTTCAGAGCGCAGCAAGCCCCAGTTCAGCTGCCCAACCCAGGATCGAACTGGTTGAGTGCATTCAAAGGTCTGTCCCCGCCGCTGTACCGCAGGACAGAAGATGCGGTAAAGACAGAGGAGTGGTTGGAGACCATCCAGGAGCTGCTAGCCGGCATCAGCTGCCCCGTCAGACAGGCAGTTCCCCTTGCCACCTCGGCACTAGATGCTCATGCAAAGAGGTGGTGGAAGTCGGTGCGGGACTCTACATTCGCCGACCGGGAGCTGATGGACATATCTTGGGAGGAGTTCAGCGACGTCTTCTTGGAGCATTATGTATCTTCCACAGACCGAGATACCTTGGAGGCGAGGTTTCTGAGCCTCCAGCAGGGGAGCCGATCAGTTATTGAATATCAGAGAGAGTTCTCCCACCTGGCTAGGTTTGCAGGCTTCCATGACTGGGACGACCAGAAATACGCGAAGAGATTCTATCACGGGCTCCGCGACTCTTTGAGGCAGCCCTTGCTATTCATTGCCCACGGTACCATGGCGCAGATCATCGAGATGGCAAAGAAGCTGGAGGCTGACCAGCTGTTGGTGCAAGGCAGAGGGAAGAGATCGTTGGATGGACAGTCGTTTGGGGAGAGCAGCAGATCGTCTCAGAGGGGAAAGACGATTGGATACAGGAGAGGTGGGGGACGTCGTCGTCCCAACTATAGGCAGGATCAGGGGCCTCCTCCACCTTTGGCTCCCCCACCTATGCAGATTCCCGGACCGATGAGACAGGATGATCGAGGTCAGAGGCAGATTACCTGCTTTGGTTGCGGCCAACCTGGGCACATCAGGACGCAGTGCCCGCTTCAGGTCCACCCTCTTCCTCCTCCTCCACCTCCAGTGGCCCCTCCAGTTCACCAAGGCCGAGGACGAGGACGAGGACGAGGACGAGGCCGAGGCCGAGGATATCACGGCCGAGGCCGAGACCGGGAGCAGGTATACGCGCTGGATCTCACGGAACAGAGGGACCCAGAGGAGGTGATTACAGGTACTTAAAATTTTGTAAGATTTATAAATTTTAAATTTTCTCTTTTTAAGAATACCTTAGACATTAATAGTAATACTATTCTTTGAACTCAAACGAACCCAGGCATAGTGATGATTAGCGGCAAGCCCGCTCACACCCTCTTCGACACGGGTGTGTCACACTCCTTCGTATCAGACTCGTTTATCGAAGGATTAGAAGGAGTGGAGAAGTTTTCCGGTTTGGAAAAGAGAGTGCGACTCCCTGATGGTACGGAACTTCGAACCACAGACTGCTGCAATATGGATGTCGAGATAGGAGGCAAAGCGTTCGAAGCCCCGGCAACAGTTCTGAGCCTACCGGATTATGATCTGATCCTAGGCATGAATTGGCTTCATTGGAACTACGCGCAGATAGATTGCCCCTCGAAGAGGATCACACTCAGACACGGGGACTCCTACGTCATCATTGAAGGTATCCGTTCCATTCCCCGACTCTCTTTATCTTCAGTACAGGCCGTTAAGGCCTATGAACAGGGAGAAGAGGTATACCTCATTTGTTTCGAGATGGCTGTGGTAGAGAGTTCCATAGCTGATATTCCAGTGGCACGAGATTATGCTGATGTCTTTCCAGAGAAGTTACCTGGGCTACCACCATCACGGGACTTGGACTTCAGGATCCAGTTGGTGCCAGGGGCAAGACCAGTGTCCTGAGCACCCTACAGAATGGCCCCTAGGGAATTGGCAGAGTTCAGGACTCAGCTACAGGAACTTGTGGAGTCAGGATTTGTGCGGCCAAGTTCATCGCCGTGGGGAGCACCGGTTTTATTTGTGAAGAAGAAGGATGGATCCCTCCGATTGTGTATAGATTACAGGGAATTGAATAGGTTGACGGTTCGGAACACCTACCCATTGCCCCGGATAGACGAGTTATTTGATCAACTTCAGGGAGCCTTCTGGTTCTCTAAGCTCGATTTACGATCCGGCTATTACCAGTTACACATCCGGGAGGAAGACATACCGAAGACCGCATTCAGCTCCCGTTATGGCTTATACGAGTTCACGGTAATGCCGTTCGGGCTCACGAATGCGCCCTCGGCCTTTATGACGCTCATGAACAGGGTATTCGAGCCTTATCTGGACCGGTTTGTTATAGTCTTTATTGACGACATTCTGATTTATTCGCGATCTCGAGAGGAGCACGCAGAGCATTTAGCACTGGTATTGCAGAAGTTAAGAGAATTTCAGATGTATGCAAAGTTCTCAAAATGTCAATTCTGGCTTCAGGAAGTGGCCTTCCTAGGACACACAATCAGCGGAGCTGGATTAGCTGTGGATCCTGCTAAGATAGAGGCAGTACGGGATTGGCCACGGCCAAAGACAGCGTCAGACATCCGTAGCTTCTTGGGCCTGGCAGGTTATTATCGTAAGTTCGTGGAGGGGTTTTCAAGGATAGCCCTCCCCCTCACGTCCTTGACGAAAAAGGATGCCACATTTGATTGGACAGAGCGGTGTGAGTCAGCATTTCAAGAGCTCAAGGACCGGCTCACTTCGTCCCTCATCCTTGCACTTCCCTCGGGGAGTGAAGGATTTCAGATATATACAGATGCATCCTATCAGGGGATGGGTGCAGTCTTAATGCAGCACGGACATGTTATCGCTTATGCCTCGCGACAGCTGAAGAAGCATGAGCATAACTATCCTGTACATGATCTCGAGCTCGGGGCCGTAGTTTTTGCCCTCAAGACATGGAGACATTACCTCTACGGGATTCATTGTGATATATACTCCGATCATAAGAATCTCAAATACATCGACACGCAGAAGGTTCTGAACCTGCGACAGAGGAGGTGGCTTGAGTTCCTCTGCGATTACGACTATAAGATGCACTATCACCCGGGAAAGGCGAATACAGTAGCAGATGCTTTGAGCAGGAGAGCCGGCACTTCTGGACCGGAGTCCCGGGTGATGTCTATGGAGCTGCTACGCATGATGGAGGATATGTAGATTACCATGGTTTCAGAAGCCGAGCCAGTGCTCTATCGAGAGTACCTGAACTCTTTGGTCAGCAATGATGATATACAGAAACGCATTCTTACACATCAGAGATTGGATACTGATCTAGAGCCTATCTTTGACGCTCTAAAAGGAGGCAAGCATGGGGATTATACGCTGGAGGACGACCTTCTTCGATTCCGTGGCCGAGTGTACATTCCAGCAGGAGGTGAGATCCGGGATGACATCCTCAGAGAGGCACACTACTCCAGATATTCAGTGCATCCCGGTATCACCAAGATGTGGGCTGACTTACGGCGGACCATGTACTGGCCAGGAATGAAGAGGGAGATCATATACCTGGTGACACACTGCGAGACCTGCCAGCGAGTGAAGGCCGAATGCAAGAGCCCAGGCGGTATATTACAGCCACTACCAGTCCCAGAGTGGAAGTTCGAGGATATCTCTATGGATTTTGTTCACGGACTCCCTCGCTCTCATTCTGGGCACGACTCCATCTGGGTCATTGTAGACAGGTTGACCAAGGTAGCACGGTTTATCCCGGTCAGAAAAGATGCCCCGGTTGCTGTACTGGTGAGGTTGTTTGTAGAGCAATTCGTCCGGTATCACGGAGTACCCAGGTCTATTGTTTCAGATAGGGATGGTCGCTTTACCTCCAGGGAATGGAGGGCAGTGCACGCTTACTTGGGATCCAGACTTTCCTTTAGCACTGCCTTCCACCCGCAGACCGACGGTCAGACGGAGCGGACGATACGCACTATGGAGGACCTGCTCAGGTTATGTATTTTGGATACAGGGAAACCTTGGGAGAGGCTACTGCCGTTGATCGAATTCTCATACAACAACAGCCACCAGGCCAGCATCGGGATGGCTCCTTACGAGGCGCTTTATGGGAGAAAATGCCAGACTCCGCTATCCTAGGTGCAAGATGTGGATACTCGAGCCCTTGGGTCAGACTTTATAGAGGATACGGAGGCTCAGATTCATTTGATCAGGGATCGGCTTCTGGAGGCTCAGAGCAGACAAGCGAAATATTATGATGCTCGACACCGGAAAGTGGAGTTCCAAGTTGGGGACAGGGTTTTCCTGAAAATTCGACCGGTACACGGTATTTCTCGGATTCGGAGACATAAGAAGCTCAGCCCCCGGTACATGGGACCATACCTGATTCTGGAGCGTGTGGGCCCCTTGGCTTATCGGCTGCAGCTACCTCCGGAGCTGAGCAGCCTACACGATGTGTTCCATGTCTCTTCTTTGCGAAGAGCTCTCCTTCGCCCTGAGCAGCATGTCCCTACTGCAGCTGGACCGGTAGAGCCTGACCGTTCGGTTAGATTGGAGCCGATCCGGATCGACGATTCAGCGGTCCGAACGTTGAGGAAAAAGAAGGTTCCACTCGTAAAGGTGCTGTGGTCCAACCATGGACAGGAGGAGCACACCTGGGAACCTAGGGATCTGATGCTGGAGCGTCATCCAGAACTATTTACATCAGGTACTTTTATGTTATTTTCTACGAAATTCCCTTAACAATTTCTGCAACTGGAACCCGTAGACCCAAACTTAAATTTCGGGGACGAAATTATTTCTTTTGTTTATAGGATTTGTAACATCCCAATGTTACTTTTAGACCCCTTAACTTAGATTGGGTTAGGCATGGGGTGGGTGTTAGGGTAATGAGCTAGGTTTGACCCTAGATAGTGGGTTGTAGCCATGTGGGGCCCACTATGGGGCCAAAGTCAAACTAGGTCAAACTAGCCTAAACAGGAACCCTAGCCACACCATGACCCCCCCATGATGCCCTAACCCTAAATACAATCTAAGTAGACCCCAAGGTAGGTCAGGGGGTCAACCAGTTGACCATGATGGGTTAAGTCAACACCTTTGACCTAAATAGTGAAAATGGTGCCCTAGCCCAATTCACTGGGTTGGGTCCACCCAAATCAACCCAAATTCATCATGTGAGCCTAAAGTGACCCTATAAACCCTAGGGGAGAGAAAAATAGGGCCTCTCAATAGTGCTTTTGGGAGAACATCTAGGAGAGAGAAAAGAAGAGAATAGGAGAGAGAAAGTGCCTAGGAATTATTTTGGGCCACTTGGGCTCATCCCACCAACCCATGATGGGTTGGCTGACCATGCATGGGTATTAGGAGGTGTGGGACCCCCACCATGCTGCCTTGGGCCAAGCCCAAACCCAACCCAAGCCCAACATAACCTAAACAACTTGGTGGAGTCAACCCTCCCTATTCACTCACCCAACCCGGCCCAACACTTGGCAACCCGACCCACTAGGCTCTAATCAGCCTTCATGGCCAGTGGGACCCACTCACCAGCCACCTAGCCGGCCAAACCCACTAACCCGACCCCCCCTCCTTGGTGAATCCGCCCCTACCTAGGTGAAGTCGCCCACTCTCATAACTCAGCCCCAAACCCTTCCCCCTCTCTCATTCCATCCAGCCCTACCCCAGAGAGAGAGAGAGAGAGAGGAAGGAAGCCATGGAAGGCCGTGGAGCTCGCCGGAATGTGCATGCTAGGGGAAGCCGCCGCCACCCTCAACCACAACCACCAAGGGTCCGTATCCCCTCCTCTCCTCATGTACTAGTCTTCCTAGGTCTCCTAGGTTAGTGGCCAAGCTCAAAAGAGCTCGACTGTAGGCCTCTTCCAGCTTGGAAAAGCTTCAAAAATGGCGGATTAGGGCTTTTTCGGTTTGGTGGCGCCGCCGCCGTCCGCCGCTCTCCGCCGCCCAGTCGCCGGCCAGATCAAGCCCCGGCCACCGTGAGGCCGGGGAAGCACTTGGCCGGAGGCCCCGCCGCCGGCGACGGCCGGAAACCACCCCGCAAGGAACACCTGCTCGGTTGGCCCTGCATGCACTGCATGGAGAAGAAGAGCAGCTGCCGTTAGATCTCTTTAAGATTCGTGCAACGATTTTATTAATAATTCCCTGTGTTATTATTTTATGAATAATGTGGAATAGTGTCACATGGTAACAGATATTTTGCATGTTGTTTTTGAGGCACTTAGAGGCCCCACCTTAGGATGAACCCTGAATGAAAAAGTTAGGTAGATGGGTTAACTTTGCGATACCACAAAAATCATGACTTTTGGACCAGTAGGCTGCCCTGTAGGGCTGTTTTGCTAGGACTGCCCCTAAACTAGGGCAGAAACCAAATTTGATGCCCAAGACAAACCAAGCATCACCATGACCTGAAATTTTGGTCATGGGTGTATTTAGGGCATGCCTATGCCCTGCCAAAAATTTGGAATTTTTGGAAGAACGTTTTCTATAGTTTTTATCAAAATATCAAAAATTAAATTAAGGGCATAATTGTAATTTTAGACACCCAAATGACCCCAAATTTTGGTGGTATGTCCTTGGGGACATTATTGGTGTCTGGTAGAAATTTCAAGGCAATTGGACCCCTGCATGAAGGGTTATTCCATGTGTTTGTGTAGGCTAATTTAGGCCTTGGTGTGCAATTAGCAATAATTTGTATTCTGTGTATTTAACCTAACTGAGGCACCCAAAAACCATGCAATAAATTCCAGTGATACTTTAGGGCATGTTTCACCCCTGGAATTATTTTTGGGATTTTTGGAATTAAAAATACCACTTAATGGAATTTTTCAAATTATAGGTCCTTTTGTAAAATAAATGGGAAAAATAGGTTTTGGCTATAGAAAACCTTCAGATTCAGCCAAGTCAAAGTATGGTGTTTTAATTGACTTAGGAAAATTTCATATCTCTGTTTGGCAACTGTTAGAGCAAAATTCATGGAAATGACCATTTTACCCTTTTTGTAAATGTTTATGAATTGGTATAAATACTTGTTGGAAAATTGTGAAAATAATCCTAGAGTTGCATAATTGTTATATTAGTCTTGTAGATTTATATCAGAATTTTTGGGTACAATGTTAATTATTAATTAGCATAATGACATTTTTGGTAAATAGTTAGGGATGGATTTTGATAGACCATTACCCTGTAGAAATTAATAAAACTCTGCCATTAGTCACAAAATAGTAATATAAATGCTCGGTAATTTTCCTGGAGTTTTGGTGTATATATTTCTTGTACTTCATTTGGAAAGTGATAAATAGGTAGAATTTGTATTAATTATGGGAAAAATAGAAATATAAAAAGAGAAATTATGAAATGTTGAAGACAGTAATATTTTATTCATATGCAACTCAGGAAAATTCCCTTAGGTCAGAAGATTTTAATTGATAATACTTCTTGTGTAAAATGACCTAGGGAATAATTTAAAAGATTTATTTAAAGGCCTTAATGACCTAGGAAAATTACGAAAATCAACACACTCATTTTATTAGTCCATACTACCCTAGGATAAATATTTGGAGTCAGTTGGACCAGGAATTTAGAAGTTCGATCTCAGGGTGGTGTTAGGTCATGGGGTGCGCATAGTAAAAGTAGGCTGGACTATAGGCCGCCAGGGGATGAATCAACAACTGAGTTAGAGTCTAAGTTCGGAAGTACAACCCTGGGTGGCAGGTGCATTATGGAGACGAGAGTAAAAGTGCAACATTAATCATGCCTAGGTAGAGTTGACGGAAGACCGTCACTCCTTAACCCATACCTTAAGTCACTAGGTCACTCTATGTAACAGGAGAGAGAAAAAGGGATTCTGGGTAGATATCAACTAAAGTAAATATCCTTGAGAAAGGGAGCTTTGGGATTCAGCCCATCGTAGCTCCTAGTGCCCCTGAGAGCCCTTCACCGGGAGTACCTTGGGCAGTCCTGGGATTAACCTTAAGACTCTAAGTATGAAAATCTGTAGATAAGGGTAGTGTCTAATAGGTTAAGTGAACTGGACATGTGCTCACTCGTGCCGGGTTGGAGGGACCTGGAGTCTTTTGACTACTTGCTCACCCGTGCAGAGTTGGAGGAAAGAAATTGGTTTATATACACTCACCCGGCCAGGGTTGGAGGGTTTGTAGCATATACTCACCCGTGGCGGGTTGGAGAGGTTTGAGACAGAATAGTCCTTTGAGCTGGAGGCTCAATATATAATACTTGCATGTGCATATACTAGTGGCGGGCCATGCGGTACTGGCCGGTCATCACACCGACGGTAGTACGGTGGACCAGGCGGGTGCGAGGGTTAGAAGGACCAGTAGGATGTTTATACTGGAGTCTGGAGGACTTTTCCTAATAACGCGCACCCGGCCCAACAAGACTGACAGGTAGTCAGCAAAGTGGTACGCAGAGGCTCTAGAGTGCACTTGTAGGTGTACAGAGGCGTACAAGAGAGGTCTAGGCCTGGTAGTGTGTATACCCGCCTAGAAGGCGGAGACGCCCGCTCCGCTGCTGCCGTAGCCACAACGGTAGTACCTGAGAGTGATGCTATCTCTCGAAATGTGGGAACTAAAGGTTTGTGATCACGGAGTCGTGTGTGTGTGTTGCACTGCATGTTCATATCATACCCACCATATAGATGCATAACATTAACCTTCATAACAACTTAAGTCACCTAATGTATAAGTGGTATGGGACGCTTATACATTAGGACCTGCTATACGATCCCTTAGCCTATAAGCCTGAGTGGGCATGTTTATAGGTTAAGGTTATTTTCCTTTATATATATGCTTGTGACTCTGACACCCCATTGTATAAATGGTATGGGACATTCTATACAATGGGAGCCTGCAAAAGATCCCTTGCTTATGCGTACCCGCATAAGTGGAGGTTACATTTCATTATATTTTGATTATATATACCCTGTTAGTTTCCTGTCACCTGCTCGCCTTTGCCACCCCTTGTTGTCCTCCGCTTCGTCCTCCCGCACGGTGCCTAGGAGTTGCAGGAGGAGGTGCTGAGGATACGACTTAGTCTTTTTGACTAATGGTCGGTGACCTTACTATTTTAGGAGCTCGAGGAGGTGGACCAGCACGTCGAGGAGGCAGGACTTGAGGGGCAGATACCTACTACTACTACTGGAGCACGTCTACAGGTGATGAGAGAGTTATGGTTTTTCCGCTGCTGTGTATGAGAGTGAGAGAGAGATATGATGTACTGGGCATAAGCCCTTCTTTCATTCATTTTCTGTACTCGTTATGGACTGTCTTATGCTTCATTTGATATATATATACTGTGGCTGTGGACTTGCTTCTGCTTTTACTCTGATTTATTATGTAATTATTCTCATATTGGCCGAACAGGTTATGATCGTACTAGCCGGCAGAATCGGCGTCTTGCGGTGTCGACTAACTCGTGCGTTAGTATCACCGTAAGACGGCGGTTCTGGGCATAAGATCCGGGTTGCCTCGGATTTGAGGAACAGGATCTTACACCATATACCTAGGGCTGAGCTTCTTCCTCCGACCGCGCACCCGTGAGACTGCGTGCATGGGCCAGATCTTCAAGAACACTCGATCCCCTACCAGAAACTCCACCTGACGATGCCGAGCGTCATAGTATTTAGCTTGTCTGCTCTGCGCCTCCAACATCCAATCTCTGATCAGTCTCACCTGAGCCTCGGTGTCTTCAACAAAATCTGATCCCAACACCTTCGGATCCTCGTCTTGAACCCAAGAAAGCGGTGTCCTACATTTTCTTCCATACAAGGCTTCATAAGGCGCCATCCTGATGCTGGACTGGTAGCTATTGTTATAGGAGAACTCGACTAACAGCAACATCTTCTCCCACGGCTCCCCTCGGTCCAGTATACACAATCGTAGTAGATCCTCCAACGTCCTGTTGGTGCGCTCTGTCTTCCCGTCCGTCTGAGGGTGGAAGGTCGTGCTAAAAGTCAATCGGGTGCCCAGGTATGCCTGCACAGACCGCCACTCCCTGGATGTAAACCGTCCATCGCGGTCCGACACTATCGTCCGGGGCACGCCATGGTATCGGGTATACTGCTCCACGAACATCCGTACCAGCACTCCCACCGAGTCATCCTTCCTGATCGGTATAAAGCGGGCCACCTTTGTCAACCGATCAACAATCACCCAGATCGAGTCATTCCCCGTCCGAGACCGGGGAAGACCATGTATAAAATCCATTGCTATATCGTCAAACTTCCACTCCGGCACCGGGAGTGGCTGCAACAATCCTGCGGGGTTCCTGCACTCCGCCTTCACCAACTGACACACCTCGCAATGGGTCATGAAGTACGTAATGTCCTTCTTCATGCCCAGCCAAAACATCGTCTTCTTCAGATCAGCGGTCATCTTTGTGATCCCCGGGTGCACAGAGTACCGGCTGCAATGCGCCTCCGTCATAATATCCTCTCGGATCTGTCCTCCTGCGGGTATATATACTCTACCTTTGAAATGTAGCAATCCATCTCTCAGGGAATAATCTCCTGTCGAACCCTCCTCCAAGGCTCGGAACATCGGCTCTGCCCACGCATATATCCTCTGTCCGTCCCGAATGCGATCCCGAATATTGTCTATGGCCACCATCGATGTCAGATACTCCCTATACAGCTCTGGATCATCCTCGGACACTAGGGATATCTGCATATCTCTGAATGACCGGACTAGCTTCATGGACATAACCTGGGGCCCAACCTCGGAAGTGCCACATTCCGTAAACTTGGTCTGAGGGAACCCAAGCCAATACTAATTTGCCCAATAAACAAAAGTTTAGCCCCCAATAAACAAAAGATAAGCCCCTACCTACCTTGGGCTAAGCACCTTTGATATTACCATGTTATCTCCGTCCCAGTTGGGTGCACAATCCCTAGGGCATCAATCTTCGACTTAGGGTTCCAACCTGAAACTTGTTGATATAATTCATACATAAAACTCTCTGAGTCACATTTATGACAACCTTATCCCAGTCAAAATGTTCCTAATCCCAAATGTGTATCTTCCGAACTTGAATTCCTATCCGACCCTCGGTGTTTGTCTTGGTGGTTGTCTCTGAGTAATCTTATTACCGGTACGAGGGTTAAGACTACTTGTCTTCTACCATTCTGCTAAAGTATTATTGATCTCAATTCTCCTTAAAGTAGTCTACTGATTTGAGTAATTCTTGATAGGGGTCGTAGGGTCACCTGAGTTTATCTATCAGGTTGTCATTCTCATGTAAAACTCCTCCTTTTTTTCTGTTTGGGTATCTCCTTACCTTAAACAAGTTCATACCCAGGGTCTATTTTGAACTAGGGCATGTTATAAGTCATCATGGTTAGTCATTTGTCCTACTAGGTTGAGTCTAACTTATTGACTAAAGAATTATAAGATGAGGTCTTTACAGCCGGAGGTGCTCCCTGCTGGGGGCAGGGTTTGCCTCAAGCTACAAAGACGAATTTCATTTGTTGACGAAGTGGACAATTTATATGTGATCACCATATGGGCACACCACTGCTTCTGCTGCTTAGTTTGTCCCCAAACTAAACTCGCACGGGGGTGACCTGGGGTTTGTGGACTGCTACTTTCTTCTGATCGATGTTTGGCTTCTATACCACTTGTAAGACCCCCTTTTTTTCTCTAAAAACCCGGGGTCTTAGGCCCAGAGTCGCCGCTTTGCGGTGACACCTTCACGTCCTGAAGGGTCATCACCACAAGGCGCCGATTCTGCCGTCCAATTCGATCACAGAAAGGTAGCACAATATTTGAAGTAAGAGCAATGCAGTCCACAATAATAAATCACATGTATATAAACTCCACGAAGGGAGTGTCCACAGAAAACATCAGAGTACAATGATAATAGAAATATAAGGGCTCATGCCCGGTACATCAAGTCCTCACTACAAAATCACTCAATGCGGAAGCAAAACTAAAACTCTACTGAAGGTAAGGACTCACGGTCCATGCAGTCTGGACTACAGTGCTAGACTGCCCCGTCTCCAAGCGTACCGGCCTCCTGAGCTGCTCCTCCATGCTGGGCTCCGCGATCCCCTAATATGATATGGTTCGAAAACCGTTAGTCATAAAGACTAAGCCCTATCATCCCGTACCCCTTCCCCCATGGCTCCTAGGTACCGAGCGGAGAGGAAGAAAGGGAGGACATGAAAGTGGAGATTTAATCACGAAACAAATGGCAGCGGAACTATTCTAGCAATTCTATATTAATATAATAGAAACAGAAAATAAGAAAGGTAACTGTTGGGTACATTGGAAAATGTGTACCTGATTTGAAGAAGTCCAATTTAGCTCAATGATATACATCAAGGTGTATTTGATGTTGTTTTGAGTTGACATGTGCAGGTGAAAAAGTGTTAAAGAATGCAAAAAAATATTCTAAGTCCATGTGTCGACACCTGAAGAAACAATGCTGACACTTCAGAATATTTGTGTCGACACTTGAAGGAAGCTGTGTCGACACAGAGAAAGATAGTCGACCACATTTGTGTCGACACTGGGAAGCAGTGTCGACTCACAGGAAGATAGTCGACCACATTTTTGTCAACACTGGGAAGCAGTGTCGACTAACTAAAAGATAGTCGACCTCGACACAGAAGGAGATAGTCGACCACATTTTTGTCGACACTGGGAGGCTGTGTCGACACAATGAGACAGAGTCGACACATTTTGGCAGAGTCAACAATTGATGTGTCGACACCTGAAGGCAGTGTCGACACATACTGAGTTCTGAATCAACAACAACTGTGTCGACACACAGGACTTGTGTCGACACACTGCAAAGTCAAGACCAAGTTATTTTCTGAAGAAAGATGAAGTGTTGAGTCGACATAAATTCTCTATGTCGACTCATTCTCAAAATAAAGTTCTGAAGAAGCTGTGTCGACTTAAAGGCAAACTTGTCGACATCATCAAAGGTTGTGTCGACACCAAAGTTACTTGTGTCGACACATATAGACAGTTGGTCTCGACACTTCCTGACAGTCTGTCTCAACACATTGCTGACCAAGACTAAGGCACAGGATCTGTTTGAAGACTTGACAGCTGTGGGTTGCAGCCAGTTAACTGATGTTGTCAGACTTGTCAGAAGATAGTTATAAACCGAATCAGCCGGTTACCATTAAGAAGGTCTATAAATAGACAGATTCAGAGGGAAGAAAAGACGATTGAACTTTGGCAATCAAATTGAGAAATCAAATCAAGAAGGAGTAATACACTAAAGAAGATCTTTATCAGAAGATCTAAGAAGACGATCTCAGGATCGATCTAAGAAGAGTTCTAACAAGAATTCAGAAGTATCATCAAAGGTGTTAGATAGAGAGGGATCCACCCATTTTGAAGAAGAAGAAGGAAGCCATCAGTGGTTTCTCAAGAAGCTGTTTGGAAATCAACTCAGCTAAGTTTAGATTTAAGAAGCTTTGAAGAAAGCTCAGATTCAGTTGATTTCATCAGCTGATCAAGAATTGTCTTGTCCTCTTCTCTCTCAACAAAGTCAAGACATTAAAACTTCTTTTCTAAATTTCTGTAGGATCTGTTTTACACAGATCTGTGTTGTATGCCTGTGATATAAAGGCTGAGTGTAGGAGAGTTGATCTCTGAGTGGTAGGGCTATTTGCTTGAGTGTAGGAGAAGGTTCTTCTCTGAGTTGTAGGCCTTGTGGCAAGGCTGAGGTAGGGTAGTTGTGCCTGAGTTGTAGGAACCTATCCAGGTTCTCAGCTGTAGGATCTGAGGATCTGAGAATAGTGGAAGTTTGGCCGAATCTAGCATGCTGCTAGATAGGTGAAGGGGGAAAGTGGATGTACCCAAACCTTGGGGAACCACTATAAAACATTGTGCAATCTGTGATGTTTGAATTTCTTTGATTGCTGTGCTGAATGTTTTAATTCTGTGATTGAATTCTGCCTAAAAGTATAAACAAGCAATTAGAACCTATTCACCCCCCCCCTCTAGGTGTTTTAGGTTGTCTTGAAAGTAAAACTATCAAGTGGTATCAGAGGGAGGTTATGTAACATCCCAAATTTCAAGTGACTTAGATTTGGGTTAGACATGTGGTGGATGCTAGGGTTTAGCTAGGTTTGACCCTAGGAGGAGGATCTAGACCATGTGGGGCCCACTATGGGGCCCAAGTCAACCTAGGTCAAACTAGGCTAAATACAAACCCTAGCCACACCATGACCCCACCACATTGCCCTAACCCTAAATACAATCTAAGTGGACCCCAAGGTAGGCCATGGGGTCAACTAGTTGACCCATGTTGGGTCAAGTCAACATGTTGACCTAAATAGTGAAAATGGTGCCCTAGCCCATTTCACTAGGTTGGGTCCACCCAAACCAACCCAAACTCATTAGGTGGGTCTAAAGTGACCCTATACCCCCTAGGGAAGAGAAAAATAGGGGCATGCAATAGTAATTTTGGGAAATTACCTAGGAGAGAGAAAAGAGGAGGAATAGAAGAGAGAAAATGCTAAGGAGTCATTTTGGGCCACTTGGGCTCACCCCACCAACCCACATTGGGTTGGCTGACCATGTAGGGCTATTAGGAGGTGTGGGACCCCACCATGCAGCCTTGAGTCAAGCCCAAGCCCAAACCCGAGCCCTATATCCCCTATGTAGCCTATTTCACTTATGTGAGCCAAACCCCCTCTCTCCACTCACCAACCTTGGCCCCCAACCTTGGAACCCGACCATTAGGGGTTAATTAAACCAGCTGGAGTAGTGGGACCCACCCCCAAGCCACCTAGCCGGCCAAACACACCAACCCGAACCCCCCCCCCCCCACATTGTTGAAATCGCCCTCCTTGGTGAATCCGCCCCAAGCCTTGGTGAAGTCGCCCCCCCTCTCTTAACTCAGCCTAAACCGAGCCTATCCCTCATTCCACTCATTCCACCCCAGAGAGAGAGAGAGAGAGGAAGCAAGGAAGCCATGGCAAGCCAAGGAACTCGCCGGAATTTGCAAGCTAGGGGAAGCCGCCGCCACCCTCGACCACAACCACCACCGGTCCGTATCCCCTCCCCTCTTACTGTACTAGATCCTAGATCATCTAGGTTAGAAGTCGAGCTCAAACGAGCTCGACATAGGGATCAAAAAAAAGCTTGAAAATAGCTTCAAAAATGGCGGTTTTTAGGGTTTTCGGCTTGGTTGCGCCGCCGCCGTCCGCCGCCCTCTGCCGCCCAGTCGCCGGCCAGCCCTAGCCCCGACCACCGTGAGGCCGGGGAAGGTCTTGGCCGGAGGCCCCGCCGCCGGCGATGGCCGGAAATGGCCCCGCAAGGAACACCTGCTCTGGCTGGCCATGCATGCACTGCATGGGGAAGAAAAGCAGCTACCGTTAGATTACTTCAAGATTCGTGCAGAGATTTCTTTATTATAAATCTGTATAATTATTTTATGAATAATGAGGAATATTGTCACATGGTAACAGCTGTCTTTCATGTTGTTTATGAGGTACTTAGAGGCCCCACCTTAGGATGGACCCTGAATGAAAAATCTAGATAAATGTGTTAACTTTAAAATGCCACAGAAATCATAGGTTTCGGACCAGTAGGCTGCCCTGTAGGGCTGTTTTGCTAGGACTGCCCCCTAACTAGGGCAGAAATTAAAACTGATGCCCTGCTCAAACCTTAAGTCCAAATGGACTGAGATTTTGAGCATGTGGCTTATTAGGTCAAATCTAGGCCCTCCCCAAAAATCAGAATTTTTGGGGAGCATTTTGCTATAGTTTTTACAAAAATACCCAAAAGTAAATAAATGTGATTTTTGGAGTTTCCTAACTCCAAATGGCCCCAAATTTTGGTGGCATCCTCTCATGGGTATATTAGAGCCATGGTTAAAATTTGGGCTAAATTGATTCACTGCATGATGAGGAATCTCACTTGCATGTTTGAGAAATGAAATTTGACTTGGGCTGCAAATAGCAATTTTGCAGAATTTCAAATGGCTGCCCAAGCCAAACCAGAAGCCCCCTTGACCTGAGATTTTGGTCAGAGGTATAATTAGGGCATATTTAGGCCCTGCCCAAAAATGGGCTTGATTGGAAAACAAAATGTGGGAAAATTACCAAAATACCCCTAGGGCTTAACTAGGTGATTCTTGGAGTTAGCTAACTCCAAATGGCCCCAAATTTTGGTGGCTGGCCATTAGGGACCACATAGACCAGTGGTAGAAATTTCCCTGAAATTGGAACAAGTCATGTTGGGAAAGACCCACATGTAAGAATTGAATTACTTAGGCTCGGGGTGCAAATAGCAATTTTTGATATTTACCTAAAGGGGTGCAATTAGAATGCACACCCCCTGATTTAGTAGACCAGTAAGGTATAATTTAAAACCCTAAGTTAGTTGGGATTTTTGAGAGCAAAAATCCCACACTTAATGAAATTGACTATTTTGATAATTTGGTGAACACGTAAGCATTTTTCTAAAATGATTCAAACTAGGGTTTAGAAGATTTATAAAACCCTAATGTTATTATATAAACTCAAGGGAGACATATTCGAGCCCTTGAGATTCGACTTGATAACTTGAAGATTTGAATTATAAGTATTCGGGAAAATGACGATTTTACCCTTAACAGTAATTGAATGATTCTGATGATGATAAGTAATAAATAAATCGACGTGTCCTATTTATAATAATCTCATGTGATTAAACACAACACAATGCATTTGGAAGTTCATTCAATGGATCATTAGACAGGTCATTTCACCCTAGTCATTCAGTCTCGATAGACGTGTCCTACGTAAATGCTTATCTAGAGAATACCACCCTAGGTTAATGAACAGAACGATGGGGATGGTATTATAACTTGGAAATGGCAGGGTGGTTTTAGGTCTGGGGCTACATTTAGAATAAGTAGGATTACTCTACTAGGACCACCGGGAGATAGAATAAAATGGGATAGTCGTGGAAATTGGGAATAAACCCGGGTGGTGTTGATGACATCATAAGTATAGCAACGAGTGATAGAGTGCAAATCACTTTACAATAGGCATAACGGAGTCCGACGGAAGACCGTCGCCTTTCCGATAATAATACCATAAATCATTAGGCTACTGAGGAGTAACACTAAAGGAGAATCATCGGTAATGGGTAAACATCAACAAAAACTAATTATCCTTGCGAAAGGGAACTTCGGGTTTCATGCCCGTCTTGGTTCCTAGTGCCCTCGAGACCCCCTCACGGGGCATGCCTTGGGCAGTCCTGGGATTCACTTTAAATCATTAGGTATAATAAACCTTAAACAAGAGTAGTCTAATAGGTTTGGAGTTCTACGCGATAGGTTCGCCGGTTAAATAAGGTTGGGAACATCATACAAGCACTTGCTCACCTGTTTCATAAGGTTGGAGGGATACAAGTAATGAGCTCATCCTAACCGGGTTGGAGTGGCTTGCTCACCTGTTTCTTAAGGTTGGAGGGATACAAGCGCTTGCTCACCCAGTTTGGATTGGAGGGAAGGTGTTAACAATATCTGTACGAGCGGGAAGCTCAGATTAATACCTTGCATGTGCATAAAATTAGTGGCGAGTCACGCGGGACTGGCCAGTCGATGCACCGATGGCAGTACGATGACTCGGGCGAGGAGTACGGGTGGAGGGGCCAGTATGCTTAAATATATATACTGCGGAATCCCCGAAGACGTACACTCGACCTACAAGACTGACGGGTAGTCAGCAAAATACGTACGCAAAACTCTAGAGTGCACCTAAGACGTGTACAGAGGCGTATGAGAGGGGTCTAGGTCTGGTAGTGCTTATACCTACCTAGAAGTGGAGAGCCCGCTCCACTGTTGCCGTAGCCACAACGGTAGTACCCGAGAGTGATGCAAGCTCTCAAAAAGAGGGAACTAAAGGTCTGTGATCACGGAGTCATGTGTGTGTGTTGCACTTGCATGTTAATATATTCATCATAACATACATTCATTCATTAGGGCATACGCTTCATAGATCCTTATCATATAAATTGTATGGGCGGTTTATATGATAAGTTACTTTTGGAAACCCTAACTTATAAGTTCGTATGGGCGTTCATATAAGTTAGGGTACTTATGTGATATTGATAGGAGTAGGAGTAGCAGTAGCGTACACTCCTTTCTGTACTACCTTTACTTTCAGTTCTACCTTTTTACTGCAGTTCTTCTCTTTCTGTTCAGTCTTTACTTACTTGCACTATATATAGAACTGCTAGATCATATATAGAACTGCTAGATCATATATATAACTGCTAGACTTTACTTACTCCTGCTAGATAGAAATGTCACCTGCTCCACTTTGCTACCCCTTGTTGTCCTCCGCATCTTCCTTCCATCCGGTGCCTAAGAGCGACAGGAGGAGGTGTTGAGGATACGACTTAGTCTTTTTGACTAACATACGTTGACTCCCCCTTTTTAGGAGTTCGAGGAGGTGGACCAGCACGTCCAGCGGGACGAGGAGGCAGGGCATGAGGAGCAGCTACCACCCCCGCCAGACACTACTACCGCACGTCCTCAGGTGGGAGGAGATGTAGTGGATAGCTTAGTTTACAGCTTTCTATTTTGTGAGGAGATGTAGTGGATAGCTTAGTTTACTGCTTTCTATTTTGTGAGAGAGAGCCTCATTTCTATTGATGTATATGGGCATAAGCCCTATTTCACTTTTGTACTCATTTTGGACTGTAGTAGCTTTTCATTCCTTATATATGACATGCTCTGTGACTTCTGTGGACATGTGTATTGGGTTGTTTATACACTTTTACTTCCGCATCTCTAGTGAAAAATGATCGTAATAGCCGGCAGAATCGGCGTCTTACGGTGTCGACTAACTCAGGAGTTAGTGTCACCGTAAGGCGGCAGTTCTGGGCATAAGATCCGGGTTAGCCTCGGGATGAGGAGACAGGATCTTACAAACTGGTATCACTTGAAAAATACGATCATTAGAGAAAGAAGTCCACAACACTGGAACACCCCGCTCGAGAGTAGTTTGCGGACAAACTATTCAGCGGAAGCAATGGTGTGCCCATGTGTAAAAAGTCACACTAAATAGTCCATTAAACAATGAGTTAGGCCAAATTTTGAAGAATTTTGACTTAAGAATCACCTTTTTGCAACCTCTACAGGTCGCCGTGCCACAGAACGTGGTCCCTCCCCCTCCGGATGCCACTCCGTTCATGCAGACTGAGATGGGACAGACCCTTACTGCGATCCTAGATGCATTTAGAGCTCAGCAGGCCCCGGCACAGCTGCCAAATCCAGGGTCAAACTGGTTGAATGCGTTCAGGAGCCTGTCCCCGCCCATGTACCACGGGACGGAGAATGCTGTGAAGACAGAGGAATGGCTGGAGGCCATACAGGAGATGCTTGCAGGCATCAGTTGCCCGGTGCAACAGGCAGTACCCTTGGCGACTTCTGCTCTAGATTCACATGCCTGGAGATGGTGGAAATCCAAGATGGATTCCACATATGCTGATAGGGACCCATCAGAGATCTCATGGGAGGAGTTCAGTGAGTCCGTCCTTGGACATTTTGTGTCAGATACAGACAGAGATGAGTTGGAGGAGAGGTTCTTGAACCTCAAGCAGGGGACTCGTTCTGTGATTGAGTACCAGAGGGAATTCTCCCATTTGGCCAGATTTGCAGGCTTCCATGATCTAGAGGACCGGAGGTATGCAAAGAAGTTCTACCGAGGACTTAGGGATTCAGTACGGCAGGCACTGCTATTTATTTCTCATGGATCATCGACAGAGATCATCGAGATGGCAAAGAAGCACGAGGCGGACCAGCTTATGACACAGAGTAGAGGGAAGAGGCCACTTGATGGGCCATGGCACGGAGAGAGTAGTAGAGGCCCCCAGAAGGGCAAGGTCATTGGGTTCAAACGAGGCGGGGGACGTCGCCGTCCCAACTACCGGCAGGAGAACTACAGGCAAGAGAATTACAGACAGGAGAACTACAGGCAGGAGCAGAGGCCTCCTCCAGTGTATGCTCCTCCACCTCTTCAGATTCATGGACCGATCGGGCAGGAAGATCAAGGTCAAAGACAAGTGGTCTGTTTTGGGTGCCACCAGCCGGGGCACTATAGAGCTGATTGTCCGCAGCAGTTCCGTCAGCTTCCTCCTCCTCCTCCACCCCCTCCAGTGGCCCCTCCAGCATACCAGGGTCGAGGTCGAGGACGAGGCCGAGGCCGAGGCCGAGGACATCACGGCCGAGGCAGGGGTCGTGATCAGATGTACGCCTTGGATCTTGCCGTTCCAAGAAACCCAGAGGAGGTCATTACAGGTAATTTAAAACCTTAAAAGTTTCATTTCCTTCAAATTACTTGATCTTATAAGCTCATTAAGCCTCGTAGAATAACACTCGTTAAAATAATCAAAACCTCAGGCATAGTCATCGTCAATGGCAAACCTGCCCATACCTTATACGACACGGGTGCTACACACTCGTTCATATCAGAAGCCTTCATCAAGGGGCTAGATGGTGTGGAAAGATTCACAGGCGCGGAGAGAAGGGTGCGTCTGCCTGACGGCTCGGAGATAGTGACTACGGAGCATTGCAACTTGGAGGGAGAGATTTCTGGCAAGATATTCCAGATACCGGGGACGATCCTGATGCTGCAGGACTTCGACATTATTCTGGGCATGGTGTGGTTACACTGGAACTACGCCCAAATAGACTGCCTGTCCAAGAGGATCACCCTCAGGCATGGCGACTCCTACGTCACCATCGAAGGTATCCGACCTATCCCACCTCTTTCATTATCTTCCATACAGGCTGTCAAAGCCTACGAGCAGGGCGAGGAGGTGTATCTTGTATGCTTCGAGATGATAGTGGCGGAGACGGCCATTTCCGATATACCCGTGGTCCGGGATTTCTCCGACGTATTCCCGGAGAAATTGCCCGGACTACCACCGGCCAGAGACACCGACTTCCGTATCCAGTTGATACCAGATGCCAAGCCCGTATCCCGGGCACCGTACCGGATGGCTCCAAGGGAGCTGGCGGAGTTCAGGACGCAGTTACAGGAGCTAGTGGAGTCCGGATTTGTCCGGCCTAGTTCTTCACCCTGGGGAGCACCAGTTTTATTCGTGAAGAAGAAAGACGGTTCGCTCCGGTTGTGCATTGATTACCGGGAATTGAACCGGCTTACGGTCCGGAACACTTACCCACTGCCACGGATTGATGAGCTGTTCGATCAGCTTCAGGGAGCATTCTGGTTTTCAAAGCTGGACTTGAGATCTGGATACTATCAGTTGCGGATCCAAGAGGAGGACATACCAAAGACGGCGTTCAGTTCTCGGTATGGCTTGTTTGAGTTCACGGTGATGCCCTTCGGGATCACGAATGCGCCCTCAGCATTCATGAGTCTGATGAACTGTGTATCCGAGCCTTACTTGGATCGGTTCGTCATAGTCTTCATCGACGACATTTTGGTCTATTCCAAGACCAAGGAGGAACATGCGCAACATCTATCGTTGGTTTTGGAGAAGCTGAGGGAGCATAGCATGTATGCTAAGTTCTCTAAGTGCCAGTTCTGGCTTGAGGAGGTAACATTCTTGGGACACACCATCAGTGGGGCTGGACTAGCCGTGGATCCAGCTAAGATCGAGGCAGTTAGAGATTGGCCGCAGCCGAAATCGGCCACGGAGATACGTAGCTTCTTGGGGCTAGCTGGCTACTACCGCAAGTTTGTGGAGGGGTTTTCCAGGATAGCTCTCCCCCTCACATCGTTGACGAAGAAAGAGGCAGGATTTCATTGGTCTGAGAAGTGCGAGGCAGCGTTCCAGGAATTGAAGAGCAGGCTCACCTCATCCCCTATCCTTGCACTTCCAGCTGGGAAGGAAGGATTCCAGATTTACACCGACGCATCATACCAGGGGATGGGTGCTGTCCTAATGCAGCACGGTCATGTGATAGCATACGCTTCGAGACAGTTGAAGAAGCACGAGCACAACTACCCAGTCCATGACCTAGAACTCGGGGCAGTGGTATTCGCATTAAAGATATGGAGGCACTATCTGTACGGGATCCATTGTGATATTTTCTCCGATCACAAGAATCTCAGGTACATCGACACTCAGAAGGATCTGAATCTACGCCAGAGGAGATGGCTAGAATTCCTATGTGACTACCAGTACAAGATCCATTACCACCCGGGGAAGGCAAACACTGTGGCGGATGCCTTGAGCAGGAGAGCCGGCACTACTGGTCCGGAACCTCGGGTGGGAGCTATGTCGTTGGCTCAGATGGTGGAGGGCCTGCACATTACTATGGTGTCAGAGACTGAGCCAGAGCTGTACCTGGAGTATCTGAACTCCATGATTAGTGATTGTGACATTCGGGAGCGCATCTGGGCGCATCAGAGGCAGGATGCAGATTTAGAGCCGATATTCGGAGCCCTAGCTGAGGGCAAGGCAGAGGATTACACGCTACGCGACGACCTCGTTCATTTCCGTGGCCGTATATATATACCCGCAGGAGGTGGTATCCGGGAGGACATACTCAGGGAGTCGCACCAATCACGGTACTCAGTGCACCCCGGTATCACCAAGATGACGGCTGATTTGCGGAAGAGCATGTACTGGCCCGGGATGAAGAGGGAGATCATACATTATGTTACACACTGCGAGGCATGTCAGCTAGTGAAAGCTGAATGCAAGAGCCCAGGAGGGTTATTACAGCCATTACCGGTGCCAGAGTGGAAGTTTGAGGATATTGCTATGGATTTTGTGCATGGGTTGCCTCGCTCCCACTCTGGGCACGACTCCATTTGGGTCATCGTCGATAGATTGACCAAGGTAGCCAGATTCATACCGATCCGGAAGGACGCCCCAGTTGCCGTATTGGTGAGGTTGTTTGTGGAGCAGTTCGTTAGGTACCACGGCGTCCCCAAGACGATTGTCTCGGATCGTGACGGTCGATTCACTTCTAGGGAGTGGAGGGCAGTGCATGCTTACTTAGGTTCGCAGCTCTCTTTCAGCACTGCCTTCCATCCACAGACCGACGGTCAGACAGAGCGGACCAACAGGACTATGGAGGATCTGCTGCGTCTTTGTATTTTGGATACGGGGAAGCCCTGGGAGCGACTGTTACCCTTGATTGAGTTTTCTTATAACAACAGTCACCAGGCGAGCATTGGGATGGCTCCTTACGAGGCACTATATGGGAGGAGGTGTCGGACACCTCTATCATGGGTACAAGATGAGGATACACGAGCTCACGGTTCAGAGTATGTCGAGGATACGGAGGCTCAGATACGTCTGGTCAGAGATCGGATGTTGGAGGCCCAGAGCAGACAGGCGAAGTATTACGATGCGCGGCATCGTAAGGTGGAGTTTCAGGTGGGAGACAGGGTTTTCTTGAAGATACGTCCTGTGCACGGTGTTTCCCGGGTGCGGAGGCACAAGAAGCTCAGTCCGAGATATATGGGGCCTTACTTGATCCTGGAGCGGATCGGCCCCTTGGCTTACCGACTGCAGCTACCGATAGAGTTGGGAACTCTGCACGACGTCTTTCACGTCTCCTCCCTACGACGAGCACTCCTTCGCCCTGAGCAGCATATTTTTACTACCGACGGGCCAGTAGCATCGGATCGATCAGTTCGTTTAGAGCCGGTCCGGATCGACGATACCGCCGTCCGAGTGTTACGGAAAAAGAAGGTCCCTCTCGTGAAGGTGTTGTGGTCCAACCACGGACGGGAGGAGCACACCTGGGAGCCGAGGGATCTCATGATGGAGCGACACCCGGAGCTATTTTCCTCAGGTACAACTTAGTTTTATGGTTTCCTTTTTAGTTACGTTTCGAATTCTTTATAAGCTTATCGTAGAAACCCCGTAGCCCGAACTTAAATTTCGGGGACGAAATTATTTTTTTGTTTATAGGGTTTGTAACATCCCAAATTTCAAGTGACTTAGATTTGGGTTAGACATGTGGTGGATGCTAGGGTTTAGCTAGGTTTGACCCTAGGAGGAGGATCTAGACCATGTGGGGCCCACTATGGGGCCCAAGTCAACCTAGGTCAAACTAGGCTAAATACAAACCCTAGCCACACCATGACCCCACCACATTGCCCTAACCCTAAATACAATCTAAGTGGACCCCAAGGTAGGCCATGGGGTCAACTAGTTGACCCATGTTGGGTCAAGTCAACATGTTGACCTAAATAGTGAAAATGGTGCCCTAGCCCATTTCACTAGGTTGGGTCCACCCAAACCAACCCAAACTCATTAGGTGGGTCTAAAGTGACCCTATACCCCCTAGGGAAGAGAAAAATAGGGGCATGCAATAGTAATTTTGGGAAATTACCTAGGAGAGAGAAAAGAGGAGGAATAGGAGAGAGAAAATGCTAAGGAGTCATTTTGGGCCACTTGGGCTCACCCCACCAACCCACATTGGGTTGGCTGACCATGTAGGGCTATTAGGAGGTGTGGGACCCCACCATGCAGCCTTGAGTCAAGCCCAAGCCCAAACCCGAGCCCTATATCCCCTATATAGCCTATTTCACTTATGTGAGCCAAACCCCCTCTCTCCACTCACCAACCTTGGCCCCCAACCTTGGAACCCGACCATTAGGGGTTAATTAAACCAGCTGGAGTAGTGGGACCCACCCCCAAGCCACCTAGCCGGCCAAACACACCAACCCGAACCCCCCCCCCCCCCCCACATTGTTGAAATCGCCCTCCTTGGTGAATCCGCCCCAAGCCTTGGTGAAGTCGCCCCCCCCCCCTCTCTTAACTCAGCCTAAACCGAGCCTATCCCTCATTCCACTCATTCCACCCCAGAGAGAGAGAGAGAGAGGAAGCAAGGAAGCCATGGCAAGCCAAGGAACTCGCCGGAATTTGCAAGCTAGGGGAAGCCGCCGCCACCCTCGACCACAACCACCACCGGTCCGTATCCCCTCCCCTCTTACTGTACTAGATCCTAGATCATCTAGGTTAGAAGTCGAGCTCAAACGAGCTCGACATAGGGATCAAAAAAAAGCTTGAAAATAGCTTCAAAAATGGCGGTTTTTAGGGTTTTCGGCTTGGTTGCGCCGCCGCCGTCCGCCGCCCTCTGCCGCCCAGTCGCCGGCCAGCCCTAGCCCCGACCACCGTGAGGCCGGGGAAGGTCTTGGTCGGAGGCCCCGCCGCCGGCGATGGCCGGAAATGGCCCCGCAAGGAACACCTGCTCGGGCTGGCCATGCATGCACTGCATGGGGAAGAAAAGCAGCTACCGTTAGATTACTTCAAGATTCGTGCAGAGATTTCTTTATTATAAATCTGTATAATTATTTTATGAATAATGAGGAATATTGTCACATGGTAACAGCTGTCTTTCATGTTGTTTATGAGGTACTTAGAGGCCCCACCTTAGGATGGACCCTGAATGAAAAATCTAGATAAATGTGTTAGCTTTAAAATGCCACAGAAATCATAGGTTTCGGACCAGTAGGCTGCCCTGTAGGGCTGTTTTGCTAGGACTGCCCACTAACTAGGGCAGAAATTAAAACTGATGCCCTGCTCAAACCTTAAGTCCAAATGGACTGAGATTTTGGACATGTGGCTTATTAGGTCAAATCTAGGCCCTCCCCAAAAATCAGAATTTTTGGGGAGCATTTTGCTATAGTTTTTACAAAAATACCCAAAAGTAAATAAATGTAATTTTTGGAGTTTCCTAACTCCAAATGGCCCCAAATTTTGGTGGCACCCTCTCATGGGTATATTAGACCCATGGTTAAAATTTGGGCTAAATTGATTCACTGCATGATGAGGAATCTCACTTGCATGTTTGAGAAATGAAATTTGACTTGGGCTGCAAATAGCAATTTTGTAGAATTTCAAATGGCTGCCCAAGCCAAACCAGAAGCCCCCTTGACCTGAGATTTTGGTCAGAGGTATAATTAGGGCATATTTAGGCCCTGCCCAAAAATGGGCTTGATTGGAAAACAAAATGTGGGAAAATTACCAAAATACCCCTAGGGCTTAACTAGGTGATTCTTGGAGTTAGCTAACTCCAAATGGCCCCAAATTTTGGTGGCTGGCCATTAGGGACCACATAGACCAGTGGTAGAAATTTCCCTGAAATTGGAACAAGTCATGTTGGGAAAGACCCACATGCAAGAATTGAATTACTTAGGCTCGGGGTGCAAATAGCAATTTTTGATATTTACCTAAAGGGGTGCAATTAGAATGCACACCCCCTGATTTAGTAGACCAGTAAGGTATAATTTAAAACCCTAAGTTAGTTGGGATTTTTGAGAGCAAAAATCCCACACTTAATGAAATTGACTATTTTGATAATTTGGTGAACACGTAAGCATTTTTCTAAAATGATTCAAACTAGGGTTTAGAAGATTTATAAAACCCTAATGTTATTATATAAACTCAAGGGAGACATATTCGAGCCCTTGAGATTCGACTTGATAACTTGAAGATTTGAATTATAAGTATTCGGGAAAATGACGATTTTACCCTTAACAGTAATTGAATGATTCTGATGATGATAAGTAATAAATAAATCGACGTGTCCTATTTATAATAATCTCATGTGATTAAACACAACACAATGCATTTGGAAGTTCATTCAATGGATCATTAGACAGGTCATTTCACCCTAGTCATTCAGTCTCGATAGACGTGTCCTACGTAAATGCTTATCTAGAGAATACCACCCTAGGTTAATGAACAGAACGATGGGGATGGTATTATAACTTGGAAATGGCAGGGTGGTTTTAGGTCTGGGGCTACATTTAGAATAAGTAGGATTACTCTACTAGGACCACCGGGAGATAGAATAAAATGGGATAGTCGTGGAAATTGGGAATAAACCCGGGTGGTGTTGATGACATCATAAGTATAGCAACGAGTGATAGAGTGCAAATCACTTTACAATAGGCATAACGGAGTCCGACGGAAGACCGTCGCCTTTCCGATAATAATACCATAAATCATTAGGCTACTGAGGAGTAACACTAAAGGAGAATCATCGGTAATGGGTAAACATCAACAAAAACTAATTATCCTTGCGAAAGGGAACTTCGGGTTTCATGCCCGTCTTGGTTCCTAGTGCCCTCGAGACCCCCTCACGGGGCATGCCTTGGGCAGTCCTGGGATTCACTTTAAATCATTAGGTATAATAAACCTTAAACAAGAGTAGTCTAATAGGTTTGGAGTTCTACGCGATAGGTTCGCCGGTTAAATAAGGTTGGGAACATCATACAAGCACTTGCTCACCTGTTTCATAAGGTTGGAGGGATACAAGTAATGAGCTCATCCTAACCGGGTTGGAGTGGCTTGCTCACCTGTTTCTTAAGGTTGGAGGGATACAAGCGCTTGCTCACCCAAATTGGATTGGAGGGAAGGTGTTAACAATGTCTGTACGAGCGGGAAGCTCAGATTAATACCTTGCATGTGCATAAAATTAGTGGCGAGTCACGCGGGACTGGCCAGTCGATGCACCGATGGCAGTACGATGACTCGGGCGAGGAGTACGGGTGGAGGGGCCAGTATGCTTAAATATATATACTGCGGAATCCCCGAAGACGTACACTCGACCTACAAGACTGACGGGTAGTCAGCAAAATACGTACGCAAAACTCTAGAGTGCACCTAAGACGTGTACAGAGGCGTATGAGAGGGGTCTAGGTCTGGTAGTGCTTATACCTACCTAGAAGTGGAGAGCCCGCTCCACTGTTGCCGTAGCCACAACGGTAGTACCCGAGAGTGATGCAAGCTCTCAAAAAGAGGGAACTAAAGGTCTGTGATCACGGAGTCGTGTGTGTGTGTTGCACTTGCATGTTAATATATTCATCATAACATACATTCATTCATTAGGGCATACGCTTCATAGATCCTTATCATATAAATTGTATGGGCGGTTTATATGATAAGTTACTTTTGGAAACCCTAACTTATAAGTTCGTATGGGCGTTCATATAAGTTAGGGTACTTATGTGATATTGATAGGAGTAGGAGTAGCAGTAGCGTACACTCCTTTCTGTACTACCTTTACTTTCAGTTCTACCTTTTTACTGCAGTTCTTCTCTTTCTGTTCAGTCTTTACTTACTTGCACTATATATAGAACTGCTAGATCATATATAGAACTGCTAGATCATATATATAACTGCTAGACTTTACTTACTCCTGCTAGATAGAAATGTCACCTGCTCCACTTTGCTACCCCTTGTTGTCCTCCGCATCTTCCTTCCATCCGGTGCCTAAGAGCGACAGGAGGAGGTGTTGAGGATACGACTTAGTCTTTTTGACTAACATACGTTGACTCCCCCTTTTTAGGAGTTCGAGGAGGTGGACCAGCACGTCCAGCGGGACGAGGAGGCAGGGCATGAGGAGCAGCTACCACCCCCGCCAGACACTACTACCGCACGTCCTCAGGTGGGAGGAGATGTAGTGGATAGCTTAGTTTACAGCTTTCTATTTTGTGAGGAGATGTAGTGGATAGCTTAGTTTACTGCTTTCTATTTTGTGAGAGAGAGCCTCATTTCTATTGATGTATATGGGCATAAGCCCTATTTCACTTTTGTACTCATTTTGGACTGTAGTAGCTTTTCATTCCTTATATATGACATGCTCTGTGACTTCTGTGGACATGTGTATTGGGTTGTTTATACACTTTTACTTCCGCATCTCTAGTGAAAAATGATCGTAATAGCCGGCAGAATCGGCGTCTTACGGTGTCGACTAACTCAGGAGTTAGTGTCACCGTAAGGCGGCAGTTCTGGGCATAAGATCCGGGTTAGCCTCGGGATGAGGAGACAGGATCTTACAGGTTACTCAAAAAGGACTTAACAGTCTGAGGTAGATCTGAAAGGCAGAATCAAGATTCAAGAAGATGGGTTCTGGAGAGAATCATAAGGAGCTAGGGTCTATGAAATTACCCATATGCAAGAAGGAAATCTTTGGAATTTGGAAAGAAAGAGTCAGGTTGTTTATGGAGGCATCTGACCCAAGAATATACATCACAGTTCAGGAAGGACCATTCATTCCAATGAAGGTATCAGTTCTTGATGCTAATATTCAAACTCCAAAGAGTTATTCTGAAATGACCAAGGATGAAATCATTTTGGAAACTATGGACAAGAGAGCACAGAATATTATTGTGAGTGTCATAGATGATTCTACATTTCATAATCTGATTCACTGCAAGACCTCCAAAGAAATGTGGGACACATTGATTGTCTACATGGAGGGATCAGAAGAAGTAAGGCAGGACAGGAAATCTATGCTCAATCAGGAATATGAAAGTTTTAGACAAGGAAAATCTGATAGCATAACTGAGTGCTATAAGAAATTCTATAGAATTGTGAATGAGCTAATGTCCTATGGAAGAGTCTTCAGTATTTATGAACTGAATGGCAAATTCTTGAGATCCTTAACAAAGGATTGAGACACAAAGATCTGGCCATAAGAGAAGTGGCTAAATTGGCAGAGATCACTCCTCCCACCTTGTTTGGAAAGCTGCTATCCTATGAAATGCAACTTTTGGTGAGGAAGGAGGAGGAAAAGAATTCAAGAGGAGAGCATAGAGAAAAGACTGTGGCATTCAATGCAGAAGCCACCAGAAAGAATAGGAGGATATCACCATCCTCTCCTAAGGAAATTGCAGAAGTCAGTTTTTAAAATTCAGATGATCAGAGTTCAGAAAGCTGTGATTCAGATGCAGACTTTGCTGCATTCACAAGGCAATTCCAAAGGTTCTTGAAGAAGAAGTAGTGGAAGTCTAAGCCCTCCACTTCACAGCAAGTTGATGACTATTATCAGAAGAAAAAGTCATCAAGGAACGAAAAGAGCAGATCAAAGCCCAGCAGAGCCACTACTTCAAAGATTGTCTGCTATTGCTGCAATAGGCCTGGACATGTAGTGGCTGACTGTCCTGATAAGAGAAAGGAGTCTTCAGACAAGAAGAAGACTCATCAAAAGGGCAAGAAGGAGAAATCCTTTGTTACAAAGAAGGGTAAGTGCCTAACAGATCAGTCAACTTCAGAGTCAGAATCTGAAGCAGAAGCATATATTGGACTATATGTTGTATCTGAAGAAGAGGAGTTTCTACAGTTGCTAGACTCGATCAATGAACAAGAGGATCATCAGTGCATGGGACTGATGGCAGGATCAGAAGAGGACATATGCCAGACTCAGTCTTGTCCTAATAAGGTACAATGTCCTTCTATGAAATCTGTTTGTAGTACAAGTCAGAATCAGCTACATCTGCATCAAGTGATGTAGATGCATCTGAATCTGAAGGAGATGTCTATCAATTGATAGATAAGTATGGGGACTTATTGCACGCCCTTATGAAAAGCAAGAACCTGGTTAAATCTCAGGCTCATGAAATTACTGAACTAAGGGTAGCTGCAACTGAGTTAGAAAAAGTAATTGATCAAAAGTTAAATGAAATTACCAAGCTGAAGAATATAACTATTATTCAGATGGGCACAATTAATTATACCAATGATCAAGTGAAGAGTCTGGAGGCCAAACTAAGAATTGAAAAAGATTTAGTGGCTAGTTACTCTAAGCCAAAGTCTGTCTTACCCTTGATTGATGAATTTGTGAATCAAAAGGGTAAGGTAGGATTAGGATTCAAAGGTAACTCCAGGGCTGGCTGTTTCAAGAGGAAAGGCAAAGCTCCTGTCAAGTCACTGAACCTTTCAGTCCCTATTAAGTTTAGAAAGGTGCAAGTGCCTTCAAATCAATATGATCAAGAAAATATTCATGGTCATATTAAGACAAATGTTCTCAAAAACAAAGGTGTAAATGCCAACAGGCCTACCCATGTTCATAAACCCAATGGTTATAAAAAATCTGTGGGTGAAGTTGCTACAGCACCAGCAATGGACAGAAATTCTTTTGTCAAGAAGTATCTAGATCTAGATACAAAAGTTTGAATGTTGGTGTTGTGGCAAGAGAGGCCATTTTGCACTAGACTGCTGGTATAACACAAGTGTTAGAAAGAACAATAGTCTACCTGATAGAAGAGATAATGGTAGCTTTGTTAATGCTAACCTGAACCAAGGACCCAAGACTTACTTGGGTTCTAAGGATAAGTAAATCTGTATTGCAGGATAATCCAAGTAGCCATGCCCCTATATGGTACTTGGATAGTGGTTGTTCCAGGCACATGACTGGAACAAAGGGGCTATTGAAGGAGTATTCATCTGTCAAAGATGGACCTAAAGTGATCTTTGGTGGATCTGAAAAAGGAGTCATCAAAGGGTTTGGTAACATTTCTTCTAACCTAATTACTATCACCCAAGTGGCTTATGTAAAAGGTTTGAAACATAATCTAATAAGCATAAGCCAGCTGAGTGATTTAGGATATGACATTTCATTTGTTAAGGATGGATGTCATATTAAAAGGTCATGTGATCAAGAGATCATTTTGACTGGGTATAGGAAGAGAAATGTATATTGTCTTAATTTTGTATGTGAGAACAAGGCTTCTCCCATCTGTCTTATAGCTGATGACAATGCTTCTCATTGTGTTAAGTGGCACAAGAGATTGGCTCATCTTAACTACAAGACAATTGGCCAACTCTTTAGCAAAGAGTTAGTGAGGAATGGTCCTCAAGTTAAGTGTATAATGGATAGAATATGCTCAGCTTGTCAAAAGGGCAAGCAGACAAAATCCTCCTTTCAAAGCCTTGAAAACAAGGATTCTGTGAGGTGCTTATACCTCTTGCATATGGATCTTTTTGGTCCTATGCCAGTTCATAGTCTAGGTAGGAAGGTCTACACTTTTGTGGTTGTAGATGACTATTCTAGATTTACATGGGTGTTCTTTTTGAGACAGAAATCTGAAACCCCAAGTGTCTTACTTATTTTGTAAAGCAAATTCAGAATGAACTGAATAGTACAGTGGTCAAAATCAGAAGTGACCATGGTACTGAGTTTCAATCTGAAAGCATGACAAAGTTATGTGAAGACTTTGGGATTTTCCAAGAGTTCTCCTCACCAAGAACACCTCAGCAAAATGGAATTGCTGAAAGAAAGAATAGAACATTAATTAAAGCTGGTAGAACTCTATTGAGTGACATCTCTCTACCAGAATATTTCTGGGCTGAGGCAGTAAACACTTCTTGTCATGTGATCAATAGGGCTTCTATCACCAAGAGCCACAAAAAGACTCCCTATGAGAATATGAAAGGTAGAAAACCAAATCTATCCTACTTCAGAATCTTTGGTTGCAAATGCTATATACTTAACAATGGTAAGTCATATTTGACTAAGTTTGCTGCCAAATCCCAGGATGGGATATTTGTTGGGTACAACACAAATAGTAAGGCCTATAGAATCTTCAACTTGACTACTCAAGTTGTTGAAGAATCTGTGCATGTTGTGTTTGATGAAACAAGATTAATCAACTGTGAGTTGTCTTGTAGATCAAATGACTCAACATGTATAAGCAAAAGGATTGACAAGCTCTCCACTGCTGAAGCTTCAAGGGAAGATGGAGTATTGGAAATGAAGGCTATTGTCCAGGGGGAGTACAAGATTCAATAGAAGATGAAGAAAACCAAGAGGTTCAGCATAATGAAGGATCTGGAGATGTTCAACCAGAAGGGAGTCTTCCTCCAGCTACAAGACATTTAAGAGACCATCCAACTGATCAGATAATAGGTGATCCAAGACAGGGAGTGCAAACTAGAAGTAGAAGTCAAAGCACAGTTCTGCATTCAAGTTTCCTGTCACAAATGGAGCATAAGAAGTTTGAAGAAGCCATCCAAGACCTGCACTGGACTGATGGTATGCAAGAGGAGCTGAATCAATTCAGAAGGTGCAATGTCTGGGAGCTTGTTCCTAAACCAAGAGGCCACAATATAAATGGGACAAAATGGATCTACAGGAACAAGTTGGATGAGAATGGAGTAATAGTGAAAAATAAAGCAAGATTGGTTGCTAAAGGATACAGGCAGGAAGAAGGGATTGACTTTGATCAAACATTTGCCCCTAGTAGCAAGGCTGGAGGCAATCAGAATGTTCCTTGCCTATGCAGCCTATCAAGACTTCAAGGTATACTAAATGGATGTGAAGTCAGCATTTCTGAATGGTGATTTTAAAGAAGAAGTATATGTAGAGCATCCATCAGGTTTTGTAGATCCTCATAAACCTGATTATGTTTATAAGCTTAGAAAAGCTTTGTATGGGTTAAAGCAAGCCCCAAGGGCCTGGTATGAAACCCTGTCTACTTTCCTTATTGAGAATAAATTCTCAAGAGGAAAAATAGACAAAACTCTATTCCTTAGGGAATCCAAAGGCAAGATCATCTTAGTTCAGATCTATGTTGATGACATAATCTTTGGATCTACTGAAAACAACCTTTGTAAAAAGTTTGCCAAACTTATGCAAGGGAAGTTTGAGATGAGCAGTATGGGGGAACTGAAGTTCTTCTTGGGACTCCAAGTAAGACAGACTGATGATGGCTTGTTGATAATATGTTTTGTAGCCTAAACTATTATCGTATTTTATATTTTATATTGTACAAATTATGTCTATTATTAGTTTTTTTTATCCTTTTTATGTAAATTTTATTGCCACTAACTTTTTCCTGTCTTTTTGTAGGTTTCCAGAAAAATTGCCAAAATGACCTGTCACGCCCCCCTGTCACGCCCTCCCTGGGCGTGACCTAGGGCGTGTCACCCGATCCCGAGGACACCTGCTGGAAGGGACAGAAAACGGTCAAAAACCGATGTCACGCCCCCTGACATGCCCTCCCTGGGCGTGTCACCAGGCGTGACCAGGGGCGTGTCGCCCTCTGCAACAAAGCCTGCCGCCGCATTAAATGTCGTTCCACGTCAGCACGCAAACAGTACTGTCACGCCCCATGTCACGCCCGTGACATGGGCGTGACACCCTCCTTTTTCGGTGACTGACGGATTTCCGACCAATGATTTGGACATGACGTGCCTGTCACGCCCCCCTGTCACGGGCGTGACCTAGGGCGTGACCACCGACGTACCGAAGCAATCATCCCTCCCGCCAGAATCCAGAGCCCGAGGTCAACATAGTACTGTCACGCCCCCTGACACGCCCCCCTAGGGCGTGTCGGAGGGCGTGACCAACCCGAGAAAAAAAATCTATAAATAGAGCCCCCCCTCTTCATTTCAGCAAGCTTTGGTTGAGTGGGGGAGGTGCTGCCCCTTTGTTTCTTGATCCTTTTTCATGCTTTCTCTCTCTCTCTCTCCCCCTCTCTTTGTAATTTTTGTTTAACCCTAGCTTAATTGTAGTTTGTCTTAGCTTTTCTTTGTAATTTTTGCTCTTGCTTAGTGCTACTTGTAGGGCTAGAATAGGATTTAATTTTCATGCACTTGTAATTTTATTTTCATTAGTGTAACTTGCAATTTTTCATTAATAAAATTGTTCTTCCTTTAGCTTGTGTTCTTCTTATGCTTTTCTACTCATCTCCCCCCTCCACTCCATTATGACTAACTAATCCTCCTTGTACTCGATCTTGATGATCCGAGGTTAGAGCGATTATGTTATGATGTTTTAATCAATCTTTTCTTTTTAGGTTAGGGCCTTGAATTACTCTTGATTAATCACGGGTTGGGGGTATATTTTCGATATATACTCTCCGCCTTTGCTTTCATTCTGGGCTAGCCGAGAGGCCGAAATAATGAAGTGAGCATTCAAGAGTAAAGGGAGTTGTACGCACCCCTCGAGAGAGGCAGACGTCCAAATCTCCTGGATTGGAGTAAAATCCAATAGTGGGGTTCACCGCGTAAAGCGAGTTTTAGGCCTCCGATTTAGACGAGAGTCGGTCGGACCTTCCTAAACTCAGTTGGGCACAACTTCGAGAGAAGCGTGTTCAAGCTTTAGGAACCTCCACGGTCAAGGACCCTTATCCTATTAAGTTTAGATTTTTATCGCATTTTCTTAATCGTCTTTAGCCGAGGTGAATCTTGATCGGGTGCATTTCCATTTCATATTTTCTTCCTTTCATAGTAATCGCCTATCTTGTGCTCTTTAATTAACTGCAGTAGTTTCCTTTCTAGCATAGTTCTTTACTTAACAGCTTTACTTAATTGCAGTGTTTCTCTTTCTAGTATAGCTTTACTTTCTCCCCTGCACTTAGATTTTCTAAAACCCTAGTTTTTCCGTCGATAAGATAATAGCGTTCGTGTGAGTAAGCTTAGCCAACAGTTCCCGGATTTCAATACGACACTTGTGTCCCCTTGTTACAATTCGATAGGTATACTTGCCTCATCGGGTTGTTAGTTCGGTTGCGTTTATTTTCTTCGAACCTTAGCGCGCAACAAGTTTTTGGCGTCGTTGCTGGGGAACCAACTTCCGTTGATATTTTGAAAACACGAACCTATTAATTTTATCTCTTCTCTTTCTCATCCACTTTCTTTAAATTTAAAAAAAAAAATTCAAAATTTTTTTATCACCGCTCTTAATAGAAACCAACCTCACAATTTTTCTACGCCACCTAATTCTCTCGAAAAGGGCAAAGGGCTTTAAGCGCCACTGTCTTATCTAGTACCTTGTGAACCCTTCACGGGGTAGTCCTTGGGAAGTTCGGGAGTTAATCTATAAAAAAAAAATCTAATTCAAAAAAAAGAGAAAAAAAATTTCTAATCTTTTTTCTAGTTTATCCTTTTTCTCTTCCTCTTCTTCTTTTCTGTTCTTTTAGTGCATGACCCGCGGGAGTCCGTCAGTTATTTTGGACTTGGACCACGAAATAGAGCGTACTCTTCGGAGAAGATCGCGATTTCAAGGTCCTACTATCCAAGTGCCGGTTGAGGACTCCGAGTCATTTGCTACTTTAAGAATGGAAGAACCCAACGTAGATGAGGCCGTGCAAAGGACTATGTCCTATTATGCACGACCGAACCTCGAGGGAACAGAATCAAGTATAGTCCGCCCTGCTATAGCAAATAATAACTTCGAACTAAAGCCTAGCATAATTCAAATGGTGCAGCAATATGTGCAATTTGACGGACTTCAAGATGAAGATCCGAACGCACATATAGCTAGCTTTCTTGAAATTTGCGACACCTTCAAGATAAATGGTGTCACAAATGATGCAATCAGGCTAACACTCTTCCCCTTCTCTCTAAGAACTAAAGCTAAGCAGTGGCTTAACACACTTCCGAAAAATAGCATAACCACTTCGAATGAATTAACTGAAAAATTTTTGGCGAAGTATTTTCCGCCAGCTAAAACTACAAAACTGAGGAACGACATCTCTGCCTTCGGAAAAATAGACTCTGAAACCCTTTACGAAACCTGGGAGAGATTTAAAGAATTATTAAGACGATGCCCACATCACGCGCTGCCTGTATGGTTACAAGTGCAGACGTTTTATAACGGGCTAAATCAATGCACGAAGCAAATGATAGATGCAGCTTCTGGCGGTACTTTAAATCATAAGACCCCGGAAGCCGCTCTTGAGCTTTTTGAGGACATGGCCATGAACACTTATCAGTGGAATGTGCCTAGGTCCCGCCCGAACAAGCCTGCAGGTATCTATGAAGTGGACAACGTCTCCCAGCTCGCTCTGCAAGTAGAAATCCTAAGCAAAAAGATAACGGAGATGACTGCTGCCTCCGCCCCTCAGGTATGGGAATCTGCAACCCCTACTCCAGAACATTTAGATTATGTTAATAATTTGCCTAGAACTGCTTTTAATAATTTTTCTGCTGCGAATTTTCATCCGCCTGGTTTTTATTTTCCGAATAGTTATAACCCTGCTTTAAGAAATCATCCGAACTTTTCATGGAGTAATCCATCAAATGCGATGCGCCCACCCCCACAAAATGATTTTTATGCACCACCACCACCACCACCACTTCTTCAAAATTACCCAAAACCTCCAAGCTTGGAGGAATTACTTTCTAAATATATCACCACAAATGACGCTACCATAAGAACTTTAACCGGAAGCGTAAAAAGTCTAGAAAATCAGGTAGGACAGCTCGCGAAAATAATTTCTGAGCGACCCGCAGGGTCTCTTCCTTCCAATACCGAACCCAACCCGAGAGAGCAAGCGAAATCTATAACTCTTCGGAGTGGGAAGCAAGTCACCGGTATGGTAACTGAAGAGCCCGAGGCAAGCTTCGCTTCCGCTTTTAAAAATCAAAGCTTCGCTCCCGTTTTAAAAATTCCGCCATCTGCTGAAGAAGTAATCACCCCTACTTTAGAAAATAATCTCACTCCACCACCCATCTTCAAAAATAATTCAACTCCTCCATACCCCTCTGAACTTAATAGACAACGTCAAGATGATCAGTACTCCCGCTTCTTAGAAATCTTCAAACAAATCCACATTAATCTTCCCTTCCACGAGGTTATTTCGCAGATGCCGAAATACGCCAAATATCTTAAAGACCTCCTCACAAACAAGAAGAAGTTAGAGAATCTTTCGCACGTCACGCTAAACGCCGAGTGCTCCGCCGTTTTAACAAACGGTTTGCCGAAGAAAATCAGTGACCCGGGTAGTTTCTCTATCCCGTGTCTCTTCGGTGATCTCTTTGTTAAACACGCGATAGCCGACTTAGGCGCAAGTATAAACCAGATGCCCTTTTCGTTGTTCAAAAAGTTAGGGATTGGTAGCCTTAACCCCACGCGTATGAGTATCCAGCTATCCGATAGATCCATCAAGTACCCATTAGGAATAGTGGAGGACGTTCTAGTGAAAGTCGACAAGTCCATCTTCCCGGTGGACTTTGTCATTCTGGACATCGAAGAAGACGTCGAGGTTCCCCTGATCCTTGGCCGACCCTTCCTTGCCACCTCCCGAGCCATCATTGACGTAAGCAATGGTAAGCTCTTTCTTCGAGTAGGCGACGACGAAGTCACATTTTCTATCACCCCTTCGAAGAAGAACACCTTAGCGAACGATGACTCTTGTTTTTTCGTAGACGCCGTGAGTGATGATTCTTCCTACTGCCACTCCGAGTTTGAAAAAGAATTTTCTACTTTTTGCTCCTCTTCTCTTACAACGGAATCACTGCAAGGAAGTGATGAATCTTCTTATTGGCTTTCTGAGTTTGAAAAAGAATTTTCTGATTTTTGTTCTTCCTCTTTTCTTCCCACTGAATCTCTACAAGAAGCTGTCTTGGCTGCTAGCCCCACCCCTTATTACGTTCCTTATAAAAAAGTTTATGAAGATATTATTTTTGAAAAAGAAAGAATCTCAAAATCCTTTTATGAAGAACCCCCTACCCTAGAACTTAAAGAACTTCCCGAACACCTTAAGTATGCTTTCCTAGAAAAAGACTCCAAGTTACCAGTTATCGTTTCGGCCTACCTCACGGATACGCAGAACGATAAACTTCTTCTAGTTCTACGTAAGCATCGCCGGGCTATTGCTTGGCAAATTTCTGATATCAAGGGCATAAGCCCATCTTTCTGTACCCATAAAATTTTAATGGAAGATAATTCGCGTAACTCTATCCAATCTCAGCACCGTATAAACCCAAACATGAAAGAAGTAGTTAAGGGCGAGGTTATGAAACTATTAGACGCAGGAATTATCTACCCTATATCGGACAGTAAGTTGGTTAGCCCCGTTCAGGTAGTTCCAAAAAAGGGAGGGATAACCGTAATTAGTAATGAGAATAATGAATTAATCCCGACACGGACGGTGACGGGTTGGCGTATGTGCATAGATTACCGTAAGTTAAATGACGCCACCCGCAAGGACTACTTCCCTTTACCGTTTATCGACCAGATTTTAGAACGTCTCTCCGGCCATAGCTTTTATTATTTTCTCGATGGCCTCTCGGGGTACTTTCAAATACCCATCTCTCCCGAGGACCAAGAGAAAACTACGTTTACTTGTCCCTTCGGCACCTTCGCATACCGAAGAATGCCGTTTGGATTATGCAATGCGCCAGCTACATTCCAGCGATGTATGCTCGCAATATTTGACAAGTACGTAGAAAGCATTATGGAGGTATTCATGGACGATTTCTCCGTGTTCGGCGATTCCTTCGATAGATGTTTAGAAAACCTCGAAAAAGTCTTAGAACGATGTAAAGAAACTAACCTTGCCCTAAATTGGGAAAAATGCCATTTTATGGTGAGGGAAGGGTTAGTTTTGGGTCATAAAATTTCTGCTAAAGGTATTGAGGTAGACATTGCCAAGATAGAAGTTATTGAGAAGTTGCCGCCACCTACAAACATAAAAGCTATAAGAAGTTTCCTAGGCCACGCTGGTTTTTATCGTCGTTTTATAAAGAACTTCTCCAAGATCACTAAGCCCCTCACCCATCTCTTAGAAAAAGACGCTCCATTCATTTTTGATGACTCTTGTATTTCTGCCATTGAATTAATTAAAGAAAAGTTAATTAACGCACCGATTATGATAGCTCCGGTGTGGGACCATCCTTTCGAGATTATGTGCGATGCGAGTAGTTTTGCGGTGCGGGCCGTATTTTATCAACGCATATCTAAGAACTTCCACCCCATCTATTACGCTAGTAAAACCCTCACATCTGCACAAGAAAATTACACCACAACCGAGAAGGAGCTCTTAGCTGTAGTATTTGCATTTGATAAATTCCGCCCTTACATTACTCTTTCAAAAATCATTGTTTTTACGGACCACTCGGCCCTCAAGTACCTTCTTGCCAAAACGGATGCCAAGCCTCGCTTGATTCGCTGGGTCTTACTCCTCCAAAAGTTTGACTTAGAGATCCGTGATAACCGAGGAGCCGAGAACATGGCCGCCGACCATTTATCAAGATTAGATAACCCCTTTATAGAAAAATTAAATGAAAAATCTTTTAATGACTATTTTCCTGATGAGAAGCTGCTTTTAGTTAATACATCTACTTCTCCTTGGTTCGCGCACATCGCCAACTATCTAGTGGCCCGGGTGCTCCCAAAAGAGTTCTCCTCTCAGCAAAAGAAGAAATTCTTTTCTGAGCTGAAGAACTACTTCTAGGAAGACCCGCATCTTTTCAAAATTTGTGCGGATCAAGTGAAAAGGAGATGTGTTTCTTTTGATGAAGGAATTGATATTCTAAAACATTTGCATGAAGGTCCGACAGGTGGGCACTATCAAGCTGCTCGCACCGCTCATAAGGTGCTTTGCGCGGGTTTTTACTGGCCTAGCCTGTTTAAAGACGCGCAAGCCTTTGTGAGCAGGTGTGATAGTTGCCAACGGTCAGGCAATATTTCTAATAAAAATGAAATGCCGCAAAATTATTTCTTAGAGTGCGAAATTTTCGACCTCTGGGGAATTGATTTTGTTGGCCCCCTTCCTTCTAGCTTCGGAAACAAATATATTTTAGTTGCTGTTGATTATGTTTCACGATGGGCTGAGGCCCAAGCTCTTCCCACGAACGACTCCCGAGTTGTAGTCACGTTTTTAAAAAAATTATTTTCTAGATTCGGTACGCCTCGCGCAATCGTTAGCGATAGGGGTTCCCATTTCTGTAACGCACAATTTTCAAAAATCCTTACAAAATACGGCGTTACGCATAAGCTTTCCACTGCCTACCACCCCCAAACTAACGGACAAGTCGAAGTAGTTAATAGAGAAATAAAAAGAATATTACAAAAGACTGTTTCAACTTCTAGAAAAGACTGGTCAGCCAGACTTGACGATGCTCTATGGGCCTACCGAACAGCATACAAAACCGCCCTCGGATGTACGCCGTATCGGCTGGTCTATGGAAAATCGTGCCATCTGCCCGTAGAGTTAGAACACCGCGCCTTTTGGGCCTTAAAATTTTTAAACTTCGATCCCCACTCAGTCGGTGACCTTCGAAAATTTCAACTAAATGAACTCGATGAGTGGCGCTCTTATGCTTATGAAAATAATAAACTTTATAAAGAGCGGACGAAGCGTTTACACGATAAACACTTAAGGCACCCTAAAAACATTAAGCCGGGCGACCAAGTCCTTTTATATAATTCTCGTTTACGTTTATTTCCGGGCAAATTAAAATCTCGCTAGTTTGGCCCGTTTTCTGTTTTAGAAGTATTTCCCTATGGAACTGTTTTAATTTCTCACCCTGATAAGGGTAATTTCAAAGTGAATGGTCAGCCTCTTAAACTCTATTTTTCTGGTGATGATGATGTCAGTCCAAACTTTATTAAGTTTCTGCTTCACGAACTCTAATCTTGAACTTTTTATTTTTTTTGCTAAAAACAATTTTATTTCGGGACAACATTATTTTTGGACAATATTTTTTTTTTTGATGCGTAGAGCTCAACGACGCTTTAACCAAAGGGCGCTCTTGGGAGGCAACCCAAGTTATCTTTTTCTGTTTTCTTTATTTTATAATTTTTGCCTCGGACGGCTCAGACAAGCTGAAGCTTCTGCAATCGCCTGCTCCAACATTGCTGAATCCATCACAAAGTCCAAAGAAGACATTCGGGGAGCGGCATCACTCAGCTTTCGCAGCAAATAAATCCGGGGAAGTACCTGTATTTCAATTCTGTCTTTCAATTATGTACTTTATTTTTCTCTCCTTCTCCAACCCCCTTCTTTAGCCATTGAGGACAATGTCTGTTTTAAGCTTGGGGGAGGACTTCCTCCTTCACTTTTGCTTAGTGTAAATATTTTTCCTTTTGTATATATTTTAAATATTTCCAAAATAATAAAAAAAATGAATATCTTAAAACTCCAAAAAAAAAAGAGAAAATTTTTTTAAAAAATCCAAAAAAAGAGAATATTTCTCAAAATTAAAAAAATATATATGTGTTTTTGAATAGTTTAGACATTTTGGTATTTCAATAGTACCCATAGTTTTTAGATTTGTTTTACTCAAAATCTTTTATAAACAACTTAGTTAATTATAATATTTCTAATCGTTCTTTTTAATTATGTTTCGCAAGTAAAATGTTGGCCATGCTGTGTTTCTAATTCACGGTAGCATGTTAAGGTGAAATATTTTTCTAAAAATCGCATTTCTATTATGGTTTTTTGTTGTTTATTTCCTTTACTTTCTTAAAAATTCATCATCCACTATTTTCTTTTTTGTTTTTGAATAATTTTTGTAAAGTCAACTTTTGAATAACGTAGTAGATGTGAACGATCCAAGTCACCTATTATTTCTATTTTCAAGATAATTTCATCAATCTTCTTTTATTATCTAGGACTCGCTTTTTGAAAATTTTTCAAGCCTTTGTTTTAAATAAATTCAAAAGCGTGAAAATGATTTAGGCTGTTTTTGTTTTCGTTTGAGCTTTCGTGCCAACCTAAAAACTTTTACCACTAGTTAGCCGTTTTTGAGCCTTTTTCCGATTTCATTTGATAGCTCCTCCCTTCATTTCAGTTTCAACAAAGCCAAAATTTCCAACATATCGAATCACACTAGCCTTTTTGAGTTTCATAAATTATTTTGACGATTTTGATAGGGTATTTTGAGATTTTTTTGGGAGAAAGGTTTTCGGAAAAAAAGTATGTTCGAAAGTGATGTTTATTTTTGTTTGGCCAACTCAAAAAGGAAAATAAAAATATTTATGGCCATTGTTTTGAAAAAAAAATAATGAAAAAAAAGAAGAAAAAGAAAAAAATGTGTATATATTTTAATGAAAATTTTTGAAACTCTTTGCTTTGGTTTAGTGTGATTTTAAAACCTTCACGTTTATCTTTGAATTCCACTCCTGATCATATTCCTAAGCCAAACGTTTCTGTCCTATCTAAGTCCTTTTGATTCACGCTTGTTGATTTTTATTTAATAACTAAGAAAAGTAAAACAGTAAATCAGTTTTAGTTTTGGATTTAAACCTAGATTTTTGTTAATTAAATTGATATAATTATAATGCGTTGCTTGGATCTAGTAACAACTCAATGCGTGTTTTTCATTTTCGTTGCTTTGCTTAAGTCCATTTATAAAATCTCGTTAAAATTTTGGATGATTTGTTGTTATTAAGTAAAGTTTATAAAAGTTTTACCATACCTAAATAATTGTTTTAGACTTACATTTCACCTTTTTCCCTACTTAGAATTTCGCATAGTACTTGTGTAGGCATAATTAGAACTTTTTGATTAGTCCTTTTTATAAATTTCTAGTTTTTATATTTTTGCTTGGGGACAAGCAAAGCTTAAGCTTGGGGGAATTTGAAAATACGTTTTGTAGCCTAAACTATTATCGTATTTTATATTTTATATTGTACAAATTATGTCTATTATTAGTTTATTTTTATCCTTTTTATGTAAATTTTATTGCCACTAACTTTTTCCTGTCTTTTTGCAGGTTTCCAGAAAAATTACCAAAATGACCTGTCACGCCCCCCTGTCACGCCCTCCCTGGGCGTGACCTAGGGCGTGTCACCCGATCCCGAGGACACCTACTGGAAGGGACAGAAAACGGTCAAAAACCGCTGTCACGCCCCCTGACACGCCCTCCCTGGGCGTGTCACCAGGTGTGACCAGGGGCGTGTCGCCCTCTACCGCAAAGCCTGCCGCCGCATTAAATGTCGTTCCGCCTCAGCACGCAAACAGTACTATCACGCCCCATGTCACGCCCGTGACATGGGCGTGACACCCTCCTTTTTCAGTGACTGACGGATTTCCGACCAATGATTTGGACATGACGTGCCTGTCACGCCCCCCTGTCACGGGCGTGACCTAGGGCGTTACCACCGATGTACCGAAGCAATCATCCCTCCTGCCAGAATCCAGAGCCCGAGGTCAACATAGTACTGTCACGCCCCCTGACACGCCCCCCCTAGGGCGTGTCGGAGGGCGTGACCAACCCGAGAAAAAAAATCTATAAATAGAGCCCCCCCTCTTCATTTCAGCAAGCTTTGGTTGAGTGGGGGAGGTGCTGCCCCTTTGTTTCTTGATCCTTTTTCATGCTTTCTCTCTCTCTCTCTCCCCCTCTCTTTGTAATTTTTGTTTAACCCTAGCTTAATTGTAGTTTGTCTTAGCTTTTCTTTGTAATTTTTGCTCTTGCTTAGTGCTAATTGTAGGGCTAGAATAGGATTTAATTTTCATGCACTTGTAATTTTATTTTCATTAGTGTAACTTGCCCTTTTTCATTAATATTATTGTTCTTCCTTTAGCTTGTGTTCTTCTTATGCTTTTCTACTCATCTCCCCCCCTCCACTCCATTATGACTAACTAATCCTCCTTGTACTCGATCTTGATGATCCGAGGTTAGAGCGATTATGTTATGATGTTTTAATCAATCTTTTCTTTTTAGGTTAGGGCCTTGAATTACTCTTGATTAATCACGGGTTGGGGGTATATTTTCGATATATACTCTCTGCCTTTGCTTTCATTCTGGGCTAACCGAGAGGCCGAAAGAATGAAGTGAGCATTCAAGAGTAAAGGGAGTTGTATGCACCCCTCGAGAGAGGCAGACGTCCAAATCTCCTGGATTGGAGTAAAATCCAATAGTGGGGTTCACCGCGTAAAGCGAGTTTTAGGCCTCCGATTTAGACGAGAGTCGGTTGGACCTTCCTAAACTCAGTTGGGCACGACTTCGAGAGAAGCGTGTTCAAGCTTTAGGAACCTCCACGGTCAAGGACCCTTATCCTATTAAGTTTAGATTTTTATCGCATTTTCTTAATCGTCTTTAGCCGAGGTGAATCTTGATCGGGTGCATTTCCATTTCATATTTTCTTCCTTTCATAGTAATCGCCTATCTTGTGCTCTTTAATTAACTGCAGTAGTTTCCTTTCTAGCATAGTTCTTTACTTAATAGCTTTACTTAATTGCAGTGTTTCTCTTTCTAGTATAGCTTTACTTTCTCCCCTGCGCTTCGATTTTCTAAAACCCTAGTTTTTCCGTCGATAAGATAATAGCGTTCGTGTGAGTAAGCTTAGCCAACAGTTCCCGGATTTCAATACGATACTTGTGTCCCCTTGCTATAATTCGATATGTATACTTGCCTCATCGGGTTGCTAGTTCGGTTGCGTTTATTTTCTTCGAACCCTAGCGCGCAACACTTGTCCATATCATAGTCAATGTTTACCAAAGAATTAATTAAGAAGTATGGTATGGAATCATCCTCCATCATGAGAACTCCTATGGGAACAAGTATGCCTATATGCAAAGATGATGCAGGTAAACCTGTTGATGAGACTTTGTATAGAGGAATAGTTGGTTCTCTACTATATCTCACAGCTAGTAGACCAGATATTATGTATGCTACATGTGTCTGTGCTAGGTACCAAGCCTGCCCTAAAGAGTCTCATTAACTGCAGTCAAAAGGATTCTGAGATATCTTAAGGGCACACCTAATCTAGGCCTTTGGTACCCTAGGAATAGAGATTTTCTACTAACAGGTTATTCAGATGCAGACTTTGCAGGCTGTAGAGAGGATAGGAAGAGTACAACGGGTACTTGTCAATTCTTGGGAGGAAGATTGATATCTTGGAGTAGTAAGAAGCAGACCAGTGTGGCTATATCTACAGCTGAGTCAGAATATGTTGCTGCTGGCAGCTGCTGTGCACAACTATTGTGGATACAGCATCAGCTTAAAGATTATGGTATTCAAGCAAGTAGAACACCTCTTTTGTGTGATTCTAAGAGTGCAATTTCTATTGCTAATAATCCTGTTTCTCATAGTAGAACTAAGCATATAGAAATTAAATACCATTTTCTTAGAGATCATGTAGAAAGAGAAGACATCACATTGGAATTTGTTAAGACAGATTATCAAATAGCAGATGTATTCACTAAGCCTTTGGATGAAACAAAATTCAATAAATTTAAAATTGAATTAGGCATGCTGACCATTGATTAGATTATCAACAAACTTACAAATAACATATTAGATTATCAAATGGTCTCAAGTGGTGTTGACAGAAACAGAAATTGGCTAAGTAAAATAGTGTCGACACATTCAGTGATAATGTGTTGACTCAGTGAAGTAATGTCGACAAGACAAAAATATTGTGTCGACACAGAGAATATGTCTCGACACTTAAGAATTAAATTGTCGACTTATCCAGGAATGTAGTGTCGACTTCACCAGAATAGTGATGTCGACACTTACAAATTTTGTGTCGACACTTATCCTAAGATTCGACACAGATTTTCTGATACTCTACTATATCTCTCAGGTGTCGACATATCCACAATTGGTGTCGACACATAGTAGACAGATTTGTTATCCAGACAATAGAAGTTTGTGTCGACACATTCCATCTGTGTCGACACATATAGACTTTTTTTGCCCGCCTTTTGATCTTATTTCAATACAAGGTATAAATAGGTCAAGAACTTATTCAGTCGACACGCTTACAAGGTTTTCGAGACTGAAACCCTGTGTCAACTTTCTCTCTCTCTCTCTCTTCTCTCAAGCTTTCTCACCTTAACAATGGCGCCGAAGATTGAAGACAACGTCAATGAAGGTTATAAGTTAGTAAGGAATGCCTTTGCCGAAGCCCCAACAGATGTTCAACGAGTTATCTATCTTATTTCTGAATCCGGATTAGAGTTCATAGTTTCTGAACCTTCCAAGATATGGAAGAAGGAGGTGCATGAATTCTTTAACTCTGCATCAATAGGTTTAGATATTGTCAAGATCAAGTCCACTATTCATGGGACGACAGTGAAGATTACCCCAAGAAGTCTAAGGAAGATTCTACATTTACCAATAATTGAGAATGAAGAAGAAGTCCCTGCTTCTAAGTTAAGGGAGGCTATCCAATGGTGCAGATTGGATCCCACTCTGAAGATTGGAGCTGCTTTCAACAGGAAAGGGATGAATCAGCAAGAGAAATTTCTGTCTGAAGTAGTTGGCAAGGTGATTCTGTGCAAACCAGGGGGACATGATAGGATTTCAGCCTATATGTTCAGCCTCATGACCAGAATTGTGTTTACAATTCCAACAGATTGGTCAGCTGTAATCTTTAAAAAGATCAAGGAAGGAATAAAGAAGCCAAATCTGGCTAGAAATATGAGTTTATATCTGAATGGAGTGATCCCTGAGGTAATGCAACACCTGCCAGGAACAAAGATCAATCACATGAGAAAGATGGATATGAGATTGTTTTCTAGGTGGGATAGGGTGCTGTCAAAGGATGTGCCTGATGAGAGCAGGCAGGACACCCCAGTGAACTCCTCTTCTCATGCTCAAGATACTGAGCAGCTTCAAGAAGAACAAGAGAGGAAGCAGGATGAAGATAACCCTGTGTCTACTCCAGCCCAGCAAGACACTATACTTGCACAGATGCAGGGGGAGCAAGCTCATTCTCCTGCCCAGAATGAATCTACTCCTAATCAGGTACAGTTGCAGGGGGAGCTGGTGTATTTTCTTAATAAAAGACATTTCTAATATTTCAATTTCTGCACAGGTGCAGGGGGAGCAAGTGTACTCACCTGCCCAGGACATCATCAATACTGAACAAGTACAGGGGGAGAAGATGTCAGACCCAGTGCAAGAGGCAGTACAAATTGATATCTCCAAAGATCTGAATATAGAGGATCCAATTGATACATCTTATGTTCAAGCTCAGAAGGAATATACTCTAGATGAGTTATTTCCTAATGTTGACATTGCTACTGATAGAGTAGAGGAGGGGCAAGATATTGAGAAGGCCCTTGACATGGAGATAGAATTTGAGAAGGAGCAAATGGTTGAGACTATGCATGTTGAGACTGAACAACATGGCACTAAGACTGATATTCCTCCTCCTCCTCAAGAAAGAGTTCAAGTTGATAGTTCATCTGAATCTGAGACTAAAGAAGCCAGAATGGCTAAGAAGAGAAAACTTGTTGTCTTCAAAAGAAGGAGCAAAGGTTATAAGCAGGATCTACAGACTACAACTCCACCATCTCATTCTGACTTTAATTATAACAAGTTTATGGTTGATTTGCAAGTTAAGCTAGATGAACATAGATTGGTTGTTGAAAAATATGTTGATGAGAGCAATAAGTCCCTTCAATTTGACTTGACTCAGGATATAAAGTCAATTCGATTTGAAATCAATATGCACAAGAAGGAAATGACAGATTGCTTCCACAAAGGAAGTAATGTTGTAGTATTCTTGGCTAAACAACAGCAGTCCATTATTACCAAGGCAGATGATATAGAACTGAAGCAAGGCTATGTTCTTACCAATCAGATAAACATGAATGCAAATCTTGAAGACTCTCACAATGAGATTCTTAATGAGTTGAAAAAGACTACTACTGAAGGGCAAACTGAAGCAAGAGCAAAAGAGATGGAAGAATTTGATAAGAAACTTCAAGATGCAATTGAATCAGTTAAAACTGCTATCACTACCTCTCAAAAGGACATATCTGACAAGCTTCAAAAGTTAAAACCATTTTTTAAAGAGGGTGTGAATTATCTGGATGGCCAGATCAGATTTCAGAAGGAAGATCTAAGAGATCATATTACCAGAGAATCCATAAAGGGGGAGAGGTTGTTAGTTCATGCTGGCTCAGAGCACACCAAATGGGTGACAAATAGTATTCGAGCCACATTGGGATATCCACCTTTTTGTGATGATGCTATGGTGGCTGAGTCAGGAATCCAAATAGGTCTACTTGAAGGCAATCAACCTGAGGTTGCCCAAGTCATTTACCCTCCTCCAGATTTTGATATGATTGATCAGCAATTTCAAGATATGTATAGCCCTCCAAAGGAGGTTAACAGGGTTGTTATTGATAAAGTGGATAATCCTGAGGCCAATTTGAAAGAACAGCAAGATGCTCTACTATCTAAGAAGAAATTTAGAGAGCAGACTGAACTTAAGCCAGATTTTGAGCAGTAGAGCCCTACTTATAGAAATATTATACTCACTGCATGGAAGGCTGTAAAAGACCAAGTACATGAAAGAGGGAAGTGGTATAATGAAATGGAATGGCAAAAGCATGAAGCTAGGCAAGAGGCTATAGTACAGTTCAGAAGAAAAGCCAAGCTGGGTAGGCTGCCACCAGATGCTCAGGAGCCGAGCAAGTACTTTCCAAAGCCCTATCATTACTTTGAAAGGCATAGGCTCAAGGAAGAAGCTCTAAAGAAAGCTGAGCAAAAAGGCAAGAAGCCAGCTGAAGTTGTTGAAGCTCCTGTGAAGGCTCAAATCCAATCTGGCAAAGGGATTGTCATAAGAGAGCCTGATCAGTCTTAGTTCTAAGTTCTTTCAAAAAATGTTTTGTAATGTTTTGATCATTCAATATAAAAATCTGTAATCAAACATTACCAAGTTATAAACAAAATTTTGTTTGGAATCATATAATGTTCATTCTGTGATGGATTGTTATTATTTTGTTTGGAATCATATAATGTTCATTCTGTGATGGATTGTTATTATTTTGTTTATATTAAGTATTCCTATTATGTCATATATCATCATTTAATACTTTTTATAAATGGTGTATATCATTGGCTATAAGGGTTATGACTTCTCCAAATAGGGGGAGATTGTTGGGTACATTAGAAAATGTGTACCTGATTTGAAGAAGTCCAATTTAGCTCAATTATATACATCAAGGTGTATTTGATGTTGTTTTGAGTTGACATGTGCAGGTGAAAAAGTGTTAAAGAATGCAGAAAAATATTCTAAGTCCATGTGTCGACACCTGAAGAAACAATGCTGACACTTCAGAATATTTGTGTCGACACTTGAAGGAAGCTGTGTCGACAGAGAGAAAGATAGTCGACCATATTTGTGTCGACACTGGGAAGCAGTGTCGACTCACAGGAAGATAGTCGACCACATTTATGTCAACACTGGGAAGCAGTGTCGACTAACTAAAAGATAGTCGACCTTGACACAGAAGGAGATAGTCGACCACATTTATGTCGACACTGGGAGGCTGTGTCGACACAATGAGACAGAGTCGACACATTTTGGCAGAGTCAACAATTGATGTGTCGACACCTGAAGGCATTGTCGACACATACTGAGTTCTGAATCTACAACAACTGTGTCGACACACAGGACTTGTGTCGACACACTGCAAAGTCAAAACCAAGTTATTTTCTGAAGAAAGATGAAGTGTTGAGTCGACATAAATTCTCTGTGTCGACTCATTCTCAAAATAAAGTTCTGAAGAAGCTGTGTCGACTTAAAGGCAAACTTGTCGACATCATCAAAGGTTGTGTCGACACCAAAGTTACTTGTGTCGACACATATAGACAGTTGGTCTCGACACTTCCTGACAGTCTGTCTCAACACATTGCTGACCAAGACTAAGGCACAGGATCTGTTTGAAGACTTGACAGATGTGGGTTGCAGCCAGTTAACTGATGTTGTCAGACTTGTCAGAAGACAGTTATAAACCGAATCAGCCGGTTACCATTAAGAAGGTCTATAAATAGACAAATTCAGAGGGAAGAAAAGAGGATTGAACTTTGGCAATCAAATTGAGAAATCAAATCAAGAAGGAGTAATACACTAAAGAAGATCTTCATCAAAAGATCTAAGAAGACGATCTCAGGATCGATCTAAGAAGAGTTCTAACAAGAATTCAGAAGTATCATCAAAGGTGTTGGATAGAGAGGGATCCACCCATTTTGAAGAAGAAGAAGGAAGCCATCAGTGGTTTCTCAAGAAGCTGTTTGGAAATCAACTCAGCTAAGTTCAGATTCAAGAAGCTTTGAAGAAAGCTCAGATTCAGTTGATTTCATCAGCTGATCAAGAATTGTCTTGTCCTCTTCTCTCTCAACAAAGGCAAGACATTAAAACTTCTTTTCTAAATTTCTGTAGGATCTGTTTTACACAGATCTGTGTTGTAAGCCTGTGATATAAAGGCTGAGTGTAGGAGAGTTGATCTCTGAGTGGTAGGGCTGTTTGCCTGAGTGTAGGAGAAGGTTCTTCTCTTAGTTGTAGGCCTTGTGGCAAGGCTGAGGTAGGGCAGTTGTGCCTGAGTTGTAGGAACCTATCCAGGTTCTGAGCTGTAGGATCTGAGGATCTGAGAATAGTGGAAGTTTGGCCGAATCTAGCATGCTGCTAGATAGGTGAAGGGGGAAAGTGGATGTACCCAAACCTTGGGGAACCACTATAAAACATTGTGCAATCTGTGATGTTTGAATTTCTGTGATTGCTATGCTGAATGTTTTAATTCTGTGATTGAATTCTGCCTAAAAGTATAAACAAGCAATTAGAACCTATTCACCCCCCCTCTAGGTGTTTTAGGTTGTCTTGAAAGTAAAACTATCAGTAACCTTAACTTATGTGCGAAAGCGCATAAGCCAAGGGATCTTCTGCGAGGCTCCCATCGTATAGAGTTTCCCATACCACCTATACATTGGGGTGTCGGTTATCAAACAACAGCATGTATATATATTGAAATTAACCTTTGATTTATAAACTTGCCCACACAAGCTTATAGACCAAGGGGTCGTTTTGCAGGTCCTAACGTATAAGCGTCCCATACCACTTATACTTTAGGTGTCAGGGTTAAATGAATTGATTATACTATGACATGCAAGTGGGTATGATGAAACATGCAGGTGCAACTCACACACCCGACTCTGTGCACACAGACCTTTAGTTCCCCCTTTCGGAGCCGTTACCTCCCAGGATACCTCCGTAGTGGCAGACAGAAGCGATGGGTTGGGCCACGCCCATCTCTAAACCAGTAAAGCACTACCGATCAGACCTATCGTACGCCTCAACGCTTGGTGCACTAAGCGGACGCCTGCGTACTCTTGCCGGCTGGCGCACCGGACTTCTGTTGGCAAAGTGCTAACCACACTTGCCGAGTCAGCGTATTGGCGTCGGTGCATCGACCCTCCAATACCGAAGACCCACCACCTTAATTTCAATTCCTTTTTATGCACATGCAAGTTTAATCGTAAACACACAAAAGCCGAGCCGAAGCTCCCCGGACCAAAACGTCCGTCTCCAAACCAACCGAGCCGAAGCTCCCCGGACCATCCCGTCCGTCTCTTAACCAACCGAGCCGAAGCTCTCATCAATCTTCCTGTGCCAACAGTGTTTGTGAAGGGTGCAGCCCTAGTTACTAAGTTACTCTTGTCGATTTGTTATTACAGTTTACGTTAGCCCAGGACTGCCCCCGGTATTCCCCGTGAAGGGCTCTCAAGGGGCACTAGGAACCAAGACGGCGGCATTACGGCCCGAAGTTCCCTTTCGCAAGACACTTATTGTTATTGGTTGATTTCCTTTACCCATTCCCTTCTCATATTACGATAGACTATCCTAGGGTGATTTTAAACCTTCCACTCTTCGGGGAAGACGATCTTTCGTCGAACCCAAGCACCTCTTTACTCTAGCTATCACCACTTCTCACTACTCTTCATATCATCCTACTGTGATATCATTCACAATTGTCCACCCAGACAAAATGATTAACTCCAATGACTTTCTCGGATCATGTCCTATTGCAATTCACAAATTTGCTATGTGCAGTCCAACCTAGACTATATGTCAAACCGGTTAGGCAATGATCCCAAACTCATCCAAATGCCCTAAATTATTTACTGGAGACTTATCATGATATAAATGACCTAAATCCAAAAAATGGTAATTTTCCTAATTTATTTGGCATTTAATTAATTTCCTCAAAAATCCCAAGGTCTACCAGTTTAAACACGAACTACCCTAAGTTCTCATGCAAGATGTCCAACAAATTTATGATAAATAGTAGGTTATCTCAATAGGTTAAATCCAAAGTATCATAATTTTTCTATCAACAAAAGGGCACTAAAACAATTTTAGAAATAATCTCTATCTTTTGTTATTTATGAATCAAGTACAGAAAATATCCATCCAAAAATTGTAACTTAATTATACTAAGCAGATAAGACATTAAAAATAACATTGGCCAGGTTTCATAATTTTCCAACAAGTATATCATCCATAATTAATTTTTAAACCATAAAACCCCTTTCTAACATCTGTGAACGAAGTACTAGAATTACTCAACTAAAAATCATACAAAAAATCAGGGGCATCTATTCTGAGCTAAAACATTTACCTCGAAGATTTCATGTGGTTTCAATGAACAGAAATTCCTAAACAATTAAAACATCATTTACGACCATAGCAAGCTTTACAAATGAAGTGCTAGCAATAATCAACATAAAATTCCAGAAAAATTGCTATAAGTTCTGCCTGATTCAAAACTCACTCTACTTGAATTTCACAGCTTTTAAGTAAGGTTTAGTGACTAGTTTTACCTATTTGATATTTTACCCTAAAACTAAGGTTAGGGTTTTAAGGTATCTACTTGTCTCCAAATTCTCCAAGATTCCATCCAGACGAATTTTATTAGGCCTTTGTCAACTCTACAGAGTTTCAAGTCAATACAAGAGCAATTGCCCCTATGTCCTTCACAACCCTCAAAATCCTTCATTTAGGGTTTGAGCTTGGATCCTAGGGTAAATCAACCCTAAACCTCACCATTTTTCTCCAAGAAGGTTATAACACCCTTCTAAGTCAGAAGTCAGAAAATCAGCCTCTGTTGAGGTGATTTGACCTTTCCAAACTCTTAGTGCACTTTTACTAAAAGATGTCTCGCTAATGCCTAGCTAAGGGTAGAAGATTTCCTACCCAAAACTCCTCCAAACTAATTGGAATTTTGTACAGATCTAGGTTTTATAGCCAGGGACAACTCACCAAAATTTGGGAGGGTTTGGAGGTCATTTGGCCACTTAAATAAATTTCTCTAACTTAATTAAATTGAAAAAAAAACTTTAGGCAAAGTATCTCCAAAAATTCCCATTTTTGATCTGCCTTTAGGTATAGCTAAGGTTAACCCCCTACCCAAATTTCAGGTCATTTGGACAAGGGACAAAGAGTGGGCATCCATTTTAATTTCTGCCCAACTCTAAGTATAGCCCCCACTAAAACGGGTGCTGCGGTCGAACCGCTTAACAAAACGGGTTGAAATCAATTTTAAATTAAACTAGACTCAAAGGGCTACATCTTTAGTGACTGGTCATTTTTCCTAAAACGGCCTCTAAGTGCCTCATTTTGTAGCCTCAAAATATACTCAGATAATTTATCTTTCCATTATGTATTATATACATAATTTATATATTATAAAATTTATTTTACTGTTCATCTTCTACATGAAACCGAAAACAGAACTCAGAAAACCATTTTTCCTGTAACATTTCCGTGATCCGTCGCCGGCTGTCCGGTCACTTCCCTGGCCAGCCACCACCACCACCACCTCCGTCGAGGCGATGGCTAGCGGTCGGCGGTGGTTTGGCTGTCGGAGGTGGCGGTTTCCGGCGAACTCGAAAATACATTTTTTTCATGGTTTTCCATGAAAACGAGAGATAGGTCCGGCTCCATTGAGCACGAACTTCCTTTCTAAGAATCCTAAGATCTATCCATGAGAGAAGAAGCAGAGGAGGACCTTGTTCGCGGTTTGGAGGCGAGATGAACGACGGGGTGCCATGGCGCGGTGGTGGCGTTGCTGATCTTCTCCTACAGCAAGAGCAAACGTCTGAATTTGTTTGATTGAGTGTGTAAACTTCTCCTCTTGCTCCAAGTGGGCTTTTATAAGTCAGCAAGTGGGGAGGTGAAAGGGTAAAGCCTTAATGGTCATGAAGGCTCCTCTTAATAACATTTCGGTTACGGTGAAGGGATAAGAAACGGTGGAAGATAAAAAGGTATGTCCAGTTGGCGGTTTCCTATTGGACCACATCTCCTTATTTTATTAAGAAATTACAGTAGGAAACGGCCCATAATTACTCCTGGTGTAACTTCCCACACCAGCATTTATTTCCACGCGTGTTAGAATAATTTCGGGCATGAACCGTCGTTTCGGTCAATGTCACGGGCGTGACACATAGGTCACGGGCATGACAGGCCCAGGTGACCAATTCTGGGGTCGACGATCGTCAAACTGAGATCGACGGTCGTCGAAGGGTGGTCACGCCCTAGGTCACAGGCGTGACACCTTGGTCACGGGCGTGACATACCCGAATGGCAAATTCTGAGGTCGACGACCGTCGAACTAAGATCGACGGTCGTCGAAGGGTGGTCACGCCCTAAGTCATGGGTGTGATACCTTGGTCACGGGCGTGAAAGGGTCATGAGACAAATTCCGCGCTCGGCGATCGTCGCACTGAGGTCAACCATCACCGAAGGGGGGGGGGGGGTGGGTCACGCCCTTGGTCACAGGCGTGACATGCCCGAATGGCAAATTCTGAGGTCGACGACCGTCGAACTGAGATCGACGGTCGTCGAAGGGTGGTCACGCCCTAGGTCACGGGCGTGACACATTGGTCACGGGCGTGACAGGGCCGGGTCGAAAATTCTGCGCCCGACGATTGTCTCCCTGAGATCGTCGATCGTCGAAGGAGTCACGCCCTAGGTCACAGGCGTGACGGGTCGGTCACAGGCGTGACCAACCCGTGACCCGAAATCTTGGTCGATTCATTTCAATTTTTGGCTTCCTAGGGTTATGTGACGACCAACCGACTCCTAGGGTTCTAGCCGGAAATGGGATGTTACAGCTATAGGCATGAAGACTCACTTTGAGCACGACCGAACAAGTTGGACAACTTAGAGACCAAATATCATCTTCTTTCTCAAGCCGAGCATACAAGAAAACTTGGTCCCTAGTTCAGTTCTCTTTTTTAGGGTAACTTCCAGGATGGTGTACTCTACCCCGGCTCGCTGCTCAAAGAGCTAGCCCATACCTATAGGAACAACAAACACAGTTATGATCAGCACAGACGTTCCTACATCGTAATATAACATCATAACGACCTCTTACCATATCATTTTCTACTCATATGCATTCGTTCTACTATGGCCATGCCGTTCCACTTGTATCTGTGATACCAAGATAAAAACATAGGGCCTTAAACCAACAACGTTTTGATTATTCACATAATTATACATATACAAAACAAGTATTGGAGCCAGCATTACGAACGAGGATATGTACAGTACATAAGTACAATTATTTATGTACATCAGTTATTTCTTTTCTTGCTGCGTCTCATCTAAGGGCCAATTCTTCAGTCTCGGGCTTTATGTCCTTCTTTACCATACGAGTAGCAAATGGGTGGAGTTTACCCTGCCACTGCTCCAGCCTTAGCTTTCTTGTCCTTGGCGCATTACTATGGCAGTCTCGGGTAAGATTTCCTACGTGTCTACACGAAAAACAAACACGCCTTTTCTATTGTTCAGATGGTGGTGGAAGAGGTCGATTCCCGCAAATGTCTATTATTCTTCCACTTATAAGACTTTGATTTTGTCACATTTGTAACGGTGGGCACATTGACATCATACCTTTCCCTGAACGGAATTAAGTCCATTTCCAAAGACCGAGCTATCGTTACCAGGGCACAAAAGCCAAGTAACTTTGGACCCACCAATAGACGTCATAGTTCATCGTGCAGTCCATTATAAAATTTTTGGTCTTCGTCTCCTCACTTTCAAACACAAACTATACATGTTGTCTCAGCGCAACAAATGCATGAAAGTACTCCTCATTCGTATATGGTCCTTGGATTAGACGCATATTCACCGGTGGGGTCGACACTCTTTCCTTTGCCATCTGCTCAGGCACACTAACCAGCATGAGACGCACCATCGGAATAGAGGGTTGTACATGTCCCTCATGGTGGGCTTTGATCATTGTAAATACCATATTAGCGATCAACAGGACTGTCGCTACCGAAAGAGGAGGTGTTGGCATCGCAGTTGGCTCATTAATCCCCATTGAATGTTGGGGTTCTCGCTGTCCCTCATTACCGCTAGTCGCCTCCAACTGTGAAACGCACAAGTAAGCAACTAAATGTTGCACAAAGCTATATCAGGAACACAAAATTATCCCAAATATGTGTATTTTCATTCCTAAGTGGACATTCTTGAGTTTATTTTGTGTTATAACGACAACACTTACACGTGCTCGCCACCCCTCAAAAGTATTCGAGCACGAATTCTGAATGCATAGACCAACATAATGATACCAAATTGTTACACGTCTACCCGTCAAATGTAATATAATAGAGGGTCCGGTCGGGGCCCCACACCATATTCCACAAATAGGCGGAGATGTTACTAAATATTAACAAAGACCATCGAATCCTAATACATAGCATTTTAGCGGAAGATTCATGGTTGAAAACTTGAACTCAAGAATCACAAAATGTCCACTACTACCAATTAGTAATGTATACAACAAAACACATAAGGTACATGGCCTTATGACCTAACATGTTTCTCTTAATAAAAGTTTTGTTTATAAACATCGGCGCGCAGGTCGGCCAAACATGAACAAGAGTAAACAAAATATAGACTTCGAGGGCAGCCGCGCAACCTAGGCTTCAGCCCGCTATTTCCCGCTTGGGCCAGCAACACCTGCAAAAAATCTATCCACCAAGCGGAGGCAAACAGGGCAACGGTTTGCATTCAACTGACCAATTATAACGACACTTCCCCTAGTAAGGGGCAGTGGAATTCCTTCCCTGCACAACAGTTTATTCACACAGTATATATATGTAACAATCCACCAAGGACTTGCACAACAGCACAAGTCAATACATATCAAATGTCGGCATGACGGCCCGACGTTCCGTACACTCAGGGCACATTATTGGTGTGCTGAAAACTAGGTCCCACCACCGTTAAAAGGTCCCAGACATGATGGTCCATTATCATCATTTAGTCTTAATGGCGCGCAGGCCTAAGACTCACTATGTGATCCTAGCAGGGCCATAAGTACCCATTGTTAGAAAACCATAACGCGGATATAGATCCACCTTTCCCATTACATAAATTCGTCAGACTATAGACTAGACTGACGCAGGTACAACTTCACCTTTCCTGTTCATCACCAAGCATTCCACAGTTGTAGCCCAACGGCTCAACTTCACTCAAAATGGCAATTATGGCCACAAGAGTTGAACACCAAGTACCAACTGTCACCATGCCACAGGTATCCACCAAGGACTCCATACAGACAATCAATTTACTCGGAGTTTTCTTCGATTTGCAAACAAAGCAACACCAATCTAGACCAACTAATCCGGATGGGCTTCACAAAGCATGCCTAACCGTACTACTCACTTCCGGTTCTAATGCAATATAATAAGGGATGAACCACCGATTTCAAGGGAATCACTTTTCCATCCACCCTTTGGAGGAGGATTCCTATGTAAATACAGGAAAGAAGGACTTCACTTGTCCAAGAAGGAAATCTTTACTCTTGGAAGAGGTTTTGGCTCCATGGAGAAAACTATATGGTTGGAAAGCACCGCAATGCTCTATCCTTCGCAGATCTAAACTCGGCTTACGATTTGGACCACCGTAGCACCACTGGCGACCGGATTTCTCTTCAACTTCCTTCCCTTGCTCTCCTCTCTCTCTTCTTCTTAGAAAGAGAAAAGTGATGATAGAATGAGAATTAACTCATCCATTCCCGCACTTATCCCTTCAGGAAATACCCAGGGCCATTAGATCTTCATAAAAGGAAATGAACGACTCAAATTTGCTCTGAAAAGATTCTTCCCTGCGCTGACACGGCCTGTGACACGCCCGTGTCACAGGCCGTGTACATTAAGATGCACAAAACCGAATCAAACCAGACCATGACACGGGCTTAGACATGCCTGTGTTAATCTCTTGACACGCTCGTGTCACTCAGTACACGCCCGTGTTGAGGGGCGTGTCCCTCAATCGACACAAGACCAATAAATCCCGAAAAGGACACGGTACATAACACATCTATATCAACTTTGACATGCCCGTGTTGACTAGTACACGCCCGTGCTCCAGGCCGTGTCCTTCGGACGGCACTGCCCGACACAACCTGAGAACGACAAGGGTATTTGACACGCTCGTGTCACCAACCGACACGCCCATGTCAGTACTATTCTGAAAGGAGGGGTTAGATCTGGCTTACTATAGTGGAGAGGTGAATAGAGTATTAAAATTTTTTGCTATTTTAAACTTTTATATCTTAGTGAAAATAAGTGATACCAAATATAATAATAGAGGGAAAAACAAGTTAAGCTATTCTAACTATCACAGCCACAACAAGAACAAAAACAGAAAATGAGCAACTAGACAACACAAGAAATTTTATAATTGTTCCCCTACACTTGGGTACATCCACTCTTCTACCACCCTGGTAGAAATCCACTAACAGTTTTTGATCAGGTGACTGCCACCACAATATCTATTTATAGGGACATATTGCAACCCTTTAGGATTTTGATCAGGTGCCCAAAAACCAACCCAAGTCTTTTGATCAGGAGACTTGACAACCAACAGCTAACTTTTGAAGGGATTTAAAACCCTTTTGTAAGAGATGAAAGAGGTGATGGTGTCTTCTCTTTCTCTAATCAACAAAGAAGACTAGTGGATCTTTGATGTTTACAAAGCTCCCCCGAAGATGTTGATGGTTCAGGAAGACTGGAGCTTTGCTTCAGGGTGTAGGTATTTAGCCTTGTCTGAAAGCAGTCCTGGAACTTTTCTGACTGAATAAATCTTTGTTGTCCTGAATGTTCCTGGAAGTGAAGCTTGAAGAAGACTCTTGATTGTGATGATTGTTCTTCTTCTGTATTAAGACTTGATATGGTGAAACATAGAGAAATTTCTACACTATGAGAGAGAGTGTGTGTTCTAAAAGATTAGTCTGTGTCTGTGCTGTATATTTTTCTCTGTAAGTTCTGGTGGTTCCTTCTATATTCTTGTCTAAAAGACAAAAATCTCTTTTTATATTCTCAGTCAATAATTTCTCCTTTGAATTTTTTGAGTTATTGCCTTAATTGCTGGGTGATCTGGAGAATAAAAATTGTTGGAATTTATCAATAATGAGTTTCCCCAACAGTCCCTTAATAAAATAAGCAAGTAAATATCCTGATGAATACATAATTAATGATGCCAATAACGACTATATTTAGAGGAATATAAGCATAAATTACTCAGGAATAATACTGTTATTAACATAAAAATAAAGGAGCAGAAGGAAGAAAAGTTCTCAATCTGGAACTGGAAAGATATCGTTGATCACTGAACAAAATTCATCGACCTGAGATCCAAGACCTTAGAATTCTAGTTCGTCGACCTGAGCTCTGCGAACTGCATAATGAGAATGGCTTACCAAAACTACACTCTTAGTTTGTGGAGCTGAGATTTTTTCTAAAGAAAACTGATCATCGACCTGAGCTCGAATATCATCAAGCTCATCTCAACGAATTAACTCTGAGTTCGTTGATTTGAGATCGACGACCGTCGATCTGAGTTTGAAGAACTTCGAACTGATCAAACTATTCTTTGAAAGCCTCTAAGTCTGAGTCTTCTGAGTTCCACTACTGGCTGGTCCAAGTAGGTTGAACTTAATGACTTAGCCTACACTCTAGGACTACTAGACTTGACCCTGGCTATACAAGGTGGGTCAGAATATGCCTAAATTAGTGAACCTAGACTAAATACAATTAGGGATCCAACAATCTCCCCCTATTTAGGTGAGGTCACTAAGTATAATGCACAAGAAAAGAAATACAAACATGCAACATGAAAGAAAATATCTGACAGAATGAAAAATAATTCATCAGATAGAAAGAATATCCACAGAGAATAAAAATAGTTTTAGAGCATGTCTGGAGGAGGAGCAGAAGAAGATTTAGTGAACACTATTATTCTTATAGGATCTTCTGTTTCTTGCTTAGACATCTTCAGGTCTTGAGCTCCCAGAATAGTTATAGTAGAAGATCTAGGCACAACAGCATTTGAGTGAACCTGCATATAAGCATTTGGATCAAATAGTTCTTTATCTACATCAAAATTTTCAAGCTCTATCTGTCTGAAAGTTGACATAGTTGTAATTTGTGATGGATCATTTCCTTCTGTCATTGCTTTGTTTATCTGAGACAAGCCTATTAGTTCATGGAATCTAGCTATCCTGGAAATTGGATCAAGCTCTGGTTCATATCTTGGATCAGTTGAATCATCCTGAACAGTCCTTTAAGGCTTTCTAAAAATAACAGACTGTTACTGATAATTTTTTGAAGGATAATTCTTTATAGATTTTTTTGCATAATCGGATTTTTGGTGGCCTGCATTCTTTGTATTTTCTTGCAGGAATGGATGATTGTCTTTGAGATGGTCTTGAAGATTGTCTTGAGTAAGAAAGAGCTGGTTTAGAAGATTGCCTTGAATACTGATGATGAGATGGCTTGGGAGGTTGAGGAGCACTGGAAGTAGACCTTGCATGATTGCCTGAAGCTCCTACAGCAGAAGGAGGAGGAGGAGGTGGATCTTTCCAGAATTTCTTCACTGGAGAAGATCCATACCTCTTCTTCTTCTTTGCTTTATCCTGGTTCATTGATAGTCTCATCCAATGAGGAGTTATTGCAGTAAGAGGAATGTTGTGTAGAATATAATACGAAACATCATCATCTGGATTGAGCTTGGGAACAGCCTTTCCTGGAGCTTTCCTCTTCTTTGATTTGGGTTTATTGGAAGTATCATAATCAGAATCATCTTTTAAATCCTCATCATCATCAGATGATTTAGGAGGATTATCAAATAAATCATCTATTTCTTCTAATGTTTGCTTTGAAATCTGTTTATCTGCTTGAGGAGGAGCTGGAGGTAGAATAACTGCAGGAGGAACAACAATATCTGTAATCAGCTCAGAATCTTTTAAGTTTTTATCAGTTAGATGAAAATTATTCAACTCAGGATCATTTTGCATCTGTTCAATCTCTAGTGCAACATCCTATACAATTAAATCATCTAGACTTGGTATTGGACTATCATCCATTATATAGGTTGGGCAAGCAGGTTCTACAACTGTGTTAGTATCAAACCATTTCTGAATGTCCTGAAGAGTTTCTGTACTAACTGGAGCTGTATAATAAATAATATTTGTACAATACTTGGGAGAAACAATAAAAGAATGTTTCTATATAAGAGTTCAAAAGAATCTAGAACTGATTTCAGTTCAACTGCTGGAGAAATGGAACAGTCTTCCGAAAGAATAACCAAGGATTCAATTGCATCTGCATCTGGTCAATCTCTAGTGCAACATCCTGTACAATTAAATCATATAGACTTGGTATTGCACTATCATCCATTATATAGGTTGGGGAAGCAGGTTCCAAAACCGTGTTAGTATCAAACCATTTCTGAATGGCCTGAAGAGTTTCTGTACTAACTGGAGCTGTATAATAAATTTTATTTGTACAATACTTGGGAGAAACAAATAAAAGAATATTTCTATATAAGAGGTCAAAAGAATCTAGAACTAATTTCAGCTCAACTGCTAGAGAAATGGAACAGTCTTCAGATAGAATAACCAAGGATTCAATTGCATCTGCATCTGGTATATCTGTATCAACAAACTCTACTGTTGATGTTGCTATTGCTGCTATTTCAAACTCTACTACTGCTATTGGTGTTGCTGTTGCTGCTTTTTATGCTGCTACTGGAGCTGCTTCTTCATTGAGCATCTCCCCTACATGGTTTCAGTAAGTACTGGAACCAGGAACCTAACTGAAGAAGGTGGGACAGAGGGGGCAGAAAGTTGGGCAATAAGAAAAGAAATGGAAGCAGCAAGAGGTGAAATAGCCTCTGCTATGAGTTATTTTAGAAGAGGTCCAATGGATTGCAAAATAGATGAAATGGGGAAGGAATCTATGTCCATGAATTCAAGAGGGGTTTGAGTGGATACAGATGGGTTGAACGAGGATGATGATGGATTAGAGGGTGAGGAATATGGTATTGGTTCATCTGTTGATGATGGGAAATGAAGGGGTGATGATATTGAATGTTGGTATGGATGATATGTTGTGAAGGGGGATGCCAGTAAGATGTTAAGGAGGAGGAGACATAGGAGGAGTAACATGCTCTGGTGTATTATCATGTATTGGAGATTGAATAGGTGAATGTTGATGTTGAGGGGATTGAAGTGGTGAAGGTCTATGTACTAGAGAAAGAATAGGTGAATGAACTGGTGAGTGAACTGGTGAATGAATATGGATTGGGGAAGCAGGAGGTGTAGGTTATTGTTCTAGAGATGTGGATGGATGCTGGAGGGTTGTTGAGGGTGTTTGAATAAGAGGAGGTTGTTGAGGGTGTTCTAGAGATGTGGATCAATATAACTGGAGCAGAGTACTCAATGTGTATGCTCTTGAGAAAATCTATAAGTACCATGAAGTTATCTGACTTGTTTCTCAAGAGGAACACCCAAGTGAACCTTTAGAAGTCATCAACAATCACTAAGGTATAAGACATCCCTCCTTGGCATTGTACAACAATGGGTCCAAAAAGATCCATGTGGAGAAAATATAAAATCCTAGGTGAATCACTCTTGTTAAGTGAATTGAAACTATTTTTAGTTTGCTTGCCTAACTGACAAGCCCTGCAAAGGCTTTCCTTCTTGTAGGGATAAGAACACAATCCTCTAACAAGGTTGTCTTTAGATAACCTAGCAATGTTTTTTAAGTTAAAATGTCCTAATCTCCTATGCCAAAGTTCATTATAGTTACTGGTTTAGTTAAACAAACAAATTTCAGTTGTTGCTGATTTGAAATTAACTATGTAGATATTTCCTACACTAGAGCCAGTTAAAATAGTTATATTGTCAGCAGAAGAAATAATGCAAGTGGATTTATCAAATGATACCTGAAACCCTTCGTCACAGAGTTGATTAATAGAAATCAGGTTGTGCTTTAATCCACTTATATATGCAACTTTCATGAATGTGACCACTCCAATCTCTACATCTCCATAGCCTTTAGTCTGGCCATAGTTGGAGTTACCAAAAACAACTCTGGGACCTAGCTTGTACTTGTATTTGGATAGATTGTCCTTGCTGCCAGTCATATGTTTTGAACAACCACTATCCAGATACAACTATTCCTCTGTGGTAGGATAGTCTTTAACCTGCACAAAAACTGGTTAGATATTCTGGACCCAGGTTACCTTGGGTCCTTGTTGATTTACATAACTAAAGCCAGTAATATATGAATATTCATGTTGACTTTTATAACCTAAAGTACGGTATTTTATTGGTGGAATTATCCATTGGTTAAAAGGATTAATGTTCGGTCTAGGTTGATTAAAATTCTTGTAGTAATTAAAATTTCTGTTATAATAAACTGGGGTCGACGAATTTTGGTTCGTTCGTCCATCTGAGGTTGATGAACGATGATGAGTTTGTCGAACTCCACTTCGAGATTGAAAGTATTCATTTTATGGGCCCCAATTTCGTCGATCTCTGGACGACGAACCAAACTGGTTTTGTCGATCACAGTTCAGAGAATAATTATATTAGATGTTTGCGTTCGGAGTTCGTCGACTTGAGCTCGACGAACTGTACACATTTCGTCGATCTAAGTTCGATGAAATCTGCTGAACATTGTTCTGGTTCTTATTTTTCTCACTCTTTCTTCTTTTCTTATTCTTTTGTTTTAATATTATTTGTTAAACATGATTATCTTCTATTTTCTCTTTACCCTATTAGAAATAAATTTTTTAAGGGTAGATAAAATTTTTTTCTGAATAAGTGGGGATTGGCTTGATTAAGTGTAACACCTCTACCCGTCACGTATTATATTAAAGAGGGTCCAGCCGGGGCCCTACACCATATTCAACAAACATGCAGAGAAGTTACTAAATAATATCAAAACATCGAAACCTAACACACAGCATTCTAGCGGAAGCTTCAGGGTTGAAAACTTGAACTGAATAAGAACAGAAATGTCCACTACTAATAATTAGGAATGTATACAACCAAATACACAAGGTACATAGCCTTATGGCTTTTCAAGTTTCTCTTAACAAAGGTGTGGTTTAAAAACATCGGTGCGCAGGCCGGCCACACATGAACACGAGTAAACAAAACAATCCTTCAATGGCAGTAGCGTAATTCGGGCTTCAGCCCGCTTTTTCCCGCTTGGGCCAGCACCACCTGGAAAGGAGCAATCCACTAACCGGTGGCAAATAGGGCAACGGTCAGCATTCAGCTGATTGATTATAATAACCCTGCCCCTGGCATAGGGCAGCGGAATTCCTTCCCTGCACAACATTTATTCACGCAACATATATGTATAACAATGCACCAAGGCCGTGCACAACCGCACAAGTCATTGCATATCACAAACGTTGGTACGACGGCCCGACGTTTCGTGCACTCATGACACACTATGGGTGTACCGAATACCAGGTCCCACCACCGTTCAAAGGTCCCAGACATGACGGTCCATTATGAGCATTCCTAGTCTTTATGGCACACATGCCAAAGACTCTCACTTTGTGATCCTAACAGGAACTTAAGCACCAAGGGTTAGACAACCATAATGCTGGTACAGATCCACCTTTCCCGTTGCTCACATTAGTCAGAATCAAGACTGTACTAACGCGGGTACGGCTTCTGTAACACCCCAAAATGTTGTAGGAGCGATGGGGATCGAATTTGGGCAAGACAGGATTTTTGGTACAGGTGACACGGGCCCCGACACGGGCGTGTCGGAGGCCGTGTCGGGCGTGTCAAGCTCGGGCCGTCGAGCTGGCCGCATAGTCGACCAGTGCAGGTCGACGATGGTCGTGTGGTGGAACACGGCCTAGGACACGGGCGTGTCCCAGGCCGTGTCACACCTGGGCTGTACGGTGGGTTACACGGACAGTGACACGGGCACGAACACGGGTATGTCTAATGCCGTGTCACAAAGCCGTGTACCTCTCTGACTGCGAATTGTTGGCCGATTGCACACGGGGGGCGTGACACGGGTCCCGACACTAGCGTGTCGCAGGTGATACGGGCGTGTCGGAGGGCGTGTCAAAGGCCGTGTGCTGGTTTTCAATTTTGGTCGAGACGGCAAATGAGCTACACGGCCAGGCACACGGCCGTGTGCGAACCCGTGTTCGGCCCAGATTTTATGATTTCAGATCTAATCTTGACCGTTCGTTTCCTTGGCTTTGGATCCGACGGTGGGGGGCTGCTCCTGGGAGGTTTTAGCTGGGTTTTAGGGTTAGAATCCCTCATTCCATCCATGTAAATCTCTCTCTAAGTTTTAGAGAGAGGGGAGACCAAGTTTGGAGGAGGAGACCAAGATCCGGCCACCGGAGGAGCTTCGGAGCTCCAAATCGCGATCCGAGTCCAGATCTGCGGAGGTGACGCCGTTACGGTGCTTTTCAACCGCATAGTTTTCGATGGCGTCGCGGAAGAACGCAAGGGTAACGATTTCTCATCCTTGGGCATGTGAAGCCCTCTTTTCCTTTACATAGGAAGCCCTCTCTCGCGAGTGAGCGAAGAGTTGGAGCGTTCCTTGGGGTAGATATGTGAAGTCCCCCTTGTGTAGAGTCCGTACACGTAAACGGACATAGGCATTGTGTGTGAAGCTTATTCGGACATATTGGTCCGGATCAGTGATGTTGCATTGCATTTGAACCGAGCAAGAATCCGGATGTTTGGGTGTTTTCGGGTTTTCTACGTGGTAGATTGCATCAGGGAGCCTTGGAGATTAACTCCAAGGTGCACCCAGAAAACTGGGCAAAAGCGGGTTTTGCAAACACGGTGGCCGGGGAGCCAACGTGAACATAACCGGGTTATGTGATTGTTGTGGTGCGAACGGGACTCGGTGAGTCTTGACCTACGCATATGGCTTAAATTGCCGTTGCGGTGTGAGCACGGGTCAGGCGAAACCGTACCCGGTCTATGTCGTTCGGTAGGACCGTTGGCATGGATGAGGGTCTTCGGCGGTCTATGGTTTAAATTGTCGTGACCAAGGCCAGGAAGGCAAAATGCTCATATGGATGACCGTCCAAGAGACGGTGGTGGATTGGGAACGTCTATGGCTTGAATTGACGTGACGTTGGTCGGCTCGCCGAGAATGTGCCTTGAGTGCACGGGGTGTGTGGCCGTGCGAGCCCACGCCTGTGGTGAAGTGCAAATACTTTATATAATTGCCTATGCTAATAAAGTGCAGGGAAAGAGCATTGCTGTTGGGGTTTGTCTCCACAATACCTCAGATTTGTAGGAAGTCAGACCTTGAACTAAGATGAATTAAGATGTATTTGATGTGGTGTTTGAGTTGTATGTGTGCAGGTTCTAATTGCCAAGTGTAGACCAATGTCAGTCTATAATGGGTCACCAAACACAAGACCATGCAATGTAATTCCTCATTGTGTGATCCAAAGTGTTGGCCCATGTATAGCCTCTCTATTGGGATACACTTCTCATTCATGCACTTGGATTAATGGACAGAAGCATTTGAGCTAATTTCCTCAGAAAATATTTCTAAGTCAAAAATACTCGAGTAACCCCTTTCTTATACTCGAGTATCAGACTTAATACTCGAGTAGCTAGTTAGACATACTCGAGTAGTTAGTTAGACATACTCGAGTAAATCAGTTAGACTTACTCGAGTAGGCTCTGAGTACTCGTGTAGATAAATCTATACTCGAGTAGTTAAGTAGTCATACTCGAGTAGTTCTTTTCATACTCGAGTAAGTAACTTAATCACTCGAGTAAATCATGTATCATACTCGAGTAGATCCTTTTCTTCTCTTCTCTGCAAGTTCAAGTAGTTATACTCGAGTAGTTTCTTCTAATACTCGAGTAAGTATTTCTATACTCGAGTAATTGATTTTTCATACTCGAGTAAATTATTCGATACTCGAGTAGTTGATTTTAATACTCGAGTAAGTATTTCCATACTCGAGTAATTGACTTTGATACTCGAGTAAGTGAATGTTTCCCGGATACATATTCTGATACTCGAGTAACTTCCCCTTTCACTCGAGTATATCTTTCTTTCACTCGAGTATATATTTCTGATACTCGAGTATATCTTTCTGATACTCGAGTATATCTCTTCTGATACTCGAGTAGTTCATCTTTCACTCAGTAAAATTTCTCCTCTCATACTCGAGTATAATCCTCTTTGTCACTCGAGTATCTAAATTCCCATACTCGAGTATATCTTCTCTTACTCGAGTATAGCAGTTCTCTATTCCAGAATTTCGAATTCGCCATAAGTATTTTAAATCTGTCAATTCTGATTGGTCCACGTGTCATCCTTAATTAAGATTATGACCGTTGGAGTCCACCTATAAATAGGTCATTTCAGAATTGACTAATTAACAAGATTACAGAGATATTCTTTTTAAGAAAGAGAAAATTCCGTGAACCCTAATTCTCACGCCGCCGCCGCCATCGTTGTTCATCGGAAGAAACTCTGGATCGCCGATCTCCGTCTTCAACGACTATTTCTCCAGCGATCCAGACAAAAGTGAATCACTCGATCTCGCCGAGCCTCAAAGATTTCAGATCTATCTTCTCGATCGAGGTGGTTCTAGTTTTCAGATTCGTGGATCTCTCTCAAGTCATCTTCAACCTTTTCTGATCAAGCCGAAGTTCCTAAAGAAGAAGACTGTCATAGATCCAGATCTGAGATTGTTGTTTTGATTTTTTTTTTTCAAACCAAAATTTCCTTGTAGGAGTTTTCTCCGAGATTTGTAGGAAGATCTTTCTTCCGAGTTTTGTAGATCCAGTTGGATCGAGTTTTGTAGGAACGTGGTTCCGAGGTGTAGGATTGTTTTCAATCCGAGATAGTGGAGTAGCCGAGTCTAGTGATTTGCTAGATCGGTGAGGAAAGTGGACGTACCCAAGGTTGGGGAACCACTATAAATCTCTTGTCGTCTGTGATTGCTTGATGTGTGCTGTGTTAATTTTTAATTCCGCATTTGACACGCATTTCACCTATTCACCCCCCTCTAGGTGATTTAGGCTAACAACTTAGACCTCTCAATTGGTATCAGAGGGAGGTTGATCATTAAAAGGTTAACACCTTGATCGTATCCTTCTAAGTTGAGTATCAAGCATGAGTAAGACTAAGGATTTTGCCAAGCTCCCTATCTGCACCAAGAACAACTTTCCTATGTGGAAGGAAAGGGTCAAATTCTTCATGGAAGCTGTAGACCCTCGGATCTTCATGATTGTTGAAGAAGGTCCTCATGTTCCTATGACCGCATCAACAATAGATCCAACCAAAAAGGTACCAAAGAAATTGATGGATCTAGACAATGATGAGATTACACTTGTCTCTCTGGACAAGAAAGCAAAGAATATCATAGCAAGTGCAGTCGATGAATCAATGCTGCAAAATCTGATTCATTGCCAATCTGCCAAGGAGATGTGGCAATCCCTAGTGACTCTAATGGAAGGTACAGAGGAAGTGAGGGATGATCGGAGATCCCTTCTGAATCAAAAGTATGAAGCCTTCCGGCAAGGTCACAAGGAAGCCATAGCTGACACGTTCGAGAACTTTTTCAAGATAGTGAACGACCTAAGAGTTTATGGCCGAGTCTTCACCAACGGGGAACTCAATGACAAATTCTTAAGATCCCTAACCAAGGAATGGGACAATAAGGTATGTGCCATTCGGGAGTTTGGAAGGTTAGCTGAGACGGACCCGCAGAATCTGTTCGGAAAGCTTATGTCTTACGAGCTGCAAATCAACTCAAGAAAAGCTGAAGAAGAGACAAGCAGGTCTGCATCCAAGGAGAAATTTGTCGCTCTAAAGGCAGATGGCTCAAGGAAGATAAAGGCTAGCTCTCCTGCCCCAGTTCCTGAGGCTGATGAAGAAGAATCATCTGAGCCTAGCTCATCTGGCTCAGAACTATCTGATGGAGAGTTCTCCCTACTCTCAAGGCAGTTCAAGAAGTTCTTGAACAAGAAGAAGCAATGGAGAGGCAAGGATGCCTCATATAGAAGATCACGACATGACGGTGATCATCGGAAGAAAGGCTCAAGCAGCCATGACAGGTATAATTCTAAACAGAACAAACAGATCTCAACTGACATCATTTGTTATTGTTGCAATAAGCCAGGTCACGTCATCGCCGATTGCCCTCACAAAAAGAAAGAGGGTGGAAGAAGAGAGGAAAAGAAATCCTCACACCATAAGAACAGGAAAGAGAAAAGCTTAGTAGCCAAGAAGAGCAAAACTCTCAGCGACTCTGACTCATCCGAGTCGAGTGAAGAAGAGGAAGCTTACTTTGGGCTCATGGCTCATTCAGATGATGAACAAGTTCCCCAGTTTACTGGGGAGGTAAAATCTTACACTCCTCTCTCTGATTCTGATGATGACAATGAGCAAGAGGGATATTCCTCTGAAGATGAATCTGAGCTCATGGGTCAGTATAAGGAGTTACTCACCGCCTATGAAAAATGTCGTAGATTAATGAAAACTCAAGCCAAAGAGATAAATACTCTACGAGCTAGTGAGAGCAGCTTGAGAGAAGAAGTCGATAAGACTAACTCTCTTCAAGAGAACCTCAATGCAGCTATGGAGGGATACAATAAAGCTCTCAAGCACATCGACCTTAAAGAGGAAATCATCAAAGAATTGGAACGACAACTCGAGGCTGAAAAGAAGCTTGTTGATAGTTTCTCCAAGCCTAAGACAGTTCTTCCAATCGTTGCTGAATTCTCTGCTAAGGCCAAGGGTGCTGGTTTAGGACACATTGTCTCTTCTAGTAAATCCTCTAGGAGAAACAAGGCCAAGAGAAAGAATAAGGCTGCCCAGAAGGCTCTAGCTGAAGAAAAAGGGAAAGCTCCCTTGGAACCTGTTGTGTTCAAGAAAGTTATCTTTCCCACGAACGAACTCGATTATGAGTCCACCTACGGACACTTTTCTAGGCCGATCCCTGAGAAGCCTAAGTCAAGATACCAAGGTTGGACTCGTCCTCGTAACTTTGGCGAGAGTGTCTTCAAGGCACCTTATGAGGAGATTCAGCTTCAAAGCTATGGACCTTATGCTCATGGTCATAATTTCAAAAAGACACCAAAAGTAAAACCCATTGTAGAAAAGCCTATGAAGGAGAAGACCTCATGTAACTGCCATCATCATGAAGCCTCTTCCTCCAAGAGTAAAGCTCCTGCTGGACCTTCATTCCAGAAAGTCAAGCAGGACTACACAAGGCAAAGATACAACAGGTTCAACTGTTGGTGCTGTGGCAGAATTGGTCATTTTGCCAGTGATTGTTGGTTCAATCCTGAAAATGCTGCAACCCCTAAAGTTAGCAACGTGAGAGTGACCACTCATAAGGCTAATACTCGTAGGGGGAGTATTCTAACTCGAGACCAAGGACCCAAACTTGTTTGGGTTCCTAAGGCTAAATGATTATAATTGCAGGTATGTCCAAAGGCCACTAAAACGCCAATCTGGTATTTGGACAGTGGATGCTCTCGACATATGACCGGGACAAGGAGCCTACTACAGAATTACATCCCAGTCTGCAACGGACCAAAGGTCATCTTTGGAGGTTCAGATCGTGGGACAACGAAAGGCTATGGTATGATTTCTAATGGTAGCGTATCCTTTTCGAATGTGGCATATGTTGAAGGATTGGAACACAATCTCATCAGCATAAGCCAACTATGCGACAAAGGATACGTAGTTGAATTTCATGCTGACAAGTGTTTGATAAAATCGGTTAAAAATATGGAAACTATTTTATCAGGCACTCGAAGCAGAAATATTTTTCGCTTAAATTTTATTTGTATAGACTCCTCGACACCATTGTGTCTTTTGGCAAAAAGTAGTGCATCTCTTGCTGATCAATGGCACAAGAGACTAGCACATATTAATTTCAAAGCTATTAATAAATTATTCTCTCAAAACTTAGTGCGTGATGCATCTAATGTCAAGTGCGTTACGGACAGTCCTTGTCACGCTTGTATCAAAGGCAAGCAAACAAGAAGTTCGTTTAAAAGCATAATAGGCAAGGATTCCAATAGAAGTTTGCAGCTTCTCCATATGGACTTGTTTGGTCCACTGCAGGTTAGAAGTTTGGGAGGTAAGGAATATACGTTGGTTATTGTGGATGATTACTCGCGCTTTGCGTGGGTGTTCTTTCTGAAACACAAGTCAGATACCTTTGGTATTTTCACTAATTTTGTGAGGCAGATCCAGAATGAATACAACTGTTCCGTAGTCAAAATCAGAAGTGACAATGGAACGGAATTCAAATCTGGAGCCATGACAGAATTTTGTGAAAGTCAAGGTATCTTTCATGAGTTTTCCTCTCCTCGCACTCCACAGCAAAATGGAGTAGCTGAGAGAAGGAACAGAACACTCATAGAGGCTTGTCGGACCATGTTGAGTGATGCCTCACTTCCGGAGTATTTCTGGGCTGAAGCCGTCAACACCGCTTGTCACGTGCAAAATCGAGCACTCATCAACAAGAACCATGATAAGACTCCTTACGAACTTCTAAAAGGCAGGCAACCAACCATTTCATACTTTAGAATCTTTGGCTGTAAATGCTTCGTGCTCAACAACGGGAAGTATCACTCTACCAAGTTTAGCGAGAAAAGCTTTGAAGGTATTTTTGTAGGATATAGTAGCCATAGTAAGGCTTATAGAGTATTCAATAGAAAAACTCTGGTGGTGGAAGAGTCGATACATCTTGTATTTGATGAGACGAGTCTGTTGCAAAGCAACTCGTCTAGTGTGCCTATTGTAGATGCAGGTACAAAGTTGAAAGAACTTAGCTTGGATGAACCTAGTGAAGATAAAGATGAGACATTCATCAAGGTCCCCTCTACAACCACCATTGGAGAGGTGGATGATCATGATGAAGAAGACATCCCAGCTAAAGATGCAACTCCAGTGGCTGACGAGATCCCAGATGCAAGGACTTTAGAGTTCAGACACTTGAAGGATCATCCTGTTGACCAAATAATAGGAGATCCTCGGGATGGCGTCAGAACTCGTCGAGGTACAACTAACGAGAATTTACACTTAAGTTTTCTCTCACAGGTTGAACCAAAGAAATTTGAGGAAGCCAACTCCGACGCATCCTGGATTCTAGCCATGGAAGAAGAATTGAATCAGTTCAAACGATGCAAGGTTTGGACACTTGTTCCTAGACCCAAAGGTAAGAATGTCATTGGGACAAAATGGGTCTACCGGAACAAGATGGATGAAGATGGGATAATCGTAAAGAATAAGGCCAGACTTGTCGCCAAGGGATATCGTCAAGAAGAAGGAATCGACTTCGACCAGACTTATGCTCCAGTAGCAAGACTGGAGGCGATCAGGTTATTTCTTTCCTACGCTGCACTTAAGGGCTTTACCGTCTATCAGATGGACGTAAAGTCTGCCTTCCTGAATTGTGACATAAAGGAAGAAGTGTACGTAGAGCAACCGCCAGGTTTTGTTGATTTAACCCATCCTAATTATGTGTACTTATTGCAAAAAGCACTATATGGTCTTAAACAAGCTCCTCGAGCTTGGTATGAGACTCTGTCTAGCTTCCTTCTTGAGAACAAGTTCACAAGAGGAAAGATAGACAAAACATTATTTCTTAGGGAAATAAAAGGCAAGATTTTGCTAGTGCAGATCTATGTCGACGATATTATTTTCGGCTCTACGGATAACAACCTCTGCAAGAAGTTTTCTAAACTTATGCAAGGGAAGTTTGAAATGAGCAGTATGGGAGAGCTAAAGTATTTCTTAGGGCTTCAGGTGAAATAATCTGAAGATGGGATTTTCATCTCACAGACCAAGTTCACCAAAGAGCTACTTAAGAAATTCGGAATGGATAATGCAACCTCTATGAGGACTCCAATGGCCTCAGCTATGTCTCTGGACAAGGATGAGAAAGGGAAACCTTTTGATGAAACCAAGTACAGAAGCATAATTGGGTCCCTGCTCTACCTTACTGCGAGTAGACCAGATATAATGTTCTCAACATGTGTATGTGCTAGATTTCAGGTGAACTCTAAGGAATCTCACTACATCGCTGCAAAGCGAATCTTGAGATACCTCAAAGGTACACCAAATCTTGGCTTATGGTACCCAAGAAGTAATGATAGTGAACTACTTGGATTTTCCGATGCAGATTTTGCAGGTAGCAAAGATGACAGGAAAAGTACCTCCGGGACTTGCCAATTTCTCGGAAGGAGACTCATTTCCTGGAGCAGTAAGAAACAAAACTGTGTAGCCATCTCAACGGCTGAATCAGAGTACATCTCTGCAGGCAGCTGTTGTGCACAGCTTTTATGGATCAAGAATCAGTTTGAAGACTACAACATGAAGTTCCAGAACATTCCCCTGTTCTATGACTCTTCCAGCGCCATAGCAATAGCCAACAATCCAGTCTCCCACAGCAGGACCAAGCACATAGAGCTTCTCTATCATTTCATCCGGGAGCATGTGGAGAATGGAGACATAGATCTACAATATGTCTCCACAGACAGGCAAGTGGCAGATATTCACGAAGCCGCTGGACGAGTCCAAGTTCTCGTTCTTCAAAACTGAGCTTGGACTGCTCAACAAAGAAGACCAGTGATGGACTCTCAAATTAAGAAGATATCAATAATGTTGGCTGCTCAGAGGTACAGTCTTTCAGTGGAAATAGACATCTACCAGGGAAATTCTTTCAAGTATTAGAAACTCGAGCATCGTTACACTTACACGAGTAAACGGCTAATACTCGAGTAAAAAGTTTCATATACTCGAGTAATCCAAAGGATACTCGTGTATGAACTTCTTATACTCGAGTATGAAAATTCGTCAAGGACTTAATACTCGTGTATGCTAATTACATACTCGAGTATGAATTCTTGATTACTCGTGTATGTTGTAACCTACTCGAGTATACTAAACCTCATACTCGTGTATGTTGTCATCCTCTACTCGAGCACACGGAATTTTTTTTCTGGATTTTTATACTCTCTATCCGCACCAAGCAATTGCCGCCTCGTTCAGGTATGTCCTTATACTTAATCCTTTTTAAACCTAATTAGGATTATTTATATATATATTCAAAACGAAAAAGTCCTTTCCACTCCTCATTCACTCGAGTAGCCGCCGACTTCTCGTATTCCCGAACCCTGTTCTTCCTCTTCCGTCGCCGTAAGATTCCTGTCTCTTCGTCTCCCAGCGCAGTTGCAGAGCTTCGTCGTCCTCGTTCTTGTTTCCTTCGCATTGCAGAATCGCTGATGGCTCCTCCCTCCTCCAAGATTGGAATCGGCTCTGAACTGGTGACAGACGGTATTGAAGAAATTTCTGATGACTTCCAGAACTTACTGATTCTCCTGGATACGGCCGGGTTGTCCTTCGTTCTTCAAGAACCCTGCCGTCTCCTGCTTCCTGAGGTTAAAGAATTCTACAGAAATCTGAAGATTAGACACAACGGCACAGTTCTGAAATCCAAGGTAAAGGGAGTTGAAATTCGGTTGGATAAAACTTCAGTCGCCACTCTGCTCCGGATGCCAGTGGTCGACGAAGAAGATGACCTAGACAAGGCAGATGCCGACCACACCTCTCTGTTCTGTGGTCGAGATCCTGAAGGTGGAGGTGAAACCCTGAATCGATCCTTGTTCAATTCAGAAGGGAAGTTTCTCGTTGACATCATCGCCAAAATCCTATGGTGTAAGACATACTCCATCAGAGATATCTCCCAAAATCTATTCGACGTTATACAAGCAATTGTCTGCAGGAAGAAATTCTAGTTCGGAATGATAATACTGGATAAGATCCGAGAAAGCGTCAAACATCCCAGTTTTGCTAGGATTATCTCCCTCCTCCTCCATGAGATCAACCCTACAGTGTTTGACTTATCTAAAGGGACTCCTCTTCACCACATGAAGAAAGTTTCTATCTCTTCCATTCAGAGGTATGACCTCAAGATCCTGAACTCTGCCCAAGCTTCAAAGGCTGATGCCATCTCAGAACTACAACAAGAAAAGAGTTTACCTGAAGACAGGATTCCATCTCCTCCTCTACATCAGACTATTGCTACCTCTGGTGCTTTAGTTGAGGGGGAGCCTGCCTCTTCTCTCTCTCAGCATCAAGTTTCTTCTGAATCAGTGATTCCAGCACAAGAAGATGTCAGAGTTGCTACTCCTCCAGTTTCTCCTACTCCAACTCATCTTCAATCAGCAATTCCTGAATCTGAAATTCCAGATACAGCTCACCTACTGTCTACAGCTGAAGATATTAACATCCTTATTGATGAGCTAAGCTCAGATGCTCCTCTTTTTCAGAATGATTCAGCTGCCAAGTCTCCTGCCAAGTCTCCTGTACAGTCTCCTGCCAAGTCTCCTGTTGGTGAGCCCATCACATCTGATCATGTTATCCTGTCTGATGACGAGGAGGATTCCCCAGAACCTGTTGACCCTCCTCTGAGGACACTTGACTTCTCTCTCCCCTCTTTCACTGACCCTTGTGATTCCATAGAGATAATTCCAACCAAAAGAGCTGTGAGCTCAGTGATTGTGGAAGAGATCCCCCCTTGGAATACTCCTGCTCCCTCAGTCCCTGCATCAACCTCAGCCCCCTCTTCTTCTTCCTCTTCAGATCTTGTAAGCAAGATTGAGCTTATGCTCAAAGAACAGAGAGATTACTTTGATGCCTCTCTGCAGTCAGTCACCTCCAAGGTCTCTGCTCTTGAAAAGGAGATGAGCAGAGGCTTTGCTAAAATTCAAGCAAACACTGACACACTCAAGCAGCTGTTCAATATTTGAGGCAAAGCCATAGATCACACCATAACAAGCATAGGTGAGCTAAGAAACCAGGCAGAGACAGTAGCTCACAATCAGCTCAAGCTAGATGAGAGAGCTGAAACTAATGTTGTGAAAGTATGTAATGAAGTGGGCACCTTCAGAGATGAAGCAATTGCCCAGCTATCCATAGATATCAGCAAGGGGGAGAAGATCGTAAAAGAACAAGTTGAAAAGCTCTCTGAACAGGCTGAAGCTCAAATCAAACAACTATCTACCCAATCTCAAGATGCTGTAAGTGATCTAGTAAAAGGATTGAAAGAATCCATTCTTTCCCAGCTCCAGTCTGTCAAATTCTATACCTATGACACTGCTGTCTGGCTGCATAATCAAAACTTTCCTGAGTTTCAACTGGACCCTACCATTATACCTCAGCATCTAGATCCTCTTGCAGAACAGCCTCCAGCAGATGTCTCAGCTCAAGCAACCTTTCAAGGAGGTGTGCCAGTCTTCTCACCCAGACCTGAGGGTGATGTGACTGAGCCTCCCCTATCCTATACTGAAGCATGGCAAGATGATTTTCCTTCCAGTTCTCAAGGTCCTTCTAAGAAGAAAAGAAGATATGGTGACGACGCTTCTGCCAGCCGTTCTGCACCCAGGAAAGAGCTAGCTTCTGAAGGTAGACCACCTGTTGTTCATGCTGAAGTGTGGAGTCCTACCTCTAAGTCCCTAATTCTTGATACTTTGAGGTTAGTGACTGATCTTGGAGAGAACAGAGATAATTACTACAGTTATTCAGAGTGGAAAGCCTATGAAGCATCTCAGATAAAGATCAGGCTACATGACAGGAATTGGGGGCACAACAACCCAGCTGCTCCTCCTAGGCCCAGGACTTACTTTCCAAAACCTTTCAGCTACCTAGAGAGGCAAGAGCTGAAAAGAGAAAGGATGCACAAGGATGCCCCATCTTGAGTTAAACTGAGAATGTGGAACTGGACTTTTGTTTCTGTGCTTAAAACATTTCTATATATATATATTTATTTAATTCTGATTATGGCAATGTTTTGTTTACCATGCTTTAGTTTAGTTTATTCTCCTGTTATATGCATGTTGTTCTTTTACTCTTAAGTAATTCACCTTAGTATAGAGAGTGCTGACATCTACAAATAGGGGAGATTGTTGGGGTTTGTCTCCACAATACCTCAGATTTGTAGGAAGTCAGACCTTGAACTAAGATGAATTAAGATGTATTTGATGTGGTGTTTGAGTTGTATGTGTGCAGGTTCTAATTGCCAAGTGTAGACCAATGTCAGTCTATAATGGGTCACCAAACACAGGACCATGCAATGTAATTTCTCATTGTGTGATCCAAAGTGTTGGCCTATGTATAGCCTCTCTATTGGGATACACTTCTCATTCATGCACTTGGATTAATGGACAGAAGCATTGGAGCTAATTTCCTCAGAAAATATTTCTAAGTCCAAAATACTCGAGTAACCCCTTTCTTATACTCGAGTATCAGACTTAATACTCGAGTAGCTAGTTAGAGATACTCGAGTAGTTAGTTAGACATATTCGAGTAAATCAGTTAGACTTACTCGAGTAGGCTCTGAATACTCGTGTAGATAAATCTATACTCGAGTAGTTAAGTAGTCATACTCGAGTAGTTCTTTTCATACTCGAGTAAGTAACTTAATCACTCGAGTAAATCATGTATCATACTCGAGTAGATCCTTTTCTTCTCTTCTCTGCAAGTTCAAGTAGTTATACTCGAGTAGTTTCTTCTAATACTCGAGTAAGTATTTCTATACTCGAGTAATTGATTTTTCATACTCGAGTAAATTATTCGATACTCGAGTAGTTGATTTTAATACTCGAGTAAGTATTTCCATACTCGAGTAATTGACTTTGATACTCGAGTAAGTGAATGTTTCCCGGATACATATTCTGATACTCGAGTAACTTCCCCTTTCACTCGAGTATATCTTTCTTTCACTCGAGTATATATTTCTGATACTCGAGTATATCTTTCTGATACTCGAGTATATCTCTTCTGATACTCGAGTAGTTCATCTTTCACTCAGTAAAATTTCTCCTCTCATACTCGAGTATAATCCTCTTTGTCACTCGAGTATCTAAATTCCCATACTCGAGTATATCTTCTCTTACTCGAGTATAGCAGTTCTCTATTCCAGAATTTCGAATTCTCCATAAGTATTTTAAATCCGTCAATTCTGATTGGTCCACGTGTCATCCTTAATTAAGATTATGACCGTTGGAGTCCACCTATAAATAGGTCATTTCAGAATTGACTAATTAACAAGATTACAGAGATATTCTTTTTTAGAAAGAGAAAATTCCGTGAACCCTAATTCTCACGCCGCCGCCGCCATCGTTGTTCATCGGAAGAAACTCTGGATCGCCGATCTCCGTCTTCAACGACTATTTCTCCAGCGATCCAGACAAAAGTGAATCACTCGATCTCGCCGAGCCTCAAAGATTTCAGATCTATCTTCTCGATCGAGGTGGTTCTAGTTTTCAGATTCGTGGATCTCTCTCAAGTCATCTTCAACCTTTTCTAATCAAGCCGAAGTTCCTAAAGAAGAAGACTGTCAAAGATCCAGATCTGAGATTGTTGTTTTGATTTTTTTTTTCAAACCAAAATTTCATTGTAGGAGTTTTCTCCGAGATTTGTAGGAAGATCTTTCTTCCGAGTTTTGTAGATCCAGTTGGATCGAGTTTTGTAGGAACGTGGTTCCGAGGTGTAGGATTGTTTTCAATCCGAGATAGTGGAGTAGCCGAGTCTAGTGATTTGCTAGATCGGTGAGGAAAGTGGACGTACCCAAGGTTGGGGAACCACGATAAATCTCTTGTCGTCTGTGATTGCTTGATGTGTGCTGTGTTAATTTTTAAATCCGCATTTGACACGCATTTCACCTATTCACCCCCCTCTAGGTGATTTAGGCTAACAACTTAGACCTCTCAATTGCCGCCCCGAATGTTGGGGCGGGATCATTATAATTTGGTCAACATTGCTGACCGTTGCTATTGTTTGCCACCGGGCTGTAGTTTGTGGCTTGCAGGTGCTGCGGAGCAGAGCGGGAAATAGCGGGCTAAAGCCCTTGTTGCGGTGCCGGCCCTCGAAGGCCTAATTGCTTATGTTTCTTTCCCGTTTTCATGTATGGCCGGCCTGCATGCCGAAGTTTGGAAAACACTTCTTTTGTTAAGTGAACAGTGTAAGGCCTTAAGGCCATTTCTCTTTTGATGTATGTATACATTCCTGGGTTTGTAGTGGACATTCATGATGTTGTGGCTGGGTTCTTATTTCTTTTGCAACCTAATAAATTGCTTCTGCTAGGTGTTGTGTAGGAAGACATGATTGGTTGAATGGTTTCAACGCGTAACCAACTGGTCTGTCCGTAGTATATGGCGTCGGGCCCCGGCCGGACCTACTGCTATATGCTATGCGACGGATAGGGGTGTTACAAATTGGTATCAGACTTCTGTTTTCGGTCAAGCTTAAATGAATTCGTGGACGAATTCACTTTAAGTGGTGGTGAGCACATGTGTGCGTCATCGTTATAACATGAAAAGAACCCCTGAATGTCCACTTAGGAATGAAAATATACATGTTTGAGGAACCTGCGTGTTCCTATAATTGCTGTTTGTAGTAATTTTTGGTCGCTTATCGGTGTTTTGCACGATTATAGGTGACCAGAAGTGGTGCTGGGCCGTCTAAACGCCAGGTTCTGAGGCGAGCAGTGCGCCAAGCGATGCGCCTGCAACACCTCCGTCTGCCGAGACCATTAGGTTGGTGGCAGAAGCGGTCATGACAATGATCAATGCGCATCCTGCAAGGCAGGTGCAGCAGCCTGCTCCTGCTGTGGAGCAAGTACCGCTTCAGACGACAGAGCAAAGGAGGGTTGAGCAAGTAGTTTTGGAGTCAGAGTTGCCTCGGAGAGCAACTGAAAGACAACTGAAGCATGTGATGGGATTTCATCCACCGGTATTCACGGGGGCAGAAACCCCGACCCAAACAGAGGATTGGCTCTCTAGGGTCATCAGGGTGATGACTGCGACGGAAACGGAAGAGTGGCAGAAGACCACAATAGCAACGTTCCTGTTGGATGGGGACGCAAGACTATGGTGGGAAGGCCTAGAGCTACATCAGTTGCGGGGAAGGCTGTTGGCCGAAGTTTCGATGGAGGAGTTTGCGAGACTATTCATGGCTCGATACCTCCCCTCGGCGCAGAGAATTGCGCTAGAAAGCGAATTTCAGAAGATAGTGCAAGGGGATTGCACCGTTGATGAGTACCTCCACGAGTTTACTCGGTTGGGGAGATATGCCGGCGCTACCTTCGCAGACGAGGAGCGCAAGACGAGACGCTTCTACGAAGGGCTAAGAGATGATTTAAGGTTGCAACTGTCGGGGCCCAAGGCGCAGGGTTTCATGACCCTGGTCAATTCGGCCCGGTCCTTAGAGAAGGACATGAAGAATGTCCAAGCGAAGAAGAAATCCGGTAGTAAGAAAGCTGTTGGGATTTGTCCTCCACAATGCCTCAGATTTGTAGGAGGTCAGACCTTGAACTAAGATGAATTAAGGTGTATTTGATGCTGTGTTTAAGTTGTATGTGTGCAGGTTCTGATTGCCAAGTGTAGACCAATGTCAGTCTATAATGGGTCACCAAACACAGGACCATACAATGTAATTCCTCATTGTGTGATCCAAAGTGTTGGCCCATGTATAGCCTCTCTATTGGGATACACTTCCTTCATGCACTTGGATTGATGGACAGAAGCATTGGAGCAAATTTCCTCTTAGATTTTTCCTAAGTCTTTTATACTCGAGTATTTCCTTGTAATACACGAGTAAGTATATTGATACTCGAGTAAGTGCTTTATGATACTCGAGTATATACTCTGATACTCGAGTATATCTCCTGATACTCGAGTAAGTATATTGATACTCGAGTAAGTGCTTTATGATACTCGAGTATATACTCTGATACTCGAGTAAGTATGTTTATACTCGAGTAAGTATTTTCTGATACTCGAGTAAGTCTGTTGATACTCGAGTATATCTTCTGATACTCGAGTAAGTCTGTCTATACTCGAGTAAATATATTCTGATACTCGAGTAAGTCTGTTGATACTCGAGTATATCTTCTAATACTCGAGTAAGTCTGTCTATACTCGAGTAAGTGTTTTCTGATACTCGAGTAAGTCTGTTAATACTCGAGTATATCTTCTGATACTCGAGTAATTTCTTCCATACTCGAGTAATTGACTCTGATATAAACATTTCTCAGTTATATTTTCTATACTCGAGTTTAGCCTTTTTGATACTCGAGTATATCGTCTTGATACTCGAGTATACTTTTCTATTACTCGAGTATACACTTCTGATACTCGAGTATACCATTTTTGATACTCGAGTAATTCATTCTTCTCTCCTGTAATTCTCTCTTTCTATACTCGAGTATACTGCCTCTTGCTACTCGAGTAATCCATCTCTCCATACTCGTGTATATCCTCTATTACTCGAGTATCGCAGTCAACTTCTCCAGAATTTTTCTAAGTCCTTTTTCATCATAAGTATTTTGAATCTGTCAATTCTGATTGGTCCACGTGTCATCATTAATCAACGTTATGACCGTTGGAACCCACCTATAAATAGTCTTTTCAGAATTGACTTATGATCAAGAGATTACAGAGATATATTTTTAAGGAAAGAGAAAATTCCGTGAACCCTAATTCTCACGCCGCCGCCAGTGTTGTTCACGGGAAAAACTTTGGATCGCCGATCTTCGTCTTCAACGACTTTCTCTCCAGCGATCCAGACAAAGTGAATCACTCGATCTCGCCGAGCCTCAAATATTTCAGATCTCTCTTCTCGATCGAGGTGGTTCTAGTTTTCAGACTCGTGGATCTCTCTCAGGTCATCTTCAACCTTTTTCTGATCAAGCCGAAGTTCCTGAAGAAGAAGACCGTCAAAGATCCAGATCTGAGATTGTTGTTTTGATTTTTATTTTCAAACCAAATTTCATTGTAGGAGATTCTTCTCCGAGACTTGTAGGAAGTTTTGTCTTCCGAGTTTTTGTAGATCCGTTTTGGGATCGAGATTTGTAGGAACGTGGTTCCGAGGTGTAGGATTGTTTTCAATCCGAGATAGTGGAGTAGCCGAGTCTAGTAATTTGCTAGATCGGTGAGGAAAGTGGACGTACCCAAGATTGGGGAACCACTATAAATCTCTTGTCTTCTGTGATTGCTTAATATTTGCTGTGTTAGTTTTTAATTCCGCATTTGACACGCAACTCACCTATTCACCCCCCTCTAGGTGATTTAGGCTAACAACTTAGACCTCTCAATTGGTATCAGAGGGAGGTTGATCGTTAAAAGGTTAACACCTTGATCTTATCCTTCTAAGTTGTTTCTTGTAAAGTATCAAGCATGAGTAAGACCAAGGATTTTGCTAAACTCCCTATCTGCACCAAGAACAACTTTCCTATGTGGAAGGAAAGAGTAAAGTTCTTCATGGAAGCAGTAGATCCCCGGATCTTCATGATTGTTGAAGAAGGTCCCCACATTCCTATGACTGCATCCACCATAGATCCCACCAAGCAAGTTCCCAAGAAGCTGATGGATCTAGACAAGGATGAGATTGCACTTGTCTCTCTGGACAAGAAGGCTAAAAATATTATAGCAAGTGCAGTCGACGATTCAATGCTGCAGAATCTAATTCATTGCCAGTCTGCCAAGGAGATGTGGCAATCCCTTGTGACTCTAATGGAAGGTACAGAAGAAGTGAGGGATGATCGGAGATCCCTTCTGAATCAAAAGTATGAAGCCTTCCGGCAAGGTCATAAGGAAGCCATAGCTGACACCTTTGAGAACTTCTTCAAGATAGTGAATGGCCTAAGAGTGTATGGCCGTGTCTTCACCAACGGGGAACTCAATGACAAATTCTTAAGATCCCTAACCAAGGAATGGGATAATAAGGTATGTGCCATTCGGGAGTTTGGAAGGTTAGCTGAGACAGACCCGCAGAATCTGTTCGGAAAGCTTATGTCTTACGAGCTGCAAATCAACTCAAGAAAAGCTGAAGAAGAGACGAGCAGGTCTGCATCCAAGGAGAAATCTGTCGCTCTAAAGGCAGATAGCTCAAGGAAGATAAAGGCTAGCTCTCCTGCCCCAGTTCCTGAAGCTGATGAAGAAGAATCATCTGAGCCTAGCTCATCTGGCTCAGAACTATCTGATGGAGAGTTCTCCCTACTCTCAAGGCAGTTCAAGAAATTCTTGAACAAGAAGAAGCAATGGAGAGGCAAGGATGCCTCATATAGAAGATCACGACATGACAGTGATCATCGGAAGAAAGGCTCAAGTAGCCATGACAGGTATAATCCTAAACCGAACAAACAGATTTCTACTGACATCATTTGTTACTGTTGCAATAAGCCAGGTCACGTCATCGCTGATTGCCCTCACAAAAAGAAAGAGGGTGGAAGAAGAGAGGAAAAGAAATCCTCACACCCCAAGAAGAGGACAGAGAGAAGCCTAGTAGCCAAGAAGGGCAAAACTCTCAGCGACTCTGACTCATCTGAGTCGAGTGAAGAAGAGGAAGCTTACTTTGGGCTCATGGCTCATTCGGATGATGAACAAGTCCCCCAGTTTACTGGGGAGGTAAAATCTCACACTCCTCTCTTGACTCTGAAAATGACAATGAGCAAGAGGGATATTCCTCTGAAGATGAATCTGAACTCATGGGACAGTATAAGGAACTACTCACCGCTTACGAGAAATGTCGTAGAATGGTGAGAAGTCAAGCCAAAGAGATCAATTCTCTACAGGCTAGTGAGAGCAACTTGAGAGAAGAAGTCAATAGGACTAACTCTCTTCAAGAGAACCTAAATGAAGCTATGGAGGAATACAACAAAGCTCTCAAGCACCTCGACCTTAAAGAGGAAATCATCAAAGAACTGGAAAAACAACTCGAGGCTGAAAAGAAGCTTGTTGAGAGTTTCTCTAAGCCTAAGACAGTTCTTCCAATCGTTGCTGAATTCTCTGCTAAGGCCAAGGGTGCTGGTTTAGGCCACATTGGATCTTCTAGTAAATCCTCTAGGAGAAACAAGGCCAAGAGGAAGAATAAAGCTGCCCGGAAGGCTCTAGCTGAGGAAAAAGGGAAAGCTCCCTTGGAACCTGTTGTGTTCAAGAAAGTTATCTTTCCCACGAATGAACTCGATTATGAGTCCACCTATGGACACTTTTCTAGGCCGATCCCTGAGAAGCCTAAGTCAAGATACCAAGGTTGGACTCGTCCTCGTAACTTTGGCGAGAGTGTCTTCAAGGCACCTTATGAGGAGATTCAGCTTCAAAGCTATGGACCTTATGCTCATGGTCATAACTTTAAGAAGACACCAAAAGTAAAACCCGTTGTAGAAAAGCCTATGAAAGAGAAGACTTCATGCAACTGCAATCATCATGAAGCCTCTTCCTCCAAAAGTAAGGGTCCTGCCAGACCTTCATTCCAGAAAGTCAAGCAGGACTACACAAGGCAAAGATACAACAGGTTCAACTGTTGGTGTTGTGGCAGAATTGGTCATTTTGCCAGTGATTGTTGGTTCAATCCTGAAAATGCTGCAACCCCTAAGGTTAGCAACGTGAGAGTGACCACTCATAAGGCTAATACTCGTAGGGGGAGTATTCTAACTCGAGACCAAGGACCCAAACTTGTTTGGGTTCCTAAGGCTAAATGATTGTAATTGCAGGTATGTCCAAAGGCCACCAAAATGCCAATCTGGTACTTGGACAGTGGATGTTCTCGGCATATGACCGGGACAAGGAGCCTACTACTAAACTACACCTCAGTCTGCGACGGACCAAAGGTCATCTTTGGAGGTTCAGATCGAGGAATCACTAAAGGCTATGGTATGATTTCTAACGGTAGCGTATCCTTCTCGAATGTAGCCTATGTTGAAGGATTGGAGCACAATCTCATCAGCATAAGCCAACTATGCGACAAAGGATACGTAGTTGAATTTCATGCTGACAAGTGTTTGATAAAATCGGTTAACAATATGGAAACTATTTTATCAGGCACTCGAAGCAGAAATATTTTCTGTTTAAATTTTATTTGTATAGACTCTTCGACACCAGTGTGTCTTTTGGCAAAAAGTAGTGCATCTCTTGCTGACCAATGGCACAAGAGACTAGCACATATTAATTTCAAAACTATTAATAAATTATTCTCTCAAAACTTAGTGCGTGATGCACCTAAGGTCAAGTGCGTTACGGACAGTCCTTGTCACGCTTGTATCAAAGGCAAGCAAACAAGAAGCTTCGTTCAAAAGCATAATAGGCAAGGATTCCAATAGAAGTTTACAGCTTCTTCACATATGGACTTGTTTGGTCCACTGCAGGTTAGAAGTTTGGGAGGTAAGGAATATACGTTGGTTATTGTGGATGATTACTCGCGCTTTGCGTGGGTGTTCTTTCTGAAACACAAGTCAGATACCTTCGGTATTTTCACTAACTTTTGTCAGGCAAATCCAGAATGAATACAACTGTTCCGTAGTCAAAATCAGAAGTGACAATGGAACGGAATTCAAGTCTGGAAGCCATGACAGAATTTTGTGAAAGTCAAGGTATCTTTCATGAGTTTTCCTCTCCTCCGCACTCCACAGCAAAATGGAGTAGCTGAGAGAAGGAACAGAACACTCATAGAGGCTTGTCGGACCATGTTGAGTGATGCCTCACTTCCGGAGTATTTCTGGGCTGAAGCCGTCAACACCGCTTGTCACGTGCAAAATCGAGCACTCATCAACAAAGAACCATGATAAGACTCCTTACGAACTTCTAAAAGGCAGGCAACCAACCATTTCATACTTTAGAATCTTTGGTTGTAAGTGCTTCGTACTTAACAATGGCAAGTATCACACTACAAAGTTTAGCGAGAAAAGCTTTGAAGGTATTTTTGTAGGTTATAGTAGCCATAGTAAGGCCTTATAGAGTTTTCAATAGAAAAACTCTGGTTGGTGGAAGAGTCGATACATCTTGTATTTGATGAGACGAGTCTGTTGCAAAGCAACTCGTCTAGTGTGCCTATTGTAGATGCAGGTACAAAGTTGAAAGAACTCAGCTTGGATGAACCTATTAAAGATAAAGATGAGACGTTCATCAAGATCCCCTCTACAACCACCTTTGGAGAGGGAGATGATCATGATGAAGAAGACATCCCAGCTGAAAGATGCAACTCCAGTGGCTGAAGAGATCCCAGATGCAAGGACTTTAGAGTTCAGACACTTGAAGGATCATCCTGCTTGACCAAATCAATAGGAGATCCTCGGGATGGTGTCAGAACTCGTCGAGGTACAACTAACGAGAATTTACACTTAAGCTTTTCTCTCACAGGTTGAACCAAAGAAATTTGAGGAAGCCAACTCCGACGCATCCTGGATTCTAGCCATGGAAGAAGAATTAAATCAGTTCAAAAGATGCAAAGGTCTTGGACACTTGTTCCTAGACCCAAGCAGGTAAGAACGTCATCGGGACAAAGTGGGTCTACCGGAACAAGATGGATGAAGACGGAACAATTATAAAGAATAAAGCCAGACTTGTCGCCAAGGGATATCGTCAAGAGGAAGGAATCGACTTCGACCAGACTTATGCTCCAGTAGCAAGACTGGAGGCAATCAGGTTATTTCTTGCCTACGCTGCACTTAAGGGCTTTACCGTCTATCAAATGGACGTGAAAGTCCGCCTTCCTAAATTGTAACATTAAAGGAAGAAGTGTACGTAGAGCAACCCCCAGGTTTTGTTGATTCAACCCTTCCTAACTTATGTGTATTTACTACAAAAAGCACTATATGGTCTTAAGCAAGCTCCTCGAGCTTGGTATGAGACGCTATCTACCTTTCCTTCTTGAGAACAAGTTCACAAGAGGAAAGATAGATAAGAACATTATTTCTTAGGGAAATAAAAGGCAAGATTTTGCTAGTGCAAATCTATGTCGACGATATCATTTTTGGCTCCACAGGATAACAACCTCTGCAAGAAGTTTTCTAAACTTATGCAAGGGAAGTTTGAAATGAGCAGCATGGGAGAGCTGAAAGTATTTCTTAGGGCTACAAGGTGAAACAATCTGAAGATGGAATTTTCATCTCTCAGACCAAGTTCACCAAAGAGCTGCTTAAGAAATTCGGAATGGAGAATGCAACCTCTATGAGGACTCCAATGGCCTCAGCTATGTCTCTGGACAAGGATGAGAAAGGGAAACCTTTTGATGAAACCAAGTACAGAAGCATAATTGGGTCCTTGCTCTACCTTACTGCGAAGTAGGCCAGACATCATGTTCTCGAACATGTGTATGTGCTAGATTTCAGGTGAACTCTAAGGAATCTCACTACATCGCTGCAAAGCGAATCTTGAGATACCTCAAAGGAACACCAAATCTTGGCTTATGGTACCCAAGAAGTAATGATAGTGAACTAATTGGATTTTCAGATGCAGATTTTGCAGGAAGCAAAGATGACAGGAAAAGCACCTCCGGGACTTGCCAATTCCTCGGAAGGAGACTCATTTCCTGGAGCAGTAAGAAACAAAACTGTGTAGCCATCTCAACGGCTGAATCAGAGTACATCTCTGCAGGGAGCTGTTGTGCACAGCTTTTGTGGATCAAGAATCAGTTTGAAGACTACAACATGAAGTTCCAGAACATTCCACCTGTTCTGTGACTCTTCCAGCGCCATAGCAATAGCCAACAACCCAGTCTCCCACAGCAGGACCAAGCACATAGAGCTTCTCTATCATTTCATCCGGGAGCATGTGGAGAATGGAGACATAGATCTACAGTATGTCTCCACAGACAGGCAAGTTGGCAGATATCTTCACGAAGCCGCTGGACGAGTCCAAGTTCTCGTTCTTCAAAACTGAGCTTGGACTGCTCAACAAAGAAGACCAGTGATGGACTCTCAGAAATTTAAGAAGATAGTCAGATAATGTTGGCTGCTCAGAGGTACATTTTTCTTTTGCTTAGTGAAAATTCCTTCAAGAAATATTGAGACTCGAGAATAGTTACATTTACACGAGTGAAATAGTGAATACTCGAGTAACAAGTCAAAAATACTCGAGTAATCAAATCAATACTCGTGTATGCACTCCTTATACTCGAGTATGAAAAGTCGTCAGAATTTAATACTCGTGTATTGAACTTCATATACTCGAGTAATCAGATTGATACTCGAGTATGAATTTCTTATACTCGAGTATGGAAAAATCCGTCTAAACTTAATACTCGTGTATACTCGTCCATACTCGAGTATATGTTAAGGATTACTCGTGTATGCCGTAAACTCCTCTCTCGTGTAATCGAATTTCTTCTGGAATTTTTCAAAATCTCTATTCCGCACCAAGCTAATTTGCCGCCTCGTTCAGGTATGTCCTTATACTTAATTCGTTTTTAAACCTAATTAGGATTATTTATATATATATTCAAAACGACAAAAGTCCTTTCCACTTCTCATTCACTCGAGTAGCCGTCCGACTGTCTCGTATTCCCGAAACCCTGTTCTTCCTCTTCCGACGCCGCAGATTTCCGTCGTTCCTTCGCATTGCAGAATCGCTGATGGCTCCTCCCTCCTCCAAGATTGGAATCGGCTCTGAATTAGGTGACAGACGGTATTGAAGAAATATCTCCGATGACTTCAAGAACCTTACTGATTCTCCTCGGACACGGCCGGGTTAACCTTCGTTCTTCAAGAACCCTGCCGTCTCCTTTTGCTTCCTGATGTTGAAGAATTCTACAAAAACTCTGAAGATTAGACACAACGGCACAGTTCTGAAATCCAAAGGTAAAGGGAGTTGAAATGTTCGGTTAGGATAAAACCTTCAGTCGCCACTCTGCTTCCGGATGCCAGTGGTCGACGAAGAAGATGACCTTTAGACAAGGCAGATGCCGACCACACCTCTCTGTATTCTGTGGTCGAGATCCTGAAGGTGGAGGTGAAACCCTGAACCGCTCTCTTGTTCAATTCAGAAGGGAAGTTTCTCGTTGACATCATCGCCAAAATCCTATGGTGTAAGACATACTCCATTCAGAGATGTATCTCCCAAAATCTATTCGACGTTATACAAGCTAATTGTCTGCAGGAAGAAGTTTCTAGTTCGGAATGATGAATACTAGGATAAGATCCGAGAAAGCGTCAAACATCCCAGCTTTTGCTAGGATTATCTCCCTCCTCCTCCATGAGATAACCCTACAGTGTTTGACTTATCTAAAGGGACTCCTCTTCACCACATGAAGAAAGTTTCTATCTCTTCCATTCAGAGGTATGACCTCAAGATCCTGAACTCTGCCCAAGCTTCAAAGGCTGATGCCATCTCAGAACTACAACAAGAAAAGAGTGTTACCTGAAGACAGGATTCCATCTCCTCCTCTACATCAAACTATTGCTACCTCTGGTGCTTTAGTTGAGGGGGAGCCTGCCTCTTCTCTCTCTCAGCATCAAGTTTCTTCTGAATCAGTGATTCCAGCACAAGAAGATGTCAGAGTTGCTACTCCTCCAGTTTCTCCTACTCCAACTCATCTTCAATCAGCAATTCCTGAATCTGAAATTCCAGATACAGCTCACCTACTGTCTACAGCTGAAGATATTAACATCCTTATTGATGAGCTAAGCTCAGATGCTCCTCTTTTTCAGAATGATTCAGCTGCCTCCAGTTCAGTCTCCTGCCAAGAACTCCAGCTCCTCCTGTACAAGTCTCCTGCCAAGTTCTCCTGTTGGTGAGCCCATCACATCTGATCATGTTATCCTGTCTGATGACGAGGAGGATTCCCCAGAACCTGTTGACCCTCCTCTGAGGACACTTGACTTCTCTCTCCCCTCTTTCACTGACCCTTGTGATTCCATAGAGATAATTCCAACCAAAAGAGCTGTGAGCTCAGTGATTGTGGAAGAGATCCCCCCTTGGAATACTCCTGCTCCCTCAGTCCCTGCATCAACCTCAGCCCCCTCTTCTTCTTCCTCTTCAGATCTTGTAAGCAAGATTGAGCTTATGCTCAAAGAACAGAGAGATTACTTTGATGCCTCTCTGCAGTCAGTCACCTCCAAGGTCTCTGCTCTTGAAAAGGAGATGAGCAGAGGCTTTGCTGAAAATTCAAGCAAACACTGACACACTCAAGCAGCTGTTCAATATTTGAGGCAAAGCCATAGATCACACCATAACAAGCATAGGTGAGCTAAGAAACCAGGCAGAGACAGTAGCTCACAATCAGCTCAAGCTAGATGAGAGAGCTGAAACTAATGTTGTGAAAGTATGTAATGAAGTGGGCACCTTCAGAGATGAAGCAATTGCCCAGCTATCCATAGATATCAGCAAGGGGGAGAAGATTGTAAAAGAACAAGTTGAAAAGCTCTCTGAACAGGCTGAAGCTCAAATCAAACAACTATCTACCCAATCTCAAGATGCTGTAAGTGATCTAGTAAAAGGATTGAAAGAATCCATTCTTTCCCAGCTCCAGTCTGTCAAATTCTATACCTATGACACTGCTGTCTGGCTGCATAATCAAAACTTTCCTGAGTTTCAACTGGACCCTACCATTATACCTCAGCATCTAGATCCTCTTGCAGAACAGCCTCCAGCAGATGTCTCAGCTCAAGCAACCATTCAAGGAGGTGTGCCAGTCTTCTCACCCAGACCTGAGGGTGATGTGACTGAGCCTCCCCTATCCTATACTGAAGCATGGCAAGATGATTTTCCTTCCAGTTCTCAAGGTCCTTCTAAGAAGAAAAGAAGATATGGTGACGACGCTTCTGCCAGCCGTTCTGCACCCAGGAAAGAGCTAGCTTCTGAAGGTAGACCACCTGTTGTTCATGCTGAAGTGTGGAGTCCTACCTCTAAGTCCCTAATTCTTGATACTTTGAGGTTAGTGACTGATCTTGGAGAGAACAGAGATAATTACTACAGTTATTCAGAGTGGAAAGCCTATGAAGCATCTCAGATAAAGATCAGGCTACATGACAGGAATTGGGGGCACAACAACCCAGCTGCTCCTCCTAGGCCCAGGACTTACTTTCCAAAACCTTTCAGCTACCTAGAGAGGCAAGAGCTGAAAAGAGAAAGGATGCACAAGGATGCCCCATCTTGAGTTAAACTGAGAATGTGGAACTGGACTTTTGTTTCTGTGCTTAAAACATTTCTATATATATATATTTATTTAATTCTGATTATGGCAATGTTTTGTTTACCTGCTTTAGTTTAGTTTATTCTCCTGTTATATGCATGTTGTTCTTTTACTCTTAAGTAATTCACCTTAGTATAGAGAGTGCTGACATCTACAAATAGGGGGAGATTGTTGGGGTTTGTCTCCACAATACCTCAGATTTGTAGGAAGTCAGACCTTGAACTAAGATGAATTAAGATGTATTTGATGTGTGTTTGAGTTGTATGTGTGCAGGTTCTAATTGCCAAGTGTAGACCAATGTCAGTCTATAATGGGTCACCAAACACAGGACCATGCAATGTAATTTCTCATTGTGTGATCCAAAGTGTTGGCCCATGTATAGCCTCTCTATTGGGATACACTTCTCATTCATGCACTTGGATTGAATGGACAGAAGCATTGGAGCTAATTTCCTCAGAAAATATTTCTAAGTCCAAAATACTCGAGTAACCCCTTTCTTATACTCGAGTATCAGACTTAATACTCGAGTAGCTAGTTAGAGATACTCGAGTAGTTAGTTAGACATACTCGAGTAAATCAGTTAGACTTACTCGAGTAGGCTCTGAATACTCGTGTAGTATAAATCTATACTCGAGTAGTTAAGTAGTCATACTCGAGTAGTTCTTTTCATACTCGAGTAAGTAACTCGAGTAATCACTCGAGTAAATCATGTATCTGATACTCGAGTAGATCCTTTTCTTCTCTTCTCTGCAAGTTCAAGTAGTTATACTCGAGTAGTTTCTTCTAATACTCGAGTAAGTATTTCTATACTCGAGTAATTGATTTTTCATACTCGAGTAAATTATTCGATACTCGAGTAGTTGATTTTAATACTCGAGTAAGTATTTCCATACTCGAGTAATTGACTTTGATACTCGAGTAAGTGAATGTTTCCCGGATACATATTCTGATACTCGAGTAACTTCCCTTTCACTCGAGTATATCTTTCTTTCACTCGAGTATATATTTCTGATACTCGAGTATATCTTTCTGATACTCGAGTATATCTCTTCTGATACTCGAGTAGTTCATCTTTCACTCAGTAAAATTTCTCCTCTCATACTCGAGTATAATCCTCTTTGTCACTCGAGTATCTAAATTCCCATACTCGAGTATATCTTCTCTTACTCGAGTATAGCAGTTCTCTATTCCAGAATTTCGAATTCTCCATAAGTATTTTAAATCCGTCAATTCTGATTGGTCCACGTGTCATCCTTAATTAAGATTATGACCGTTGGAGTCCACCTATAAATAGGTCATTTCAGAATTGACTAATTAACAAGATTACAGAGATATTCTTTTTAAGAAAGAGAAAATTCCGTGAACCCTAATTCTCACGCCGCCGCCGCCATCGTTGTTCATCGGAAGAAACTCTGGATCGCCGATCTCCGTCTTCAACGACTATTTCTCCAGCGATCCAGACAAAAGTGAATCACTCGATCTCGCCGAGCCTCAAAGATTTCAGATCTATCTTCTCGATCGAGGTGGTTCTAGTTTTCAGATTCGTGGATCTCTCTCAAGTCATCTTCAACCTTTTCTAATCAAGCCGAAGTTCCTAAAGAAGAAGACTGTCAAAGATCCAGATCTGAGATTGTTGTTTTGATTTTTTTTTTCAAACCAAAATTTCATTGTAGGAGTTTTCTCCGAGATTTGTAGGAAGATCTTTCTTCCGAGTTTTGTAGATCCAGTTGGATCGAGTTTTGTAGGAACGTGGTTCCGAGGTGTAGGATTGTTTTCAATCCGAGATAGTGGAGTAGCCGAGTCTAGTGATTTGCTAGATCGGTGAGGAAAGTGGACGTACCCAAGGTTGGGGAACCACGATAAATCTCTTGTCGTCTGTGATTGCTTGATGTGTGCTGTGTTAATTTTTAAATCCGCATTTGACACGCATTTCACCTATTCACCCCCCTCTAGGTGATTTAGGCTAACAACTTAGACCTCTCAATTGCCGCCCCGAATGTTGGGGCGGGATCATTATAATTTGGTCAACATTGCTGACTGTTGCTATGTTTGCCACCGGGCTGTAGTTTGTGGCTTGCAGGTGCTGCGGAGCAGAGCGGAAATAGCGGGCTAAAGCCCTTGTTGCGGTGCCGGCCCTCGAAGGCCTAATTGCTTATGTTTCTTTCCTTTTCATGTATGGCGGCCTGCATGCCGAAGTTTGGAAAACACTTCTTTTGTTAAGTGAACAGTGTATGGCCTTAAGGCCATTTCTCTTTTGATGTATGTATACATTCCTGGGTTTGTAGTGGACATTCATGATGTTGTGGCTGGGTTCTTATTTCTTTTGCAACCTAATAAATTGCTTCTGCTAGGTGTTGTGTAGGAAGACATGATTGGTTGAATGGTTTCAACGCGTAACCAACTGGTCTGTCCGTAGTATATGGCGTCGGGCCCCGGCCGGACCTACTGCTATATGCTATGCGACGGATAGGGGTGTTACAAATTGGTATCAGACTTCTGTTTTCGGTCAAGCTTAAATGAATTCGTGGACGAATTCACTTTAAGTGGTGGTGAGCACATGTGTGCGTCATCGTTATAACATGAAAAGAACCCATGAATGTCCACTTAGGAATGAAAATATACATGTTTGAGGAACCTGCGTGTTCCTATAATTGCTGTTTGTAGTAATTTTTGGTCGCTTATCGGTGTTTTGCACGATTATAGGTGACCAGAAGTGGTGCTGGGCCGTCTAAACGGCCAGGTTCTGAGGCGAGCAGTGCGCCAAGCGATGCGCCTGCAACACCTCCGTCTACCGAGACCATTAGGTTGGTGGCAGAAGCGGTCATGACAATGATCAATGCGCATCCTGCAAGGCAGGTGCAGCAGCCTGCTCCTGCTGTGGAGCAAGTACCGCTTCAGACGACAGAGCAAAGGAGGGTTGAGCAAGTAGTTTTGGAGTCAGAGTTGCCTCGGAGAGCAACTGAAAGACAACTGAAGCATGTGATGGGATTTCATCCACCGGTATTCACGGGGGCAGAAACCCCGACCCAAACAGAGGATTGGCTCTCTAGGGTCATCAGGGTGATGACTGCGACGGAAACGGAAGAGTGGCAGAAGACCACAATAGCAACGTTCCTGTTGGATGGGGACGCAAGACTATGGTGGAAGGCCTAGAGCTACATCAGTTGCGGGGAAGGCTGTTGGCCGAAGTTTCGATGGAGGAGTTTGCGAGACTATTCATGGCTCGATACCTCCCCTCGGCGCAGAGAATTGCGCTAGAAAGCGAATTTCAGAAGATAGTGCAAGGGGATTGCACCGTTGATGAGTACCTCCACGAGTTTACTCGGTTGGGGAGATATGCCGGCGCTACCTTCGCAGACGAGGAGCGCAAGACGAGACGCTTCTACGAAGGGCTAAGAGATGATTTAAGGTTGCAACTGTCGGGGCCCAAGGCGCAGGGTTTCATGACCCTGGTCAATTCGGCCCGGTCCTTAGAGAAGGACATGAAGAATGTCCAAGCGAAGAAGAAATCCGGTAGTAAGAAAGCGTAGTTCAAGGCACCGACTACGTCGAAGTCGAGCTACCGCAAATTCTATAAGAAAGCTAAGACGTCGGGTCCAGCCTCTTCAGGTGCCTCGGGGGCAACTACCAATCGAACCCCGGGCGCTTGTTTCACGTGTGGAAAGACGGGGCACTTTGCCCGTGATTGCTGGAGTGGACGCTCAAAGTCCGAAAGGAAACAAGGAGCTACCTATGAGGAGAAGGGCAAAGCGGTGGAGTCGACCGCGTCCCACTATGCTCCGAATCAGCCTAGAGTCTATAACTTGGGCCAGCAGGAGGCCATCAAGCAAGCGGATGTGGTGACAGGTATGAGTTAATTTATAGCAAGTTAGATTTAATACCGTTATCTATTGCTTGTTAGCCTAATATTGTCTGTATAGGCTTTGTTGTGATTAGTGATAGTCCGGCACGGGCACTATTCGATACGGGAGCTTCACATTCCTTCTTGTCCGAAAGTTTCATATCGCGCATCGGAGTCCCTTCTTCGATGGCGAAGGACAAGTTGGATGTGCTGCTACCGAATGGGTGCTCGATGCGTGCGGACAGGGTGTGCGCCGTAAAGGTTCACATTGGGAGCCAAGAGTTCGACTTGCTAGCGTCATTGCTGCCGCTAGTAGAGTTCGACATGATCTTTGGGATGGATTGGCTTTCGGAGCAGAAAGCTTGGATTGACTGTGACCGGAAGGAGGTCAAGCTGGGTGTAGGGCGGGAGACTACATTCGAGGGGCTAAAGGGGTCGAGCAAGACACTGATGTCTGCTCTTCAGGTGGTAAAGGCATTTCGTGCTGGAGCGGAGCTGTTCTTCGCAATAGTGGGGGTGGTGGAGCCAAAGTCCACGTTGGATAGCATTCCCGTGGTTTGCGAATACCCCGATGTTTTCCCAGATAGTCTTCCCGGGGCCCCACCGCAGCGGGAGATTGATTTCACCATCAAGCTCGTGCCGGGGGCCAAATCGGCGTCACGTGCTCCGTATAGGTTGGCGCCTAAGGAGATGGCAGAGTTGAAAGTTCAGCTAGAGGAGCTGATGGAGCAAGGGTATGTGCGTCCAAGCTTGTTGCCTTGGAGCGCACCGGTCCTCTTCGTTAAGAAGAAGGATGGTAGTATGCGGTTGTGTATCGACTACAGAGAATTGAACAAGCTGACGGAGAAGAATAAGTACCCGATCCCGAGGATTGATGATCTCTTTGATCAGTTAGTCGGATCGTCGGTATACTCCAAGTTGGACTTGAAGTCGGGATACTATCAGCTGAGGATCAGGGAATGTGATATCTCGAAGACGGCGTTCAGTACGAGGTATGGGCATTTCGAGTTCACGGTCATGCCGTTTGGACTGACGAATGCGCCATCGGTGTTTATGGATCTGATGAACAGGACATTCAGAGATTACCTGGACCGCTTTATGATCGTCTTTATTGATGATATTCTAGTGTACTTGCAGTGCGAGGAAGACCACTTCAAGCATTTGCACCTGGTGTTGGAGACTCTGAGAAGGAATGAGTTATACGCAAAGTTCTCCAAGTGCGAGTTCTGGCTACCCTCGGTAGCGTTCCTTGGTCATATAGTGAGTGGGGAAGGTATAGCTGTGGATCCGGCGAAGATTGTTGCGATACGGGAGTGGCCTGCGTTGTCTTCTATCGCGGAAGTCCGTAGTTTTCTCGAGATTGCCGGATATTACAGGCGCTTCGTAGAGAACTTCTCGCGGTTAGCGTTACCTCTCACGAAGTTGACAAGGAAGGATCAGAAATTCTTGTGGACGCAAGAGTGTGTGCAAGCTTTTGAGGAGCTGAAGAGACGATTGACCACGGCGCCAGTTCTTAGTTCGCCGAGTGGGACCGAGGGCTTCGAGGTGTATAACGACGCTTCAGGTAGTGGCTTGGGCTGCGTGTTGTTGCAGCATGGGAGCGTGATAGCATATGGATCGCGTCAGTTGAAGGTGCATGAAAGAAATTATCCGGTACACGACTTGGAGTTGGCGGCCGTGATATTTGCACTCAAGTTGTGGAGGCACTACCTATACGGCGTAAGGGTTGATATATACACCGATCACAAGAGCCTAAAATACTTGTTGGATCAAAAGGACCTTAATATGAGGCAGAGGAGGTGGATGGAGTTCCTAGGGGACTACACCTTCAAAATACATTATGTACCCGGGAAGGGCAACGCAGTTGCGGATGCGCTGAGCCGCAGGGCTCCCGCCCAAGCCAACTGGTTGTCGGTGCATGATGAGCGGCTAGTACGGGAGTTGGAGGAGCTTGAGATCTATTGCGTTGACAGGCAGACGAGCGCCAAAGCAATGTTAAACTGGACAGAAGTTCAGTATGACCTGGCTGACCGGGTTCGGCAGGCATTGGAGTTAGATGACTCCATGAAGGAGCTTATGGAGGCCGCTCTGGATGGGTCAAATTCCCAGTTCTCGGTGGAAGATGGTTTATTAAGGAAGGATCATCGGTTGTGCGTCCCGAGTGAGGATAACCTCCGGGCGGAGTTGATGTACGAGGCTCATCATACCAAGTACTCAATCCACCCAGGGAGCACGAAGATGTATCGTGATCTCAAGAAGTTGTTTTGGTGGCCGGGGCTCAAGAAAGATGTGGCATTGTACGTGGCTAAATGCCAAACGTGCGCCTTGGTGAAGGCGGAATGCCAAAAGCCGGGAGGATTTCTGAAGTCCTTGCCTATACCGGAGTGGAAATTCAACGATATATCTATGGACTTTGTGCACGGGTTGCCAAGGTTGCAGAAGGGGAACGATGCCATCTGGGTGATCGTAGATCGGCTAACCAAGGTGTCGCATTTCATTCCGCATAGGAAGGATGACTTAGTGGAGAAGTTGGCGAAGCTATACGTGGACAATATTGTTAGGCTGCATGGTGTGCCCCGTAGCATTGTGAGTGATCGCGATAGGCAGTTCACGTCAAATGATTGGAGGTTGGTGCAGCAGATGCTGGGAACAAAGTTAAAGTTCAGCACAGCTTTCCATCCGCAGACGGATGGGCAGACCGAGAGGGTCAATAGAACGATGGAGGACATGCTACGCATGTGTGTTTTGGATTTCGGTAAACATTGGGAAGACCACCTGTATTTGGTGGAGTTCGCGTACAACAACAGCTACCAAGCAAGTATACAAATGGCGTCCTTCAAGGCCCTGTATGGTAGGAAGTGTCGCACGCCGTTATCGTGGCTTGAAGCGGGTGAGGCAAGGTTGTACAAGAAGCAGCAGGTGGAGAGTGCTACCTCATTAGTGCGGATCATTCGGGAGCGCTTGTTGATCGCTCAGGACCGGCAGGCGAAGTATTACAATGCCAAGCACCGGAACGTGGAGTTCACGGTAGGCGATTGGGTATATCTCAAAGTGAAGCCGTTCAAGGGGGTTTTGCGGGTGAGACGCTTGATGAAGCTGAGCCCAAGATACCTTGGACCTTTTGAGGTTCTGGAGCGAGTCGGCGAAGCTGCATACCGTTTGAAGCTATCGGTGGAGTTGAGTGGGTTACACGATGTGTTCCACATTTTTGTGTTGTGGAAGGCGGTGCAGGAGCCTACGCAGGTGATCGCGGCTGATCAAGTGTCGGTGGACGAGGGGTTGACGACTAGGTTAAAGCCCATTCGTATCGAAGATGCTGAGGTCAAGAGACTCCATAACAAGGAGATCCGGATGGTTAAGGTCCGGTGGGATAATTGAAGGCGTGAGGAGCTCTCTTGGGAACGGGAGCAGACTATGCTCGAGGAGTACCCGGAATTGTTCCGCTCAGGTACTGTTTTACGTTAAGTCCTGTTTTTCCTTTATTAATTTCGTGGACGAAATTCTTTAAGGGGGGTAGAATTGTAACACCCCAAAATGTTGTAAGAGCGACGGGGATCGAATTTGGCCAAGACAGGATTTTTGGTACAGGTGACACGGGCCCCGACACGGGCGTGTCGGAGGCCGTGTCGGGCGTGTCGAGCTCGGGTCGTCGAGCTGGCCGTGTAGTCGACCAGTGCAGGTCGACGATGGTCGTGTGGTGGAACACGGCCTAGGACACGGGCGTGTCCCAGGCCGTATCACACCTAGGCTGTACGGTGGGTTACACGAGCAGTGACACGGGCACGAAAACGGGCGTGTCTACTTTGACAAGGGCGTGTCTAATGCCGTGTCACCAAGCCGTGTACCTCTCTGACTGCGAATTGTTGGCCGATTGCACACGGGGGGAGTGACACGGGTCCCGACACGGGCGTGTCGCAGGTGACACGGGCGTGTCGGAGGCCGTGTGCTGGTTTTCAATTTTGGTCGAGACGGCGAATGAGCTACACGGCCAGGCATACGGCCGTGTGTGAACCCGTGTTCGGCCCAGATTTTGTGATTTCAGATCTAATCTTGACCATTCGTTTCCTTGGCTTTGGATCCGACGGTGGGGGGCTGCTCCTGGGAGGTTTTAGCTAGGTTTTAGGGTTAGAATCCCTCATTCCATCCAAGTAAATCTCTCTCTAAGTTTTAAAGAGAGGGGAGAGCAAGTTTGGAGGAGGAGACCAAGATCCGGCCGCCGGAGGAGCTTCGGAGCTTCGAATCGCGATCCGAGTCCAGATCCGCGGAGGTGATGTCGTTGCGGTGCTTTTCAACCGCATAGTTTTCGATGGCGCCGCGGAAGAACGCAAGGGTAATGATTTCTCATCCTTGGGCATGTGAAGCCCTCTTTTCCTTTGCATAGGAAGCCCTCTCTCGCGAGTGAGCGAAGAGTTGGAGCGTTCCTTGGGGTAGATATGTGAAGTCCCCCTTGTGTAGAGTCCGTATGCGTAAACGGACATAGGCATTGTGTGTGAAGCCTATTCGGACTTGTTGGTCCGGATCAGTGATGTTGCATTGCATTTGAACCGGGCAAGAATCCGGATGTTTGGGTGTTTTCGGGTTTTCTACGTGGTAGATTGCATCAGGGAGCCTTGGAGATTAACTCCAAGGTGCACCCGGAAAACTGGGCAAAAGCGGGTTTTGCCAACACGGTGGCCGGGGAGCCAACGTGAACATAACCGGGTTATGTGATTGTTATGGTGGGAACGGGACTCGGTGAGTCTTGACCTGCGCATATGGCTTAAATTGTCGTTGCGGTGTGAGCACGGGTCAGGCGGAACCGTACCCAGTCTATGTCGTTCGGTAGGACCGTTGGCATGGATGAGGGTCTTCGGCGGTCTATGGCTTAAATTGCCGTGACCAAGGCCAGTTAGGCAAAATGCTCATATGGATGACCGTCCAAGAGACGGTGGTGGATTGGGAACGTCTATGGCTTGAATTGACGTGACGTTTGCCGGCTCGCCGAGAATGTGCCCTGAGTGCACGGGGTGTGTGGCCGTGCGAGCCCACGCCTGTGGTGAAGTGCAAATACTTTATATAATTGCCTATGCTAATAAAGTGCAGGGAAAGAGCATTGCCGCCCCGAATGTGGGGGCGGGATTTGTTATAATTTGGTCAGCATTGCTGACCGTTGCTATTGTTTGCCACCGGGCGGTGGTTTGTGGCTTGCAGGTGCTGCGGAGCAGAGCGGGAAATAGCGGGCTAAAGCCCTTGTTGCGGTGCCGGCCCTCGAAGGCCTAATTGCTTATGTTTCTTTCCCGTTTTCATGTATGGCTGGCCTGCGTGCCGAAGTTTGGAAAACACTTCTTTTGTTAAGTGAACAGTGTAAGGCCTTAAGGCCCTTTCTCTTTTGATGTATGTATACATTCCTGGGTTTGTAGTGGACATTCATGCTGTTGTGGTTGGGTTCTTATTTCTTTTGCAACCTAATAAATTGCTTCCGCTAGGTGTTGTGTAGGACGACATGATTGGTTGAATGGTTTCAACATGTAACCAACCGGTCTGTCCGTAGTATATGGCGTCGGGCCCCGGCCGGACCTACTGCTATATGCTATGCGACGGATAGGGGTGTTACAGCTTCACCTTGCCTATTCACCACCAAGGCCTTTCTAGTTGCATCCCAACGGCTCAACTTCACACATTCGCAATGACCAAAGGGATTAAGCACCAAGCACCAACCCTCATCAATTTTCCTACACTTCTTCCAGTACTTCATGCTGCACCAAGCCACGGGTATCCACCAAGGACTCCATACAAACAACTAATGTATACAGAGTCTTCTCCAATTTGCAAACAAAGCATCTCCAATCCAGACCAACGTGTCAGGATGGGCTTCACACAGTGTGCCTAACCATACGACTCACTTCCGATTCTAATGCAAATAAATAAGTGATAAACCATCGATCCCAAGGGAATCACTTCGCCATCCACCCCTTGGTGGAGGATTCCTATGCAAATGCAGGAAATAAGGACTTCATATGTCCGAGTGGAAGATCGTTACCCTTGGAAGATGTTTTGGCGCCATGGAGAGAACTACACGATTGGAAAGCTCCGCAATGCTCTAGCCTCCGTAGATCCTAACTCGGCTCGCGATTTGGATCACCGTAGCACCACGAGCGGCCGGATTCCTCTTCTTCTTGCACCTCTTGCTCTCTTCTCTCTCTTCAACTTAGAAAGTGAATGGCTAGAATAAAATGAGGAATTATCCCTCAATTCCCGTACTTATCCCCTTAGGAAAGCACCAGGGCCATTAGATCTTCATCAAAGGAAACAGACGGCTCTGATAAGCACTGGAAATTACTTTTTTTCCCAGAACACGGCTTGTGACACGCCCGTGTCACAGGCCGTGTACCTTAAGCGGCACACAATTTACTCAAGCAAGGCCAGGACATGGGTTTAGACACGCTCGTATCAAACCCGACACGCCCGTGTCGACCAGCTGACACGCCCGTGTTCATAGGCGTGTCCCTCAATCTGCACGGGATCAAAACCAACCTGAGCAGGACATGGGTTCCCCACATAACCTTGTTGCATTTAACACGACCGTGTTACACCGAACACTCCTATGCTCCAAGCTATGTACTTCAGTCGGCACTGCCTGCACACCAAGAGCAGGACACGGGTACATGACACACCTATGTCAGTATTGTTCATACCCGTGTTTCAGCCGTGCTCCATACTTGACATAGCTAGGCTACCACAGAGAAGGACACGGCTCTGGACACGCCTTTGTCTCAGGCTGTGTCACCTCATTTTAGGCTTTGGGGCATTACATGAAGCACCTAAGCCCAGCTCGCCATTAAGTCCTGCATTCACTGTGCTTGTGATGTTCATGAATTTGATGCTTCTCCCATTGAGGGATACTTCAAGTTGTCTAGCCTCAAATAAATCAGTCTTTAATTTAATTAATTGTTCATTAGCTAAGGTGATTTCATCCTTTAATTTCTTGTTTTTTGACAGTAGGTTTTCTTGTTCATTTACTTTCTCTCTAAGTTATTTAATTTTTTTTAGAGTTAATTAAATCAAGAGATAAAGATTTAAAATCAATTTTAAATTCTTCTAAATAAAAATCAAAAGAATATAATACCTGATCGTCTTCAGATAGAGGTTCTTTAGTGTCTGATTCGTCAGCTTCAGAATGGATGCTTGATGCATCAATAGCCATCAAGCATATTTCCTTGGCTTTTGCTTCCTCTTCATCTTCACTGGAGATGGAAGATGAAGATTCTTCTTCAGTGTCACTCCAGGTTTTAGCAATGAAACCTTTCTCCTTCCTTTTATGCTTGTTGGAGAAAGGCTTACTGTAATGTTCTTTCCTGGTCTCCTTTTCTCTTCTTTTATCTTTCTTTTGAGTCTCTGGACACTCTAAAATGAAGTGTCAAGGCTTCCTGCAGCCAAAACAAACTACTTCTTTAGTTGGTGTTTTGTCATACCTGGGTTTGTCATCTTGCCTTAATGACTTTCTTCTGAAGTTCCTCTTTCCCATTTTGTAAAATCTTTTGGGTAGGATACTTAGGAATTCTTCATTGACAGTTGGGGCTTTTGAATCTTTAGTAGCTTTAAATGCTATATTTTGCTCCTTTCTCCCAGATGAAGGAGTCTTCTGTTCTGCAACTTCTCTTGACTTAATCAGTTGATCATAAGATTTGAGCTTTCCCAATAGAGATTCAGTGGAAATCTCATTTAGGCTTATGGGTTCCTTGATAAGCTAGATTCTAGAATCCCATGAGCTAGGAAAGCACATGAGGATTTTGTGATTCACTTCTATAAGAGTGATGTCCTTGTCCAATGTCTTCAGCTCATTGATTATTATGTTTAATCGGTTGTACATATCACCAACAGTCTCTGACTCAACCTTCTGGAAGTTCTCATACTGAGAGATGAGGTTGGATCTCCTATCCTTTCTCTCATCCGCAGAACCAACAATCATCTGGTTAAAAGAATCCCAAATAGCCTTGGCTGAGGTGCATTCAGCCACCTTCTAGAAGATGTCATCAGACATAGTCTGAGCCAGAATATTCATGGCCTTTGCATCAGCAATCTTGGCATTTTTTCTTAGCATCTATCCACTCAGGTGGTGGAACAGCATGTGTGCTTGATGTTGAGGTGGATGTAGTCACTGGAGAAGGAGGTCCTGTCAAAATGAAATAAAAAATGTACTCATCAATAGAGTTCATATAAAGTTTGATTCTTGCCTTCCAGATGACAAACTTATTTAAGTTGCACACTAGAGATCTGTTGCTTGCATAATCCTTGTTCTGTGTCATGCTATAAGAAATAGGCTAGAGAAATTTATATCTAAGAAAGATCTGTTGGTTCAAGTGTTACCTTGTTCAACCAAGAGAACAACCCTCTGATACTAATTGAAAGGAGGGGTTAGATCTGCCTTACTCTAGAGGGGGGGGGGGGTGAATAGAGTATTAAAAATTTTTGGCTGTTTTAAACTTTTATATAATAGAGAAAATAAGTGATACCAAATATAATAATATAAGGAAAAACAAGCTAAGATATTCTAACTATCACAGCCACAGCAAGAACAAAAATAGAAAATGAGCAACCGGACAACATAAGAAATTTTATAGCGGTTCCCCTAAACTTGGGTACATCCACTCTTCTACCACCCTGGTAGGAATCCACTAATAGATTTTGATCTGGTGACTGCCCCCACAATATCTATTTGTAGGGAGATATTGTAACCCTTTAGGCTTTTGATCAGGTACCTAAAAACCAACCCAAATCTTTTGATAAGGAGACTTGACAACCAAAAGCTAAATTTTGAAGGGAGTTAAAACACTTTTACAAGAGGTGAGATGAGGTGATGGTGTAACGCCTCCATCCGTCATATGGAATATAACAGAAGGTCCGGTCGGGGCTCCACGTCATATTTCACAGACAAACGGCGGAATTACTTATGAATATCAAAAAACATTCTATGCGCATCCTACCTCAAAGCATTCTAGCGGAAGTTTATTACTTAAAAGAACTCATCCAACGAATGTCCACTAAATATATAAATACCCATTTATATATAATACCAGGAATGTATACAAACACACACCGCTCACGACCTTAAGGCTTTACAAGTTTCTCTTTAAAAACTATGATTTCATACATCAGCACGCAGGCCAGCCACTCATGAAATCCAAAGCTTCGCACGGTCTTCAAGGGCCTACAAGCAGCAGCAGCGGCAAGGGCTTCAGCTTGCTCAGTCCAGTTTAGCCCGCAACACTTGCATATGGACGTCCACCCAAAGGGTGATAAACAAAGCAACGTTCAGCATTCATCTGACCAATTATAACGACCCTACCCCTTACCCGGGGTAGTGGTTCCTTCCCTGCATGCATTGTAATCATAAGATATATATATTTCACACAAGTGTACTCAGGCACAACAATAACACCCATGTCGGCTTTCGTTCCAGACGCTCCGTGCACTCATGGCACACTTACGGTGGATCGGATCATTCCCTGGGTTCCACCACCTTTCAGAGGTTCCTCACGGCAACACTTGAGCAATTTAGACCAACCTACTACAGTAGTGTGACAAGTCGGGTATGGTCGTAGCCCCCATTTGCATTTCCACTAATCGATCTCCCATATAACCAGTGACAGGACAGCACTTTCCCGTTTCTCAATTCGTCAGTTGCGCACAACTTGACGTGGTTCGGCTATCCTCTCCCAGTCAACCGCAGCTTTGTAGCTCAGGCAGAGAAACCAGTGCACGCATGCACTCACAACACAAGGTGTAACACCTCTACCCATCACGTGCAATATAATAGTGGGTCCGATCGGGGCCTTACATAATTTTTTATAAACAGGCTGTATAGTTACACAATAATATGAAAGACTAACGAACCTTAACACATAGCATTCTAACGGAAGCTTCATGGTTGAAAACTTGAACTCAAGAATCACAAAGAGTGTCCACTATACAGGAAAATAGGAATGTATACAACATCGTTTGGCCTAAAGGCGTTACAGATTTCTCTTAACAAAAGATGTGGTTTACAAACATTGGCGCGTAGGCCGGCCATACATGAATAATAGTAAACAAAACAAGCCTTCAAGGGCAGCAGTGCAACATGGGCTTCAACCCGCTATTTCCCGCTCGGGTCAGCACCACCCGCAAAGAAGCAATCCACGAAGCTGTGGCAAACAGGGCATCGGTTAGCATTCAGCTGACCCTTTATAATGACCTTGCCCCTAGCATGGGGCAGCGGAATTACTTCCCTGCAAAGCTTTTCACACAGCATTCACATAGCATATATGTATCACTATCCACCAAGGACGTGAACAATCACACAAGTCAATACATATTACAACCGCTGGCACGACGGCCCGACGATTCGTGCACTTAGGGCATATTGTTTGTGTACCGAATACAAGGTCACACCAGCGTTCAGAGTTCCCAGACATAACGGTTCATTATGAGAATTCCTAGTCTTTATGGCACGCAGGCAAAAGACTCTCGCTATGTGATCCTAATAGGGCCTTAGGCATCTAAGGTTAGACAACCATAACATAGGTACATATCCGCTTTTCCCATAGCTCATCATTGTCAGTCGTCATACTGGACCGATACGGGTACAGCTTCACCTTGTCCGTTCGCCACCAAGGCCTTTCTAGTTACAGCCTAACGGCTCAACTTCGTACATACTGGCACTCACGGCCAAAGGGATTGAGCACCAAGCACCAACCCTCAATAATTTTCCTAGACTTCTTCCAGTACTTCCTTCTGCACCAAGCTGCAGGTATCCAATAAGGACTCCATACAAAAAACTAATGTACACAGAGTCTCCTCTGATTTAAAAATAAAGCATAACCAATCCAGACCAACATGTCCGGATGGGCTTCACACAACATGCCTAACTGCACTACTCACTTCCGGTTCTAATGCAAATAAACAAGGGATGAACCACCAATTCCAAGGGAGTCACTTCGCCATCAACCTTTTGGTGGAGGATTACTATGCAGATGCAGGAATTAAGGACTTCACATGTATGAGTGGAAGATCGTTACCCTAGGAAGACGTTTTGGCGCCATGGAGAAAACTATATGGGTGGAACTTCGCAATGCTCTAGCCTCCACATAACTGAACTTAGCTCGCGATTTTGCCCACCGTAGCACCACCGGCAATCGAGTTCCTCTTCTTCTTCCTCCTCTTGCTCTCCCCTCTCTCTTATTCTTAGAAAGAGATGTTAAGGCTTATGATGAGAAAGAACTCCTCATTTCCATTCTTATCTAGCCAGGAAAACACCCAGGTCCATTGGATCCCCATCAAAGAAAATGAGTGGCTCAGAACCGTTCTAAAAATCCAATATTTGGGCCGACACGGCCTGTGACACGCCCGTGTCACAGGCCATGTACTGTAAGCGGTACACGACTTGACTCAACCTAGAGAAGAACACGACATGTGACACGCCCGCGTTACAGGCCGTGTGTTCTGACACGACTTCAGACACACCCGTGTCCAGCCCGTGTTCTCCAGGTCGCACAACCTTGGCCAAAGCCCGAGGAGGACATGCTTGTGTCACTGGGCATGTACTTACTCAATGTCACTCAACGCCCTCTCATGGCAATGAGTGCCTACAAAGAGGGACACGGCTTGGGGCACGCCCGTGTCCCAGGCAGTGTGCCTCACTCAACGCAACTCAACGCCTTCTCTTGGCGTTGAGTGCTTGAGACAATACCCATAGTATGACAAGGCTTGTAAAACGCCCGTGTCCTGGCCGTGTGCCTGTCTCTTAATGCTTTCTCGAGACCAAAAAATACACTCGAGAATCTGAGCAGGACATGCCCTGGGACACGCCCGTGTCCCAGGCCGTGTTATCCAGTCTGAAGTCCAAACTTGGGATTTTTGGGGTGTTACAATCCCCTCCTCCTTACGATAAATTTCATCCTGAAATTTGCACATAGTAAGGATATCCATCAACCATAAAATTATAACTCCAAAGGTTCGTTACGACAAAAGACGCACGACCCAACAGTTCAAACAAATAACTCGGGAAACTCTGCTCGCATGGTCTGCTCTGTAACGGCCTCCCCAGCCCACGCTCGCAATGATGGTCGCCGGCACCCCCAGCACCACGCTCGAAAGGGTTCAGCCTAACCAAGTCTGCAGACCATGCACCCCAACCCCTCCCCGCGCCTATTTTTCAGCAGCGGAAGGTTGTTGCCACCGGGGATCAAACCCAGGACCTTAATAAGAGACTCTTAACAATAATTCTCATCACCAACTGAGTTGCAGCTCAGTTGGTGATGAGAGCTGTGATAAAGAGTCTCTTTTCAAGGTCCTGGGTTCGATCCCCGGTGGTAACAACCTAACGCTACAGAAAAACATGCGCGGAGATGATGGCGAGGACCCCCCGCCATTTGTTCGTGCCGACAAGGATTTCTCATTTGTTCGCCGCCGCGACATGTTCGTGGACATTGATGGCCGTTGCCGCAACCGTCGTCTCCGCAGCCGCAGTCGCCGCTACATGTTCGTGGACGTTGTTGATCGTTGCTGCAACCGCCGCCGCCGCCGCTGCCGCCACCGCTGCCGCCGTCACCGGCGCTTCGTCATTTCATTATGGTTATCATGATTATTTCATTTTGAAATAATCATCATAATCCTCCTATCTTTAATTTTATTAGTTAGTCTCATTTTTATAAGCTTTATAATTATGTTGTTTTAGTTTTATATTGTTAAGTATTATTAGTGGTTAGGATCTCTTGTTGTTTAAGATGAAGGGTGGATGGAGGTTGTATGTCATTATATATATTTGTATGAGGAGTTGGAGAGGGATTGAAGAAAAAAAAGAGTAAACCTAAGAAGCTTTCGGCTCCCAGCCGCCCCCCTCCCGATTCTCTTGGCCTGACCGAAACCCGACGCCCAGGTAGCCCGCCGGCCTAATGCTACCGCCGCCCCCTTTGGGCTGTCCTATTACTGCTCTAGCGACCTCCTACCTCCTCCGGTGTGAATCCGAAGAAGGCGGCTCGGTTCTTTCTCATCTGGTGTGACTCCGGTGACCCCGTGGAAGTGCGACTCTTCCACCATTATCTTGCTCCTCCTCCTCCTCACTTCTTTCTCTAATTTCTGAAATTTGGGTAAAGCTTTTCTCTCTTAGTTTGTGTGTTTCTTCTTATGAAATTGTGAGGTTGTGGAAATTTGGATTGCAAGTTTTATCCTATTAATTGATTCAAATCTTGCTTGCTAAAATTTGAAATTTATATTGCTTTCATTCCGATTTTTTCGCGAAGGTTTTGAAGGATAGGTCCCCTTGGGCATTTTGCAAATCGGGGTTTGTTTAGCCCTTTGATTTCGGACGATTCAAGAGGGTTTGGTATATCCTCGTTGATTTGTTTTGAGGGCCGAATTCGGACTATTTTTGGATCGTTACTTGAGTCTGGAACACCCTCCATATTGATAGAAAAATTGCTTGGAAAGGAATGCTTAGGTGTTGTGTTAGGTTATGCAATATATATATATATGATTGTTCGTGCAGGTTTGGTTGAGAGATACCCACTTGTGAGGTCGAGCCATTACGAACAAAACTCTACCGGAATTTAAAACTTTGCACGTGCACCACGTGTTCGTAGAGATGCCTCTTAGGACGTTTTCACAGCACTTTGTGTTCGGGCAAATGTCCCTTAGGCTTTCCTTTTGTTATTTTCTATTCTAGCATCGCGTAGGGGTGGCCTGCATCAGGAGAGGGGTTGGGGTGCATGGTCTGCAGATCTGGTTAGGCTGAACCCTTTCGAGCGTGGTGCTGGGGGTGTCGGCGACCGTCCATGCGAGCGTGGGCTGGGGAGGCCGTTAAAAAAGTGCACTTTTCTTATAACGACCCTAGCCGATCCAACGTGACAATGCCACGGCTCTGCTCTAGGCGACATTACCGGGCTGCAGCCCAAGCACCCCAACACCTCTCCAGCCCACTAGCGGGTTGTTGGTGGCACCCAACCTCCCTTTGATGAGTCAAACACGATAGTCAAGCGCGCACCAAGGGGACTTCCCAGGAGGTCACCCATCCCAGTACTACTCCAGCCCGAACACGCTTAACTATGGAGTTTTCTAACTTCTCATCACCAACTGAGCTGATTTGTAACATCCCATTTCCCAACTAGACCCCTAGGAATAACTTTGTCCTGACTAGGTCAAGACAAACCCTAAGAGAACCAAGAAGGAACAAGTGAACCTAGGGTTTCAGTTGAGTGTCGCTTGGTTTGCAAATTGTAAAACCCAGAAACCCTAGAATTGGAGGGCAAAGTAAGTCCAACCTAAGTGGACCCTAGGGTAGTTCATAGGGTCAACCTTAGGACCCATATTGACCTCAGTCAACACTTTGACCTTATTAGCCAAAAATGACCCTAAGCCCTATTCCTTGGGTTGGGTCCACCCAAACTAACCCAATACCACCAAATGGGTCAAAGTAAACTCATACCCCATAGGGAGGAGAGAAATTGGTTTCATGCATTGATATTTTGAATTAACCTAGGAGAGAGAATTTGAATAAAATAGGAGAGATAATGGATATTTTGGAGTAATATTGAGTTTGGGCCCACTTGTGTTCATGCCACCAGCCCACATATGGGCTGGCCGACACCTTTAAACTATTTAGGAGGAGTGGGAGCAAGTGGGGCCCACATTGCATACTTGGAGATAAGCCCAAGCCCAAAACCGACCCTACTTAGCCATGTGGCTTCATACCCTCCTCCCCACTCATTCCATCAGCCCACACATGGGCTGGCCGAACCATTTAACTCAGTTAGGAGGAAGTGGATGAAGTGGGACCCACCATGCATGCATGGTGATGCAACCAAGGAAAAACCACCCCTCCCCTTGATGATATCGCCTCCCCCCTTGATATCATCGCCCCCCATATTATCCCCTCCCACACGACCTATCAGCCCCCATTTCATTCTCATCCAAAGAGAGAGAGAGAGAGAGAGAGAGAGAGAGAGAGAGAGAAACCTGAACCAGAGCTAGAGGTCATGAAACCCAAGAATACACCGCCACCACCACTGGGAATGGTTGCCCGCCGCTCCTCACGTAGCATGGCCGTCGTGAAGGTCCTCCCTCACCTCTATCTTCATGCTATAGATCTTAGGATTGTTTAGGATAGGGTTCGGGCTCGAATGAGCCCGAACCCAGCTTGCTTTTTTCTCCATTAATGGGGTTCTGAAGCTCACGTGTTGGGTGGCGCCGCCACTTCCTTCCGCCCTAGCGGCCGGCAAAGACTCGCCCCCACCACTATAAGGGTAAAGGAGAAGATGGTCGGTGGAGGCGCTGCCGGTAGCCGCCGGAAAACCCCTCCAGTGAGAGCCTGTAATCAGGCTGGATTTACTGCTCTCTGGAGAAGAAATGCAATGGCCGTCTGATTTGCTTTTGGATTAGTGCCATGCAATATTATAAATCCTGTATTTATTTAATCATATGAATAGTGCAAAATTCTGCCTTATAAAACAGACTTTTGCATGTCAAATTTAGGAATTTTACAGCCCCTTTCATTAAACATTCTCAACATAAAATTTGTAGTTCTTCAAGTTACCTTTAAATTGACATGTTACACATTTATTTTGGTTAAGTGGACTGCCCTATAGAGCCATTTTCCTAGGACTGGTCCTAGGGTAGGTCAGAAAATAAACTGAGTTCCCTGCCCAAACCCTAAGTCCAAATGGGCTGAAATTTTGGTCATTTGGCTTATTTAGGCATATCTATATCCTCCCCAAAAATGGGAATTTTTGGTGAAAATAATCCTATAGGTTTAGTCAGAATTTGATAAATCAAATAATGTTGATTTTTGGAGCATACCAACCCTAATAGGCCCCAAATATTGGTGACCTGCCCTTAGGAATATATTAGACCTATGGTAGAAAAATTAGACAATTTAGCCCTCTGCATGTTGAGATATCTTACTTGCAAGATCTGAAAAGGTGAATTGTCTTGGGGTGCAAATAGCAAAAATGCAGAAATTGGAAGAGATGCCCAAGCCCATTTAGAGGCCCAAATGACCTGGGATTTGGGGCAGTAACTAATTTAGGGCATAATTAGACCCTGCCCAAAAATGGGATCAATTGGAATTAAAATAAGGGGAAAATTACTAAAATACCCCTGGGCTTGATTAGGTTATTCTTGGAGTAGTTCAACTCCAAAAGGCCCAAAATTTTGGTGGAATGTCCAAGGCGACATTATTAGGGCATGGTTAAATTTTCAGCCCATATGGGCCACAGCAAGTTGGGTAAATCCCCTTGCTTGTGTTGGCTTATAAAGGGTTTGTTGTGCTTATAGCTAAATGAAATATTGAATGCACAGCCTTTTGGACCACTGGCTTAGTATTACCCTAAGTACCCCCACACCTTGGGGAAGATGGATGAATTAGGGTTGATTTACCCTTGGAACCATGTTCAAAACCCAAGGAAGGACCTTTGAGAGTTGTGAAAGACATAGGGGCAAATGCTCTTGTATGACCTTATATTCTTAGTAGAAAGATAGCTTATGTATAATTAAGCCCCTGGTTGAAATGTTAGGGAATTTAGAAGTAGTTAAGTAACTCAAAAGTCAAACCCTAGATTTAGAGTAGAAGCACTATTAGGTCAAAACAACAACTTAACATCATCTAAAAATTGTGAAGTTGGGATAGAATGAATCTTAGGGTGAGTTGAACCCCTAGATATTTTTAGTAGAATTTTATAGATTATATTCATGGTAGTCCCTTTGTTAAATATCAAGTGTCCAAATTAGTATTTAATTTAATTTGATAATTTGGTCTAAATGGAATCTAGTAATATTTGGTCACTATAGGTTTTATACCTAAATAGAGTTCTCTGAATTTTATTATAATTTTTAAAGGATTTTATATATTGCTTCCTTCACAAATTTTATAAAGGCAATACTTGGTAAATAAATCATTTAAAGAATAATTTAACTTGTAAAAATGTGGATTTTGGCCACTGATAATTTAAGGATAATATCTACTGTTATGAATTTAATTATGAATTTTTGAAGTATATTCATAGTACTTGATTCACAATTATGTCTTGTTTAGATTTTTGTATTGAATTTATTTAGAATTAAATATTCTCTGAAAAATCATTAAAGGTAGCCAGTGATAATTTTAGGACTGTAGTAGTGTAATATATTTAATTCAAATTATTTGGATGATAATTTCAAGTAGTTGATTTACAAATCTTGGAATATGGGAATTACTGCTAAAATAATTTTATGACACTTAAATGTTTGTAGAAAATGCCAAATTTTGAAATTGTCACTTTTAGACATATGGAATTGTATCATGAATTTATGAAACATTAATCAGGTCTAAAATGTATACTTCATGATCAACTTGACAATGATTGGCTCTTTTAAGAAATTATTTAAATAGAGGATTAATTGAGGAAAATACTATGCTCTGGAATTAAATCATTTATGTCATGATAGTACTCCAGTAAATAACATAGATCATTCGGATGAAAAATTGAAGGACATCATATCATGAACATAACTTAGTATAGGTTGGTCCACAAATAGTAATTGGGGAAGAGTTGTATCAAGATAAGATTTAGAATAGTGTAGAGCTAGTCTTGTGGAATTGGTTAGATGAATGTAGATTAGTCACCATAGGAAGTTCTAAGGAGTGGCGAGAATCGAGTTGGTGCGAGTTAAAAGGTACGCGAGTTCGACGAAAATTCGTCGTTCCCGCGAGAGTGAAAGGTCTAAACTACCCTAGGTTTAGTTTAATGTAATATAAAACGGGAATGGGTAAGGGAACACAACCAATAATAATAAGTGTCTTGTGAAAGGGAACTTTGGTCTGTCATACCATCGTAGTTCCTAGTGCCTATTGAGAACCCCTAACAGGATATAATCCAGAGGCAGTCCTGGGCTAACGTAAACCTTAAGATAAAATTGAAAGAGTAATATAGTAGATAGAGTTTCACACTGCACACACTAGGTGGACAAGACTTGGAAATAGATAAGTCATCCCGAGGTGTTCAAAGGGGCGCCATCCCACAGTGTTCAAAGGGATGAGGTTTGGTAATTGAGCCGGATGGTTTTGTCTGGGGATCTTAGTCTCGGTTTGAGGTTGATTCGGACAGTTAGTCCGGGAGCTTGACTTGTTGGTTTATTTTAAGAATATTGCATGTGCATAAAAGGAATATCTAAGGTGGTGGGACTTCGGTACTGGTTTTTCGTAGCACCAATGCCAGTTTGATGACTCGACAAGTGTAGTTTTACACTTTGCCAAAGTTAAGTCCGGCGGTCCAGTCGGCAAGAGTACGCAGGAGTCCGCTTTGTGCACCAAGCGTTGAGGCGTACAATAGGTCAGATTGGTAGTGCTATACTAGTTTTTAGGTGAGCGAGGCGCAACCCACCGCTTCCATCTGCCACTAAGGAGGTATCCTAGGAGGTAACGGCTCCGAAAGGGGGAACTAAATGTTTGTTTACACAAAGTCGGGTGCGTGAGTTGCACTGCTTGAGCATAACATACCCACCATATAAATGCATATCATAATCATTCATAATAACCTGTGTCACCTAATGTATAAGTGGTACGAAACGCTTATAAATTAGGACTTGCTAAACGACACCTTGGTCTATAAGACAATGTGGGCAAGTTTATAAATTAAGGTTATTTCTATTTATATATATACTTCTTGTGATAACCGACACCCCAACGTATAAAGTTGTATGAGACATTTTATACGATGCGAGCCTTGTAGAAGATCCCTTGGCTTATGTGTACTCACATAAGTGAAGGTTAAATTCTTTTCTTACTTTACTTATTACAACCTGATTATAAATTGCTAGATAGGTCCACCTGTCACCTGCTTGTTTTACTCTCCACTTTCAAGTCCTTTCCTTTCTTCCTCCCCGATCGATGCCTAGGAGCATGGGGGACGGGGTGGGGGACAATAGGGCTTAGTCTTATAGACTAACGGTTTTCGAACCACATCATATTAGGGGATCGTGGAGCCCAGTATGGAGGAGTAGCCTAGGAGACCGGTGCGATTGGAGACAGGGCAGTCTAGCGCAGGAGTACAGCTAGCTGTGACCGTGAGTCCCGATCTTTAGTAGTAGATATTTTATTTTGCTTCTGCATGAGAGACCTGTAGTGAGGATATTGATGTACCGGGTTTAAGCCCTTCATTTCTGTACACTTTACTATTCTGTGGACACTCCCTTGATGGAGATTTTATTATATGTGATTTGATGTGGACTTACATGTCTATACTCTTGTACTGCTACTTTTGTGATCAATAAGGCCGGCAGAATCGGCGTTTTATGGTGACGATCTTCCCGAGAGAGAAGGTGTCACAGCAAAGCGGCGGTTCTGGGCATAAGACCCCGGTTTTTACGAGTTGTTAAAAAGTCGGGGTCTTACAAACTTGTATCAGAGCCAAACCTCAATCCTTCGAGTAGCTGTCCGCTAAAACCCTGTGCCACCCCCGCACGAGTTTAGTTTGCGGACAAACTAAGCAGCGGAAGCAGTGTTGTGCCCATGTGGGGATCACATATATAATTTTCCATTTTAGTTAAGGTTGAAAAATTTCTGACGATAAATTTTGTGGCGCAGCCTCCAGCACTGCCTACACCACCGGGTGGAATCCCGCAGATTCCGTAAGTTGCACCACCACCGCCGGTTCCCACTCAGTTCTTACAGTCTGACATGGGATAGACTCTGACGGCTATCTTGGAAGCCTTCTGGAACAAACAGGCCCCGGCTCCGCTGCTTATTGTCACAACCCGCATTTTCTCCGAATTTAAATGTTTATCAGAGTACGAGAAAACGCGTGTCGTGATGCCACGTCGAGTAGGGGATAACTGCCGACGCTCAGGCGAATCACTAACTACCCTCTTTATGAAAAATTCATGAGTTTATTAATTGGAAAATCGGTTATATTTTTAAGGCCGTATCCCTTGGCTCTGTGGATCATCTAGTCCACAGTTCAAACTATACTTATACGTAGCGGAAAATACTTTATTTAATTGGCTTTTTGACATCCTAAGAGAGATCGCATAAGTGTCCACAGGGGACATCTTATACTATGCAAGAACCTAGATTTAATTTATTTATATATATATATATAATGATCTTTTTACGTTGCATTGAAAGTAGTGTATGAGTTTTGTAAAACATGCAGATCATGAGCTATATATACTTAATAGTGTTTTTAGGGTTTAAAAGTAACTAGCATCCTAACATAAATCATCCCAAGAGCAAGTTTAATATATCCGAAAGCAGTAAAACTAACAGTGTAAGCAAGTACAAAGTATCTAAAAGAGAAACCACCAGTGGGCGTCAACATCTGACACGAAGCCACTGATGAGTAGGTATGTCTATACTACAAGTCTAAAGAAAACTACCTCCCAAACAAGAGGAACTGAGAACCACAGTAGCAGCTGAAATGCTAGAAAATCTCTAGGAACAAACTAGCCGCACAGTCGGCTAAATACCTGTACCTGAGGTATTCAGAAGAAGAACACCTCAGCAAAGCAACTATCAAAAGGAAAAGCAAAGATGCAATAGATTCAAACAGGAATTAAGATCAGGTAAGGACAAGTAGAAATGAAGTAAACAAGTGTAGGAAAAGTGAGGTAAGAAAAACAGGTAAGAAAAATACTCATCAAAAGTGAGTAAAAAGGGGTGCACCAGGTGCACGAATGAAGCCAAGCTCCAAGAATCTCTACAAGAAGGATTAGCACAATAACAATAACATCCTAACATAGGGCTAGAGAGGAAAGAATCACCTAGTACTGGAGGTGGACAAATTCAGTAACAAGAGCCTAGGCTGGTGGCAACATGTCCAACCAAGTCAATCAGGCCTAAATATCTCCAAGGTGCTGTGGTGGTGGCATCGGTCCAACTCAACCAAACAGCCCAGAATGTCTTAACAAGACAAGAAGTAAAACCAGGGTGGCGGTACCGGCCCGACCCACCTCAAAACCACATCCTACTCTAGTATTAAGTGACTCAGGAAAACCCTGGCTGGTGGTTCCATATACCACCAAGAAGTCACACTGAACCCTAAACAATCTAGAGCAACCCACCTAAGAGTCTTATATGCCGGCGGACTAAACATCGAGTTTGTCCAAGCAAGCAGTTTGACACAAATAAATTGAAAGTGATACGATACTAAATTTATATAGGTAGTTTGATACTAAACGATTACCAATAACACGATATTAATTATAACAAAGTAGCTTGATCTCCAACTAAACCTATACAGCTAGCTTGGTACAAAACCCTAATAATTAACTTGATACAAACCATAAACATTTAGCTTGATACAACCCATAAACAATTAACTTGGGTGGTTTGATACCAAACATAAGCAAGGGACTTGACACTAATTGCAAACAAGAGGCCTGACACACACAAAAAAAGAAAATGATACAAACAAAAAAGAAAATGACAAGGGGGTTTGGGTTGTTTTGATACAATCCGAATTCCGGGAAATTACGGAGCAAGCTATATCATGTTCTTGAAATTAATAATAACCACCATAGCAAAGATTTGCACCCAAGAAAAAAAACGCATCCAATGAAAAAAAATCTCAAGAACTAAACAAGCTTAACACAAAGGGCTTTCGAGTTAAACCCGATCGGGGCAATATTCACAACAAACAGAACACTTGCCTAATAGAACCTCTGGTTTGAAGCAACGGCAATAACAATCGGGGCCAAATAACGAATTAATTGATATGCAGTAATAAACAAGGGGGGTAACATAATAATGACAATATAATAGAGAAGATGAAAGGCTTTATACCAATTTTAAGATCATAATCAAGTCCAAGAACCACCAACCAAATCTTCAGGAATCAAACAACCAAGACTATTCATGGAAAAAGAAATTAACTTTGGCAAGTGGATACTTGCCTTGGCTTTTGAAGGAATTTGGTCAACAATGCCCTTCCTAACTGGAAGAGATCACAGCACAACCTATAAAAAGGAAAAAACCTGGGAAGAAATACTCGATCAAAGCAAGAAGATAACAAGAACTCTCAACACTCGATCGGAAAAGAAGATGGTGAAATCCCAAAATGGTTACCTCCGAACGAAGATTTCGAAGAGGGGAGTTCGGATCTGGCCTCGGAAGGAGATTTCAAGGCGGAAAAGGGCGGGATATCTGGCGGTCGGAGCAGGGCTGGCGTCTGCCTTTCTCTTCCGCGAACAGGAGCCGCTCGGCCCTTTTTTTTCTTTAGCGCTGGACGGCTGAATGGGGGGGAGAATGAAAACCTAATACTAACTATATTATAAAATAATCTAATATAATATATCACAAACCATATATATAACATAAAACCTACGTATACTATAACTTATGATCATAAAATTTACAACTTAAATTATAATACAACTTATGTTAAATTATAATATAACGGAATCTAACTCCTAACTTAATCTAACACACGGCAGCCCCCTCCCCCTCAAGAAACCACCCCCCCCCCCCCAAAAAAAAACAAACCTATTACCTCAACTTAAACCATAATTACCCCATACACTAGCTACGCGCATAAATTAACGCCCAAAAGGACACGCGTACGATATCTATAAGCGGCGTACACGCACGTGCACGTGCACATTTACGCACTGGTACGCCCAAGTCACTAAACCGACCAAACGTGGAGCGCATGCATACATTTATAAATAGTAATAAAAAAATAAATGACCCGTCAACTAGCGACCGCCGAAACGACCCGAAACGTGACGTTCACAAATTTCGACCAAACTCGCACTGTAGCCAAATAATTGGGCTACAAAAACAACAGCGAAGTCAGAAACAACTTCCGACGATCATACACTCGAGCTAATCTCGCTCGAATCCAAAGCCCAAGGATTCCCTAAGAGGCTCAGCCGAGCCTCCAAAACAGACACTGGCTAGCTGGGGAAACCATACAACAGGCTAAAACCTCTAAGAACACCTAACGAGGTACTCTAACAACGGCACAAGCCGGAAATTTGCCAACGTAACGCCAAAGGAATACTCAATCAATACCAAAAAACCGGGGGCGTTACAATCACTCCCCCTAAAAGAAAGTTTCGCACCGAAACTTTACGCACAAACTTCTGTCATATAAGGAAAAGAATAGAACTAACCAAGAGTTAGTAAAAAGAATATCAAACATACCGAGCACAATCAGGGAAACAGATGAAGGTAAGCCTCCCTCATAGCCGACTCTAATTCCCAAGTCGTGCTTCCACGCCCTTATTCCTCCGCAAAACTTTGACCATCATGATTGACTTTCTCCGCAACTCTTGATCTTGAGTATCCAAAAACGCGGACAGGCTTCTCAACATAAGAAAGATTCGACTCTAACTGAGACACAAAATCTCAAACTTGCCTATCGTTTAGAACACGCTTCCGTAGCTGGCTTACATGAAACACATTGTGCACACCTGAAAAGTTCGCGGGCAAATCCAGCCTATAAGCTGCCACACCAATTCGCTCAACGATTATAAATGGCCCCATATACCTTGGGTCCAACTTCCGATTCTTACCAAACCTCTTGATTTCAATCATCGGGGAAACTTTAATAAATACCAAGTCTCCCACAGCAAATACCAATTCAGATTTACGCCGGTTGGCGTTCTTCTCATATCGCTCCTGGGCTATCCGAAGCTTCTCTCGAATAAGTCTCACAGCAACATCCATTTCTTCAAGGGCATCCGGGCCCAACGATGACCTCTCACCAACCTCGGTCCAAAAGAGGGGATTCCTGCAGCGCCTCCCCTACAGAGCTCAAAAGGAGCCATTTGCAGGCTTTCTTGATAATTGTTATAGTACACATATACCATCAGCCTCAAACGCTCATTCCTCGCTCCTCCATGGTCTAAAATACAACATCTGATTGTATCCTCCACGCTCGGGTTAATTCACTCCTCCTGACCATTTTTCTGCGGATGATATGTGGTAGAATATCTCAAATCAGTACCCAAACCTTCTTGCAAACTCTTCCAGAAGCGAGACGTAAACCTGGAGTCTCAGTCTGATATGTTGCTTATAGGAACTCCAAGCAACCGGATGACTTTATTCAAATACAGCTCAACTATCTTCTTCAAGGGGTAATCCATCTCATTAAGGTACGAAGTGAACACACTTCGCTAATCTGACAACCATAGCCAAGACTGAATCAAATTCTCTCGGAGATCGCGGCAAGCCTGAAATAAAATCCATCGAGATGCTCTCCCACTTTCAAGTTGGGATTTCCAATGGAGTCAACTTGCCACCAGGCCCTCCATGATCGGCCTTAACATGCTAGCAGGTGTAACACTCAGAAACAAACACAAAACAATCTGCTTCAAGTCCTAATACATCTTAGTTAGGACACGGGTGGTAGGCAACACTGACACCACGCGCCTCACTACACAATTCAACTCGTAAGAGCAGTGCATACTCAAATCTTTAATTCTTGAAAAACTTCCTCGTGCTTATTGCTCCAAACAAAACTGCATTCTCATGCTTCAATTGAAATCCTAGCCCATTCCATAACCACAGCTATTTTTCTCTGGATCGGCTGAAATCTCATCTTATAATAGCAGCAATCTATTCTGGGTTGACATAAATCCTGTCCTTGCTAACAACTTGACCCAGAAAGAAACCCGAGGTAACCAAAACTTGCACTTACTAAATTTGGTGAATAACTTATGGTCCTTCAAAGCAGATAAACCAAATGTAGATGCCGATCACCCTCCACAGCATCGCGGGAATAAATCAAAACATCGACTATGAACGCGACCACGAACTTATCCAGGAAGTCCTTGTACACGCGGTTCATCAAATCCATAAAGGCCAAGAGTACACTTGTCAAACCATACGACAGAACCAAAAACGCAAACCTGCTCAAACTAGCACACATCCTGAGGTTCATCAAGGCAGGCAATACTAAGGACAAGGATGGGCATGTTTTACGACATTAAGAGAATACCCAAAAACGTCACCTAAAAATACAATCATAAAAGGTCCAGATTTAGGACGAACTCTACGCCTCACACAGGAGGAAAATTAACAAGGACGAAATCCGAGCACTCGCGCACCAAGGGAATCTCCTCTAAGCGCGACAACGAACACCGATTTCAAAAAACTGAACCCAAACAAACAAAAATCCCGAAGCTAATGGCTTCCAAGCACAAACCGCAGAAGATAACTGGAGAAGCCTTACACGGATCACCATATACACCCTTGGGTCGACCGTCGTCCATCTTGAGGTCCAAACGCTAAATTTTGCACCGGATAATAGCGTCATGCCCAGACGACCCATACATGCCCAAAATCACATCAAAAACTTCCCGGTCTATCACTTTTAAATCAAAAGCCACTAGAAAATCACCCAATTGATTCGGACATAACTGAACAACTTGGTCTGATACCAGTGAATCATCAGAAGGAAAACTTGACATAAAACATGTCACCAATCCGACAGAGGGTTAAACCGTGACACTCTACCAAGGCCCTAGACCCGAACGGGTGGGTAGCGACAAAACAAAAAGAATACGTGCCTAACGGTTCTTTACCTTAAACTTCCCTATACAAATCGTGTACACAACTAAACGAATAAACGACAAACCAGGAAGAAGATAAAACAAGTTATAACCTAACCTGAAATCACTTAGGTCGAAGACTGAATTTCTTCCTCGATCGATGCGATCAGCTTACCCTTTCCTTTGTCCAAGTACTGCACCTGAGGTAAAACTTGAGGTGGGGCAGGCTGAAACGCAGGCTGAAATTGCGGGCACCTTGCCTTAACATGCCCCTTTTGCCCACACTAAAAGCAGACCTTACCCTTATCCCAACAATGGGCCACATCATGCCCCTTCTTCTTGCACGAGGTACACACCAGATCTCCTTTGGGGGTCTTCTGAACCTCCTGAACTTGGTCTTCTTTTGAGCCTTCATTTGCTTAAAACATCTTTCAAAGGGGTGGCCTAATCGGCCATAGAAGCTAGACATTTCCTTACTCCTTTTCCTTGAAACATCACCGGATATCTGGATGGTCTTACCCTCATCGGTCTTCCTTTTATCCTTCCTTAGCATCATGTCTCTATCCTTAGCATGGCCCATAGTATCAACTTTAAGAGCAATTTCCACTGACCTTACATCAGTCTCGAATTGGTAAGTATTAGAGTACTGCTGAATGTCACTTGGGAGGCCACCCAAGAAGCCTTTTACTCTGCACTCTTCAACAGCAAACAATCCAGAAGCAATCTTATTAAATTTGCTGATCTCGCTCTCATTTTCCACCACTGCGGGGCTGGCTCACCAGGCTGTCATCCTAAGGTTGCAGCCAACAATTCCTGCAACTGCACTTACATCGCCACTACCTGACCCGCCATGGTCTCCATGCACTGGCGCAGTTCTACAATCATCGTCTCTCTCTGCGCGCCTGACGACTCTCCCTCAGATTGGGGAGTCGACCTCAACACTCTACGCTTAGGCACCATGCTATACGAGCAAACAACACAATAATCGAAACCTAGTTCAACTACTAGGACAAAAAAAACAGGTATAGACAAACCTACATAAGTACTTGCTTTAATTGCCAACTTGCTCTTGGATTTTATATTTATATATTTTTTTTTACAAAAATGATATCATGCTTAACCTAAGATGGTTTACCACCATCATACTAACTCTGGTGCCTAGACCATGAATGCATGTATTTATATTCTTTTTGACTCAAAATCATGTGGGTACATATGTCATCCTGCAAATATTTAGCTTGGCACATTATGCTTATGCAATGTTATGCTATGCATGATTGTGCTATGCATTCTAAAAAGGCCCTAATGCATGTTATGAGCGGCGTACACATGAAAATGTTATGCATCCCATACTACATAACATTTCCATGCAACGAAAAAGAACACGTGCTAGCCACATTCATGTGGTGAGGTTATGCATCCCATACTACATACCCTCACATGTTGCCTCCTATGGTGGATCCATATACAAACACATATTATGCATCCCATACTACATAATATGCCTCGTATACTTCATGTCATGCTATGAGTGTAGTGTTCGTGCTTCGGCCTAGATGTGCTGATGACATATCGGTGTGTGTATGATATGACTCTAAACACCTAATACTTACAGGGAAAGGTTGCCCGACAATTTGTCAAGCAACCTCCCTCTGATACCAACTGTCACAACCCGCATTTTCTCCGAATTTAAATGTTTATCAGAGTACGAGAAAACACGTATCGTGATGCCACGTCGAGCAGGGGATAACTGCCGACGCTCAGGCGAATCACTAACTACCCTCTTTATGAAAAATTCATGAGTTTATTAATTGGAAAATCGGTTATATTTTTAAGGCCGTATCCCTCGGCTCTATGGATCATCTAGTGCACAGTTCAAACTATACTTATACGTAGCGGAAAATACTTTGTTTAATTGGCTTTTTGACATCCTAAGAGAGATCGCATAAGTGTCCCCAGGGGACATCTTATACTATGCAAGAACCTAGATTTAATTTATATATATATATATATATATATATATATATATATATATATATATAAAATGACCTTTTTACGTTGCATTGAAAGTAGTGTATGAGTTTTGTAAAACATGCAGATCATGAGCTATATATACTTAATAGTGTTTTTAGGGTTTAAAAGTAACTAGCATCCTAACATAAATCATCCCAAGGGCATGTTTAATATATCCGAAAGCAGTAAAACTAACAGTGTAAGCAAGTACAAAGTATCTAAAAGAGAAACCACCAGTGGGCGTCAACATCTGACACAAACCCACTGATGAGTAGGTATGTCTATACTACAAGTCTAAAGAAAAATACCACCCAAAAGGAGGAACTGAGAACCACAGTAGCAGCTGAAATGCTAGAAAATCTCCAGGAACAAACTAGCCGCACAGTCGGCTAAATACCTGTACCTGAGGTATTCAGAAAAAGAATACCTCAGCAAAGCAACTATCAAAAGGAAAAGCAAAGATGCAATAGATTCAAACAGGAATTAAGATCAGGTAAGGACAAGTAGAAATGAAGTAAACAAGTGCAGGAAAAGTGAGGTAAGAAAATCAGGTAAGAAAAATACTCATCAAAAGTGAGTAAAAAGGGGTTCACCAGGTGCACGAATGAAGCCAAGCTCCAAGAATTTCTGCAAGAAGGATTAGCACAATAACAATAACATCCTAACATAGGGCTAGAGCGGAAAGAATCACCTAGTACTGGAGGTGGACAAATTCAGTAACAAGAGCCTAGGCTGGTGGCAACATTTCCAACCAAGTCTATCAGGCCTAAATATCTCCAAGGTGCTGTGGTGGTGGCATCAGTCCAACTCAACCAAACAGCCCAGAATGTCTTAACAAGACAAGAAGTAAAACCAAGGTGGCGGTACCGGCCCGACCCACCTCAAAACCACATCCTACTCCAGTACTAAGTGACTCGGGAAAACCCCGGCTGGTAGTTCCATATACCACCAAGAAGTCACACTGAACCCTAAATAATCTAGAGAAACCCACCTAAGAGTCTTATATGTCGGCGGACTAAACATCGAGTTTGTCCAAGCAAGCAGTTTGACACAAATAAATTGAAAGTGATACGATACTAAATTTATATAGGTAGTTTGATACTAAACGATTACCAATAATGCGATATTAAATATAACAAAGTAGCTTGATCTCCAACTAAACCTATACAGCTAGCTTGGTACAAAACCCTAATAATTAACTTGATACAAACCATAAACATTTAGCTTGATACAACCCATAAACAATTAACTTGGGTGGTTTGATACCAAACATAAGCAAGGTACTTGACACTAATTGCAAACAAGAGACTTGACACACACAAAAAAAGAAAATGACACACAAAAAAAGAAAATGACAAGGGGGTTTGGGTGGTTTTGATACAATCCGAATTCCGGGCAATTACGGAGCAAGCTATATCATGTTCTTGAAATTAATAATAACCACCATAGCAAAGATTTGCACCCAAGAAAAAAAATGCATCCAATGGAAAAAAATCTCAAGAACAAAACAAGCTTAACACAAAGGGCTCTCGAGTTTAACCCGATCGGGGCAATATTCACAACAAACGGAACACTTGCCTAATAGAACCTCTGGTTTGAAGCAACGACAATAACAATCGGGGAAAAATAACGAATTAATTGATATGCAGTAATAAATAAGGGGGGTAACAAAATAATGACAATATAAAAGAGAAGATGAAAGGCTTTTTACAAATTTTAAGATCATAATCAAGTCAAAGAACCACCAACCAAATCTTCAGGAATCAAACAACCAAGACTATTCATGGAAAAAGAAATTTACTTTGGCAAGTGGATACTTGCCTTGGCTTTTGAAGGAATTTGGTCAATAATGCCCTTCCTAACAGGAAGAGATCACAACACAACCTATAAAAAGGAAAAATACCTGGGAAGAAATACTCGATCAAAGCACGAAGATAACAAGAACTCTCAACACTCGATCGAAAAAGAAGATGGTGAAATCCCAAAATGGTTACCTCGCAACGAAGATTACGGAGAGGGGAGTTCGGATCTGGCCTCGGAAGGAGATTTCAAGGCGGAAAAGGGCGGGAGATCGGCAGTCGGAGCAGGGTTGACGTCCTCCTTTCTCTTCTGCGAACAGGAGCCGCTCGACCCTTTTTTCTTTAGCGCTGGGCGGATGAATGGGGGGGGGAAGAGAATGAAAACCTAATACTAACTATATTATAAAATAATCTAATATAATATATGACAAACCATATATATAACATAAAACCTACGTATACTATAACTTATGATCATAAAATTTACAACTTAAATTATAATACAACTTATGTTAAATTATAATATAACTGAATCTAACTCCTAACTTAATCTAACACACGGCAGCCCCCTCCCCCACACGAACCCCCCCCCCCAAAATAAAATAAAAACAAACCTATTACCTCAACTTAAACAATAATTACCCCCTACACTAGCTACGCGCATAAATTAACGCCCAAAAGGACACGCGCACGAAATCTATAAGCGGCGTACACGCACGTGCACGTGCGCATTTATGCACTGGCATGCCCAAGTCACTAAACCGACCAAATGTGGAGCGCAAGCATACATTTATAAATAGTAATAAAAAAACAAATGACCCGTCAACTAGCGACCGCTGAAACGACGCGAAACGTGACGTTCACGAATTTTGACCAAACTCGCACTGTAGCCAAATACTCGGGCTATGAAAACAACGGCGAAGTCAGAAACAACTTCCGATGATCATACACTCGAGCTAATCTCGCCCGAAGCCAAAGCACAAGGATTCCCTAAGAGGCTCAGCCGGGCCTCCAAAACAGACACCGGCTAGCTGGGGAAACCATACAATAGGCTAAAACCTCTAAGAACACCTAACGAGGTACTCTAACAACGGCACAAGCCGGAAATACGCCAACGTAACGCCAAAGGAATATTCAATCAATATCGAAAAACCGGGGGCGTTACACTTATCCCGGGAGCCAACTGGCTCAGCATCTTTCGAGGACTCTTTCCCCCGTCCTACTTGGGGACAGAGGCGGTAGTTCGTACAGAGGAGTGGCTAGACATCATGTAGGAGATAATGACAGGGATATAGAGCCCTTGGGAGGAAAGGGTGCCACTAGTTGTTTCCTGTTTGGAGTCCCGTGCCAAGCGGTGGTGGAAGACAGTTTTGGAGACTACCTTTGCTGGTAAGGAGGCTACCGAGGTGACGTGGGAGGAGTTCAGGCCCATGCTGTTAGATCACTTTATTCATCAGTCGGCCCAAGACGAGGTGGAGGACTGCTTCTTATAGTTAAAGCAAGGTACCAGGACGGAGGTGGAGTACCATCGAGAGTTCAACCATTTGGCCCGTTTTGCAGACTCTTACAAGCTAGATGAGGCAGCGTACATCAAGAGGTTCTACAAAGGTTTACGGGAAGACATGAGGTATGCCGTTCTTTTCATTTTGGATGGGCCTATCACTCGTATTTTAGAGATGGAAAAAAGGTTAGAGGCAGATTGGCTCACCACCAAAGGCCGGAAGCGGCCAACAGAGGATCAGAGCCAGGGAGCCCGGAACGATACGCGGCGAGGTCGTGCGCTAGAGGTATGAAAGGTGGAAGATCATCCTCGACAGGAGGTGAGGCAAGAGCCGGGGGATCACGTGACGCTATCCCCTCAGCCTATTAAGATGCGAGATGTGCAGAGACCGGGAGGTGGGGCTTACACTCCACCGGAATGTTACCACTATCATACGGTGGGGCACATCAAGAGAAACTGTCCAATGAGAGGGATGCCTCCACCAGCACCGCAGATTGCCCCACCAGTTAAGCATTATGGAGGTCCAGGATGTGGCCAAGGACGCAGATATAAGGGTAGAGACCGCAGGCCGGAAGGACAGTAGATTTATGCACTGGACCTGGCTCAACCCAGGAACCCGGAGCAAGTAATCACAGGTACGACCGAAAAGTTTTTTTTTTTACTTAAGTTCTTTTCTTTCCTAGAAAGTATTTTCATGAACTTGAATTATTAAGACTAGGCAGGAAAACCAAAAATAGAACTCTAAGTAAAATTACAATCTCAGCCATCGTCTTCATTTGCGACAAGCCCGCACGCACTCTCTTCGACACGGGTGCTTCGCACTCGTTTGTGTCGGAGACCTTTATCCAAGGGTTAGGAGGCGTGGAGAGGATCCCAGGCAAGACGTTACGGATACGGCTGCCCGACGGGTCGGAGCTGTTCGCATCATCCCATTGCGATCTGGAGGCATGGATAGGCGGAAAACCCTTCGCAGCTCCAACGACAATTCTGTTGCTGCCTGATTATGATCTGATTCTGGGTATGACATGGCTCCATAGTAACCATGCCCAGATTGACTGCTTGGCCAAGAGGATTACCCTGAGATGTGGGGACTCGTTCGTCGTGATGGAAGGTATTAGATCCGCCTCCCATATATTCTTATCATCTATTCAGGCCGTCAAGGCCCAAATGCAGGGCGACGAGATTTATCAGATTCTCTTCGAGATGGCGGAGGTCAAGGGATCTATATCCGACGTTCCCATGGTGCGAGATTTTGAGGACGTCTTCCCGGAGAAATTACCAGGGCTACCCACACACAGAGAGCAGGACTTCCAGATATTTCTTATGCTAGGAGCCAAGCCGGTATCTAGAGCTCCCTACCGCATGGACCCAAGGGAGCTGGAAGAGTTCCGGAGTCAGCTGCATGAGTTGGTGGAAACCGGGTTTGTCCGGCCGAGCTCTTCGTCATGGGGAGCCCCAGTGTTGTTCGTCAAGAAGAAGGACGGAACACTCAGGTTGTATATCGATTACCGGGCATTGAACCGGCTAACAGTCAGGAATACCTATCCTTTGCCAAGGATAGACGAGCTGTTCGACCAGCTGGAAGGATCCCACTTATTCTCGAAGTTAGACTTGAGATCGGTCTATTATCAGTTGCGGATCCAAGAGGAGGATATACAGAAGACTGCTTTTAGTAGCAAGTATAGACTCTACGAGTTTACCGTGATGCCCTTCAGGCTCACGAATGTGCTGTCAGGGTTCATGACCCTAATGAACCGGGTCTTCGAGGCATATCTAGATGTGTTTGTCATCATTTTCATCGAAGACATCCTTATTTACTGGAGGTCCGAGGAGGAGCACAAGAGGCATTTGACACTGACCTTGGAGAAGCTATGGGAACATCAATTATATGCCAAATTCAGCAAATGCCAGTTTTGGCTGAAGGAGGTGGCCTTCCTCGGACATGTTATTAGTGGAGCAGGGTTGGAAGTAGATCCGGGCAAGATTCAGGCAGTCCGGGATTGGCCACAGTTAAAGATAGCTACGGACGTACGGAGCTTCCTAGGACTTGCCGGCTACTACCAGAAGTTAGAGGGTTTTTTTAGACTTGCCCTCCCACTTACCTCTCTGAAGAGGAAGGAGATACCATTTTTCTGGACACCATAGTGCGAGATGGCATTCCAGGAGCTGAAAAGTCGACTCACTTCGGCCCCGATACTTGCACTCCCCTCGGGGAGAGAAGGATTTCAGGTTTATGCGGATGCCTCCTACCAGGGCATGGGAGAAATTTTGATGCATAAGGGACATGTGATCGCTTATCCCTCCTGCTAGCTAAAGAAACATGAGCAGAACTACCCAGTTCACGATATGGAGATGGGAGCGATTATATTTGCGTTGAAGGTCTGGCAGCACTACACCTATGGTGTCCACTGCGACATATTTTCAGATCATAAAAATCTGAAATATATGGATACGCAAGAGGAACTGAATATCCGGCAATGCAGATGGGTGGAGTTTCTAGCGGACTATAAGTATGAGATGCACTACCATCTGGGTAAGGCAAACGTGGTGGCCGATGCACTGAGCCGGAGAGCTGCCACTTATGGAGCAGGGCCCCAGCTTATGTCCATGGAGCTACTATGGAGTTTTGAAGAGATGCATATCACTCTGGTATCATTTGATGACCCTGAGCTGTACGAGGAGTACCTGGCCGCTACGAGCACCACCTATGATATACATGACAGAGTCAGAGATTGGCAGAGACGGGATGCCAATCTAGAGCCAATTTTTCAGGCCTTGGAGCCAGGCTCAGCTGGGGACTACACGATATGAGATGATCTGATATGTTTCAGAGGTCGGACTTACATACCGAATGGAGGCCAGATTATGGAGGACATCATGGCCGAGGCTCATCATAGCAGATATTCTATACATCTCGGGATCACTAAGATGACAGCGGATTTGAAGAAGACTCTATACTGGCCAGGCATGAAGAAGGACATAACCTACTTCGTGACCCACTACGAGGCGTGCTAGTTAGTGAAGGCAGAGTGCAGACATCCCGCTGGTTTATTGAAGCACTTTCCGATGCCGGAGTGGAAATTTGTGGATATCGCGATGGACTTCATCCATGGCCTCCCTCGAACACGGGCAGGAAACGATTCTATCTGGGTAATTGTTGACCGACTTACGAAGGTGGCTAGGTTAATCCCGATCGGGAAGGAGGATACTATCAGAGTACTGGCGTGGAAGTTCATAGAGCAGTTTGAGCAATATCATGGGGTGCCTAAGAAAACCGTATAAGATCGAGATGGATGATTCAAGTCGAGGGAGTGGAGGTCCGCACAGACATACTTGGGTACTTGACTGACTTTCAGTACGACCTTCCACCCCTAGACAGATGGGCAGACATAGCGCACCAACCGGACACAGGAGGACTTGCTGAGGCAGTGTATTGTGGACCGTGGAGAACCCTAGGAGAGGATGTTGCCCCTAGTGGAGGTTTCGTACAATAACAGTCATCAGTCCAGTATACGGATGGCTCCGTATTTGGCATTGTATGGGCGGAAGTGTAGGACTCCGTTGTCTTCGATACAAGACAAGGATCTGAAGACTGTAGGCACGGACTTTATTGAGGATACTGAGGCATAGGTACGGCTGATATGGGATAGAATGCTAGAGGCGTAGAGCAGGCAGGATAAATATTATGATGCTCGGCATCGTCCAGTGGAGTTTTAGGTAGGGGATCGGGTGTTCTTGAAGATCCGGCCGATGCATGGGGTTTCACAAGTACGTTGTCGGCGGAAGAAGCTTAGCCCGAGGTACATGGGGCCGTTCAGGATCCTGGAGCGGATCGTTCCCCTAGCTTACTGGCTGGAGCTTCCACCGGAGCTGGCCGGCTTGCACGACGTTTTTCACGTGTCCTCACTTAGGAGGGCTCTACTATGCTAGGAGTTACAGATTACGGCCACTGATGGGCTTGTAGCTTTGGATAGATCTGTACATTTGGAACCGATACAGATCGACGACCAGGGGATACGAGTCTTGCGCCGCAAGAAGATTCCGCTAGTCAAGGTCTTGTGGAGGAACCAAGGACGAGAGGAGCATACTTGGGAGCCACAAGACCTGATGCAGGAAAGCTATCCGGAGCTATTTAGTCAAGTATACCTCGCAACTCCTCAAGTGGTTTAACCGTTCTTCCTAATTTCTTTTACTCGTAGAATCATCTAAAAGGATAGAGACTAATCCATTTTGTTCATTGGGGCTACCCCTTTTTTTATTGAGCAAGTAGGCATATAACTCACTTATGGGATGTTACACTTTAGTTTTGCCGGTAGAAAAACCCTATAGCCTTAACTTTAATTTCGGGGACGAAGTTTTTTTTTGTTTATTGGGATTTGTAACATCCCATTTCCCAACTAGACCCCTAGAGATGACTTTGTCCTGACTAGGTCAAGACATACCCTTAGAGAACAAAAGGACCAAGTGAACCTAGGGTTTCAGTTGAGTGTCGCTTGGTCTGCAAATAGTAAACCTAGAAACCCTAGAATTGGAGGGCAAAGTAAGTCCAACCTAAGTGGACCCTAGGGTAGGTCATAGGGTAAACCTTAAGACCCATGTTGACCCCAGTCAACACTTTGACCTTATTAGCCAAAAATGACCCTAAGCCTTATTCCTTGGGTTGGGTCCACCCAAACTATCCATTTCCACCCAATGTGTCAAAGTCAACTTACACCCCATAGGGAGGAGAAAAATGGGTTTCATGCATGGATATTTTGAATTAACCTAGGAGAGAGAATTTGAATAAAATAGGAGAGAGAAAGGATATTTTTGAGTAATATTGAGTTTGGGCCCACTTGTGTTCATGCCACTAGCCCACACATGGGCTGGCCGACCCCTTTAACCCATTTAGAAGGAGTGGGAGCAAGTGGGGCCCACATTGCATGCTTGGAGACAAGGCCAATCCCATAACCGACCCAACCTAGCCATGTGGCTTCATACCCTCCTCCCCACTCATTCCTTCAGCCCACACATGGGCTGGCCGACCCATTTAACTAAGTTAGGATGAAGTGGATGAAGTGGTACCCACCATGCATGCATGGTGATGCAACCAAGGCAAAACCACCCCCTCCCCTTGATGATATCGCCTCCCCCCTTGATATCATCGCCCCCCATATTATCCCCTCCCACACGACCTCTCAGCCCCCATTTCATTCTCATCCCAAGAGAGAGAGATAGAAGCCTTAACAAGAGCTAGAGGCCGTGAAACCCAAGAATACACCGCCACCACCGCCGAAAATGGCTCCCCGCCGCTTCTCATGTAGCATGGCCGCCGGCAAGGTCCTCCCTAACCTCTCTCTTCATGTTGTACATCTTAGGATTGTTTAAGATAGGTTTCGGGCTCGAATAAGCCCGAACCCAGCTTGCTTTTTTCTCCATTAATGGAGATCTGAAGCTCACGGGTTGGGTGGCGCCGCCACTTCCCGCTGCCCTAGCCGCCGGAAAAGACTCGCCCCTACCACCGTGAGGATAGAGGAGAAGATGGCCGGTGGAGGCGCTGCCGGTAGCCGCCGGAAAACCCCTCCCGTGAAAGCATGTTATCAGGCTGGATTTCCTGCTCTCTGGAGAAGAAATGCAATGGCTGTCTGATTTGCTTTAGGATTAGTGCCATGCAATATTATAAATCCTGTATTTATTTAATCATCTGAATAGTGCAAAATTCTGCTTTATAAAATAGACTTTTGCATGTCAAATTTAGGGCACTTACAACACCTTTCATAAAACATGCTCAACATAACTTTTTTAGGTCTTGAAGTTACCTTTAATTTGACATGTTACACATTTATTTTGGTTAAGTTTACTGCCCTATAGAGCCATTTTCCTAGGACTGGTCTTAGGGTAGGTAAGAAAATAAACTGTGTGCCCTGCCCAAACCCTAAGTCCAAATGGGCTGATATTTTGGGCTTGTGGCTTATTTAGGCATATCTAAACCCTCCCTAAAAATTGGAATTTTTGGGGAAAATAATCCTATAGTTTTAGTCAGAATTTGATAAATCAAATAATGTTGATTTTTGTAGCACCAACCCCAAAAGGCCCCAAATTTTTGTGGCCGGCCCTTAGGGGTATATTAGACCTATGGTAAAATAATTAGTAAATTTAGCCATCTGCATGTTGAGATATCGCACTTGCAAGATCTGAAAAGGTGAATTATCTTGGGCTGCAAAAAGTAAAAATCCAAAAATTGGAAGAGATGCCCTAGCCCATTTAGAGTCCCAAATGACATGGGATTTTGGGCAGTAACTTATTTATTGCATAATTAGGCCCTACCCAAAAATGGGATTAATTGGAATTAAAATAAGGGGGAAATTACTAAAATACCCCTAGGCTTGTTTAGGTGATTCTTGGAGTAGTTCAACTCCAAAAGGCCCCAAATTTTGGTGGCATGTCCATGGGGACATTATTAGGGCATTGTTAAATTTTCAGCCCATATGGACCACAGCAAGTTGGGTAAATCCCCTTGCTTGTGTTGGCTTATAAAGGGTTTGGTGTGCTTATAGCCAAATGAAATATTGAATGCACAGCCTTTTTGACCACTGGCTTAGTATTACCCTAAGTACCCCCACCTCTTGGGGAAGAAGGATGAATTAGGGTTGATTTCCCCTTGGACCCAAGTTCAAACCCCAAGGAAGGACCTATGAGAGTTGTGAAGGACATAGGGGCAAATGCTATTGTATGACCTTGCATTCTTAGTAGAAAGATAGCTTATGTATAATTAAGCCCCTGGTTGAAATGTTAGGGAATTTAGAAGTAGTTAAGTAACTCAAAAGTCAAACCCTAGCTTTAGGGTAGAAGCACTATAAGGTCAAAACAGCAACTTAACATCATCTAAAAATTGTGAAGTAGGGTAGAATGAATCTTAGGGTGAGTTGAACCCTTAGATATTTTAAGTGGAATTTTATAGATTATATTCATGGTAGTCCCTTTGTTAAATATCAAGTGTCCAAATTAGTATTTAATTTAATTTGATCAATTGGTCTAAATGGAATCTAGTAAAATTTGGTCAGTAGAGGTTTTTGACCTAAATAAAGGTCTCTGAATTTTATTATAATTTTTAAAGGATTTTATATATTGCTTACTTCACAAATATTGTAAAGGCCATACTTGGTAAATAAATCCTTTAAAAAATATTTTAACTTGTAAAAATGTGGATTTTGGCCACTGAAAATTTTAGGATGATATCTACTGTTAGAAATTTAATTATGAATCTTTGAAGTATATTCAGAGTACATGATTCACAATTATGCCTTGTTTAGATTTTTGTATTGAATTTATTTAGAATTTAATACTCTGTGAAAAATCATGAAAGTTGGCCAGTGATAATTTTAGGACTGTAGTAGTGTAATATATTTAATTCAAATTATTTGGATGATAATTTCAAGTAGTTGATTTACAAATCTTGTAATATGGGAATTTCTGCTAAAATAATTTTAGGACCGTTAAATCTTTGTATAAAATGCCAAATTTGGAAATTGTCACTTGTAGACATATGAAATTTTATCATGAATTTATGAAACATTAATCATTTCTAAAATGTATACATCATGATAACCTTGACAATGATTGTCTCTTTTAAGAAATTATTTAAATAGAGGATTAATTGAGGAAAATACAATACTCTGGAATTAAATCATTTATGTCATGATAGTACTCCAGTAAATAACTTAGATCATTCAGATGAAAACTTGAAGGACATCCTATCATGAACATCACATAGTATAGGTTGGTTCGCAAATAGTAATTAGGGAAGAGTTGTATCAAGATAAGATTTAGAATAGTGTAGAGCTAGTCTCGTGGAATTGGTTAGATGAAAGTAGATGAGTCACCATAGGAAGTTCTAAGGAGTGGCAAGAATCGAGTTGGTGCGAGTTAGAAGGTACGCGAGTTCGACGAAAGATCGTCGTTCCCGCGAGAGTGAAAGGTCTAAACTACCCTAGGTTTAGTTTAATGTAATATAAAAAGGGAATGGGTAAGGGAAGACAAGCAATAATAATAAGTGCCTTGCGAAAGGGAACATTGGTCTGTCATACCATCGTAGTTCCTAGTGCCTATTGAGAACCCCTCATAGGGTATAATCCGGAGGCAGTCCTGGGATAACGTAAACATTAAGATAAAACTGAAATAGTAATTTAGTAGGTAGAGTTTCACACAGCACACACTAGGTGGACAAGACTTGGAAATGGATAAGTTGTCCCGAGGTGTTCAAGGGGGCGCCATCCCACGGTGTTCAAAGGGATGATGTTTGGTAATTGATCCGGATGGTTTAGTCCGGGGAGCTTAGTCTCGGTTTGAGGTTGATTCAGACAGTTAGTCCGGGGAGCTTAGTCTCGGTTTGAGGTTGATTCGGACAGTTAGTCCAGGAGCTTGACATGTTGGTTTCTTTTAAGAATATTGCATGTGCATAAAAACGAATATCTAAGGTTGTGGGTCTTTGGTACTGGGTTGTCGAAGCACCGACGCCAGTAAGATAACTCGGCAAGTTTTGTTTTACACTTCGCCAAAGTTAAGTATGGCGGTCCAGTCGGCAAGAGTACGTAGGAGTCCGCTTTGTGCACCAAGCGTTGAGGCGTACGATAGGTCAGACCGGTAGTGCTATACTGGTTTTGAGGTGGGCGAGGACAAACCCAATGCTTCCGTCTGCCACTAAGGAGGTATCCTGGGAGGTAACGGCTCCGAAAGGGGAACTAAAGGTTTGTGAACACAAAGTCGGGTGCGTGAGTTGCACTGCTTGAGCATAACATACCCACCATATAGATGCATATCATAATCATTCATAATAACCAGTGACACCTAATTTATAAGTGGTATGGGACGCTTATACATTAGGACTTGTTAAATGACCCCTTGGTCTATAAGCTTGTGTGGGCAAGTTTATAAATTAAGGTTATTTCAATTTATATATATACTGCTTGTGATAACCGACACCCAGACGTATAAAGTGGTATGGGACATTTTATATGATGGGAGCCTTTTATAAGATCCCTTGGCTTATGTGTACTCACATTGGTGAAGGTTAAATTCTTTTCTTACTTTACTTATTACAACATGATTATAAATTGCTAGTTAGGTCCCCCTGTCACCTGCTTGTTTTACTCTCCACTTTCACGTCCTTTGCTTTCTTCCTCCCCGCTCGGTGCCTGGGAGCATGGGGGAAAGGGTGGGGGATGATAAGGCTTCGCCTTATAGACTAACAGTTTTCGAACCACATCATATAAGGGGATCGTGGAGCCCAGCATGGAGGAGCTGCCCAGGAGACCGGTGCGATTGGAGACAGGGAAGTCTAGCACAGAAGTACAGCAAGCTGGGACCGTGAGTTCCGATCTTTAGTAGTAGATGTTTTATTTTGCTTTCGCATGAGAGACCTGTAGTGAGGATATTGATGTACCGGGCTTAAGCCGTTCATTCCTGTACTCTTTACTATTCTGTGGAGACTCCCTTCATGGAGATTTTATTATATGTAATTTGCTGTGGACTTACATGTCTCTACTCTTGTACTGCTACTTTTTTGATCAATAAGGCCGGCAAAATCGGCGTTTTGTAGTGACAATCTTCCCGGGCACTAAGGTGTCACCGCAAAGCGGTGGTTCTGGGCAAAAGACCCCAGTTTTTACGAGTTGTTAAAAAGGCGGAATCTTACATGCTCCCACTCCCATGTTATCTCTTCACGGCCACAATTGTCCCACCGGACTTTGACCATCCCAATTGTCTTGTTCTGCAACTATTTGTCCGCTCTATCTTTGATTCGAATGGGTCTAACCTTCGTCATCATCCCACTACCGACTGATATTTGATCGGCAACAACCACTTGTGATGGCTCCTTCATCGCTTTGTGCAACACCGAGACATGAAATAGGTTATGTAAGTCTCTCAGCTCCAGCAACATTGCTAATCGATAGGCAGCTTCACCAATACGCTCTACAACTTCCAACGGTCCAAGATACCTCGGGCTCAGCTTTTTCAGCCGCCGTATCCTGGACACGCCTTTAAAGGGTTTAATTTTAAAGTATACCCAATCGCCCACCGCAAACTCCACGTTCTAGTGCTTGGCATTGAAATACTTAGCCTGCCTATCTTGCGCCACCAACAGCCGTTCACGTATCAATCGTATTACCGCGTTGGCATCATCCACCTCCTTTCGCATATACAACATTGTTCCTCCAGTCTCCGCCCAAGCCATTGGCATACGACACTTCCTACCGTATAAAGCCTCATAGGGCGCCATCTGAATAATATCCTCGTAGCTATTGCTGTAGGCGAATTCAATCATAAAGAGATTGTCTTCCCAACTATTCCCGAAATCAAGCGCACACATTCGAAGCATATCTTCCAACGTCATGTTGGTCCTTTCGTTCTTACCATCCGTTTGAGGATGAAAGACCGTACTGAAATGTAATTTCGTACCCAACAGTCGGTGGACAAACCTCCAATCACCTGAAGTGAAACGCCCATCTCGATCACTGACGATGCTACGAGGCACTCCATGTAGTCATAAAATTGTATCCACATACATCTTGGCCAACTTTTCAACGGGATCGTCCTTCTTGTTAGCGATAAAGAGCGACACCTTAGTTAATCGGTCCACAATCACCCAAACTGCATCATTCCCAGGTTGTGATCTCGGTTGTGCATGCACGAAATCCAAGGAAATATCATCAAACTTCCATACAGGGATAGGCAATGACTTCAGAAAACCTCCTGGTTTTTGGCACTCAGCCTTTACTAAGGCACAGGTTTGACACTTTGCAATGTAGTGCGCTATGTCCTTCTTCATCCCAGGCCACCAGAAAAGTTTATTCAGATCCTTATACATTTTCGTGCTCCTATGGTGAAACGAATACCCTGTGAAGTGGGCTTCATACATTACTTCTTCACGAAGTTTACCCCTATCTGGGACACAAAAGTGATTGTCCTTCTGAAAAAGGTCGTCACTAAACGAAAATTGGGCATCTGCACTTTTCGCTGTATAGTGTTGAAGGCAATCATCAAGTGTCGTTGCCTGCCGAACTCGATCTGTCAGGTCACATTGTACCTCTGTCCAGTTTAAGTACGAATTTGTAGTGGCATTCCTTTCAACACATGAAATATCCAATGCTTCTAGTTCTGGTATTAAGCTTTCATCAAGTCGTAGCAACCAATTTTCCCTTGTCGGACTCTTATAACTCAAGGCATCTGCGACTACATTCCCTTTATTGGGAGTGTAATGAATCTGGAAGGTGTAGTCACTAAGAAATTCCATCCACCTTCTCTATCACATATTAAGCTCTTTCTAGTCCAAGAAATACAACAGGCTCTTATGGTCCGTGAAGATATCGACTTTCACGCCATATAAGTAATGACGCCACAGTGTAAGTTCAAATATTACCGCTACCAACTCCAAATCATGGATGGGGTAATTCCGTTCGTGCACCTTCAACTAGCGTGAGCCGTACGCTATCATCTTCCCAAACTATAGAAGAATGCAACCTAAGCCGCTCCCTGAAGCATCACAGTAAATCTCATAACCGTCTGATCCACATGGCGTGGTCAACACAAGCATCATGGTCAAACAACTCTTTAGCTCTACAAAAGCTCGTGCGCACTCGGGCGACCAAACAAACTTCTGATCCTTCCTCATCAATGTGGTGAGAGGCAAGGATATCCGTGAGAAGTTCTCTACGAAGCATCTATAGTAGCCCGAAAGCCCAAGAAAGCTCCTGACTTCTGTTACTGTAGAGAGAACATGCCACTTCTGTATCGCAATGATCTTAGACTGATCCACCGCAATGCCCTCTTTGCTAACGATATGGCCAAGGAAATCAACCGATGAGAGCCAAAACTCACACTTATGGAATTTTGCGTAGAGCTTATTCTTTTTTAGGGTGTGAAACACCATCCGTAAATGATTTGCATGATCTTCTTCGGATTCGGAATATACAAGGATATCATCAATAAAGACGATCACAAAGAGATCCAAGTATTCCCTAATTGTTCGATGCATTAAGTCCATAAATACCGATGGCGCATTAGACAGCCCAAAAGGCATTATCGTTAACTCATAGTGACAATAGCGTGTACCAAGTGCTGTTTTAGGGAAGTCACTTTCACGAACTCTCAACTGATAGTACTCTGATTTCAAATCCAGCTTGGAGTATACAGTCGAGCCATCTACCTGATCAAACAAGTCATAAATCCGTGGAATCAGATACTTGTTCTTTTCCATTAGTTTGTTCAGTTCTCGATAGTCAATGCATAGATGCAAGCTACTGTCCTTATTTTTCACAAAGAGAACCTCCGCGCACCAAGGGGATTGACTTGGGCGTATAAAGCCTTGCTCTAGCAATTCTTGAAACTGAACCTTCAACTCCGCCATTTCTTTTGGCGCTACCCGATAAGGAGAGCGGGCCATAGATTTTGCACCTAGCACCAGCTCATAGCGAAGTCAATTTCCCTTTGGGGAGGTAACCCCAGAAGGTCTTTTGGAAATACATCAGCATAATCCGATACAACCGGCACCTCACTTACACAGGCCTTAGGTTTCACTTCCTCTACGAGTATGAAGTATAACTTCGAACCCTTCCGAACTGCCTTAATGAATTTGAGAGCGGATATCAATATCCTGCTCGTCCCTTGCATTCCATTGAACTATGTCTCGTGTTCGGTATTCTTACCCAATATAACTCCCTTTGAAGTGCAATCTATAGGCATGCTGCTCTGAAAGCCAGTCCATACCAAAGATGATATCAAACTCCGATATCGGCAATACTAATGTTTCCACCTTGAAATCCCCACTTCCTATCTTTACCTCAACTTAACAATATTTATCCGCACACATAAAACATCAGTTAGGTAGTAACACCTTCATACTGTTTGTCGTGGTCCGTATAGGCACCCTGATCCGTAAGAGGAAATCTTTAGACAGGAACGAATGTGAAGCACCTGTATCAAACAGAGCTCGTGCCGGATTGTCCTGTATAAGGACAAAACCTATAACACCAAGGTTATAACAAGTACAGTACAAATCACAAAGCACACGTACAAGTATAACACAAAGCACATAGTAAAACTATAAATCACTCGCACCTGTGACGACATCGACCTACTTGATGGCTTCTTGTTGTCCAAGGTTCTAAACTCAGGTCTGCACCTGCGATGCAGAAGACTCCGACACAGCCTTCCCCTTTTCCGCATAGGATGCACTCAGCTACTTCTCTCCCTTTGGAGGGGCAACTCGATAGTCCCGAGCAAAGGGTCCTGGCTTTCCACACGTATCGCAAGTATGAGGGTTTGAACAAGTAGACACCTATGAAATAGCTACTGAAGGAGTTTGTCCAGCAGATTTGGACTTCTTTCCCCTTTTCCTTCGGTACCCAAACTTCTCCTGACGCGGCGGCTGAACGCGGCGGCTTTAACAACCAAGTTCCCTTTGCCTTGTCCTCTTATCATATCCGCCTCCAAAGACCGAGCTGTACAGACCAAGGCTTGAAACCCTTAGCTCACAGAACTCGAGAGCAAATATCGAAGCTCATCTCGTAAGCCCCAATAGAATTGACTGGTCTTCCGCTCTTCTTTGGCGAATATAGCACCCGCATAACGTCCGAAACGCGTAAACTCCCGATGATAGTCGTCAACACTATGCTTTCCTTGAGTTAACCGTTGGAACTCCATTTCCATAGCAATTCTCTGCTGTATTGGGAGCTGTTTTGCTAAAAATAGCCGAGAGAACTCTTCCATCAAGACTCCCGTCAACTGTCTGACTGCCAAGTGGTGCAGTTCCACCTCATCCCACCATAGCAGACCCTCTCCCTCGAGTAGTAAAGTGGCTAACATGACTTTCTGTTCCTCCTCAACTCTGATCGCTTTCAAGACTCGCTAAATCCTTGCGAGCCAATCCTTTGTTTGGGCTAGAGAACCTGCCCCAGAAAATGTGGGTGTCTTGAAGCTCATGAACCGCTTCAATTGTTGACCTGCTGTTCGCGGATCAACAACAACTGCCACTGGTTCTTGCATTAACTCAGCATGCGCTGGCTCCACTGCAGGCCGAGCCTGCCCAGCTTGCTGCACATTCATAACAGCGAGTACTGTCTCCGTAATCATCCGTACAGTTTCAATTGATGGAGGAGTTGTGGGCACCTCAACTGGTGCCGCACTTTCAACAAAATTGTGAGGTTCTGACTGAACCGCAACACTTATGGTCACCTATATGTGTAGAAACACACTTTAGAGACCAATCAAATGACAAACAATACAAAAGAAACACACAGGTTCAACAAACAAGTGCATTTCATTCCTAAGTGGACATTCTTGAGTTTATGTTAGGTGTTAAAATGGAAGCATTGACATGTGCCCGCCACCCCTCAAAAGAATTTGACCACGAATTCGGAAGAGAAAGACCAACATGCTGATACCAAATTGTAACACCTCTACCCGTCACATGCAATATAATACAGGGTCTGGTCGAGGCCCCTCACCATATTTTACAAACAGGCTGAGCAGTTACTCGATAATATCAAAGACCAATGAACCTTAACACAGAGCATTCTATCGGAAGCTTCATGGTTGTAAACTTGAACTCAAGAATCACAAAGAGTGTCGACTATACAGGAAAATAGGAATGTATACAACATCGTTTGGCCTTAAGGACTTACCGGTTTCTCTTAATAAAAGGTGTGATTTACAAACATCAGCACGCAGGCCGGCCACCCATGAACAAGAGTAAACAAAACAAGCCTTCAAGGGCAGCAGTGCAACATGGGCTTCAACCCTTTATTTCCCGCTTAGGCCAGCACCACCTACAAAGAAGCAATCCACCAAGTGGTGGCAAAAATGGCAACGGTCAGCATTCAGCTGACCAATTATAATGACCCTTCCCCTAGCATGGGGCAGCGGAATTCCTTCCCTGCAAATAATTTCACACCGCATTCACATTGCATATATGTTTCACTATCCACCAAGGACGTGCACAAACATACAAGTCAATACATATTACAACCGCCGACACGACAGCCCGACGATCCGTGCACTCAGGGCACATTGTTGGTGTACCGAATACTAGGCCACACCACCATTCAGAGGTCCCATACATAATGGTTCATTATGAGCATTCCTAGTCTTTATGGCGCGCATGCCAAAGACTCTCGCTATGTTATCCTAACAGGGCCTTAAGCACCCAAGGTTAGATAACCATAATGCGAGTACAGATCCGCTTTGCCCGTAGCTCATCATTGTCAGTCTTCTTACGGGTCGACACATGTACATCTTCACCTTGCCCGTTCGCCACCAAGGCCTTTCTAGTTGCAACCTAACGGCTCAACTTCGAACATAATGGTACTCACGGACAAAGGGATTGAGCACTAAGCACCAACCCTCAACAATTTTCCTGGACATCTTCCAGTACTTCCTGCTACACCAAGGTGAAGGTATCCACTAAGGACTCCATACAAACAACCAATGTACACGGAGTCTCCTCCGATTTGCAAACAAACCATCACCAATTTAGACAAACATGTCCGGATGGGCTTCACACAGCATGCCTAAATGTACCACTCACTTCTGGTTCTAATGCAAATAAATAAGGGATGAACCACCAATCCCAAGGGAATCACGTTGACATCCACCTTTTGGTGAAGGATTCCTATGTAGATGCAAGAATTAAGGACTTCACATGTCTGAGCGGAAGATCGTTTCCCTAGGAAGACATTTCGGTGCCATGCAGAAAACTACACAGGTGGAAAGCTCCGCGACGCTCTAGCCTCTACAGAACCGAACTCAGCTCGCTATTTGGCCCACCGTAGCACAACCGGCGACCGGATTCCTCTTTTTCTTCCTCCTCTTACTCTCCCCTCTCTCTTATTCTTAGAAAGAGATGTTAAGGCTTATGATGAGAAAGAACTCCTCATTTTCGTTCTTATCTAGCCAGGAAAACACCCAGGTCCATTGGATCCCCATCAAAGAAAACGAGCGGCACAAAACCATTCCTAAAATCCAATATTTAGGCTGAGACGGCCTATGACATGCCCATGTTATAGGTCGTGTACTGTAAGCAGTACACGAACCGACTCAACCCAGAGATGAATATGGCATGTGACACGCCCGTATCTTAGGACGTGTGTACTAACACGGCTTAAGACATGCCCGTGTCCAGCCCGTGTTCTACAGGTTGCACAGCCTTGGCCAAAGCACGAGGAGGACACGCCCTCTGACATGCCCGTATCACTGGGCGTGTACTTAATGCCACTCAACGCCCTCTCATGGCGTTTAGTGCTCATAGAGAGGGACACGGCTTGGGACTCACCCGTGTCCCAGGCCGTGTGCCTCACTCAACGCCACTCAATGACTTCTCATAGAGTTGAGTGCTTGAGACAATACCTAGAGTAGGACATGGCTTGTGACACGCCCGTGTCCTAGGTCGTGTGCCTCTCTCTAAATGCTTTCTCGATACCAAAATACACACTCGAGAAACTGAGAAGGACACGCCAGTGTCTCAGACCGTGTTATTCAGTCTGAAGTCCAAACATGGGATTTTTGGGGTGTTACGCAAGGAGCCTATGCAAAGCGTCCCCAATCATCAAATAACTCACGCAGAGTCCACAACAAAAGGAGTTTATATAACCCCCAATTCACATACATCCTAACCAACTTCATAAACTATGCATTTTATACACGAAGTCTTCTTCGGTTTGAAAGATAAACATCACAAATCCAGACAAACCATCCAGACGGGCTTCACTCAACATACATATTCCGTACTACTCACTTCTGGATATAAATGCAGACTAAACCACTGGAATCTCTTACGCTTTCAACCTCTTATTGGAGGATCCCATGCACATGCATAAAGTAGGACTTCACTTATCCAAGAAGGGTATCGTTACCCTTGACGATCGCTTCGGTGCCACAGAGAAACTAACGCAGTGGCCTAGCCTCCACAACACTGAACTCAGCTCTTGATTCGGATCACTGACGCTCCATCGGCGGCCGAAAAGCTTCTCCTTCTTCCTTCCTTGCTCTCCTCTCACTCTTCTCTTTAGAAAGAGAATTGCCAAAGCTTGAATGAGATTTTATCCTCTATTATCGGCCTTATATTAGCAAGAAGGAGCTTGGACGACATGATCCAAATAGAAGGAAATTAACGGCCTTGATCTGCTTGAAAAAGCATCTAAACAGGTCTGACACGGCTTTTGACATGCCCGTGTCACAGGCCGTGTCCCTTAAGTGGCAACTGAACTGACTCAATCCAGATAAGAACACGGGCTAGACACACCCGTATCAAGCACCTGACACGCCTATTTCATAAGGTACACGCCCGTATTGAGGGGCGTGTCCCTCAATCAACACAGGACCATATTCCCCGAGAAGTACATTGCTAAGGCAGACACCTGTGTCCTTAGCCGAGTGCCAAATATGCCCTTGTGACACGCCCGTGTCATAGGTCGTGCTCTATACTCACTGCCACTCAACGCCGCCCAGTTACCAACCCGAGCAGGACACGCCCTGAGACACGTACGTGCCACAGTCCGTGTCACCTCTCAACTATCATCGACTTCATTTTCAGCGATCTCCCACGATGCACCCGAGCACCCAGAGCTGGACACACCTTGGGACACGCCCGAGTCCCAAGCCCTGTCACCCAGCCTGAACTCCAAATTGAAATTTGGGGTGTTACAACCCTCCCCTCCTTACAAAAATTTCATCCCGAAATTTAACACAACTGTAATATAAACACAACCATTCTGTCGATGCACAATATACCAAAATAATCTGAGTTAAGAGCTCAGAGGCAGCAGCTTGTCTCGCCCCACGGCATCGCACAAATGCACGAGTTTTCAACAAACTTACATACATACAATTTGTACATATTACATCACGATAATAGTAAAGTACACTCGTTACTTTACTTTCGCTCATCCACGTCCGTCATAATCCTATTTACGGACACACTCTAGCCATAATCACTCTTTTCACCACGGCTATGTCAATCACTCGTAGCGGTGATACCAAGATCAGTTCATAAGACAATAAAAAAATCTTAAGCCAACACCCAACAACCTCTTTATTCACGATCACACCATGTTTATACACACAAAATAAAGATCGTATACATAATTATAGATAGTCTTGCCCTTCTTGCTTCTTGTCGTCTAAGGGCCACTTTTGCAGTCTCGGGATATATGACCCTTTCCTTTATCGAGTGCACCTATCTTTTTCTCACCCTTCGGAGGGCCACTTCAACAATCACGGGCTAGTTGCCCCTGCTTCACACAGTTAAAACACATATATGTCTCCATGCATCCTTGCCCAACCGTTGCTCCCGAAGAAACATCCGAAGAAGTTTGTTTAGCAAGCCTGAACTTCTTCTTATCTCGCTTCCTAAACTCTGATCGGTTCGACTGCGGAACTTTGAACTCCGACTTTTCTACCGTTAAGTTCTTCTTTTACCACACCCGCTTCAACTCCTTCTCTGCCCTAGGTATGGTACCAAAATAGCATCTTCGGGCACGATGCCCCACCTTACCATAAGAAAAACAAACAAGACCTTCCTTTGTTCCCACGGTTGTGGAAGAGGTTGGCACATTATCACCGTTCCTCGCTCAGAACTGCTTCAAGTCCTTTTCCAAAGATCTATCTGCCATTACCAAGCCACAAAATCCATGCAACTTTGGTCCCACCAATAACCATCGTAGTTTATCATATATACCATTGTAAAATCTGTTGATCTTAGTCTCCTCAGGTTCAAACACAAACTCTGCATGTTGTCTCAACTCAACAAATGTAGAAAAGTACTCCTTGACCGTATATGGTCCTTGGGTCAGACACATATTCAATGGCGGGATCGATGCTCCTTCCATTGCCACCTGCTCATGGTACGCTTTGATAATCACAAAAACCACCTCCGCAATCAACCAGTCTGTCTCTACCAAAGGAGGAGGTGTGGGCACCTCAGCTGGTGCCACACTCTCATCCGAATGCTGGATTTCAGATTGCCCAGGCCCAATCCTTGTCACATATACGTGAATAATACATCGTTAAAGTCCATTCCAAAACGGCAAACATACCGAATATACACGCTCATAATCCTAGTGGACATTCTTGAGTTCAATTATGTTATCCCGACTCAACCTTATCCTCTGATACCAAAATATAACTCCTCCATCCGTCATATAGAATATAACAGAGGGTCCGGCCGGGGCCCCACGTCATATTTCACAGACAAACTGCGGAATTACTTATGAATATAAAAAACCTTCTATGCGCATCGTACCTCAGATCATTCTAGCAGAAGTTTATTAATTAAAAGAACTCATCCAACGAATGTCCACTAAATATATAAATACCCATTTTTATATAATACCAGGAATGTATACAAACACACACCGCTCACGGCCTTAAGGCCTTACAAGTTTCTCCTTAAAAAATATGATTTCTTACATCGGCACGCAGGCCGGCCACAAATGAAATCCAAAGCTTCGCACGGCCTTCAAGGGCCTACAAGTTGTAGTAGCAGTAAGGGCTTTAGCCCGCTCAGTCCAGTTCAGCCCGCAACACCTGAATATGGACGTTCACTTAGGCACAATAACAACACCCATGCCGGTCTTCGTTCCAGACACTCGGTGAACTCATGGCATGCTTACGGTGTACTTGATTATTCCTTGGGTTCCACCACCGATCAGAGGTTCCTCACAGCAACACTTGGGCAATTCAGACTGACCTACCACAGTAGTGTGACAACCGGGTATGTCCGCAACCCCCATTTGCATTGCCAGAAATCGATCTCTTATATAACCAGTGATAGGACAATACTTTCCCGTTGCTCAATTCGTTAGTATCACACAACTTTATGCTGGTCGGCTATCCTCTCCCGGTCAGCCGCAGCTTCGTATCTCACGTAGAGCAACCAATGCATGCATGCACTCACAACACAAGGAGCTTACGCAAAGCTTCCCCAATCATCAAATAACTCACGCAGAACCACAACAAAAGGAGTTTATATTACTCCCAATTCACATACATCCTAACCAACTCCGTAAACTACGCATTTTATATACGGAGACTTCTCCGATTCGCAAGAAAAACATCAACAATCAAGAGTAACCATCCAGATGGGTTTCACTCAACATACCTATTTCGTACTACTCACTTTTGGATATAAATGCAGACTCAACCACTTGAATCGCTAATGCATTCCACCTCTTGGTGGAGGAAACCATGCACATGCATAAAGTAGGACTTCACTTGTCCAAGAAGGAGATCATTACCCTTGACGATCGCTTCAGAGCCATGGAGAAACTAGATGGATGGTAATCACCGCAGCGGCCTTGCCTCTACAATGCTGAACTCGGCTCTCGATTCGGATCGCTGACGCTCCACCGACAGCCAGAAAGCTTCTCCTTCTTCCTTCCTTGCTCTCCTCTCTCTCTCTTCTCTTTAGAAAGAAAATTGCCAAAGCTTGAATGAGATTCTATCCTCTATTCTTGGCCTTATCTTAGCAGGATGGAGCTTGGACCACAAGATCCAAATTGAAGGAAATGAACGGCCTTGATCTGCTTGAAAAAGCATCTAAACAGGTCTGAAATGGCTTGTGACATGCCCGTATCACCGACCATGTCGCTTAAGTGGCAACCGAATTGACTCAATCCGGATTAGAATACGGGCTAGACACGCCTAAATCAAGCACCTGACATGCCCGTGTCACAAGGAACACGGTCGTGTTGAGGTGCATGTCCCTCAATCAACAAAGGACCAGCTTCCCCGAGAAAGACACGGCTAAGACACACACTCGTGTCCTTCGTCGTATGCCAAACACACCCCTATGACATGCCCGTGTTACAAGCCGTGATCAACACTCAACTCCACTCAATGCCGCCCAGTTACCAACCCGAGCAGGATACGCCCTGGGACACGCCCGTGTCCCAGGCTGTGTCGCCTCTCAACAATCGTCGACTTCATTTTCGTCGTTGTCCCGCGACGCAGCCGAGCACCCAGAGCTAGACACGCCAAGGGACACGCCCGTGTCCCAAGCTGTGTCACCCAGCCTGAACTCTAAATCTAAATTTGGGGTGTTATAGATGGTGTCTTCTTTTTTTCTAATCAATAGAGAAGACTAGTGTGTCTTTGATGTTGACAAAGCTCCCCCTGAGATGTTGATGGTTCAGGAAGACTTGAGCTTTGCTTCTGGGTGTAGGTCTTCAGCCTTGTCCGAAAGCAGTCGTGGATCTTTTCTAATTGAATAAATCTTTGTTGTCCTCAATGTTCTTGAAAGTAAAGCTTGAAGAACACTCTTGATTGTGATGATTGTTCTCCTTCTATCTTCAGACTTGACAAGGTGAAACACAGAGAATTTTCTGCATTGTGAGAGAGAGAGTGTTTTGAAAGATTAGTCTGTGTCATTGCTGTATATTTTTCTCTGTAAGTTCTGGTTGTTCCTTCTATATTCTTGTCTAAATTACAAAAATCTCTTTTTAAATTCTCAATCAATAATTTCTCCATTTAAATTTTTGAGTTATAGCCTTAATTGCTGGCTGATCTAGAGAATACAAACGGTTGGAATATTTCATTAATGTGTTTCCCCAACTGTCCCTTAATAAAAAACAAGTAAATATCGTTATGAATACCATAATTAATGTTGCCAATTACGGCTATATTCAGAGAAATATAAGTATTAATTACTCCGGAATAATACTGCTATTAATAAAGAAATAATGGAACAGAAGGAAGAAAACTTCTCATTCTTAAACTGGACAGATATCATCGATAACTGAATAGAATTCGTCGACCTGAGATCCAAGATCGTCGACCTAAGAATTCTAGTTCGTCAACCTGAGCTCTGCGAACTGCATATTGAGAATGGCTTACCAAAACTACACTCTGAGTTTGTCGAGCTGAGATTCTTCTAAAGAAAATTGATCGTCGACCTGAGCTCGAATATAGTCGAACTTAGCTCAGAGAATTAACTCTGAGTTTGTCGATCTGAGATTGACGATCGTCGATTTGAGATCGACGATCGTCGAGATGAGTTTGAAGAACTTCGAACAGATCCAACTGTTCTATGAAAACTTCTAAGTCTGAGTCTTCTGAGGTCCTCTACTGGCTGGTCCAAGAATGTTGAACTTAATGACTTAGCCTACACTCTAGGACTACTAGACATGACCCTGGATTTACAAGGTGGGTCAGACTCAGCCTAAATTAGTGAACCTAGCTCTAATACAACTTGGGATCCAACATGTTCATACCTGTGTTTCCAACCGTGTGCCACAATGGACACAGCCAGGCTAACATAGAGTAGGACACGACTCTGGACATGCACCACAATTAATTTAAATTAACTGGATTTTCTTCATAAATACTTATGAATTTCATATAAAATTTAGGTGGTGTTTGGTTTAGCATATCTGCTGTTGTGCGGCTCGAACGCACCACAATTTTATCAATAAGCGTTGTTTGATTGGGCTATTCTCAAACCCATGTTTATTTGTGTCCGCCCTTTTCCTTATATCGCAAAATGCGGAATTTTTTGCGGTGAAAAGCAGAATTTTCTCCCCGATCCCGTTTCCCCCTTCCTTCTCGACGAACGACGAATCCCGATACGTCCTTCCAGATGACAAAGGTCGTGGGTTTTTTCTGGTACATCACTTGCATCAGCGGACAACGACGATGATGTGAGCCACCTACATCGATGACGACGTAAATCCCGTGTGTCTCTCCCGATCCTGTTTCCCTATAGATCCCGCCAGGCTTTTTTTCTCCCAGTGGTTCGTCTCCTAAATATTTTCTCTGCATCGTTTTGATTCCCCTCTATCTAGTTGTTTTAGTTAGGTTTCCACTATTGATTTTCTCCCGCAGTTCTGTCCTTCATGTATCTCTCGCTCTGCTTGGTATGTAGCCCTTGATAATATGTTTTGTAGTCTTAACTATTATCATATTTTTCTAGTTTATAATTTACAAATCTTGTATTTTAAGCTTTATTTTTATCTTTCTTATGTTAATTTTATTGCCCCTAACTCTTCCCTCTCTTTGTGCAGCTTTTCTGAAAATTGGTCAAAATTGACCTGACACGCCCCCCTGTCACGCCCTCCCCGGGCATGACCTTGAGCGTGTCACCTGTTCTAGAGGAATCAAGAATCCAGAGGAAAATACCAGGAAAAACGGTTGTCATGCCCCCCTGACACGCCCTCCCCGGGCGTGTCCCCGTGCGTGACACGGTGCATGTCTCCCTCTGCCCGAAGCATGTCACCGCATTAAATGGCTTTTCGACTCAACACGCCAACAGTACTGTCACGCCCCTAGTCACGGGCATGACATATTGCGTGACCCCTCCTTTTCCGATGACTGACGGATTTCCGACCAATGGTTTCGATGCGACGTGCGTGTCACACCGCCCCTACACGGGCGTGACCCAGGGCGTGTCCACCGACGTACAGAAGCAATCATCCTTCACGCCATAATCTAGAGCCCAAGGTCAACCCCGTACATGTCAAGCCCACTGACACGCCCCCCCTAGGGCGTGTCGAAGGGCGTGACCAACCCGTGAGATTTTTCTATAAATTCAGACCCCCCCTTCCATTTCAGCAAGCCGGGGTTGAGAGGGGAGGTGTTGCCCCTTTATTTCTTGGTCTTTTTCATGTTCTTCCCTCTCTCTCTCATCTTTATTTTTTGTTTTCCCTTAACCCTAGATTAGTTTTAGCCTTTGTAATAGCTTTTATTGTAATTTATGCACTTGTTTTAGTTGCTTAATGTAGGGCTAGAATCGGTTTTCAATTTCATGCAATTGTAATTTCCTTTTACAAGTGTAGCTCTCTCTCTCTCTCTTTATTAATATAATTTCTCTTTATTACATTGTGTTCTTAATGCTTTACTACTCATTCCCCCTCCTCCACTCAATTAGGATTAACTAATCCTCCTTGTACTCGATCTTGAAGATCTGAGGTTCGAGCGATTAAGTTATGAAGTTTTAATTTACCTTTTATTTTTAGGTTATAGGTCTTGATTTACTCTTGATTTTTCACGGGCTGGAGGTATATTATCGATATATACTCTCCAACTTTGCTTTCATTCTGGGCTAGCCGAGAGGCCGATAGAATGAAGTGAGCATTCAAGAGTAAAGGGAGTTATACGCACCCCTCGAGAGAGGTAGACGTCTCAATCTCCCGGATTGGAGTAAAATCCAATAGTGGGGTTCACCGCATAAAGCGAGCTTTAGGCCTCTGATTTAGATGAGAGTCGGTCCGACCTTTCTAAACTCTGTTGGGCACGACTTTTAGAGAAGCGTGTTCAAGCTTTAGGAACCTCCACGGTCTTTACCCTATTAAGTTTAGGTTTTTATCACATTTCTTAGTCGACTTTAGCCGAGGTGATTCTTGATCGAGTGCATTTCCATTTCTTATTTTCTTCCCTTCGTTGTAATCGCTTCTTATAGGCCTTCAATTAACTGCAGTAGTTCTCTTTCTAGCATAATTTTATTTCCTTAATTGCAATTAGTTTCTCAAACCCTAGTTTTTCCGTCGATAAAATAATAGCCTTTGTGTGAGTAAGTGTATTCAATCGTTCCCAAATTTCAATACGACACTTGTTTCCCCTAGCTACAGTTCAATAGGTATACTTACCTCATTGGATTGCTAGTTCGGTTGCTTTTATTTTCTTCGAACCTTAGCAACCACCAAGTTTTTGGCACCGTTGCCGGGGAGCAACTTTCGTTGATATATTGAAAACACGAACCTATTAATTTTTTCTCTTCACTTTCTCATCCTCTTTCTTAAAATTTTTAAAATAATAAAAAAATTATTACCGCTCTTAATAGTAACCAACTTGACAATTTTTCTACGCCACCTAATTCTCTCGAAAAGGGCATAGCTGCTTTAAGTGCCGCTATCTTGTCTAATACCTTGCGAACCCTTCACAGGGTAGTCCTTGGGATGTTCGGGAGTAAATCTATTAAAAAAATCTATTTAAAAAAAATCTAGCTTTTCTTTCTAGTTTATTTTATTTCTCTTTCTTCTCTTCTCTTCTTTTAGTGCATGACCCGCGGGAGTTCGTCGGTTATTTTGGAATTGGACCATGATATTGAGCGTACACTTCGGAGAAGATCACGATTTTAAGGTCTTACTATCCAAGTGCCGGTTGAGGACTCCGAGTCATTCTCTACTCTAAGAATGGAAGAACCCAACGTAGATGAAGCCTTGCAAAGGAATATGTCCTATTATGCACGACCGATCTCGAGGGAACAGAATCAAGCATAGTTCGCCCTGCTATAGCAAATAATAACTTCGAATTAAAGCCTAGCATAATTCAAATGGTGCAGTAGTATGTACAATTTGACGGACTTCAAGATGAAGATCTGAACGCACATATATCAAGCTTTCTTGAAATTTGTGACACCTTCAAGATAAATGGTGTCACAAATGATGCAATCAGGCAAAGACTCTTTCCCTTCTCTTTAAGAACTAAAGCTAAGCAGTGGCTGAACACTCTACCTAAGAATTGCATAACCACCTAGAATGAATTAACCGAAATTTTTTTGGCGAAGTATTTTCTGCCAGCTAAAACTGCAAAACTTAGGAATGACATCTTTGCCTTTTGACAAATTGACTCCGAAACCTTATATGAAACTTGGGAAAGATTTAAAGAATTATTAAGATGATGCCCACATCACGGGATGTCTGTATGGTCACAAGTGCAGACGTTCTAGAACTGGCTAAATCAAAACACAAAGCAAATGATAGAGGCAGCTTCTGGTGGTACCTTAAATCATAAGACCCCGGATGCAGCTCTTGAGATTTTAAAGGACATGGACATGAACAATTATCAGGGGAATGTGCCTAGGTCCTGCCCGAACAAGCCTGCAGGTATCTTTGAAGGGGACAACGTCTCCCAGCACGCTCTACAAGTTGAAATACTAAGCAAAAAGATAACAGAGATAACTACTGCCTCCGCCCCTCGGGTATGGGAATTTGCATCTCCATCCCCCGAATAATTAGATTTTGTTAACAATATGCCTAGAAATGCTTTTAATAATTTTTCTGCTGTGAATTTTAATCCTCCTGGTTTTAATTTTCTGAATAGTTATAATCCTGCCTTAAGAAATCATCCAAATTTTTTGTGGAGTAATCCATTAAATGCTATGCGCCCGCCACCACAAAATGATTTTTCTTGCACCACCACCACCTCTTCAAAATTATCCAAAACCTCCAAGCTTGGAGGAGTTACTTTCTAAATATATCGCCACAAATGACGCTATGATAAGATCCTTTACTGGAAGCGTTCAAAGTCTTGAAAATCAAGTAGGACAGCTCGCTAAAATTATTTCTGAGCGACCCGCAAGGTCTCTTCCTTCCAATACCGAGCTCAACCTGAGAGAGCAAGCGAAAGCTATAACTCTTCGGAGTGGGAAGAAAATTCCCAGTGTAACGTCCCAATTTGCGCTAGGCCCCTCGCACGAGTTTTGAGTCAATAGACTTGACTCGGGCTCTGGGCGCACTGGCAAAAGGTGTCAAGTGTGTTGATCAGAGTGATGGGTTGAATGATATCCGATGAATTCGTCGAGAATACCCAGCCATACTCACCGATCGTCGGGTATCGGAAGCTATGCACGCCAATCGACGGGTATCAGGAATGATACTCGCCGATTCGATGGGTATCGGTGGTCGATACCCGCTGGATTCAGAGCTGCAGATTGAGAATTAGGTCAAGTGAAAATCGACGAGAATGGATGTTGATGCACACCGATCGACGGGTATCGGGAATGATACTCGCCGATCAACGGGTATCAGGAATGATACTCTCCGATTCGACGGGTATCGGTGGTCGATACCCGCCGGATTCAGAACAGTAGATTGAGAATTAGGTTAAGTGAAAATCAACGAGAATGGAAGTTGATGCACGCCGATCGACCGGTATCAGTAGCTATGCATGCCGATCGACGGGTATCAGGATGATACCCGCCGATTTTTCCTTGGACAGTTTTCCTAGTTTCCGTTATTCTATACGTGCGGACTGAACCGGATCGGGCTGGCTGTGGCTTAGCTTCCTTGGACCGGGTTACTTCAATATGACCAATTAGGGGCGGTCTAATGGGGCGTTTGACACGTGGCAGAAGGGATTTAACCTAATACATTGGTTTATAAGGGAAGATAAAGCCGAACCTTAACCATTTTGCCGATCGACTTTGGCGTCATCGCGGGCCTCGCGAAACCAACAGAGCCGAGGGAAGACGTTGGAGCTCCTGGTGGAGGCCTTCTCTCTCTCTCTCTCTCTCTCTCTCTCCTTTGTCGTGAAGAACAACAGCAACTTATGCCGCGGAGGAGGATGACTAGATCCATGGCCGGAAATGGTGGTACCGCTGGAAATGAGGTGATCTTCCTCCCCTCTCCCTTGGTGCTAGATCTGTCGTTATATTCTCGGAGAGATATCGACTCCATAGAGTCTTGATGGTGAGGAGATGATTTCCAAGGGAAAGCCATGCCTAGATTTGTTAATCTAGGTTTAGGTGTCTTCATCCTCCTCATCATTCAAGTGAAGATGAGAGAGGGATTCGTGGAGAAATATGGCTTCGTGAGGGTGAATAAGGGTGGACGAATTTCTTGAGGTGTTTTTGGGAGATCGGTGCAAGGAGGAAGATGAACGGATGCCGTTCATCTTGTCTTAAGATGTGTGCAGAAATCTGATTTCTGCACGTAACAATCTTCGTGGCCAATTTCGGGGGTGTTCTGGCCAGATCTGGGATTTCAACTAAACACAAAAGTTGTAGCCCTTGAAATTATCTTTCTAACGAGTGGTTACACGCACTCGCCGGATTTCTGTAGCCTCTGGAAACCTTGGTCGGAGTTGCTGACCGGATTAAGGCTGCACCTAAATTCTGGGCTGTGTAATGTGGAGTGCGATTTGGTGGAATTTAATGTTGCGATCCAACTTGAGGCTTGGGTGAACCCTTTTGACATAATCATCATAGTGATATGGTAAGTTGAGGTTATAAATCTGAATTCGTATAACGAGTTGTGGGCAAGCTTAATTGAAGGAAAGAGCCTGATAAAATGGGTATATATAAATTGGTAGATGTATAAATGATTTAACTATGGCCATGATATATATTGAATGGATAGAAGGGAATTAGTAATCCAATGTTAAGAGTGTTGTCTCCTTACGGGTAGCATTGTGGAAGTAACAAGTGCGGTGTTGACCGTCACTAGTTGGAATGAGGTTGAGATGAGTAAAGTTGGACGGTTGGGCTTAGCCCTCGGTGTTCATGTCCCGAGGCTCCTTCCGTATTTGATGGATGGTTGGGCATGGTCCTTGGTGTTCACGTTCCGAGGCTCCTTCTATGCCACGATTTTGTGGAATTGCATGTGGTGTGAGTCGACACGTGGTGTCGTAATCTCGGGTTAAGGATAGTGTGGCAGGTCTACGGGCTCGCCAATCGTCACACCGATGGGAGTTGACAGTTAGACCTTGGACGGTTGGGCTTGGTCCTCGGTGTTCACGTCCCGAGGCTCCTTCCGTGCCAAGTGAACAGTTGGGCTTGGTCCCCGTGCTCACTTATAGGTCTCCTTCCATATTACGCATAGGCCAGTTCGGGGCTAGGATCTTGGTGCACATTTACCCAAGAGAACCCGTTGAGCCGTAGTACGCATGTGAGCTCTGCTATTATGTTCTTAGCGTTGAGGCGTACGGAGGCCTAGGCCAGGTAGTGTGGAGACCATCCTAGTAGTGGAGATGCCCGCTCTACTGTCACTGTTTGGCCACGACGGTTGACGCCTGAGAGGTTAGCTCCCTGCTCGAATAGTGGGAACTCTAAGTCTGTGTCGACATAGCGGTTGCATGAGCTTGATCATTGGTGTGTCATTGCATTACATACATTGCATTGCACTTCATTACATACAAAAGACCCTCATTGTATAAGTTTGTATGGGCACTCCTATACCATGAGTTACTTACTGCTGAACGACCCTCAACTTATATGCTTGTATGGGCATCCATATAAGTTGAGTTACTTACTGTTATAACATTATACTCTCTTACTGTTGTAGATTAAGAGGTTGTTCATTTATAAACTACTTATATTGCTACTTATGACTTGTATACTTACTTCACCTGCTTGTACTACTGTTTTATATATTGTACCTGTTCCTTGATCTGCCCTGTGCCGAGGAGTTGCCGGTGGAGCGGATGTGAAGCCACTTAGTCTTTAGGACTAATGGTTGCTACGTCTCCCATTTTAGGAGGAAACCCCGCAGGTGGAGCAGCAGGCTATGCAGCTGGATAGCCAGGCCAGGACGATAGGGCCTAAGGGGACGGTACCGTCACTACCGTCGGTTACATATGTGAGTGAGAGAGATTTTGTTGTAGCCCTTAGGGGCAATTCTATTTACGTACTCTGATTATGTAGAAGCTTATTTAGCTTCTCTTTTGCTGTACTTATGGACTCATGCTAAGTGTGGATTGACTTCTTTATCTTATTATGGTTGGGTTGGAATTTACGTGTTGATATTAGTTGTAGCCGGCAGGATAGGCGTCTTGTGGTACAGGCTGACCTGAGTGTTAGTGTTACCGCAAGGCGGCTATTCTGGGCATAAGACCCCTCTTGTGCCGTGTTTTGTGTTCTGGGAGGGGGGTCTTACAAATGGTATCAGCTTGCTACGATCCTCCAAGGAGAAAGTCACTTAACAATGGTGCCACCCCCATTTGATTCGTTAGTTTTGGGACAAACTGACTTAGCGGAAGCAGTGGTGTGCCCATATGTAATTTACACTAAGTTTGTCCATATTTAACCTTAGATTAGCCAACCTAACCTTAGGTTTGTACCCTATGTGTAGATCTCAGTACATGCTGAGCCAGTGAGTGGCACCCCCGCCCCGTCCGTACCTACACAATTCCAACAATAAGAGCATAGGTAGACGCTCACAGCTATTTTGGACGCCTTTAGGTCCCAATCTCAGCAGGCACCTGTACAACAATATGGCCTGGGATCTAGTTGGTTAAGAATTTCCGAGCTCACTCCCCTCCCGCTTATATTGGGACAGAGTCGGCGGTGCGTACGAAAGAGTGGCTCGACACTATACAAGAATTGTTGGCAGGAATAAGATGTCCAAACAACATGGCGGTGACCCTTGTGGTGACACTCTTAGAACTGCACGCCAAAAGGTGGTGGAAGTCCCTCATGGGCTCCACTATTCGTGGAAGAGTGTACACGGACATTAGTTGGAGTGAATTCTCTGAAGCCTTTTTAGAGCATTGCATCCCCTCGACCGCTCGGGATGGTCTTGAAGAGAGATTTTTGCAACTAAAGCAAGGGTCCATGTCGGTGACAGAGTACCGACGGGAGTTTCAGCACTTGGCTAGATTCGCTGACTCCTATGAGTTGGATGATAGAGGGTACGCAAAACGATTCTACAAAGGATTGCGAGATCCCCTAAGGCAAACCCTTTTGTTTATAGCGGACTCTAGTCTGGCGGAGATTATCGATATGGCGAAGAGATTGGAAGCAGACCACTTGGGAAGTGGTAAGAGGCCAGTGGAGGGCGTGATGGAAGCCGGCCCAGCAATAGAAGGAGATTTGACAATAGAAGAGGAAGAGGATATCGGAGGGTTGGCGGGCGTTTCCCCCAGAACTTTAGAGAGGAGCTCCCGGTTCCACAACCCCCAGCATTACCTCCACCTCAATAATTTCAGCAACACGGCGGAAGGCGAGAGCGGGTGTGCTTTAAATGCAACCAACCGGGCCACATTCGACGCTACTGTCTGCAACTGTTTGGAGATGCGCCTTATGCTTCCCCTCCAGTAGCCCCTCGGGAGCGAGGGTATGTGCGTGGTCGAGGACGTAGACCACGAGGAAGAAACCCCGGACCCGCTCGGGATCAAATGTATGCCTTGGACATGACTCAAAAGCGGAATCCTCAGGAGATGATTGCAGGTACGATTTGAATTAGCCATTTTGCTTCCATCAATATTCTTTAGTAACTTATGATATACCAGACATCTAGCTTGAGTATTATTAATGACACTGAGGCACCTTAATGGCCGGCGGGAAACCGGCTTATACGTTATTTGACACCGGTGCCTCACATTCTTTCGTGTCCGAAGACTTCATCAAGGACATACACGGAGTGCAATATTTCACTAGTATTGTTCGAAGAGTACACCTCCCAGACAGATCTGAGATGACGGCAACCGCGAAGTGTGAGTTGGAGATAACCATTGGGGGAAAGACCTTTGATACCCCCGCCACAATTTTGAGAATACAAGAATTCGACCTCATTCTTGGCATGGCGTGGCTGGATTGGAACCATGCAAGAATCGACTGTGCGGAGAAGCAAATCTATTTGAGACATGGAGATAATGATGTAATCTTCCAAGGTATAAAGTTCGCACCATGATTATTGTTATCCTCAATCCAGACCTTGAAAGCTCACAAGAGAGGGGATGAAGTCTACATGATATGTTTCGAACTCAAGGAGGTGAGGGTAGATGTGAAGGATGTGCGGGTAGCACGGGATTTCCCTGAGGTATTTCCCGAGAAATTGTCAGGGTTACCCCCGCATAGAGAAGTGGATTTTCAGATTAAGCTTGTATCAGTAGCTAAGCCTGTCTCAAGGACCCCTTATCGAATGGCCCCAAAATAACTCGCAGAGTTTAGAGTTCAACTACAGGAGTTGGTAGAATCAAGGTTTGTTCGCCCCAGCTCATCACCTTGGGGAGCCCCTATTCTATTCATTAAAAAGAAAGATGGAACCCTACGTTTATGTATAGACTATCGGGAGATCAACCGACTGACGGTACGGAACACTTATCCGTTACCTCAGATCGATGAGTTGTTCGATCAACTAGTGGGGGCGATTGGTTCTCTAAGCTGGATTTGCGCTCGGGGTATTATCAGCTGAGAATACAAGAGGATGATATCCAGAAGACGGCTTTCAGCTCGAGGTACGGCTTTTGAGTTTACGGTGATGCCGTTTGGGATCACAAATGCCCCATCAGCTTTCATGAGCTTGATGAATAAAGTATTTGAGGCCTATCTAGATGTCTTCGTCATTGTGTTTATTGACGACATCTTAGTCTACTCTAAGACGGGGAAGAGCATGTTGGGCATCTGGCTTTAGTTTTGGAGAAGCTAAAAGAGCACGCCCTGTTCGCCAAGTTTAGCAAGTGTGAATTCTGGCTTAGGGAAGTGGCTTTCCTTGGTCATGTAATCAGTGGGGCTGGACTAGCTGTGGATCCGGCCAAGGTGCGTGCAGTGAAGGAGTGGTCGCCCTTGAAATCGGCAGCCGATGTGAGGAGTTTCATTGGACTTGCCGGATACTACCGCAAGTTCGTAAAAGGATTCTCCAAGATTGCCCTCCCGCTTACTTCTTTGACAAAGAAAGGAGTGCAATTTGAGTGGACACCCCAATGTTAAGCGGCATTCAAGGAATTAAAGGATAGACTTACCTCCACCCCCATCCTTGCCCTGCCGTCTGGGAAAGAAGGATTTCAAGTTTAAACAGACACATCTTATCAAGGGTTGGGAGCGGTGTTGATGCAGCACAAGCACGTGATTGCTTATGCTTCAAGACAATTGAAGAAGCATGAAATCAATTACACGGTGCATGATTTAGAGCTAGGAGAAGTGGGGTTCGCCTTGAAGATACGGAGGCATTATCTATACGGCATCAACTACGAAGTCTTCTCGGATCATAAAAACTTGAAGTACGTTTATACCCAGAAGGAGTTGAACCTAAGACAACGGCGGTTGTTAGAGTTTCTATGCGATTATGAGTTCACCTTGAAATACCACCCGGAAAATCAAACTCTGTAGCCGATGCGTTGAGCAGGAAAGTACCCGGCTCGAGCCCATAGTCTCGGTCGATGAGCTTGGAGTTGGCGCGGATGATTGAGGAGATGGATATTACATTGATATTTAAGGCTCCTTCGGCAGAATATTCAGAGTACTTGTCCAGCATGAGCATGGTTTGTGATATCCGGGACCGAATCCGAGTGGAGCAAGGATTGGATGCAGCTCTGGCCCCGGCACTCAAGTTGATCGAGGACGGGGCTACCGACGAGTACACGCTAAAGGACGGCCTCGTTTACTTTCGCGGCCTGCTCTACATTCCCAAGGGAGGTAAAGTCCGGGAGGATATCTTGAGAGAGGCACATTGCTCTCAATACTCAGTGCACCCGAGAATTTACAAGATGTACAGCGGCTTACGGAAGACGATGTGTTGGCCAGGAATGAAAAAGGATGTTCGATACTTTGTCACGCTTTGTGAAGCCTGCCAAAGAGTGAAGGCGGAGTGCAGGAGTCCTGGTGGCCTATTGCAGTCATTGCCCATCCCCGAGTGGAAGTTCGAGGGTATTTCCATGGACTTCGTACATGGGCTACCTCGCTCCCGCTCAAGAAATGATTCAGTGTGGGTGATTGTTTATCGCTTGAACAAAGTAGCCCGGTTTATCCCAATGAAGAAGGAGGCTCATGTGGATGTCTTAGTACGCCTTTTCGTGGATCAGTTTTTATAGTATCACGGTGTACCTAAGATGATAGTTTCAAACCGTGATGGTCGGTTTACGTCAAGAGAATGGAGGGTGGTACAGGCGTATTTGGGCTCGCGCATTACCTTCAGCACCGCATTTCATCCTCAGATGGATGGGCAGTCTGAGCGAACCATCCGAACATTGGAGGATCTGTTGAGGTTTTGTGTGATAGATAGGGGAGAGCCGTGGGAAAGACTCTTGCCCTTAGTGGATTTCTCCTACAATAATAGTCATCAAGCTAGCATTGGCATGGCACCCCATGAAGCCCTATATAGAAGGAGGTGTAGAACCCACTTTGTCTTGGGTGCAATACGAAGAACCAAAGGCATTGGGAATTGAGTATATTGACGATACTGATGCGGTAGTCAGATTGATACGGGATCGCATCCTTGAGGCTCAAAGTTGGCAGGCGAAGTATTATAACGCAAGGCACCGTATGGTTGAGTTTCAAGTGGGTGAAAAAGTGTTCTTGAAAATTCCGACTGATGCATGGAGTGTCACGGTTGCGGGGAGTTAAGAAGCTCAGCCCACGGTATGTTGGGCCCTATGTCATATTGGAAAGGATTGGTCCCTTGGCTTATTGGCTGGATCTACCGCCCGAGCTAGAGAATCTCCATGATGTGTTCCATGTATCGTCGCTTCAAAAGGCGTTGTTGCGGCCTGAAAAATACATCCCACAACTGATAGTAAGGTGGCGTCTGACAGATCTGTGTGACTGGAGCTTGTACGGATTGTTGATAATGAGATAAGAACCTTGCGCCGCAAAAGTGTGACTCTGGTAAAGTGCTATGGTCTAATCATGGGAAGGAAGAATTTTCTTGGGAGCCGGTGGACTTGATGCAGAAACGCTACCCGGAGTTGTTTGCTTCAGGTAGTTTTATTTAAAAGCATATGTTATTTTTGTATGCTTTACTCCTCATAGCCTTAGCCTGATTTCGGGGACAAAATCTTTTATTTTGTTTATAGGATTTGTAACGTTCCAATTCATGCTAGGCCTCTCGCATGAGTTTTGAGTCAAGAGACTTGACTCGGGCTCGGGGCGCACTGGCAAAAGGTGTCAAGTGTGTTGATCAGAGTGATGGGTTAAGTGATATCCGATGAATTCGTCGAGAATACTCGGCCATACTCACCGATCATCGGGTATAGGAAGCTATGCACGCCGATCGACGGGTATCGGGAATGATACTCGCCGATTAGACGAGTATCGGTGGTAAATACCCGCCGGATTCAGAGCTGTAGATTGAGAATTAGGTCAAGTGAAAATCGACGAGAATAGAAGTTGATGCACGCCGATCGACGGGTATCAGGAATGATACTCGCCGATCGACGGGTATCGGGAATGATACTCGCCGATTTGACGGGTATCGGTGGTCTATACCCGCCGGATTCAGAACTGCTAATTGAGAATAAGGTTACGTGAAAATCGACGAGAATGGAAGTTGATGCACGCCGATCGACGAGTATCAGTAGCTATGCACGCCGATCGACTGGTATTAGGATGATACCCGCCGATTTTTCCTTGGACAGTTTTCCTAGTTTCCGCTGTTCTATACGTGCGGACTGAACCGAATCGGGCTGGCTGCGGCCTGGCTTTCTTTGACCGAGTCACTTCAATATGACCCATTATGGGCGGTCCAATGGGGCGTTGGCACGTGGAAGAAGGGATTGAACCTAATACTTCGGTTTATAAGGGAAGATAAAGCCGAACCCTAACGAATTTGCCGATTGACTCTGCCGTCATCGCGGACCTCACAAAACTAACAGAGCCGAGGGAAGCCGTCAGAGCTCCTGGATGCGGCCTTCTATCTCTCTCTCTCTCTCCTTCCTTTGTCGTGAAGAACAACAGCAACTGATGCCGCGGAGGAGGATGACTAGATCCATGGCCGGAAATGGTGGTACCACAGGAAATGAGGTGAGCTTCCTCCCCTCTCCCTTGGTGCTAGATCCGTAGTTATATTCTAGGAGAGATATCGACTCCATAGAGTCTTGACGGTGAGGAGATGATTTCCTAGGGAAAGCCATGCCTAGATTTGTTAATCTAGGTTTAGGTGTCTTTTCATCCTCCTCATCATTCAAATAAAGATGACAGAGGGATTCGTGGAGAAATATGGCTTCGTGAGGGTGAATAAGGTTGGATGAATTTCTGGAGGAGTTTTTGGGAGATCGGTGCAAGGAGGAAGATGAACGGATGCCGTTCATCTCGCCTTAAGATGCGTGCAGAAATCTGATTTCTGCACGCAACAATCTTCATGGCCAATTTCGGGGGTGTTCTGGCCAGATTTGGGCTTTCCACTAAACACAAAAGTTGTAGCCCTTGAAATTATCTTTCCAATGAGTGGTTTAACACACTCGCCCGATTTCTGTAGCCTCGGGAATCCTTGGTCGGAGTTGCTGACCGGATTAAGGTTGCACCTAAATTCTTGGCTGTGTAATGTGGAGTGCGATTTGGTGGAATTTAATGTTGCGATCCAACTCGAGGCTTGGGTGAAACCTTTTGACATAATCATCATAGTGATATGGTAAGTTGAGGTTATAAATCTGAATTCATATAACGAGTTGTGGGCAAGCTTAATTGAAGGAAAGAGCCTTATAAAATGGGTAGATATAAATTGGTAGATGTATAAATGATTTAACTATGGCCATAATGTATCTTGAATGGATAGAAGGGAGTTAGTAATCTAATGCTAAGAGTGTCGTCTCCCTACGGGTAGCATTGTGGAAGTAACAAGTGCGGTGTTGACCGTCACTAGTTGGAATGAGGTTGAGATGAGTAAAGTTGGACGGTTGGGCTTAACCCTCGGTGTTCACATCCCGAGGCTCCTTCCGTATTTGATTGATGGTTGGGCTTGGTCCTCGGTGTTCACGTCCCAAGGCTCCTTCCATGCCACGATTGTGTTGAATTGCATGTGGTGTGAGTCGACACGTGGTATCGTAATCCCGGGTTAAGGATAGTGTGGCAGGTCTACGGGCTCGCCGATCGTCACACCGATGGGAATTGACAGTTAGACCTTGGACGGTTGTGCTTGGTCCTCGGTGTTCACGTCTCGAGGCTCCTTTAGTGCCAAGTGAACGGTTTGTCTTTGTCCCCTTGCTCACTTTCCGGGCTCCTTCCATGTCACGCATAGACCAGTTCGGGGCTAGGATCTTGGTGCACATTTACCCAAAAGAACCTGCTGAGCCGTAGTACGCATGTGAGCTCCGCTATTGTGTTCTTAGCGTTGAGGCATACAGAGGCCTAGGCCAGGTAGTTTGGAGACCAGCCTAGTAGTGGAGATGGTCGCTCTACTATCACCGTTTTTCCACGACGTTTGATGCCTGAGAGGTTAGCTACCTGCTCTAATAGTGGGAACTATAAGTCTGTGTCGACATAGCCATTGCTTGAGCTTGATCATGGGTGTGTCATTGCATTGCATACATAGCATTGCATTTCATTACATACACAAGACCCTCATCATATATGTTTGTATGGGCACTCCTATACGATGAGTTACATACCGCTGAACGACCCTAAACTTATATGCTTGTATGGGCATCCATATAAGTTGAGTTACTTACTGTTATAACATTATACTCTCTTACTGCTGTAGATTAAGAGGTTGTTCATTTATACACTACTTATATTGCTACTTATGACTTTTATACTTACTTCACCTGCTTGTACTAATTTTTTATATATTGTACCTGTTCCTTTCTCCGCCTAGTGCCGAGGAGTCGCCGGGGGAGCGGATGTGAAGCCACTTAGTCTTTATGACTAACGGTTTCTACGTCTCCCTTTTTAGGAGGAAACCCTGCAGGTGGAGCAGCAGGCTATGCAGCTGGACAGCCAGGCCAGGACGATAGGGCCTGAGGGGACGGTACCGTCTCTACCGTCGGTTACAGATGTGAGTGAGAAATTTTATTGTAGCCCTTCGGGGCAATTCTATTTACGTACTCTGATTATGTAGAAGCTTGTTTAACTTCTCTTTTGCATTACTTATGGACTCATGCTTAGTGTGGATTGACTTCTTTATATTATTATGGTTGGGTTCGCATTTACGTGTTGATATTGGTTGTAGCCGGCAGGATAGACGTCTTGTGGTACAGGCTGACCTGAGTGTTAGTGTTACTGTAAGGCGGCTGTTCTAGGCATAAGACCCCTCTCGTGCTATGTTTTGTGTTCCGGGAGGGGGGTCTTACACCCGGTATGGTAAGTGAAGAGCACGAGGAAAGCTCCGCCACCACTTAAAAAAATCTAAGCTCCGCCCCCGCTTTAAAAAATCAAAGCTCCACCCCTGTTTTAAAAATTCCACCCTCTGCAGAAGAAGTTATCACCCCCATTTTTGAAAAAGAACTCACTCAACAAACCATCTTTAAAAATAATCCAAATCCTCCTTACCCTCCGAACTTAATAAACAACGTCAGGATGATCAATACTCCCATTTCTTAGAGATGTTTAAGCAAATCCACATAAATCTGCCCTTCCATGAAGCTATTTTCAAGATACCGAAGTATGCTAAGTACCTTTAGGACCTCCTGACCAACAAGAAGAAGTTAGAGAACCTTTCGCACGTTACGTTAAATGCCGAGTGCTCTGCGGTTTTGAAAAACAACTTACCAAAGAAAATCAGTGACCCAGGTAGTTTTTTTATTCTGTGTGTCTTTGGTAATCTTTTTGTCAAGAATGCATTAGCCGACTTAGGTGCGAGTATTAACCTGATGCCCCTCTCGTTGTTTAAAAAGATAGGAATTGGTAGCCTCAACCCCACGCGCATAGCATCCAGCTCGCCGACAGATCCGTTAAGTACCTGTTAGGAATAGTGGAGGATGTCTTAGTTAATGTTGACAAGTTCATCTTCCTGGTGGACTTTGTCATTTTGGACATCGAAGAAGACGTCGAGGTTCCCCTAATACTTGGCCGACCCTTCCTTTCCACCTCCCGAGCTATCAATGACGTAAGAAATTGTAAGCTCTTTCTTCGAGTAGGCGACGACGAAGTCATTTTCTCTATCACACCTTCGACTGAAAACACCTTAGCAAATGATGACTCTTGCTTTTCCGTAGATGTCGTGACTGATGAATCCTCCTATTGCCTCTCTAATTTTGAAAAAGAATTTTCTGCTTTTTGTTCCTCCTCTTCTCTTCCAACTGAATCGCTACACCTAAGTGAAGAAAGTGTAGAATCCACTTATCTTTATCTGATTTTGAAAAAGAATTTTCCGATTTTTGTTTCTCCTCTACTCTTCCAACTGATTCACTGCAAGAAGATGCCTTGGCCACCAGCTCCACCCCTTTTAATTTTCCGTCAAAAAAAATCAATGAAGATATAGTATTTGAAAAAGAAATAATTTCTCAAACCTCTTATAAAGAACCCTCTACCTTAGAACTTAAAGAACTTCCTGAACATCTCAAGTACGCCTTCTTAGAAAAGAACTCCAAGCTGCCAGTTATAGTTTCGGCCTACCTCACAGATGCCCAAAATGAAAAACTTTTTTTAATTCTACGTAAACATCGCCGAGCTATTTCTTGGCAGATTTCTGATATCAAGGGCATAAGCCCATCCTTCTGCACTCATAAAATTTTAATGGAAGATAATTTGCGTAACTCCATTCAACCTCAGTACCGTATAAACCCGAACATGAAACAAGTTGTTAAGGGCGAGGTTATGAAATTATTAGATGCAGGAATTATCTAACCTATATCAAATACTAAGTGGGTTAGCCCTATTCAGGTAGTACCAAAGAAGGGAGGGATAATGGTAGTTAGTAATGAAAATAACGAATTAAGCCCGATACGGATGGTGACGGGTTGGCATATGTGCATAGACTATAGGAAGCTGAATGACGCCACCCGCAAGGATCACTTTACCTTACCGTTCATCGATCAGATTTTAGAACGATTATGCGGCCATAACTTTTATTGTTTTCTCGATGGCCTCTCAGGGTATTTTCAAATCCCCATCTCTCCCGAGGACCAATAGAAAACTACCTTTACTTGTCCCTTCGGCACCTTCGCCTACCGAAGAATGTCGTTTGGATTGTGTAATGCGCCAGCTACATTCCAACGATGTATGCTCGCTATCTTTGACAAGTACGTAGAAAGCATTATAGAGGAATTTATGGATGATTTCTCCGTGTTCTGTGATTCCTTTGATAGATGCTTAGAAAGCTCGAAAAAGTCTTAGAATGATGTGAATAGACTAACCTTGCCCTAAATTGGGAAAAATGCCATTTTATGGTGAGGGAAGGGTTAGTTTTGGGTCAGAAAATTTAAACGAGAGGTATTGAGGTATATATTGCGAAGATAGAAGTTATCGAGAAGATGTCGCCGCCTACGAATAAAAAATCTATAAGAAGTTTCATAGGAAACCCTAGTTTCTACCGCCGCATCATAAAGGACTTCTCCAAGATCACTAAGCCCCTCACCCATCTTCTATAAATATACGCCCCATTCATTTTTGATGACTCTTGTATTTCTACCTTCGAATTAATAAAAGAAAAGTTAATTAGTGCACTGATTATGATAGCTCCGGTGTGGGACATTCTGTTTGAGATAATATGTGATGCAAGTAGTTTCGCGGTGGGAGCCGTATTAGGTCAACGCATATCTGAAAACTTCCACCCCATCTATTATGCTAGTAAAACGCTCACATTTGAACAGGAAAATTACACGACGACCGAGAAGGAGCTCCTAGCTGTAGTATTCGCTTTCGATAAATTATGTCCTTATATTACACTTTCAAAAAAAAAATTTTTACGGATCACTCGGCCCTTAAATAACTTCTTGCCGTATTGGATGCCAAGCCGCGCTTGATTCGCTGGGTCTTACTCCTATAGGAGTTTGACTTAGAGATCCGTGATAAGCGAGGAGCCGAGGTCTTTGCCGCCGACAATCTCTGCAGATTAGACAATCCCTTTATAGAAAAATTAAATGAAAAATATTTTAATTATTATTTTCCTGATGAGAAGCTGCTTTCAATTAACACATCTACTTCTCTTTGGTTTTCACACATCGCCAACTATTTAGTGGCCCGGGTGATCCCAAAAGAGTTCTCCTCTCAACAAAAGAAGAAATTCTTTTCTAAGCTGAAGAACAATTTTTGGGAAGACCCGCATCTTTTCAGAATCTGTGCGGACCAAGTGATAAGGAGATGTGTTTCTTATGAAGGAGTTGAAATTTTATAACACTTACATGAAGGTCCGACAGGTGGGCACTATCAAGCTGCTCGCACCGCTCAAAAGTTGCTCTACACGGGTTTTTTCTTGCCTAGCCTTTTTAAAGACATGCAAACTTTTGTGAGTAGGTGTGATAGCTGCCAACGGTTGGGATACATTTCAAATAAAAATGAAATGCCGCAAAACTATTTCCTCGAGTGCGAAATTTTCGACCTCTGGGGAATCGATTTTGTTGGCCCTCTTCCTTCAAGGTTTGAAAATAAGTATAGTTTTGTTGCCATTTATTATGTTTCACGTTCGGTCAAAGCCCAAGCTCTTCCTACGAACGACTCCCAAGTTATAGTTACCTTTTTGAAAAAATTATTTTCTCGATTCGGAATGCCGCGAGCCATCGTTAGTGAAAGGGGTTCCCATTTCTGTAATGCGTAGTTTTCAAAAATCCTTACTAAATACGGTGTTACACATAAGCTGTCAACTGCCTGCCACCCCCAAACTAACGGACAAGTCGAAGTAGTGAATAGAGAAATAAAAAGAATTTTAGAAAAGACAGTTTCAACTTCTAAGAAAGACTGGTCAGCAAAATTTGACGATGCTCTATGGTCCTACCGAACTGCGTACAAAACCGCCCTCGGAGTATGCCATATCGGCTGGTCTATGGAAAATCTTGCCATTTACCCGTAGAACTAGAACACCGTGCTTTTTGGTCCTTAAGATTTTTAAACTTCGATCCCCATTTAGTTGGCAACCTTAGAAAATTTCAACTCAATGAACTCGACGAGTGGCATTCCTACGCTTACGAAAATACCAAACTTTATAAAGAGCGGATGAAGCATTTGCATGATAAGCACTTTAGGCATTCAAAAATCTTTAAGCTGGGGGACCAAGTTCTTTTATATAATTCTCGATTGCGTTTATTTCCTGGAAAATTAAAATATCGTTGGTCTGGGCCATTTTCTGTTATGCAAGTTTTTCCTTATGGTACTATTTTAATTTCTCACCCTGATAAGGGTAATTTCAAAGTGAATGGTCAGCGTCTTAAACTTTATTTCTCTAGTGATGATGATGTCAGTCCAAACATTATTAAGTATCTGCAGCACGAACTCTAGCATTGAACATTGATTTTTTGTTAAAAACTATTTTATTTCAGGACATTAATATTTTTGGACAATATAATTTTTGATGTGTCGAGCTCAACGAAGTTTTAAACATACGGAGCTCTTGGGAGTCAACCCAAGTTATATTTTTCTGTTTTCTTTATTTTACAATTTTTGCCCCGGACCGCTCCGACAAGCTGAAGCTTCTGCGATCGCCAGCTCCAACGTTGTTGAATCCATCACGAAGTCCAAAGAAGATGCTTGGGGGAGTGACATCACTCAACTTTCGCGGCAAATAATTCCGGGGAAGTACCTATTTTTCAATTCTGTACTTTAATTTTCTCTCATTCTCCAATCCCCATCTTTTGCCATTGAGGACAATGTCCATTTTAGGCTTGGGGGAGGAGTTCCTCCTTCTTTTTGCTTAGTGTAAATATTTTTTTCTTTTTGTGTATATTTTTTTAGAAAAACCAAAAAAAGAATATCTTAAAATTCCAAAAAAAAAGAAAATATTTCAAAAATCCAAAAAAAAGAGAATGTTTCAAAAATTAAAAAAATTTGTTATTTTTCTTACTTTAAAAGTTTAGACATTTTGGTTTCTCAATAATACCCATAGTTTTTGTTTTGTTTTACTCAAAATTTTCTATAAACAACTTAGTTAATTATAATATATTTAATCGTCCTTTTTAATTATGTTTTACAAGTAAAATGTTGGTCATGTTGTGTTTCTAATTCACCGTAGCATGTTAAGGTGAAATATTTTTCTAAAACTCACATTTTCTATTATGGTTTTTCCTTTTTTATTTTCTTTACTTTCTCAAAAATTCATCATCCACTATTTTCCTTTTCATTTTTGGATAATTTTTGTAAGGTCAACTTTTGAATAGCGTAGTAGATGTGAACGATCCAAGTCACTTATTATTTTTATTTTCAAGATAATTTCATCAATCTTTTTTTATTATCTAGGACTTGCTTTTTGAAATTTTTCAAATCATTGCTTTAAATTAATTTAAAAGCATGAAAATGATTTAGGCCGTTTTTGTTTTCGTTTGAGCTTTCCTGGCAACCTAAAAACTTTCACCACTAGTTATCCGCTTTTGAGCCTTTTTCAAAATTCATTTGATAGCTCCTCTTTTCATATCATTTTCACAAAGGCCAAAATGTCCAACCTATTTAATCACACTAGCCTTTTTGAGTTTCATAAAATTTTTTCATGATAATGATAGGATATTTTGTGATATTTTTGGGAAAAGTTTTTGAAAAAAGTAGTACTCAGAAGAGATGTTTGCTTTTGTTTGGCCAATTCAAAATGAAAGTAAAAGTATTTATGGCCTTTGTCTTGAAAAAGAAAAAGAACAAAAATGGAAAATAAAGAAAAAAAAATATTTTTATTTTGAATGAAATTTTTTGAAACTCTTTGTTTTGGTTTAGTGTGATTTTAAGCCTTCACGTTTATCTTTGAATTCCACTCCTAATCACATTCCTAAACAAAACGTTTCTATCCTATTTAAGTCCTTTTGATTCACGCCTTTTTGAATTTTATTTAATAACTAAAAAGAAGAAAAGTAAATCAGTTTTAGTTTTGGATTTAAACATAGATTTTTGTTATTTAGTTGATATAATTATAATTTGTTGCTTGGATCTATTAACAACTCAATGTGTTTTTTCATTTTCGTTGCTTTGCTTAAATCTATTTAAAGAATTTTGTTAAAATTTTGGATGATTAATTTTTGTTAGTAAGGTTTATAAAAGTTAAACCGTAACTAAATAATTCTTTAAGATTTACGTTTCACCTTTTCCCAATTTAGAATTTTGCATGGTACTTGTGTTAGAATAATTAGAACTTTCTAATTAGTCCTATTTAATGATTATCTAGTTTTTATATATTTGCTTGGGGACAAGCAAAGCTTAAGCTTAGGGTAATTTGATAATACGTTTTGTAGTCTTAACTATTATCGTATTTTTCTAGTTTATAATGTACAAATCTTGTATTTTAAGCATTACTTTTATCTATCTTATGTTAATTTTATAGCCCGTAACTTTTTCCTCTCTTTGTGCAGTTTTTCTAAAAAATCGTCAAAATTGACCTGACACGCCCCCCTATCACGCCCTCCCCGGGCATGACCTAGGGTGTGTCACCTGTTCTAGAGGAATCCAGAAGCCAGAGGAAAATACCAGGAAAAACGGCTATCACGCCCCCCTGACACGCCCTCCCCGGGCGTGTCCTCGGGCGTGACACGAGGCGTGTCTCCCTCTGTCCGAAGCTTGCCGCCGCATTAAATGGATTTTCGACTCAACATGCCAACAGTACTGTCACACCCCCAGTATCGGGCATGATATATGGCGTGACCCCTACTGTTCTGATGACTGACGGATTTCCGACCAATGGTTTCGACGCATCGTACGTGTCACGCCCCCCTACACGAGAGTGACCTAGGGTGTGTCCACCGACGTACAGAAGCAATCATCCTTCCCGCCAGAATCCAGAGCCCAAGGTAAACCCCGTACATGTCACGCCCCCTGACACGCCCCCTAGGGCGTGTCGAAGGGCGTGACCAACCCGTGAGATTTATTTATAAATTCAGATCCCCCCTTCCATTTTAGCAAGCTCGGGTTGAGAGGGGAGGTGCTGCCCCTTTGTTTCTTGGTCTTTTTCATGTTCTTCCCTCTCTCTCTTCTTTATTTTGTGTTTTCCCCTAACCCTAGTTTAGTTTTAGCCTTTATAATAGCTTTTATTGTAATTTATGCACTTGTTTTAGTTGCTTAATGTAGGGCTAGAATAGGTTTTCAATTTCATGCAATTGTAATTTCCTTTTTCAGGTGTAGCTCTCTCTCTCTTTATTAATATAAGTGTTCTTTATTACATTGTGTTCTTAATGCTTTACTACTCATTCCCCCTCCTCCACTCGATTATGATTAACTAATCTTCCATATACTCGATCTTGATGATCCGAGGTTCGAGCGATTAATTTATGATGTTTTAATTTACCTTTTCTTTTTAGGTTTTAGGTCTTGATTTACTCTTGATTTTTCATGGACTGGATGTATATTATCGATATATACTCTCCACCTTTGATTTCATTCTGGGATAGCCGAGAGGCCGATAGAATGAAGTGAGCATTCAAGAGTAAAGGGAGTTGTATGCACCCCTCGAGAGAGACAGACGTTAAAATCTCCCGGTTGTGAGTAAAATTCAATAGTGGGGTTCACCGCGTAAAACGAGCTTTAGGCCTTCGATTTAGATGAGAGTGGGTCGGACCTTCCTAAACTCAGTTGGGCATGACTTTGAGAGAAGCTTGTTCAAGATTTAGGAACCTCCACGGTCAAGGACCTTTACCCTATATTGTTTAGGTTATTATCGCATTTTTAGTTGACTTTTGCCGAGGGTATTCTTGATCGAGTTGGGCACGACTTTGAGAGAAGCGTGTTCAAGATGGTGTGTGTTATATGTGTGCGTGTGTGTCTGTGTTGTATGTTGGTGTGTTTGTGGGGTATGTATGTGTGTGTGTTGTGTGTATGTTTATGTGTAACTCCCCGAAACTCAAAAGTGATACGGATAGTGTTTGAACCAAGTTCGGGTCTTGGTAGGGTGAACACGGCCTGTGAAATGGGCATGTCACATAGTCGTGTCATACTCGGGTCATCGAGTTGAGGTCGGCGAGCGTTGAGTACTCGAACACGGCCTGGGACATGGGCATCTCCCAGGGCGTGTCAGGCACATGGCATGAGACACGAGCATGTCACATGGCCGTGTACTTCTCTGGAAAGTTTGGTCCTGTGTCGGCTGAGGGACACGGCCCAGAACACGGGCATGTACTAGTTGACACGGACGTGTCAAGTATGACACGGGCATGTCGACACCCGTTTCCATTATGGGATGTGACGGTTGGCGTGACGGTTATTTGCGACACGGCCCCTGGTCATGGGCATGTCGAGGACCCGACACATGCGTGTCAGGTTTGGATGCGGGCTTGTCCTAACCCGTGTTCTTTTCTGTGCTCGATATTCGTGGCTGGATCGAGGCACACGGCTTGGGACACGTCCGTGTGCAAAGCCATGTTCGGCCCAGGATTAAGAAATTTTAGGCTAATCTGAGTCGTTAATTTTCTTTAAATACGATCTGACGGCCCAGGTGAGATCGTGCTGTGTTAAGTTCGGAATAGAGGATTAATTCCTCATTTTCCTCTTAAATTATCTATTTCTAAGAAGATATTAAGAGAAGAGCGCAAGGAAGAAGAAAGGGAGGAATCCGACCGCTGGCAGAGCATCGGAGCACAAAATTGAGAACCGAGACCAGATCCGTGGAGAGAATTCCCTTGCGAAGCCTTCCATTCGGCTAGTTTCTCATGGCGCTGATGAGTCCTCTTTATATACCTATTTTTGGACTCATCTAGGCTTATTTTCTTGTCTTTGCAACCGTTTAGCGTCATTTGCACTTCTTTTGGTTCGCTACGGTTTTCCACGTCTTGTGCACTCTTTTAGCCTATTTCTGTGCGTGTGTGTATTTCCCTTTTGCTTTGCTTAATATTTATGTCTGTGACTGCCATGTCGACATCCCGTCCAGTTTTCCTGCAGGTTCTGGGATCGTGTGGGCGTCCGGGATAGGACATTCACCATTTTGGCAAAGGAGTCAATGGTCGTGCGTTTTTACCCACGCACGATCATCGACCTCTTTGGCGCACGATCACTGGTCGTGCGCAGTCATGACCTCTTCTGTGAAAGTTCTGTCCCGGCATATCGCACGATCATCAGCCATACCGCGCACGATCACTGCTCGTGCGCTGCCGGTCGTGCGCAGTCATGACATCTTTTTCCACTTTTCTGCCTCCATATCGCACGATCACTGACCATATCGCGCACGACCATTGGTCGTGCGCCAGTGATCGTGCGCGCTGTTTAATTCTGTTTTCTATAAATAGCGCAGGTCCGCCCTAATTTCGAAGACGATCCAAATCCGCGATTTTTCCGCCGTTCTTCGTCTCGGACGAGGGTTTCCTCCGTCCCCCTTCATCCTCCACCTTAGGGAGGGTCTCGGGCAAGCTTTCAACGCCAAATCAACGCCGGAGCATCCTCTCGGCCTCCTCCTTCATCCTCAAGCTTCAAGCGGAGTTTTGACCGAGCTTTCTCCATCAAGCAAGGAAGGGCCGGAGCCGCAATCTACGGATCATTTCAACGAAGAAGACGGGTCCATTGGGAGTGAGTGACAGCCTCCTCTACCCGGACGCAGTTGAGGACCGAGCTTGGACTCGGATTGACAACCCGGGATTCCAACCGTGAACCCTCAACAAGGCTTCGGATTCGGTCGATTCGCACACCTCTTCCTCTTGTTGTTGTTAGCTTAGTTATTTTCCTTGTATTGATGAGTACATTTATTGTAATTAACGCTAGTGCTAAATCATGTCTATGTGATTTGTGTTTTCGTTATATATTGCTTGAGGTGCGCCATATTCCATCCACCGCCATCATCCTTGCCGCACTAGCAATTGCTAGTGGCGTGCGTTGCGAAGAGGTGCTCACGACCCTCATTCCGCCATTCTCACCACCTCATCCGCTAGCCTACTCTTCCATCCGCCAAGCGATTCGGTGCATAGCGGCCCGTGTAGTTTCCATCCCGCCTGGCGAAGCATCGCATAGCGGCGTTGCATAGGAGTAGCTTGTAGCTTTTATTTTCTGTTTCCGCAACCATCTAGACCCCCCTTTTAGATCCGACCGAGGACTTCAATCTCAAGTCCGCCTCGACATTAACTCATCCCTTACTGTGTTCCTCAAGAGACCGACACTCGGGGATTTATTCCCAAACTTTATTACTTGTGCGACCGGTGCGCTTGCCGTTTTCCACGCATCAGGCGCCAAAGCGGATTTCAAGGGTAACAATTCTCCACTTGGACATGTGAAGTCCTTTTCTTTTCTACATAGGAAACCCGCTCCTGCGAGTGTGCGGTGAGTGCGTGGTGTTCCTTGGAGTAGATGTGAATAGTCCCCCTTATGTTTTATGTAGAATCCGGAATCGATGTACGGACTTAGGCATTGTGTGTGAAGCCTACCCGGACGTGGTTGTCTGGATCGGTGATGTTACATATTGTATGTATTGCCGGAGAAGACTCGTGCTTTGTGTTTTCGGGTTTCTACGCGGTAGATTGCCCCAGGGATTCTTGGGGATTAACTCCAAGGTGCACCCGAAAAACTATGCGGAAACGTAATTCTGCTATCTTGGCAGCCGGGGAGCCAGCCTTGAACATAACTAGGTTATGTGATGTTTGGTAATGAATTAGGATCAGGGTGAAGCTTGGCCCGCGCGTACGTCTTAAAGTGACTAGGCGGAGTGAGCAACAGGAGGGTAGAAACGAACCTGGGCTATGCGGTTCGGTGTTAGAGGCCCTAAAGTGGAACTGGCCGTTGGCATAGTCAGGAGTCTTAGACTGTGGTCAGAAAGACTAAAATTCTCCCAATGTTTGTCGTCCTGAGGATGGTGGTGAAGCCACAGAATTGACCGGATTCACCGAGAATGAGCCTTGAGTGCACGGGGTGTTTGGCCGGGCGGGCCTACACCTGTGGTGAAATATACAAATGAGACCGTTCAAGGGTGTCTCGCGGACCATTGATACCAAATTGTAACACCGCCATCTGTCGTATGGCATATAACAGAAGGTCCAGCTTGAACCCGACGCCATATACCACGGACAGTCAGAAGGGTTACCTGATAATAAAAAATACTCAACTACTCGCCCTAACACAGAGCATTCTAGTGGAAGCTTTTAAACAGTTTAAGGGAACCCAAATTTGCACAACACTAACATGAATGTCCACTACTGACCACAGGAATGAAATATAACAAATACACAATAGAGTACTTGACCTTATGGCCTTACAAATGTTCACTCTATAACATAGTGTTTTACAGACATCGGCTCGCAGGCCCTCCACACATGATAGAAATAAAATTACAGTTCGCTTTGGCTTTCGAGGGCCAGTACAGCAGCTTGGGCTTCAACCCGCTATTTGGTTCTTGGTTCCGCAGCACCTATAGGAAACATTCCACCGCACGGTGGCAAACAAAGCAACGGTCAGCTAAAGCTGACCAAATTATAACGGCCCCGCCCCTTATTCGGGATGGCGGTGCTCCTTCCCTTCATTTCATTAGCCCAACTAAACATTTAAGTGCATAAGTATATTTCTCCACAGGTTTAGGCCCGCCCGACCAAACACCCCGTGCACTCAGCGCACATTCTCGGTGAATCTGGTCAATTCTGAGGCTTCACCACCATCCTCGGGATGGCAAACATTGTGAGCATTTTAGTCTTTCTGATCACAGTCTAAGACTCCTGACTATGCCAATGGCCAGTTCCACTTTAGGGCCTCTAGCACCGAACCGCATAGCCGAAGTCCATTTCCACCCGCCCGGTGCTCACTCCGCCTAGTCACTTTAAGACATACGCGCGGGCCAAGATTCACCAGGATCCTAATTCATTACCAAACATCACATAACCAAATTATGTTATAGGATGGCTCCCCGGCTACCAAGTTAGCAGAATTTCGTTTCCGCCCAGTTTTCCTGGTGCGCCTTGGAGTTAATACCCAAGGATCCCTGCTGTAATCTACCGCGTAAAAACCCGAAAACATAAAGAACGGAGTCTTCTCCGGTAATCCATACAATATGCAACATCACTGATCAAGACAATCATGTACGGGTAGGCTTCACACGCAATGCCTAAGTTCGTACTTCGATTCCGGATTTTGAATGCAATAAAAGGGGGACTATTCACATCTACCCCAAGGAACACCACGCACACACACCACACTCGCGGGAGCTGGTTTCTTAAGTAGAAAAGAATTGGACTTCACATGTCCAAGTGGAGAATCATTACCCTTGAAATCTTCTTTGACGTCATGAGAAACTAGCCGGATGGAAGGCTTCGCAAGGGAATTCTCTCCACGGATCTGGTCTCGGTTCTCAAATTGGGGCTTCGATGCTCCGCCGGCGGCCGGATTCCTCCCATCCTTCTTACTTGCTCTCTTCTCTCTCTAACTTCTTAGAAAGAGAGAATTTAAGAGGAAAATGAGGGATTAATCCTCTATTCAAAACTTAACACAACATAATCTCACCTGGGTCGTCAGATCGTGTTTAAAGAAAACGAACGGCTCAGCTTAGCCAAAAATTTCTTAATCCTGGGCCGAACACAACTTTGCACACGGCCATGTCCCAGGCCGTGTGCCTCTATCCAGCCATGAATATCGAGCACAGAAAAGAACACGGACACGCCCGTGTCGGGTCCTCAACACGCCCATGACCAGGGGCCATATTGCAAATAACAGCCACGCCAACCGTCACATCCCATAATGGACACGGGTGTCGACACGCCCGTGTCATACTTGACACGCCTGTGTCAACTAGAGCATGCCTGTGTTTTGGGCCGTGTCCCTAAGCCGACACCGGAACAAACTTTCTAGATAATTACACGGCCATGTGACACGCCCGTGTCCCATGCCATGTACCTGACACCCCTATCCATCATATAGCATATAGCAGTTGGTCCGCCCAGACCTTCTATTATATGACATATGACAGATGAAGTCAAACGGCTCCACAATAAGGAAATATGAATGGTTAAGTTTCGTTTGGATAACAGCGGAAGTGAGGAGCTTTCTTGGGAGAGAGAGTAGACTATGATGGAAGAATACCCCGAATTATTAAACTCAGGTAATATTTAAATTGTTTTGTGTACCTTTACATAATTTCGTGGACGAAATTATTTAATGCCCCGAAACTCAAAAGTGAAATGCCCCGAAACTCAAAAGTGAAATGGGCAGTGTTTGAACGGGCAGTGTTTAAACCAAAACTCAAAAGTGAAATAGGCAATGCTTGAACGCCCCAAAACTCATAAGTGAAACGGGCACTGTTTGAATGCGCCGAAACTTAAAAGTGAAACGGGCAGTGTTCTAACCAAGTTCGGGTCTTGGTAGGGGGAACACGGCATGTGACACGGGCGTGTCACATGCCCTTGCCGTGCTCGGGTAATCGAGTGTAGGTCGACGAGCATTTAGTGCTCGAATATGGCCAGGGGCACGGGCGTCTCCCAAGGCGTGTCAGGCACACGGCATGGTACACTGGCATATGACATGGCCGTGTACTTCTCTGGGAAGTTTTGTCCTGTGTCGGCTGAGGGATACGGCCCAGAACATGGGCGTGTACTAGTTGACACTAGAGTATCAAGTATGACACGGGCGTGTCGACAACTTTGTCCATTATAGGATATGATGGTTGGCGTGGAGGTTATTTGCGACACGACCCCTGGTCATTGGCGAGTCGAGGACCCAACACGGGCGTGTCAGGATGGGACACGGGCGTGTCCCAACCCGTGTTCTTTTCTGTGCTCAATATTCGTGGCTGGATCGAGGCACACAGCCTAGTATACGGCCATATGCAAATCTGTGTTCGGCCCAGGATTAAGAAATTTTAGTCTAATCTGAGCCGTTCTTTATGTTCAGAATAGAGGATTTATCCCTCATTTTCTTCATAAATTCTCTCTTTCTAAGAAGTTAGAGAGAGAAGAGAGTGAGGAAGAAGGAAGGGAGGAATCCAGCTGCCGGCAGAGCATCGGAGAACCAAATTGTGAACCAAGACCAGATTCGTGGAGAGAATTCCCTTGCGAAGCCTTCCATCCGGCTAGTTTCTCATGGCTCCAAAGAGGATTTCAAGGGTAACGATTCTCCACTTGGACATCTGAAGTCCTTTTCTTTTCTGCATAGGAAACCCGCTCCCGCGAGTGTGCGGTGAAGGCGTGGTTTTCCTTGGGGCAGATATGAATAGTCCCCCTTGTGTTGCATGTAGAATCCGAAATCGAAGTACGGACATTGACATTGTGTGTGAAGCCTACCCGGACGTGGTTATCTGGATTGATGATGTTGTATATTATATGGATTGGCGGAGAAGACTCCATGCTTTGTGTTTTCGGGTTTCTACACGGTAGATTGCAGTAGGGATCCTTGGGGATTAACTCCAAGGCGCACCCGGAAAATTTTGCGGAAACGTAATTCAGCTAACTTAGCGACCGGGGAGCTAGCCTTGAACATAATTTGGTTATTTGATGTTTGGTAATGAATTAGGATCCGGGTGAAGCTTGGCCCGCGCGTAACTCTTAAAGTGACTAGGCAGAGTGATCAACAAGCGGGTGAAAACGGACCTGGGCTATGCGGTACAGTGCAAGAGGCCCTAAAGTGGAACTGGCCATTTGCATAGTCGGGAGTCTTAGACTGTGGTCAGAAAGACTAAAATGATCATAATGTTTGTTGTCCCGAGGATGGTGGTGAAGCCACGGAATTGACCAGATTCATCGAGAATGTGCCCTGAGTACACGGTGTGTTTGGCTGGGCGGGCCTACACCTGTGGCGAAATATACTTATGCACTTAATTTTTTTGATGGGCTAATGAAATGCAAGGAAGGAGAACCGCCATCCCGAATATGGGCGAGGTCGTTATAATTTGGTCAGCTTTAGCTGACCGTTGCTTTGTTTTCGACCGTGTGGTGGAATGTTACTTGCAGGTGCTGCGGAACCAAGTACCAAATAGCGGGCTGAAGCCCATGATGCTGTGTTGGCCCTCGAAGGCCAAAGAGAACTGTTATTTAATTTCTATCATGTATGGCCGGCCTGCGAGCTGATGTCTATAAAACACTATGTTGTTAAGTGAACATTTGTAAGGCCATAATGCCAAGTACTATATTGTGTATTTGTTATATTTCATTCTTCTGGTGAGTAGTGGACATTCATGTTAGTGTTATGCAACTTTGGGTTCTCTTAAACTATTTAAAAGCTTCTGCTATAATGATCTATGTTAGGGCGAGTAGTTGAGTATTTTTTATTATCATATTACCCTTCCGATTGTCCGTGGTATAAGACGTCGGGTTCCGTCTTAGCATGCATCTCAGTTGGTGATGAGAAGTATTTTGATAGCTCCTTATCAAGGAGGTTTCTGGTTCGATCCCCTATCTCAAGAACCCCGCAGTGGATGGAGAGGGGTTGGGGTGCATGGTCTGGAGACCTGGTTAGGCTGAACCCTTTCGAGCTTGGTGTTGGGGGTACCAGCAGCCATCCTTGGGAGCATGGCGCTGGTGAGGCCATTCATGGGTGTCTCGCGGATTCGACGATTGAAGAAGCTGAGTTCGAGATACCTTAGATCGTTTGAGATCCTGGAGCAGATTGGCGAAGTAGCGTATCGATCAAAGTTGTCGGTGGAGTTGAGTGGGCTACACAATATATTCCATGTATCGGTATTGCGGAAGGTGGTACAAGAGACTTCGTAGGTCATTGTGGTCGATCAAGTGTCGATTGATAATGGGTTTTGACAAAGGTTAAGCTAGTTCGCATTGAAGACTTTGAAGTCAAACGGTACTGCAATAAGGAAATCTGAATTGTTAAGGTCCGTTGGGATAACTGCAGACGTGAGGAGCGTTCTTGGGAACGAGAGCAGACTGTGATGGAAAAATACCCCGAATTATTCCACTCAGGTAATATTTAAATTTTTTGTGTACCTTTACATAATTTTGGGGACGGAATTCTTTAAGGGGGGAGATTTGTAATGCCCCGGAACTCAAAAGTGAAACAGGCAGTGTTTGAACCAAGTTCAGGTCTTGGTAGGGTGAACACAGCCTGTGACACGGGCGTGCCACATGGCCGTGTTGTGCTCGGGTCGTCGAGTTGTGGTCGACGAGTGCTGAGTGCTCGAACACGGCCTGGGACACGGGCGTGTCCCAGGGCGTGTCAGGCACACAACATGGGACACGGGCGTGTCACATGGCCGTGTACTTCTCTAGAATGTTTGGTCCTGTGTCGGCTGAGGGACATGGACAAGAACACGGGCGTGTACTAGTTGGCATGGGCGTATGAAGTATGATACGGGCGTATCGAAACCCATGTCCATTATGGGACGTGACGGTTGGCGTGGTGGTTATTTGCGACATGGACCCTGGTCATGGGCGTGTCTAGGACCTGACATGGGCGTGTCAAGTTGGGACACGGGCATGTCCCAACCCGTGTTCTTTTATGTACTCAATATTCATTGCTGGATCAAGGCACAAGGCCTGGGACACGGTCGTGTGCAAAGTCGTGTTTGGCTAAGGATTAAGAAATTATGGGATAATCTGAGTCGTTCGTTTTCTTTAAATTCGATCTGACGGCTCAGGTGAGATCTTGCTGGGTTAAGTTTGGAAATGAGGATTAATCCCTCATTTTCCTCTTAAATTCTCTCTTTCTAAGAAGTTAGAGAGGGAAGAGAGCAAGGAAGAAAGAAGGGAGGAATCCGGCCGCCGGCGGAGCATCGGAGCACCAAATTGAGAACCGAGACCAGATCCGTGGATTGAATTTCCACGCGAAGCCTTCAATCCGACTAGTTTCTCATGGCACCAAAGCGGATTTAAAGGGTAACAATTCTCCACTTGGACATGTGAAGTCCTTTTTTTTCTACATAGGAAACCCGCTCCCGCGAGTGTGCGGTGAGTGTGTGGTGTTCCTTAGCGTAGTTGTGAATAGTCCCCCTTGCATTGAATGTAGAATCCGGAATCGAAGTACGGACTTAGGCATTGTGTGTGAAGCCTACTCGGGCGTGGTTGTCTTGATCGGTGATGTTGCATATTATATGGATTGCTGCAGAAGACTCCATGCTGTGTTTTTTCGGGTTTCTACGTTGTAGATTGTAGCAGGGATCCTTGTTGATTAACTCCAAGGCGCACCCAAAAAACTGGGCGGAAACGTAATTTTTCTAACTTTGCGGCCAGGGAGCCAGCCTTGAACATAACTGGGTTATGTGATGTTTGGTAATGAATTAGGATTCGGGTGAAGCTTGGCCCGCGCGTATGTCTTAAAGTGACAAGACAGAGTGAGCAACGGGCGGGTGGAAACGGACTTGGGCTATGTGGTTTGGTGCTAGAGGCCCTAAAGTGGAACTGGCCGTTGGCATAGGCGGGAGTCTAAAACTGTGGTCAGAAAGACTTAAATTCTCACACTATTTTCCGTCCCGAGGATGGTGGTGAAGACACGGAATTGTCCAGATTCACCGAGATTGTGCCCTGAGTGCATGGGGTGTTTAGCCGGGCGGGCCTACACCTGTTGAGAAATATAGTTATGCACTTAATTGTTTAGCTGGGCTAATGAAATGCAGGGAAGGAGCAGCGCTGTCCCGAATAAGGGATGGGGTCGTTATAATTTGGTCATCTATAGCTGACCGTTGCTTTGTTTGCCACCATGCGGTGGAATGTTGCTTGCAGGTGCTGCGGAACAAAGTACCAAATAGCGGGCTGAAGACCAAGCTGCTGTGCTGGCATTCGAAGGCAAAAGCGAACTATTATTTTATTTCTATCATGTGTGGCCGGCTTATGAACCGATTTTTATAAAACACTATGTTGTTAAGTGAACATTTGTAAGGCCATAAGGCCAGGTACTCTATTGTGAATTTGTTTTATTTCATTCCTGTGGTGAGTAGTGGACATTCATGTTAGTGTTGTGCAACTTTGGATTCTCTTAAACTGTTAAAAAGCTTCCGCTAGAATACTCTATATTAGGGAGAGTAGTTGAGTATTTGGTATTATCATATAACCCTTCCAACTGTTAGTGGTATATGGCGTCTGGTTCCAACTGAACCTTCTGTTATATGCCATACGACGGAAGGGGGTGTTACATTATTTGTGTGTGTATGTGTGTGTTGTGTATATGTCTTGTGGGGTATGTGTGTGTGTGTGTGTGTGTGTGTGTGTTATGTATGTGTTTATTACAAAAAAATAATTGTTGGTAATTTAAAAATGTGGAAAAAAATCACTCAAAACTCTGTGTTGTTTCCAAACAACTTTTTGAAAACTCCGTTTTGCAAACTCCATTTCACCCAAACAGTTTTATAAGAAAACTCCATTTTCCAGAATCAGCACTTTCTCTATCACCAGCTTATCATCAGCAGCTTACCATCAGTAATAGCCCAACCAAATAGAGCCTTAGAGTTGGAGTATTGCCTGAGCATCTGCAGTTATCCCCTGCATGACATGGCATTAAGACACTTGTTTTCTCTTCCTTTATATAAACTTAAATTCGGAGAAAATGCGAGTTGTGACATTATGTGAGACCGAACGATTACTCGTGATTCTATTTTTGAGTAGTAATAATATATAGATATGCTCTTAGAATATTATAAACTATCTTCCAAAATTAAAAATTTCTTCGATTGTATTTTTATGAACGCGAGCCTGTGACTTTGAATGATACTCTGCCTTATAATTTCTAAGGTAGCTATGTGTTTTTCTCGTCCATGTGAGGGCTGATTTGCTTGGGACGAGCAAATGGTTATGTTTTGGAGTGTGAAGTATTTGATTTATATATTATGTTTTCAGACTCATCCGGGCTAGTTTTCACGGACGTGCACTATACTTTAGGCTCATTATTGCTTATATTTCATTTTATTTGTGTTCATACACAAAGTGCACTTTCTAGGCCCGTTGTGGCGTGCAATAGCACACTTACTTGCTAGGGGTAAGTAATTGGTGTCCCCATAGTTTTCCTTTGCATTTATGGTTTTATGTGTATGCCAGAGGCTTGTTCCTTAGCTTTGGTTTTCTTATGTAGGTGGGCAGGGCCCCATTCTACTCTTGATCTTTATTATAGGAATCACACGGTTGTGCATTTTAATTCACGCACGGTTGATGCAATCGTGCAAAGCCTAATGCCTTTTTTGTACCTCTTCCCCGGGCCGCACTGTTAGCTCTAATATGAACTATTTTTTTGTGCATGACCAAATCGCACGACCACCTATTTTTGCCAAAATATTTTAAGAAATTATTTCTCGTGTGTTTTCTTCACGCACGGTTGGATGCCACCATGTGTTAATAAAATTGTAAAATCTCTATCTTTGCTTGGGTTTTCAACATTCTATCCCCACTTGTGCGTTTTGTTCTCCCACGTGCTGTTTTACTCGCGCGTGTTCAAAATTGAATTCTTTGATTTTCTTCTAGGCTGGGTGATTCTATGTTTTAAATATCGCACTATAAACGCACGATCGTGTATTCGACCGTGAATTCATTATTTTCTAACTAGGTACAATTTAAGCCGCATGTTTCGCTCTATTTGTGATCTCATCTTCAATCCTAACCATTCTGCCATTTTCGCCATAGGGAGAGGTCCACACTCTTCCCCCTCCTCCATATATTAGGGCTTTTTACCTAGGCTGCCTCCATCATCCAAGAGCTTCAAGGAAGGGGATTCTAGACCCACACTCTCCATCAATCAAGGAAGATTTGTACTAGAAGAGATCGAGTCGTAAGACCTAGAAGACAGGCCATTAGTAGAATGTAACAACTCTCCTCTACCCCAGAAATAGTTATGGATCGAGCAAGGAGACAGATTAAAAACCTTGCGATTCCTACCGTGAATCCTCAGCAAGGCTTTGGATTTGGTCGATTCCTTTTCTCGCTTTCCTTCTTGTTTGGATTATGTAGCTATTTCACCAATTTTATGATGATGTTGCACTACAAACATTGCACTTAAATGTGTATTTCATTTTTATGAAAGTATTTTGTGTATTATGTGTTTTAAGTTGCGCCTATATTCTCCATCCCGCCATATTAGGTTGGCTGTACTAGCAATTGCTAATTGTGTGCTTTGTGTTGAGGGGATTTAGACCCTCATTTCCAAAAAGCATTTCCATGCCATCCGCAAGACTTCTCGTCCATCTGCCTTGCAAAGGTGAGCATAAAGGCCTACATAGCTTCCATCCCGCCAAGTAAAGCAGTGCATAGTGGCCTGCATCGGAGTACTAGATTTAGTTGTTTTATTATGTTTTCGAAAATCAACCCCCTTCATAACCTCGACCTCGAAGACTTCTATCTCATGTCCAACTCAAAAGATAACTCCACCTTAATATGTTCTGCGTGAGATCGATACTTGGGAAAATTTACTTTATTATATTACTGGTGCAACCGCTACACTTCTCGTCTGTGCATCAAACCTCATGATGGGCCATCTTATCCCATCACTTCAATATATATCAACGTGATGGGTTCGGATGGAGACTGGCGCTGTTCTCTGAGCTTAGGGAGGGAACTAGTTCTCTCACTAAATATCTAGATTTATCTTGGGCACCAAAAATTAAATTAAATTTTTGATGTACGATTATAGTATTCACTCTTGTAAATCGAGGGAGTATCTGAAAGATTTGGTTTAAAGATCATAAACACCTAGAGGGGGGGGGGGTGAATAGGTAAAAATCAAATTTTAACTTAGGCAATTTTCAAGGTTAATCTCAGCATAGCTAATTAAGCTGCAAATATCACAGCACAGGATAAAACAAGCACAGAAAAACACAGCACAACACACCGTGTTTTATAGTGGTTCCCCAAATCGTGGGTACGTCCACTCTCTCCCTTAACCTATCCAGCTGAGAGCTAGATTCGGCCAAACTTCCTTCCACTAACTCAGATCCTCAGATCTTACAACTCAGAATCCAACTGTTTCCTACAGCTCAAGCTTCTTCAAGTCCTACAACTCAGATTCTTCCCAAGAATCCTACCTCAGGCAAACAGCCCTACCTCAGCCCTTATCACCAGGCCTACAACTCAGATCACAAAGATCCTACCTCAGGCACTTGGCCCTACCTCAGTCTTTATAAATTTAGGCTCACAACTCAAGGATATAACTCTCCTACACTCAGTTCTATAAAAGATCTTACAGAAAAATTGATTATTAAGATGATTAATCCTTCACCAAGGTAGAGAGAGAAAGGTGTGAAGGCTTCTTGATCAGATCGGGATTGACCTGACTTCTTAAGATCCAACCTGTCTTACCTTCTTTAAAGCTTCTTGAATCTGAACAAAGTAAGGTTGATCTTCTTATAAAGTTGGAGATGATCCTCAATCCAGCTTCTTTCTTCTATTTAAAATTTGATCTGAATTCTTCTTGCAGACTTGTTCAGAATCTGCCATCCCTTGATGCCTTGTAGATATCAACTGTTAGAAAAATATCAAGTCCTTCCTTCTTTAATCTCTCTCTTTTTATGATAGAACAGGTTTTTATATAGACCCCATCTGAGGCTACCGGTTGATCCGGTTCATAACCGCCTTCTGACAGCTCTGACAGATGCGACAGCTTTGTTAGTTATGACAGTTGTCAAGTCTTCAGTCTTGACACCTGATACCTCATTATACTCTATCTCAGCAGAAAATCATCGAGACAATACTTCATATGTGTCAACATAAATAGAACATGTGTCGACACAATTCTTGATGATGTCGACACTGCTCACACAATGTCGACACAGCCCTTCTTTATCTTCTCGACACAGCTTCTGTAGAATGTGTCAACACAAGTCCCGTGTGTCCACATAATAGCTTCTAGTCTCGACATAGTTAGTGTTGACAGAATTCTTGTGTGTGTCGACACAAGTCCTGTGTGTTGACACAATTACTGCCGATAGAATTTCTGTGTGTCGACACAAGTCCTGTGTGTCGATACAATCTGGATTCTGGTGTCGACACATTTCCTTTACAAGTGTCGACACTTGTACTTAGAATATTTTTCTACATTTATTTAACATGCACATTAAAACTCAACATCCCATCAAATACACATTGATGTATATCATTTAGTTAAGTGTGTCTTCTTCCAAATTTGGTACACAGTTTTCAATTTACCCAACAATCTCCCCCTATTTGGAGAAATCATAACCCTTTGTCAATGATATACACCACTTAAAATAAAACAAAGATTATGATGTATAAAATCATTACTCAGACAGGGTAACTCATTAGCAGAAATAGCTTGTAATATCATCACAAAATATGATAAAATACAGTAAACAAGCATCAGTTTTGAATTACAAGGATTTTAGAACAAAAGATTACATAGTTCTAAATTGAGTCAATCTATCCCAAGGATTGATCAGGATCCTTGATTACAATTCCTTTGCAAGACTTAATCCTAGCTTGTACATTAGCTCCTGTGTCATCAACCAGCTTCTTTCCTTCCAAATCCTTCTTCTTGTGCTCTTTATCCTTGATCTTTTGCCTTTCAAGGTAATGAAAAGGCTTTGGGAAATACTTGCTAGGCTCCATAGAGTTAGCAGGTATCTTCCCAACTCTAAGGTCTCTTCTTAACTAGTATATGGCTTCTTGCCTCTCCTGATATTTGCTCCATTCCTGTTAAGAATACCACTTACCTCTATCATGCATATTATCTTTAACAGCTTGCCAAGCAGTAAGAATAATATTCCTGGAGGTTGGACTCTATTTTTCAAAATCATGCTTTAATTCTGCCTGTTCTCTGAACCTTTTCCTACACAGCTGAGCCTCTTTCAAATCATCCCTTACTCTTTATGCTTCTTCTTCTCTTTGTAATGTAGCTGTGGGAATTTCAACATTTTCAAGAATAACATTATGTGCCTCCTGTGGAGGGCTATACATTTGGTGTATTGCCTGCTGAATTTCTTCAAAATCAGAAGGGGGATAATGACTTGGGCTACTTCTTACTGAACCCCTTCAATGTAAGCGGGTTGAATTCCTGATTCTGTAGTGTTTTCATCATCACAAAGGGGTGGATAACCAAGAGTTGCTCAGATTCTATTGGTTATCCATTTAGCATGATCTGAGATTGCTTTGACTAATACTCTCTCCCCATTTTTGACTTCTCTTTCTATATGGCCTCTTAGATCATCCTTTTGAAACCTTACCTTATCAGCCAGATAATTTGTTCCATCATTGTAGTAGGTCCTAAACTTCTTCATTTGATCAGAGATAGCTTTTTGAGATTCTTGGATTGATGTTTGAACAACTGCTAAATCTTCTTTAATTTTCTTGTCAAACTCGGACATTACTGTAACCATTTATTCAATGATAGTAGTTGTTTTATTCCCGAGATCTTTAAAAATAGTATTTTGAGAGTCTATTAAATTATCATTCATTCTGATTTAATTTTCAAGAACAAAACCTTGTTTGACTGCAATGTCCTCTATTGCACTCTGAACCTCCTGTTGTTTCTTGGCCAAGTAGACTATAACATTACCTCCCTTTTGGAAGCAAAATGTCATTTCCTTCTTGTTCAAGTTTACTTCAAACCTAATGGATTTCAAATCCTGGGCCAAGTGGAATTGCAGATCTTTATTGTTCTCATCCACATTTTTTTCAAGAGTAACTCTTTGCGCATCCAATTTCAATTACAATTGCACAATAAGTGAACTGAAGTCTACTACAGGAGCTGGTGTTTGTGGGGCAATCTTAAACGCTTTCTTATAGCCTGAGCTCATCTTCCTGAGCTCCATAAGTTTCCTTTTCTTTGCCCTGGAGGAATCTTCATCTTTAGAGGAATCAGATGAACTAGCTATGTCTACTGTTTCTTTTGGACTAGAGGCAATGATTGGCATCTCCCCCTCAGTTCTTGCTCCTTGTAAGTCGGGAAATAATTCTTCTAGTATTACCTCTTGTTGCATCTGAACAGGAGGAATAACTTTCTCATTCTCAACAGTTGGATCCCCTGGAAACCAAAGTCCTCTTCCAGGGTTTTCTCTTAATTATGAGAGTTTTGTTGCTCATATTTATCAGGATCAGACATATGCACATTCTGTGCTTCTTTCTCGTTAGTGGTGGTTGTAGCATTATTGATTTCTGAAACTATGTTCATGACTGTGTTAGTTGCATTTTCACTATCCAGTTCAACTTCATTTATACCTCCCCCAAGGTCTGATATCTGTGGATTTTCTGGTTCATGGATGAGTGTAATTTCGGTGTTGTCTCCCCCTGGAGATGATACCGCCTAGTTATCTGGAACATGGATGGTCTCCCCTTGGTCCTAAACCTCATTGTTAGGTGATGGTGTAGCTGATTTCCTTTTCCTTAGATGTTCTTCATTTGTGTTGAGGTCAACTTGCTCTTCTGAATCACTAGAGGATTTAGGGAGCTTGGATGGTGTGTTCTTTTCCTTTATTTTCTTCTGCTGTTTTTGTGGTGCAGGAACATCTTTAGTCAATACTCTTTCCAATCTAGATAGGATTCGTAAGTATATATTCCTCATGTGATTAATCTTAGAACAAGTAGTCAGATTCATCACATCTGGAATATAAATCGCCAGATACAGGCTTAGTATTCTGCCTAGATTAGGTTTCTTGAGACTTTCTTTAATCTTTTCAAACACAAAAGCAAACCAGTTAGTTTTCACCTTGAATATGACTCTGGTCATGAGATTGAACATATAGGTTGAAATCCTATCATGTCCTCCTGATTTGCATAAAATAACCTTGCCGAGAATCTTAGATAGAAATTTGCCCTGGGAATTCATTCCCTTCCTGTTCATTGATTATCCAATATTCGTAGTGGGATCCAGTCCACACCATTGGAGAGCATCTTTTGTCATGGAAGATGTTATGTCATCTTCTTCCTTAATCATGGGAAGATGAAGTGTTTTACTTAAACTCTTCAGTGTGAGTTTCACCTTAGTACCTTGGACAGATGATTTAATCTTCATGCCCTTCGAATTCATTGATGCTGATGAGTAGAATTAAAGAACCTCCTTCTTCCATATCCTGGTAGGTTCTGAGACTAGGTACTCCAATCCATTGTCGGTGATTAGGATAATCAAGGCTTTGATTTCTTTTGTGGATGTATCAAACGCATTGCGAAACAGTTCATATCCCTCAATTACTTTGTCTTCCATCTGTGGCGCCATGGATGAAAGAGAGAGAAGAGTGTAGACTGTAGAATTTCTTGTCGACACAGGGTTTAGAGTCGAGTGTTCTGGATAGCACAATCGACTAGATTTTGTTTTCTCCTATTTATAAAATTCTTGTGAGGGTAGGTCAAAAGACGTGCCTAAATAAGAATCCTATGAGTCGACATAATATTGCATGTGTTGACATATACTTCTGAGGTCTCGACAGAGAATTGTAAGTGCCGTCATGTCTATGTGTCGACATAGATTTTTGTGTGTCGACACAAAAATCTTCTAATACAAGGTTTTGACAGAGTTATGTCGACACAAACCTTTTTTGTCAACACAGATTTTATTTCTGCATCGACACAGTTTATTCCTTTGTCGACACAACTCGTTGATAGTGTCGACACAGTGAGCTTGTGTCGACACAAACTTTCTAACTTAGCCAATTTTTTTTGGAGAAATTTTGTGCTGACCTAAAATTTTATTCTAGGTTTAACACATCTAATTCAATCTTAAAATAATTGAATTTACTTTCATCCAGAGGTTTTGTAAATATGTCATAAATTTGATTGTTAGTGTTTGTAACGCCCCAGGTTTTCGTAATTTATTTTATCATGTCGGTGACGTCATATTGACGTAAGGGCGTTACGTTTCCGCGAGTAGACGGCGCGTCGCCGTTAGCGCGTTTTGAGTTCGCTAGGTTTGGCCGGCCAAATTTTGGGATTTGCGCGGGAAGTGGAAAATTTTATGTTAGAAAATTAGATTGGCTAATTTTAGACTTTCTCGTCAAATTTCGTCGCGTTCCTAGCAATTTTGTAGCCTCGGCGCGCGTTTGGAGTTTTGTGTATTTTTTTCGTACGCCGTTAGCTTTAGAAATTAATATCTCGATAACGGTGCGTCGGAATTCGATTCCAACTTCGTCGTTGGGTTCATAGCGTCGTCATTCGCCTACGCTGCGAATTTCGTTCGAATTGGCGCGCGTTAGGCCCTCTGTATTAACGTTACACTACAATGTTATTTTAAAAATAATTCAAATAATATAAAAAAAAAACTTCTTACCATTCCCGTCGAACAGCAGCCACTCCCGTCGATCTCCTCTCATTCTGCCCGCTTCTTTTCTTTTTGGGTGTTTTTATCTTAGCTTAATAATTATATACTACTATTATTATTAATATTAATATTATTATTAATACAATTATATTTATATATAAAGTATCTTCTCTCCTCTCCCAAACCAAGCAGCCCCCTGTGCGACGTTTTTTTTCCTTCGCCATTACCGAGGCGGAAATCCTTCCGCTCATTAATCTTTCGGCGGCCGGCACCACTGTTCCGGTGGTCGAAATCGCGATCCGAGCGAGGCGTTGGAAAGCTCTCGGCGTGAGCTTCGAGATCGCGGTAAGTTTCTTCTGTTTCGTCGACCTTCTCACCATGGTTTTTTTTCGGCCCCAACCCCATTTCGTCCATTTTTCATAGATCTCGCCTCCTTGTGTCTTCTTTTGGGCGGATCTACGTTGGGGAGTAGATTGGAGACCAAATTCCGAGGCAAGTGGTGTTTCCCTAGTCAATTTCTTCTGTCGTTAATTTCGCTCCTAACTCGTAACATTTCGCATAAAATTATTCGTTAGAAAGTCACGATTTTCCATAGGTTTCACCGTCTGGAAAAATTGCGCGTGTCGCCTCGCGAATAAATTAATTTTCGCGAGCGATCTCGTCAGAAACGTAACGGTTTACGGAAGCGCCGTACTGGTTTACGGAGGTGTCGTAGTGGTCGCGACGTTTCGATCGTCTCGTTGATTTGACAAGTATAATTTGTGCAAAATGTTTAGTCGCACGAAATATTGTCGTACCGTTCCGGTCGACGTGTCGCATTGTCCGTTCAATTCGAACTAATTACACGAACCATAACTAAAGAAACTGAATAGTATGTTATGAATTAAAGGAATTATGAAATGGTCTGTGCGCGTGGGGTTTCTCCCACGACACAAGTTTATGAAATGAAGAAAGCTTGAAATGGTCTGTGCGCGTTGGGGTTTCTCCCACGGCACAGTGCCTTAGGGCGAAGTCTGTGCGCGTGGTGGATTTTCATCCCCGGCATGTTACCTTAGCTGTAGGACTGTGTGCGTTGGGGTTTCTCCCTCAGCATAGTGACTTTAGGCTGGGTTTATGCACGTAGTGGACCTACTCCCCCGGCACAACACTCTGTCCCGATGAGCCGATTTGTCTCAATTTAAAATACTGAAAAACTAGAATACCGAAGAAAAAGTATAGAGTAGAACTCTGATAGTAGGTGTGATTGTTTGGGCAGGCTGTTCTAGCCTAGTTCTCCTGACTTGTTAGATTTCCTATTTTGATTTCCTATACCATGTTCCTGACTCCTTTTGCAGCTGTTTGTTTTACCTCGCTCATTTCGAGGTTTGTTAGCTTTCTTTTTACTCTTGCACCGCTTGTAGCTTGCTTTCTGATGTGTTCTTCTTTTGAATACCCCAGGTCCAGGGCAGGAGCAGAGTTAGCTGATAGGGTAGTGTTGCAGGTGTTGCGGGTTGCTGCCACTGCTTTTGGTTTCACCTCAGGGTGTTGAGGTAGACTTTTGTTAGACTTGATAGATTTTCTATGGGTTCCTTTCAGCTGTTGACGCCCATAGTTTTAGACTTTCTGTGATAGACTACTTACTACTTGTGTTGTTTTACTTACTTTTAGCTAATTAGTACTTGCTCTCTGGGAATGCTTTATGTTAGGATACATGTTAGGTATTTTAATATAAAATAAAACTGCATTTTTTTACATGACTCTTTAGCTTGCTTTTCAAAAGATCAAATCACTATTTTAAGGGCTATAAAACTGTTTTCTTACTTATAGTAAATCTAGAAGTGACATGTTCATTGTATTTTATGATGAATTTTTATTCTCATATAGGATGATAAATGAATCAAACTAGTGTTTTCCGCTGTGTAAACCTATACTTTCTAACCCGTGGACTAGTTGATCCACTAGACCGAGGGACACGGTCAGCATACATAATAATAAAACAATGTTTTTAAACATTACTCATAGTCTTTTTATAAAAATAAGTGATAGGACAGGGTTGCCTGAACATCTGCAATTGTCCCCTGCACGGTGTGGCATCACGACACGCGTTTTCTCTGGCTCTGACGTATTATTTTATACGGAGAAAATGCAGGTTGTGACAGTTGGTATCAGAGGGAGGTTTTGCAAGAGGGTGGGTTGGTTTGGCAAGGCAGTCGAACAACTTTCCCTTAAGCAAAACCTCCAGCGTATAGTTTCATTTCATTGCATACACACAGCATTATGTCATCCGTAGATCTTGATGGAAGCATGAACACTACACTCATAGCATAATAAGAAGTATATGAGGCATATTATGTAGTATGGGATGCATAATATGTGTTTGTATATGGATCCACAATAGGTGGCAACATGTAACAGTTATGTAGTATGGGATGCATAACCACCATTACATGGATGCCCATTAGCACGTTTTACTTTTTCGTTGCATACAATATTATGTAGTATGAGATGCATAGTATTGTATGTGTACGCCGCTCATAACATGCACTAGGGCCTTTTTAGAATGCATAACACTTCATACATAACATATCATTGCATAAGCACACGTGCCAAGTTAAAGATCTACATGATGACATATGTACACACATGATTGTAAAAAAAATTTTGATCATTTATGCATTCATATCATTATCACAAGTGTCAGTGAGAGCATAACATCATTTATTGATTCCCAGAGCAAGGTAACTGCTAGAGCAAGTATCTGTCTATTCCGATCTGATCTGAGTTAGGATATCTGAGTTTCTAGCTTAGGTGTCTTAAACTAGGTATTAATTGTAGTATGTTTGTTCTATAGAAATGCCGGCAAAGCGTATTGCGACGAGATCGACTCCCCAGTCTGAGGGCGAGTCTTCCGGTGCTCAGAGTGAAGTAGTGATCGAAGGATTGCGTCAAAGTAATGAGGCCTTGACAAGACAGATGTTGGACATGCAGTCACAGATTCAGTCGTTATTAGCTGTCGCTGCTAGGCAGCAGCCTATAGCTTAGGACCCTATCGTAGAACAAGCTATTCCTACTCCTACTGCGTTAGTGCCCCCAGTTGCACTTCCTCCAGCGATGAATTTCATTTCTCATTTCCAGCGTTTGGGACCCCCTACCTATGATGGTAGGGCAGACTTTCTGCGTTAGATGATTGGATCATAGCCATCGAAGAGATGTTCTCTTATTCTGGCATCTCCGCCGATCAGAAGGTAATGATCAAGGCTTATCTACTCAAAGGGCTTGCGAAAAGTTGGTGGATCAAAGACAAGGAGAACCTTACAGAAGGATGTGCGTGGGATTCTTTTAAGAGTATGTTGCAAAAGAAGTTTCTTCCGTCAGTCGAGCAAGACCGTCTGATGAATAATTTCCTGTATCTTAAGCAGAGACAACTTACTGTCAGCGAGTACGAGATCGAATTCAGTAAGCTCAGTCGTTTTTCCCCTGAGCTAGTAGCATCTGAAGAAAACAGAGTAAAACGCTTCTTGGATGGTCTGAGGTTTGACATCCAGCAATTGACAAGTGCGTACAGATCAGAGACCTTTGTAGAAGTGATGGAAGCTGCCTTGAAGGTTGAGTCGATAGAAAATGCAAAGAATGAAGGAATGATGGCAAGAAAAGATAAGAAAATTCTGATGATAGTGGTGGTGCAAGGGCGTCTGGCCCTGTGGTGAAGAAAGATCGAAAAGAAGTATGCAGCTTCTGTGGCAAGCCAGGACACCCGATGGAAAGGTGCTTTAAAAGGCGGGATACGCAGAAGCAGTCTCAGGTTCACGCGATTCAAGATGCACCGAAAGGAACCCTTGACTATACCTATTGCCAGAGGAGCGGGCACGATGTGGCTCATTATCATAAGAAGGCTGGAGCTTGTTTTCTCTGCGGCCAGAAAGGGCACATTAAGGCTAATTGCCCGCAGGTCCAACCTGCATTGCATGTAGTTCCGTTGTAGACTCTACCGCCGCCCCCTATACTCATGGACAAGGGAAAAGGAAAGTTGAATGTGCTGACAAAGGAAGAAGCTCAATCATCAGCTCAAGTGATCTCTGGTTAGTCTCTATCTCAGCTAGTAATCTGTTTTGGTAGTCTTTTAGTTCTTGTATGTTAGTTGTGCGCGCATTGTGTTTAGGTGAAGTTAAGGTAAAGGATAAGTGGGCGCGCGTTCTGTTTGATTCGGGTGCTACTCACTCATTTGTAGCGAGGAGTTTTGTAGACCGACATCGATGGGATCTCGACCAGCTTGACACTTCTCTGAATGTCAAATTCCCTTCAGGAGAGTTGGTGATGTCAAGTTAGGGTATCCAAAAATGCCCTATCTTCCTAGGTGGTTTTCTAGCTTTTGTGGATTTGAAGTTGTTAGACTTGGAATACTTCGACGTGATTTTGGGCATGGATTGGCTGTCCAGCTATGATGCCGTCATTCAGTGCAAGCAAAAGCGCTTGGATTTCAAAGATGACAAAGGCCAGCCCATGAGTGTGTATGGTATATCGCGTCAGGAATCTCCAATCATTTCTGCAGTGCGTGCTCGTAAGTTTCTAGAGTCGGGCTATGATTCTTTTCTTGTCTCTGTTTCTGTTTTGGAAATCGCACCTGTTGTGCCTCAGGTTGAGGACGTTTCTGTGGTGTGCGAGTTTCCGGATGTCTTTCCAGTTAGTCTTCCAGGGCTTCCACCTGAGCGAGAGGTGGAGTTTGTTATAGATCTCGAGCCAGGCACTCGCCCTATCGCGAAAGCACCGTACCGCATGGCTTCGCGTGACTTAGAGGAGCTGCGTTCTCAGTTAGATGAACTGCTTCAGTGTGGTTTTATTAGACCCAGTTCTTCCCCTGGGGTGCACCAGTCCTCTTCGTGAAGAAAAAGGATGGAACAATGAGGCTTTGTATAGATTATAGAGAGCTAAACAAGGTGACCATCAAAAATAGATATCCATTGCCAAGGATAGACGACTTGTTTGATCAGCTTCGGGGTAGTTCCGTATTCTCGAAGATTGAACTTCGTTCGGGCTACCATCAGTTGAGAATCCGTGAGTCAGACGTGCCGCGAACTGCTTTTCGTTCCCGATATGGTCACTTTGAATTCTGGTGATGTCGTTTGGATTAACAAATGCACCGTCAGTTTTATGGACATGATGAATAGAGGATTCAAAGATTTTCTTGATAAGTTTGTGGTGGTATTCATTGATGATGTTCTCGTATATTCTAGAAATGCTGAAGAGCACGCCTTGCACATGCGACTGGTCTTGGCTACTCTGCGAGAGCACAAACTGTATGCGAAGCTTAGCAAGTGTGAGTTCTGGTTATCTCAAGTGTCATTCCTAGGACACATTATAAGCAAGGACGGTATCTTAGTGGATCCCTCAAAGATAGCTGCAGTCTTGGAATGGAAGAGTCCTGCGACGCCTAAGGAGATAAGGAGCTTCTTAGGGTTGGCAGGTTATTACAGAAGATTTGTGGAAGGATTCTCTGTGCTTTCTTCATCATTGACTAGACTCACGCAGAAGAACACATCGTTTGTTTGGAGTGAAGCCTGTGAAGAAGCTTTTCAGGAACTCAAGAGAAGATTGTGTTCTGCTCCAGTATTGACTTTGCCTAGAGAAGGAGTGGAGTATGTTGTTTATGTGGACGCCTCGCGAGTTTGACTCGGTTGTGTGTTGATGCAGGACGGCAAAGTGATTGCATATGAATCGAGACAATTGAAAATTCATGAAAGGAATTATCCTACGCACGACTTGGAATTTGATACCGTCGTTTATGCTTTAAAGTTATGGAGACATCTCTTGTAAGGAGTTTCGTGTAAAATCTACACAGACCACAAAAGTTTGAAGTATGTATTCACTAAGAAGGAGTTGAATCTGCGCCAGCGTAAGTGGTTAGAATATGTTGCGAACTGCGAAGTCGATATCCTTTATCATCCCGGCAAGGCTAACGTAGTAGCGGATGCCTTGAGCTGAAAGCCCGCACATATCTTTAATCTCTCGGTGCAATCGCTTGCAGAAGAGTTTTTGCTCATGGATATAACTGTAGGGAATAGCGCTTCGCCGAGTAGCTTAGAAGTGGAAGAGCCTTCGTGGATCACTCTCACTAGGCTACATCAGAAAGATGACCCTGATTTGCAGCACCTCCACAGTAGGACTGAGATAGGGGAATTACCTGACTTTTCAATTGATGACGTGGGTACCCTAAAGTACCGCGGCAGATATTGTATTCCCGCTGTTGAGAACATTCGGGTAATGATATGCAGTAAAGCGCATGGATCAAGTGTTGCTTATCATCCTGGTTCCACGAAAATATACAGAGATTTGAAGCAGATTGTTTGGTGGTCAGGTATGAAGAATGACATCGCAAGAATTGTATCTGAATGTTATACCTGCCAGCGTGTAAAAGCTGATCATAGAAGGACGGGTGGTAAGTTAACGCCTTTAGATATACCGAGTTGGAAATGGGAAAGCATATCCATGGATTTTATAACCGGTTTGCCTAGATCGCCTCGAGGGCATGATGCAGTATGGGTCATTATGGATAGACTGACCAAGTGTGCCAACTTTGTGCCTTTCAAGATTGATTATTCTATGGAAAAGATAGCAGAGCTTTATTTGGACGAAGTTATCAGACTGCATGGTGTGCCTATGAGTATCGTGTCAGATAGAGATTCCCGATTCATGTCTCGTTTCTGGCAGAGCTTGTAAGGAGCTCTAGTTACTGACCTTAGGTATTCTACGGCCTATCATCCTCAGACAAATGGTCAGACAGAAAGAGTGAATCAAATTTTGGAAGACTTGATAAGATGCTATATTCTGGACCATGGTGGACCTTGGGATAAACGCCTCAGACTGATGGAATTCGCGTACAATAACAGCTCTCAGGAGAGTTTGCAGATGGCACCCTTTGAAGCCTTATATGGTAGGCGTTGTAGAACTCCCCTCTTCTGGGCAGAGGTTGGTGAGAAGTCTTTGCTGGGTCCGGAAGCTTTAGAGGAAATGAGCATTTCAGCGACACATATACGTGAAAAGCTGAAGTTGGCTCAAGAGCGATATGAAAAGTATGCAAATCAGCGTAGAGTTGATCTGGAGTTTGTAGTTGGGGACATGGTGTTTCTGAAGGTCTCTCCGATGCTAGGTGTTAAGAGATTTGGAAGGAACCATAAGCTGGATCCGAGATTTGTGGGACCTTTTTTGATTCTGGAGCGCATTAGAGTTTCTGCCTATAGACTAGAGTTACCATTTTCTTTCCCTGGTGTTCACGATGTGTTTCACGTGAGCCAGTTGCGAAAGTGTATTCATAGCGATCATCAAATTCTTGACTCCGTGCCTCAGTTGCAGCCCAATCTTTCTTATGTCGAAGAACCTGTCCGGATTCTGGAATTGCAAGATCGGGTGCTGAGAAGGAAGACAATCCCAATGGTCAAGGTTCTCTAGCGCAATCAGGATGCTAGAAGTGCGACTTGGGAATTGGAATCTTCGATGAGAGAATCTCATCCTCAGCTTTTCGCCTAGAATTTCCAGGTTAGTAGTCTGTTGGAGAACTCCTTTTTCTAGCTTGTCTCTTGCTCTGTTCTTTTTTTTGTTTTTGTTCCACGTCTCAAGTTTCGGGACGAAACTTCCTTTTTGGAGGGGTGACTGTAACGCCCCAGGTTTTCGTAATTTATTTTATCATGTCGGTGACGTCATATTGACGTAAGGGTGTTACATTTTCGCGAGTTGACGGCGCATCGCCGTTAGCGCGTTTTGAGTCCGCTAGGTTTGACCGGCCAAATTTTGGGATTTGCGCCGGAAGTGGAAAATTTTACGTTAGGAAATTAGATTGGCTAATTTTACACTTGCTCGTCAAATTTCATCGCGTTCCGAGCAATTTTGGAGCCTCGACGCGCGTTTGGAGTTTTGTGTATTTTTGCGTACGCCGTTAGTTTTAGAAATTAATATCTCAAGAACGGTGCTTCGGAATTCGATTCCGACTTCGCCGTTGGGTTCGTAGCGTCGTAATTCGCCTACGCTGCGAATTTCGTTCGAATTGGCGCGCGTTAGGCCCTCCGTATTAACGTTACACTACAACGATATTTTAAAATAATTCAAATAATATATAAAAAAAAACTTCTTACCATTCCCGTCGAACAGCAGCCACTCCCGCCAATCTCCTCTCATTTTTCCCGCTTCTTTTCTTTTTGGGTGTTTTTATATTAGCTTAATAATTATATACTATTATTATTATTAATATTATTATTATTATTATTAATACTATTATTTTATATATAAAGTATCTTCTCTCCTCTCCCAAACCAAGCAGCCCCCTGTGCGACGTTTTTTTCCTTCGCCATTACCGAGGCGGAAATCCTTCCGCTCGTTAATCTTTCGGCGGCCGCCACCGCCATTCCGGTGGTGGAAATCGCAACCCGAGCGCGGCGTTGGAAAGCTCTCGGCGAGAGCTTCGAGATCGCGGTAAGTTTCTTCCGTTTCGTCGACCTTTTCGCCATGGTTTTTTTTCGGCCCTAACCCCATTTCGTCCGTTTTTCGTAGATCTCGCCTCCTCGTGTCTTCTTTTGGGCGGATCTACGTTGTGGAGTAGATTGGAGACCAAATTCCGAGGCAAGTGGTGTTTCCCTCGTCAATTTCTTCTGTCGTTAATTTCGCTCCTAACTCGTAACATTTCGCATAAAATTATTCGTTAGAAAGTCACAATTTTCCGTAGGTTTCGCCGTCTAGAAAAATTGCGCGTGTCATCTCGCGAATAAATTAATTTTCGCGAGCGATCTCGTCGGAAACGTAACGGTTTACGAAAGCGCTGTACTGGTTTACGGACATGTCGTAGTGGTCCCGACGTTTTGATCGTCTCGTTGATTTGATAAGTATGATTTGTGCAAAATGTTTAGTCGCACGAATTATTGTTGTACCGTTCCGGTCGACGTGTCGCATTGTCCGTTCAATTCGAACTAATTACACGAACCTTAACTAAAGAAACTGAATAGTAAGTTATGAATTAAAGGAATTATGAAATGGTCTGTGCGCGTGAGGTTTCTCCCACGGCACAAGTTTATGAAATGAAGAAAGCTTGAAATGGTCTGTGCGCGTTGGAGTTTCTCCCACGGCACAGTGCCTTAGGGCAAAGTCTGTGCGCGTGGTGGATTTTCATCCCCGGCATGTTACCTTAGCTGTAGGACTCTGTGCGTTGGGGTTTCTCCCTCGGCATAATTCCTTTAGGCTGGGTTTATGCACGTAGTGGACCTACTCCCCCGGCACAACACTCTGTCCCGATGAGCCGATTTGTCTCAATTTAAAATACTTAATAACTAGAATACCGAAGAAAAAGAAAAGAGTAGAACTCTGATAGTAGATGTGATTGTTTGGGCAGGCTGTTCTAACCTAGTTCTCCTGACTTGTTAGATTTCCTGTTTTGATTTCCTATACCATGTTCCTGACTCCTTTTGCAGCTGTTTGTTTTACCTCGCTCGTTTCGAGGTTTGTTAGCTTTCTTTTTTACTCTTGCACCGCTTGTAGCTTGCTTTCTGAGGTGTTCTTCTTTTGAATACCCCAGCTCCAGGGCAGGAGCAGAGTTAGCTGACATGGTAGTGTTGCAGGTGTAGCGGGTTGCCGCCACCGCTTTTGGTTTCACCTAAGGGTGTTGAGGTAGACTTTTGTTAGACTTGATAGATTTTCTATGGGTTCGTGTCAGTTGTTTACGCCCATAGTTTTAGACTTTCTGTGATAGACTACTTACTACTTGTGCTATTTTACTTACTTTTAGCTTAGTACTTGCTCTCTGGGAATGATTTATGTTAGGATACATGTTAGGTATTTTAATATAAAATAAAACTGCATTTTTTTACATGACTCTTTAGCTTGCTTTTCAAAAGATCAAATCACTATTTTAAGGGCTATAAAACTGTTTTCTTACTTATCGTAAATCTAGAAGTCACATGTTTGTTGTATTTTATGCTGAATTTTTATTCTCATATAGGATGAAAAATGAATCAAACTAGTGTTTTCCGCTGTGTAAACCTATACTTTCTAACCCGTGGACTAGTTGATCCACTAGACTGAGGGACACGGTCAACATACATAATAATAAAATAATGTTTTAAAACATAACTCATAGTCTTTTATAAAAATAAGTGATAGGACAAGGTTGCCTGAACGTCTGCAGTTGTCCCCTACACGGCGTGGCATCACGACACGCGTTTTCTCTGGCTCTGACGTATTATTTTATACAGAGAAAATGCGGGTTGTGACAGTGTTGACAATTTCTAGACTTATGTCTTCTTTTTCAACATTTTCTCTAATGAAATGAAACCTGATTTCTATATGCTTAGTTTTGTTATGTGAAACAGGATTTCTAGCAATAGATATGGCAGTAGTAGAATCACAATATAATGGAGTTCTATTTACCTTGATGTCATAGACTTCAAGTTGATGTTGTATCCATAACAACTGAGCACAACAACTGTCTGCAGCTACATATTCTGACTCAGCAGTGGATATAACAACACTTGTCTTCTATTTGCTGCTCCATAACACCAATCTTCCACCTAGGAACTGACATGTGCCTGTGGTGCTTTTCCTACCTTCTTTACAGCCTGAAAAGTCAGCATCTGAATAACTCGTTAGCAGAAAATCTCTATTCTTTAGGTACCAAAGACCAAGATTTTGTGTGCCCTTAAGATATCTTAAAATTCTCTTGACAGCAGAATAATGAGATTCCTTTGGGCAAGCTTGGTATCTAGCACAGATACATGTGGCATACATGATGTCAGGTCTACTAGCAGTCAAGTAAAGAAGGGAGCCAATTATCCCACTATACAAAGACTCATCAACATGTTTTCCCGAATCATCTTTTCCTATAGGCATACTTGACCCCATTGGAGTTCTCATGGTGGAGGCTGACTCCATACCATATTTCTTAATTAACTCCTTGGTGAACATAGATTGGGATATGGACAAGCTATCATCAGTCTGTCTAACTTGGAGTCCCAAGAAGAATTTCAGCTCACCCATACTGCTCATCTCAAACTTCCCTTGCATAAGTTTGGCAAACTTTCAACAAAGTTTGTTTTCAGTTGATCCAAAGATAATGTCATCAACATATATCTGGACTAGTATGATCTTGCCTCTTGATTACCTAAAGATTAGAGTCTTGTCAATTTTCCACTTGAGAATTTTTTTTCAATGAGGAGGGTAGACAGAGTCTCATACCAAGCCCTAGTGTCTTATTTCAATCCATATAGAGAGCTTTCTTAAGTATATAAACATAGTTAGAATAAAGATGATCTATAAAACCTGAAGGTTGTTCAACATAAACTTGTTCTTTTAAGTCACCATTTAAAAATGCTGACTTTACATCCATCTAGAATACCTTGAACCCTTGGAAAGCTGCATAGACAAGGAACAATCTTATTGCTTCCAACCTTGCCACTACGGCAAATGTCTGGTCAATGTCTATTCCTTCTTCCTGCCTATAGCCTTTTGCTACCAGCCTGGCTTTGTTCTTGACTATAATGCCATTTTCATCTAACTTGTTCATGTAGATCCACTTAGTCCCTATGACATTATGATTCTTTGGTTTATGAACCAACTTCCAGACGTTACATCTTTTGATTTGATTCAGCTCTTCCTGCATGGCATCAATCCAATTTGGGTCTTGTATAGCCTCTTCAAATTCTTAGGTTCCATCTGGGACAAGAAGCTTGACCATAGAACTGTGTACATGCTCTTGCTTCTGGTCAGAACTCCATATCTTGCATCACCAGTGATTTATTGTGCTGGATGATCCCTCAGATGTCTCATTGCTGGAGGAAATATGTCCACCACTTGATTTTATTCATTTTCCTCAACAAGCTGTACTTCATTGCCTTCATCTTCATCTTGTGGGTCTTGTAGTCCCCCAAGATAGCATCCATCATTTTCCTCATCCTGTCTCATAGGTTGGTCTTCACTGATGATTAGCTTATCCATCTTATCTTTCAACCCTGTAGAGCTAGAAGAAGTGCTTGACATCTCACAGTTAATTAAAATAGATTCATCAAAAATTACACAGACAAATTCTTCTACAACTTGAGTAGTCAAGTTGTAAACCATGTATGCATTACTATTATTGCTGTACCCAACAAATATCCCTTCTTGGGATTTGTCAGCAAACTAAGTTAAATAGTACTTGCCATTTTTAAGGACATAACACTTACTACCAAAGATTCTAAAGTAGGCTAAATTTGGTTTTCTACCTTTCATAATCTCATAGGGTGTCTTATTGTTGCTTTTGGTGATGGAAGCTCTGTTGAGAACATGATAAGAAGTGTTTACTGCCTCAGCCCAGAAATATTCTGGGAGAGAAGTGTCACTTAGTCGTGTTCTACCAGCCTTAATAAGAGTCATATTCTATCTTTCAGCAATCCCATTTTGCTAGGGAGTTCTTGGTGAGGAGAACTCTTGATGAATCCCCAGTTCATCACAGAACCTTGTCATGCAACCAGACTGAAATTCTATCCCATGGTCACTTCTGATTTTGACCACTAAATTGTTAAGTTCATTCTGAATTTGCCTAACAAAATACTAGAAGACAGTAGGGGTTTCAGATTTCTGCCTCAAGAAGAAAACTCATGTAAATCTAGAATAGTCATTTACAACCAAAATGTGTAAGCTTTCCTACTTAGACTATTAACTGGCATATGACCAAATAGATCCACATGCAGGAGGTATAAACATCCCACAGAATCTTTGGTATCATAGCCAAGGAAATAGGTCTTCGTCTGTTTGCCCTTTTGGCAAGCTGAACATACACCCTCTTTAATGCACTTGACCCGAGGACCATTCCTCACTAACTTCATATAAAAGAGTTGGCCTATTGACTTTTAGTTCAGGTGAGCTAGCGTCTTGTGCTACTGGTCACAATGAGATGCTTTCTCTTCTGCAACTAAACAAATAGGAGAGTTCTTACTCTCACAACAAAAATTAAGACAGTAGACATTTCCTTTCCTAGTGCTTGTCAGAATGATCTCTTGATCACTTGACCTTCTTAATTGGCACACACCCTTGATGAAAGAAGTGTCATAACCACGATCACTTAGTTTGCGTATGCTAATTAGGTTATGTTTCAGACCTTTCACATAAGACTCTTGGGTTATAGTGATAGAGCTATTGGAAATGTTACCAAACCCTTTGATGACCCCATTTTAAGATCCACCAAAGATCACTTTGGGTCCATTTTCTATGGGAGAGTAATCATCCAGCATTCTTCTTATTCCAGTCATATTCCCGGAACATCCACTGTCAAAGTACCATATTGGGGTATGGCCACTTGAACTCACTTGCATAAAATAAAATTACCTGTCCTTAGAACCCAAATTGTTATTGGGTCCTACGTTCAGTTTAGCTTGAAATTTGACATGCTTGCCTGCAGCCTTTCTGACAGGTAACCTGGCATTTTTCTGGACACTAGCATTGTTCCAAAAATCAATGGCATAGTGGCCCACTTTGCCATAACACTAGCACTCATATCTATTATACCTTCTTTTAAGTATAGGCTTAACAACATTACTGTCAGCAGTCCTCAAGTCTGTAGGAACAACAACATTTTTTAGTGTTGGTGCTGGTGCATCAAACACTAATTATTCCTGAAGAACGTGGTGTGTTTGCTCATGGGCTACCCTATTAGCATTTGCACCCTTGCCATCCTCATCACCATGCTTACAGTGACCATGTGTGATGTCATGATCATACCTGTTAGTAGGCTGCATCACTTTCCTAAAAGAAATAGGGGGTTTGAAGCTAGTGGCTGAACTGGGGCTTTACCTTTTCTTTTGGAATTAGCGGCCCTTGTTCTTTGCTTGAAGCCTAATCCTTTCTTACCCTTTGGGGAAATGAAGTTATCAATTAAGGGTAAGACTGACTTTGACTTTGAGAATTTAGCCACAAGATCTTTCTCTCTTCGAAGTCTGGCTTCTAGACTCTTGATGTGATCATTTTTAAGGTAATTGTACCCATCTGAATAACAGTTATGTTTTTTAGTTTGATAACCTCATTCAACTTCAAATCCATCACTTTTGCAGAATCTGATGCAGCTAATTTGAGAGATGCAATTTCCTTAGACTTCTTTTTGACAAGGATTCTGCTTCTCTTAAGAGCTTGCAATAGACCACCATACTCATCAATTAGTTGATGAACAACCCCTTCAGATTCAGAACCATCCACATCTTTTGATTAAGATGCTTCTAATTTTTATCCAGTATAATAATCAGAAACTGAAGATAGATTGTATACTTTACTGGGACCAGGATGATCCTGGCACAGATCTTCCTAAGACAGAGCCATCAACCCTCTACAATGATGATCTTCAATCCCATTTATAGAGTCCAGTATTTGCAAGAATTCAGTTTCTAAAAAATCCTCTTCAGTAGTGAATAATCCAATATAGTCTTGAGCTTCAGCCTCTTCTCCAGATTATGATGATGAGGAGTCAGTCCAACTCTTCTGCTTCTAGGAAACAAAGAATCTCTCCTTCTTGCCCTTTTTTTGATGCTTCTCCTTATCATTAGATTCCTTTCTTTTATGAGGACAGCCAACTATGACATGTCTTGTCCAGTTGTAACAATAACAAACAATTTTTGAAGAAGTTTGTTTACTCGGATTAGAGCCATACTTGTCATCCTTAGATGTTTTCTTCTTCTTGTAGTAGTCATCCTTGGAGGAAGTTGAAGATGGCTTTGTTCTTCATTACTTTTTCTGTATGAACCTTTGAAACTGCCTTCTGAAAGTAGCAAAGTCTTCATAAGAGTTGTGGCCGTCTGAAGTGTTGATGTCAGTATTTTCTAATTTGACTTCAGCAATTCTCCTGGGAGGAGAAGGAGACTTTCTCCTTTCCTTTCTTGTGGCTTCAGCCTTGAAGGCTACTCACTTCTCTTTGTATTCAGACCTATTGCTTTTGTCCTCCTCCTTTCTGGCAGTGAGCTGCATCTCATATTATAATAGTTTTCCAAATAAGGTTGGTGGAGGTGTATCAGCAAGCCTGGCCACCTCTCTGATGGCACATATTTTAGTATCCCAGTCCTTGGTTAGTGATCTGAGAAACTTAACATTTAGTTCATATATGCTAAAGACTCTTCCATAGGTCATTAGCTCATTTACAATTCTAAAGAATTTCTTATAGCATTCAGCTATGCTATCTGTCTTGGTTTGTCTAAAACTCTCATATTCTTGATTTAGCATAGACTTTCTATCATCTCTTACTTCTTCTGTTCCTTCCATATAGACAATCAAATTGTCCCAAATCTCCTAGTAGGTTTTCCAATATACCAGATTCTGGAATGTAGAATCATCTATGGCACTCATAATTATGTTATGTGCCCTCTTGTCTAAGGTTGCTAGGATGATCTCTTCCTTAGTCATTTCAGAATAACTTTTTGGAGTCTTGAGGTTGGCATCAAGAACTTAAATGTTCATAGGAGTAAATGGCCCTTCTAGAACTGTGATGTAAATTCTTGGATCAGATGCTTCCATGAACAATCTTACCATCTCTTTCCATATGCCAAAATTTTCTTTCCTACAGATAGGATGTTTCATGGATCCAAGTTACTTCTGATTTTAACCTGAACCCATTCTAGCTAACAGATAACTGCCTTGGAGATCAACTGAGACTGTTAGGTCTATGTTTAAGTGAACCTCTCTCTGATACCACTTGAAATATTTTGTTTAAAGATCCTAAAGACATAGAGGGGGGAGGGGGGTGAATAGGTTCAAATCCAATTTTAACTTAGGCAATTAAAAGGTTAATCTTAGCATAGCTAATTAAGCTGCAAATATCACAGCACAGGATAAAACAAGCACAGAAAAACACAACCAGCACACAGTGTTTTATAGTGGTTCCTAAAATCGTGGGTATGTCCACTCTCCCCCTTCACCTATCTAGCTAATAGCTGGATTCAGCCAAAATTCCTTCCACTAACTCAGATCCTCAGATATAATTACTCAGAACCCAACTGGTTCCTACAACTCAGACTTCTTCCAGTCCTACAACTCAAATTCTTCCCAAGAATCCAACCTTAGGCAAACAGCCTTACCTCAGCCCTTATCACCAGGCCTACAACTCAGATCACAAAGATCCTACCTCAGGCACTTGGCCCTACCTAAGCCTTTATAAATTTAGGCTTACAACTCAGAGAGATAACTCTCCTACACTAAGTTCTATAAAATCTTTTAAAGAAAAATTGATTTTTAAGATGATTAATCCTTCACCCAGGTTGAGAGAGAAAGGGGTTAATGCTTCTTGATCAGATCGGGATTGACCTGACTTCTTAAGATCCAACCTATCTTAGCTTCTTCAAATCTTCTTGAATCTGAACAAAGTAAGGTTGATCTTCTTATGAAGTTGGAGATGATCCTCAATCCAGCTTCTTTCTTTTATTCAAAATTTGATCTGAATTCTTTTTGCAGACTTGTTCAGGATCTGTCTTCTCTAGATGACTTGTAGATATCAACTGTTAGAAAAATATCAAGTCCTTCCTTCTTTAATCTCTCTCTTTTTATGATAGAACACGTCTTTATAGATCCCATCTGAGGCTACCGGTTGATTCGGTTCATAACCGCCTTCTGACAGCTTTGACAGATACGACAGCTTTGTTAGTTATGACTGTTGTCAAGTCTTCAGTCTTGACACCTGATACCTCATTGTACTCTATCTTAGCAAAAAAGCATCGAGACAATACTTCATGTGTCAACACAAATAGACCATGTGTCGACACAATTCTTGATGATGTCGACACAGCTCACACAATGTCAACACAGCCCTTCTTTATTTGCTCGACACAACTTATGTAGAATGTGTCGACACAAGTCTTGTGTGTCGACACAATAGCTTCTAGTCTCAACATAGTTAGTATTGACAGAATTCTTGTGTGTGTCGACACAAGTACTGTTTTTAGACAAAATTATTGCCGACAGAATTTATGGGTCAAGTCCTGTGTGTCGACACAATCTAGCTTTTGGTGTCTACACATTTCCTTCACAAGTGTTTACACTTGTACTTAGAATATTTTTCTGTATTTCTTTAACCTGCACATTGAAACTCAACATCCCATCAAATACACATTGATGTATATCATTGAGTTAAGTGTGGCTTCTTCCAAATCAGGTACACAGTTTCTAATGTACCCAACAGTATCAGTTCAAAAAAATCAAGTATACACTTACTTTATAAAGAAATTCTATAAATAATTTTAATGTGAAATTTTTCTAAATTAGGAAAAAAATAAAAGGTTAAACCCATTACTGAAATTTATTATGTGTATGTGTATATATATGCATATATATAGTTATTGTGTATCCCGCGAGGATATAGGTAGACCATAATAACTGAACTGCCTTAGCCTAAAGAGCTATTGTGCGTTCAAATAGTCTTAGAAAAAGAAAGCTGATAACGAGATGTTTTTATCACGTAAAACTCATGAATTGGGTGAAAACCACACGACTGGATCAGTGGTGACCAAACATCTAAAATTCGGTATTATTTTCTAAGACTTTTAAAAGAAGCTGAGGGAGACAAGAAGATCATCTTTATAACTAGGGATGAGGGAGGGAGAGAGAAAGATGTTCAGAGGGTTACATGCAACCACTCACAAATCTAAATGTTTGTTCTTTCTTGTGGAGGAGAATGCATGCACTCTATAGATTGGGCAGACCTCTGTAGATGTTCGGTTGCTGGAGCGATGATGGATTCTGACTGACTTATGGATGCTTAATGTTGAATATGTCGAGCGCGGGTTATTCACTACGGTGAAATGGGAACGTACGGAGCAGAACGCAAAGAGACAATTGAAGACGACGAAGGGAGGATGAAGACCTTCGAGCGATCATTGAAGTGCTTCAAGATATTATAGTAAGGCTTCAAAGATCTGGGGAGGGGTCCTTGGGGAACTCTTGAGCCTGTAGAGGGTGAAGGCTTGAAGATAAAAAGGTGAGAATGAAGGGAGGCCTAGGGTCATATTTATAGTCCCAAAGGGTTGTTAAGGTAGTTATGTGATTATCCATAGATCGTGACCACAATTTTCATGAATTATAAACCAATTTTTTATAGTTCGACCAACGTATCATTTTATTAATTTTTCTATGTGCATACCAGTAATATTCTAACTATTTGTACCAACCTATGATGGGTGGCTACAATGGTGGTTAAATAGGTGGTTACCCGTATATCAAATAATGGAGAGTGTGTGGTGATGATCTAGTGGTGTGAAAGGGCCGAATGGAGGGATTACTTGAAAGAAAACCCTTAGTGGGGGTAAACTGATCGGGGGAGTGGGAGATGATGAATGGCCTTAAGGATGCCTGATGGGCATTGGCTTCCCGTCTGCCGGGCAGACAAGCGGTGGACGGCTTCACAAAGGCCGACCGGGCAGACTATGCTCTTGCATCAGGCAGCCAAGCAGCACCTGACCAAGCGTAGGTTGGCCAGGAGGAAGTCGCACACGTGTAAAGTGATGTTCAACGACTGGGGAGAAGGCGATGGCCGGATAGGGAGGCTGACTACAGGAAGTTGGCATACTGGTTGGGATCGTGCACAAAATGGTTGGGATTATGCGCGCAGCAGTTAATGCATGGATGCAGGTGGATTTTGTCTACCATGGAAGAAGATAATAAAGGAGTGCAAGAAGAAGTGGGCGTAAGCGGCAAGGTATTGCATGGGAGGAGGCAGGTTTTACCACACAAGGCAGTTGATGCATTTGCGTTAGGATTGCCCACGTGCACTAGTTCATAGGTTACCTACGCATAAGGCACACACGCACACGCGAGGGATATCTGCGCATGGATGCAGGGTTTTTAATGCACTTGGAGGGCGCCTGTATGTGCGGGTGTAACATGCACTTAGGGCGCGCATATATAAGTGGTTCTCGCCTGCACGCTGGGTGCGCGCAGATGTGGGGATCGCTCGCCAGTTTGTGGGGAGATTCCTCGATAGTGTCTCACTCTTATACAACTAGCACATGTAGATTTTCACGCCTCCCCTCTTTTTTTTGTCTCATTGTCTTAGTGATATTTGACGTGTATTGTTTTTTTATTTTGCAAAGCTTTGCGCGCAAGGTCGGCAGTACAACAACAATCTTCGCTTATTACATAGCAGATTGTTGTGTGGAAAGAGCGGGGAAGCTACTCTAGTTTGAGAAAATGGTTCTGCATATTGAGGAGCGGGTGCAAGGCCCCCCTCCCCCGTAGGGATGGATGGCGTTGTGTGATTTGTCCATGAGCTCTAGGTTTTGCCTGCGTCCATGTGAGGAGGTGGTTTAGAACTTAAAGCATTACATAGTACCAATGTATTAGTTTACTCCTCTTTAGATGACGCGCATCATGGGTCTGATTGCCTTCTTTCAGGAGCATGACTCGATATTTTCTCGTGATATCTTCATGGACAAGTGTGAGGTGCACACTAATGGGGGAGATCATCTTGAGGTTCATAGCAACAAGCATTGGCTCATGTTTGAGAGTCAGGTAGACAAGCAGAAAGGTATAACCCTGAGGTTTTCAAAGCACCATGAGGATCACTGGGGTTTACAAGAAATAAGCGATATCACAACAACGAGCAATGGCTAAAGTTTGAGGTTCACAACCACTACTAAGGTCTATTGAAGCTTTGAAAAGTGCTTCCTGATCACTTCTACAGAGCAAAAGGATGTCATCGAGAGTTTACTCTGGTAATGGTGTTTACTGAGCCTCAAGCTTTGGCGAATCACCTCTCTAGTATTTCCCTACTCGTAGAGGAAAAGTGCATGCTGCAATGTAGCCTTTCTATCAACCTTGAGTAATCCACAACAGTACTGTTGGTTTATGACCTGATTGCAATTCGATCAAAGGAAGGGCAAGTGCACCCTCTATTGTCGTCAACTAATAATAACATGAGGAGTGATACCCGAGTATCAATCTCATGCGGCGCACAAAAAGTTAGATTTTGCTTTTAGGAGAGACTTGAGATTGAAGTCTCTTAAATTGATGCTTACGTGGAGTTTGAGTTTAGTTAACAACCACTTGCAATAAAGAAAAACTAATTAACTACGTGGGACAACGGTACCACTTCACACAACTGTGTTTCACTTACATCCGCTTAACACTTTCGAAGGTTGCCAACCTCCGCCTCGCACAACACTTATGTCAATCAAGATAATGAGGCTACAAATCTCAATCATAACACATCAAACACAACTAGCATGGAAAAAATCACAAGACATTAGGCACTAGCTCTCCTATGCTTCTCCAAAGAATAGAACATTTTGAGACATGCTTTAATATTAAAGAGATTACGAGTCTTCACAAGTTCAATCCAACACCAACAACAAAATAGAAGGAGAAAACTTCAACATTAACCTAGTGTGTGGGTGAGAAGAAAAGAGATACAAAAGATACTTGAGACTCTTCCATAGAGGATAGGTTGTTTCTTGATAGGGACTCAATGAACGCCTTGCTCATCAGCCCCTAATGGACCTATCTCCTCGAGGTGTTATCACCGTCTACGTCTTTTTCTTCCAATCCCTAGCTTGTAAGGAGTGGAGAACTCTTCCTACATCCTCATTGAGCTTCTGGATGGTGAGGAGAGCCTATGGTATGATCCCAAGCCCTTGGAGCCCTAAAAAGTACAAAAAATGGTTTAAGAAAAGGGAAAAATATGTATCTTTTTCAGAAGAAGACAAAATAGACTATTTACAAACAAAGCAGAATTTTGCTGATCGCACGAGTGGGCATACGACTTGTGGTCGTGCAAAATTTCTCGTACTCTATGAGAAGGAACTTGGAATGGCGGGAAAATTTGAGGTTTTTGTTGGGAATATAATCCCCAAGATTCCTGCTTTGAAAAAGGCCTCAAGATGAAAATTATCCTCTTGTATTTGATGGCTGGTTGAGTTTTATTGTGACAGGTATAACTAAAGTGCATGGCAAATGTATTGTTAGACACTTGTTCATCCAAATAGGGTTTTGACCTTGTAATTCCACAAGGAGAAAGATTCATGTTGACCTTTATACTAATCATATATTAGACATATCACTATCAAGGAGAAAGTCACTATGGACAAAAGAAATCAGACGCAGATAATGGAATTTGACAAAGTATAAATTGGATTGCATCGAGTTCATGGCTAAGGAAAAGTTTGACTAAATCTACATAATTTAGCTCATAGCTAAGGAAAATTTGACAAAATTGAGCTCATAGCTAACGAAAAGAGTGACTACATCGAGTTCATGGCTAACAAAAATTTTGATAACATCGAAGAAGGAAAAGTTTGACTGCATCGACTCTAACAAAGGGGAAAAAATTCTACTACATTGACTGCTGATGAGTCCGATATTTATAAGGTTTTTCTTACACATCTGGGCTAGTTTTCATGCACATGCACTTCACTTTCAGGTCATTATTGCATATTTTCCACTTGTTCATGATTCTCACATAAAGTGCACATTTTTGCCTGTTGGGGTGTGCAATCGTGCATCTTATTACTAGGAGTTTGCACATGGTGCTCCCTATGCATTTTCTTGCTCATATTCTTATATTTTTGCTTGTGCTGGAGGTGTGCTCCATGTTTTGGTTCTTGTGTATAGGTGGGTTGTTCCCTCAGTGCTAAAATTTTTGCCTGTAGACATGGCACAGTCGTGTGTTTTCCTTAAGACACGATTGTTTCATTCGTGTGATGGCAACGCCATTCAAGTGAGCATCTATCATGTGTTTTTCTTAACGCATGATTGGATTCAATCGTGTGCGAAGGAAAATGCTCGACCTCCCTGTAAGGCTTAAAATTGAGTTCTTTCCAGCCACGTATGATTTGTTTGCGCACGAGCAGTTTGCTCATGCGAGTTCAAAAATGCATAATCTGCATGTTGCCTCAGTCTAGGTCACCTATGCTATTATTATCGCACGATAAAACTCACAATCGCGATCGTGCATTTGGTCATGCGTTTCTTTAATATTGAATGTCTACTATTAAAGTTGCAGTATGTTGCCCTAATTGAGGATCCCTTCTTTAACCATGATCCTCATCGATAGTGACTCCACCTTACTATGTTCCTTTTGAGTTCTATGCTTGGGAAAATTCGCCCATTGTATATTACTTGTTAGAATGGTACACTTGTTGTAAGTGCATCAGCTGCATCGACTACACTGTGCTAGATTGTTTTTTGCAGGCTAAAATGGATAAGTGTTAGCTGTTTAATTATAAAACTTCAATATGTTTTGAGTTGACTACATGTATATATATTATGAGGGCAAATAAACCTTGTCTATGGCATCATGTTATGGTCACTTAGGATTAATTTCTCCAGTCTGACACGTCGAATAGTGATAATGTCCTTGAATTAATGCTAAGATTTTGTAGAGGATTTAAGTAGAATTTATGGACGTGATTTGTTGCATATATTCAGGGATTGCTAGCGGGGAGAATTATTTTCATTCCTTAGAAAATATTTCAGTATTTCAAATCATTCCTTAGAAATATTTTGCCATCCTTTTAAGATTCCATTTCTGGATTTATGGCTAAATTATGTGCTTACAATTAAGGAATTCAAGCCAGAATATTTCCATTTATGTATACTTTCCTTAGGCTAAATTTGAATAGTCGTTTGATAATTCCTAATCCAGAATTTACCTGAGGAGGATTGAATAATCATTGGAATTACTATTCCAATCCTTATTAACTCAACTAACATGGACAGGTATATAAAAAGGACTTAAAAATATTTATGACAACAACTAACACAGACACATATAAGAATTTTTGAAATTACTAAGAGAATTTATAGAGATCCTTCACTCTTTCTTTTCACTTAAAATTCTATGAAAGCAATTAGCAGTGTTAATACATCAAAAAAAATTCATCTTTCACACACTGCTAGATTCAAAGAAAGGTTCTTTTTGGTCTTACTTCAACAATATTATTTCTAAAGATCTTTTCTCTGGTACAAGTTCTCTTCATCATGTCCCATCATTCCAACAAGATTATTTTAAGTGTTGATCAAGAAAAAGAAGAACAAGCCTGTTCAATGCTTCTACCCAAAGACTCAAGCCCTATAATGTTGAGTCAAATCTATTTCCTGTTACTTTATAGGATCCTTGAAGGATATAAGTTTGTTAGATTCTTTCGTGAATCTAAGTGTAGGATCTATAATATATCTGATTGTAGATATCTACTGATAGAGATTGAGTTGTAGGGTCTCTGGTGCCCGAGTTTGAAGGGCTTGAGGAATTACCAAGCTGTAGGGCTTGTGTTGAAGCCTTAGGTGTAGGATTCATTGAAGATCTGTGTTGTAGGACCTGTGTGAAGGTATGATGTAGGGAACTTGTGTACCAAAGTTCTAGGATCTAAGGATCTGAGAATAAGATTTGGAGAAGTTTGTCCTAAGTTAGCTCTCTACTAGATAGGTTTAGGGGAAAAGTGGATGTACCTATTCTTGGGGACCATTATAAATCCATGTGCATTGTGTAGTGTGTTGTGATTTATTACTTTGGTTTATTTTCTCTTTGTGCTCGTAAAATAAAAGCTTAAGAAACTTTAAATTAAATAAATCACTTATTCACCCACACTAGGTGAGTAGCAAACCTTTACTTTCACGTGCTATCAAAGTGAGGTTGTTCAAAAAGGCTTAACAGTTGAACAATATCCCAAGGGTTGTGTTGGGTACATCGGTCACAATATACTTGATTTGAAGAAGTCTTTTCAGCTTAATGATATACACCTAGTTTTATTTTATGAATGTTAAGATCATGTATGCAGGCAAATGAAGCTAAGTACAAAAGCGTCGAGGCACTAGACCAGTGTCGACACTTTTGTCAAAGATGCACTAAAATAAAGAGAAAGTTGTGTCGACACTCAGGACTAGTGTCGACACACTTAAACTAGAAGTGCTGAGTCAAATAGAAAGTTATGTGGACACCCAGGACTTGGGTCGATACTATGATATAAGGAATAATTTTTTCGACACTACGGACAAGTGTCAGCACACTTTATACAAGCAGTGTCGAGATTGAAGAAAACTGTGTCGACACTTAGAATTTGTGTCGACATATTCTACATCAGATGTGTCGAGACAAGGTGAAGGTTGTGTCGACATATTAAGAAGTATGTCAACACATCCAATTGTCAAGTTTCAACAAATCAAGCAGAATGGTTTCCTGAGTGCAAAAATCCAGCCAGAGGATCCGACAACTGTCAGAACTGTCAGATGTCAGTTTTTAATCGGATCAGCCAGTTACCCTTGACAGTGCTTATTTAAAAGGTCCAACTCTTCAGGAAACTTAAGAAGAATAGTAAGAAGAAAAATTTGGTGAAGACAGATCTAAGATGATATCTGCTAGAATTCAAAAGGTTGAGAGAAGCATGATCAAGAATCATCTTCAACTTTCTCAAGCCTAGATCTACCTTATTATCAACTTCAAGAAGCTTTGAAAAGCTAAGAAAGATTTAATAAAATCTATCACGAGAAGATCAAAGGAAGCAAAAACATTAGTATCAGATCAAGAAGAAGTCCCCCATTTCTCTCTTGCTGGGTGACTGGAAAGTGTTTAAGTTGTCTACCTAAATCACATAGAGGGGGGTGAATAAGTGAGTTGTGCGTCTATTTTCGGAATAAAAAAAATTTAGTGATTTATGAATAGAAAATAAACCAAGAAAACACAAACCACACCAAGAATTATAGTGGTTCCCTAACCTTGGGTACGTCCACTTTCCACTCACCGATCTAGCAAAGCACTAGACTCGGCTACTCCACTATTCTGGGATTTAAAACAATCCTATTACTCGGAACAACGTTCCTACAACTCGATCCACAAAACGTATCCACACTCGGAAGATAAAAACTTCCAAGAACTCGGTGAACAAAGCTCCTACACTCAAAGAATAATCTCTTATAAGAGTATATTAAATTCAGAAATACAAACAGAATATCTCTCTCAGATATGGAAATTTCTGTCTAGGTCTTCCTTCTTGATCTTTGCGGCTTTATCAAAAATTATTGAAGAAGACTCTCGGCTAGATCCTTGATCTGAGATTCGACTCATAAGATCAAAGAGAGGATGAAGAGATTGAAGAAGATCTTAATCTACAAGTCTTTCTTAATCGAAATCTTCCTTGGCGATCATCACGATGAGCGGCGGCTTTGGAATTTAGAAAGAAATGGCCGATCAAGAATTCTTAGAATAATTTTCTTTTCACACGCTTAGGGTTAGTCGTAATGACAAGACCTTTTATAAGAAATCCCTAACGGTCATAATTATCATTAATGACGACCACGTGGATAAATCACGTCAAGTCATTTAAAAAATACGAATGTCAGGAGTTAAAATATTTTTCTGAGAAAATGACTGGATTACTCGAGTGAAGGAAGAACTACTCGAATACTGCTTGTGGGTACTCGAGAATACAGTCTCAAGCTACTCGAGAAGAAGCACTTAAGGAAAAATAGGATAGGACTCTTTATCACTCGAGTTTCATGAGGATTACTCGAGTACTTAAAATGTTACTCGAGAAGTAGAAGTGAACTTCTTGAGAAAAAGACTTGGAGAAAATTCTGGAAAGAAAACTGGTTACTCGAGTACTGGAATTGGCTTCTCGAGAAGTAGTTGGACTTCTCGAGAACTATAAATATAACTCGAGTGCTTGACTTCTGTTACTCGAGACAATATTGTATTACTCGAGTAATCAATATAACTACTCGAGTACTTTCTTAGAAAATTTCTGTGATAGAAAAATTTGTTGACTCGAGAAGAAGAAAGGATCTACTCGAGTAATGAAACTGGCCTCTAGAAAGCTATGTAAAAACTTCTTGAGAATCATTTCGCCTACTCGAAATTCAGATATAACCTACTCGAGTACTAATAAGAGATCTACTCAAGTACTTAACTTCTTCTCGATTGGAACACTTAGAAAAATTTTGTTTCCTGAAAATTTTGTTTCTTCCATGGAATCAGCAACATGTCTTTCTTGAGCAACTCTAGTGCTTGAATATGAAGTGTATCCTAATAGAGAGGCTACACATGAGTCAACACCATGGATCACACAATTAGGGATTACATTGTATGGTCCTGTGTTTGGTACCCATTGTAGACTTACATTGTTCCACACTTGGCAATAAGTCCTGCAAACACATAACTCAAACAATACATCAAATACAACTCAATTCATCTTAGTTCAAGGGTGACTCAATTTATACAAATCTAGGTTATTGTGGATACAATACCCAACAATCTCCACCTATTTGTAGAAGTCAGAACCTTCTACACTAAGGTGAATTTTATCAACATAAACAAATTAAAAGACTAGATATAAAAGAAAAAAAAACAAAGTATCATCCTAAAAATTAGACAAAGAATAGGTTATCAAAATTAAGGATTTATATAAATAGAATTGTCTAAAATTCATTTCTATACAATTCAAATCCACAATCTAAATCTTTGATCATTCTTTGTCTTGTTGCTGATGTTGTTGTTGTTGTCTGTCTTTCTTATCTTGTTACCTTCTCTGATAGCTGAATGGCTTTGGGTAGTATTTACGAGGTTTTGGAGGTGCAGTAGGATTATTCCTTCCTTACTCTCGATCATAGATTCTTCTTTTGGTCATAGATTTCTCATACAAGTCCCACTAATGGGAGCTGTAATGGTAATGTCTATTCTCATTAAAGTCCAAAACTTACTTGAGAGTATCAAGTATCAGTGACTTTGAAGTAAGACACCAGATCTCTGGAAATTCATGAGATTTTCTCTTCTCTGCCTCTAGGTTTGGAAAGGACCTGCTGGATGAGGCTCCGTCACCATATTTTCTTCTTTTGGGGATCTGTAGTTGAGGTTGATCTTGAGGTATATCTGTTTCCCAAACCTATGCATAATTTTCTGGAGGAGGAACTTCTAAGCCTTCAGGCCTTGGAGAGAATATAGGTCTAGGAGTAGGCATTTGATCTTACTGATGTTGAGCAAGAGGATTGAGATGATGAGGAATAATATTTGGATCTGCTTGGAAATCAGGGAAAATCTGTATATGCATCCATACTACAGTATAATAAGTTTGAAATTTCACACCATTTATCTGATTCTATACATTAGAATGAATCTCATTCATCTTAGCTATCCAAAGCATTTTCACATTATCATCTGATTTTTCTAAGTACTCTTTGACTATACTCTCCCCCTTTCTGACTTCTACATAGAGGGTAGCTATAACATCATCTTTGAATTTTCCTACCTGTTCACATATATTGAGGTTGTGCTCTTGAGCCTTCTTTTCTAACTGAATCTGATTGTTAGACAAAGTTACTTATTGGTCCATCTTCTGGCCAACAATAGTGATGGTGTGGTCCAGAGCTTTTCCACCTATTTTGAACAAATGTTTTAGTTAATCTGTATTGTGCTGGATTTCAGCAAATCTTCGGCTCATTTCTTTTTCTAAGGAAGTAACTTTTTCTGTGACATCTTTCAGAGAATAATCAAAATACTTTCTCTATTCTATGAGCATCTGTTTTATCTTACCCAGTATATCATTAGTAGCAGGTGTTGGAGTTACAACTTGAGCAACTGGAGGAGGATTAGGAGCAGTCTATGGAGCAATCCCTTCAAATATCACTAAACTCCGAGCTCTAGAAGTGTGAATCAGAATATCTCCTTCCTCACCAAGGATGGTGGGAAGAGTAAAGTCTAAGCTCTTCAGAGTTGCTTCAGCTGGTTCAACGGATTGTTCTAATTCATCAGAAATCAGAATAGTCTCTTCTTGCTCTATGTTAGCAGCAGGAGAATTGTGAACATGGGATTCAAGTTCTGATTGAATAGGAGAAGGTGATGGTGCTGGAGTTTGTTCTTTTTGGAGGGGAGGAAGAAGCTCATCAAAACTAAGTTCTTTTATCATATTATTAATGTCTTCTACAGTGGAGAGAATGGTTTCTTGTACTTGAGCATCTGATAGAGTTTATTTAGGAGTGATTGGAGGGAGAGAAGTAGTAGCAGGAGGGGTTGGTATTCTTTCCTCTTGAATAGAAGTAGCAGGCTCCCCCTCAGCAGCTGCACCAGATGTGCTAGTAGTATGGGGTAGAGAGGGAGATGGGGTACTGTCCTCAGAAGCTGGATGAGCATGAGCCTGGGCAGCCTGTGCTGGATTCAGCAACTTGAGTTCCCATCTCTGAATAGAAGAAATGGATACATTCTTCATGTGATGGAGAGTTGTCCCTTTGTGGAAATAAATAACTTGATGAATTATCTCATACAACATAAGAGAAATGATCCTGGCATAGTTGGGAGCCTTGATGCTTCCCTTATTTTATCTAAAATCACCATGCCAAACTAAAAATTCTTTCTGGAAATAATGGCTGTCATCATATAGAAGAGATCATTAGAGATGAAACTTATGGAGATTGTTTTGCATAGTAGGACTTTTCCCAAAATGTCTACTAGAAGATTTCCCTCAGCATTGAGGTCTGGACGAATAATATTGTTGATAACCACAAAAATTCCACAAAAGCTGTAAGCCCTATCATAATCTTCAGAATCTAGGTCATCTTCTTCATCATCAAATGGTAGCCGAAGAAAGGTAGACACAGTAGACTTGGTAAGCTTGATCGTAATACCCTTGACATTAGACTTAAGAACCTTGCCATTTCTCTTCACTTTGGTATTCTGAAAGAACTCATCAACTTCAGGAAAAAGGATTTTGATGGGTTGCTGGAGAACGAAGGTCAATCCGGCTGTGTCCAGGAGAAGAAGAAAATTCCAGAAATCATCGGAGATATCTGCAATTCCAGCGACAATGAGTTCACTACCAATCCCAACCTTGGAAAGCGGTGCCATTTGTCTAGAGAACTTAGAGAAATCAATTGCAAAAAGGGTGACAGCGGTGTGCTCTACGACTGCGGCGGAAGACGAACAAATTTTCCTTCTTTGTCGAGAAAGAGGGATTTTGAAGTCGTGTTGAAAATGAAATCCGGTTTTTCTATTTATATAACCGTAATTATAGATGATTAATGAAGGAAATGACATAACATAACTTAGAATATGGCGGTATAAACTTCGGGTTGCGAATATTAAAATTTGAACTGAATTTGAGAAATTGTCTTCCTGTTTCTCGAGTGGACCGGCATTACTCGAGTGATATCTTTATACTTCTCGAGAGGAAACTCATTACTCGAGTGGTATTACTCGAGTGACTTACTGAGTTCTCGAGTAGTCTAAAGAAGTATTCGAGGAGTGATTTTCTTACTCGAGAAGTGAAGTCAGAACTTGAGAAATTTTGACTTTTTTAAGAGTTTCTTGATCTATAAGCTATGTTGTGAGTCCTCCTTTTCTATTCTTCTTTTTTGAGCATTCAGAGTTCTGTTTTGAAGAACGAGAACTTGGTCTCGTCCTTCGGCTCCATGAATATATCTGCAATCTGCCTATCAGTATGGACATATTGTAAATATATGTCCCCATGCTCCACATGCTCCTAGATGAAGTTGTATCATAGCTCTATATGCTTTGTCTAGCTGTGAGAGACTGGGTTTGTAAGAACCTTCCCACCCAGTAATTGTTCACGGCCGAGGGTAAGTTCTTATGACAGGGGAAATTTCCATATAATGGTATTAACACTTAAACTATCCTCCACCATATTCCATTTGTCCTTTAAGGAGAGTACTCATTACAACATAGTTTTCCAAATATAAATCAAAGACAAAAGAAAAGAAAACCTAGCTATATATATATATATATATATATCCAAAAGATTATCAGGATAAGAATAAGAGTACAATCGGGGTCCTTGGCCAAATATGCCCGACTGAGACTGGTACAAAATGTCTCAAGTAAATAAAGACCATCACAAAAGGGGGAATAAGCGGCATACCTCTTTAGTTAAAAAAAAGGGAGCTATGCAAAATCTATTAAGGCGATAGAGTGCCTTAGGAAACAAATGGATCTACTAGGCACCCAAACTATATACTATAAGGGCTTATAACTAGGAGAGGTCTATGTTGCACAGGCAACTACTTACTTATCTTATAAAATCCTTCGCTATGGGAACTTGATTAGAGATAGGATCCATGACTGAAGGTATCTCCATGTCCACTTTCGAGATTCCTTATAAGGGTTGGAACTGGGGCTGGATGGGGTACTGCGTGGCTTGTTGGTGCTTGGGAAACTGGATGGTTTTATAGCAAACCATTAGTCATAAAAACTAAGTCAGATTACCACTTTTTCCTTAGCACATCCACAATCTGATTTTACAGTATTTAGTAGAAACATTTTTGATATGATAAGTTTTTATAAGTTGAAAGACAAGTAAGACAGGAGAGAGGGAAAACGGAAATAACTCAGCTTATAAGAGTGCCCATACATCCTTATAAGTTGAGTATCTTTGTTTCAATTCAGTTATAAGTAAGTATAGGGCAGATATAGTTTTAAAGCTATAACTTAACTTATATGAATGCCCATACAAGCATATAAGTTAAGGGCCTCATAAATCCTTATTTTGCAAGAATATTTAAGCAATTTGGGTTTTAAGTAACCTAAAGATGCAATGTATGCAAGGTAAGACTGATGTAATTAGTTATATGAATTATGTATAAGTCCTTACCGAGTCCACTTATTAAGTGGGTAGCTAACCACACATGCCTTATCATCGTGGAAAATGATAATAGTGGATCGGACTTCTCCGCTCCTAGTTCGGTGCACACCACCACCCTAGGCCTTACGTACAACATTTGATCGTGTTTTGTACTCCACCCATTGTTCCTAAAACCACAGGGATAATGACCCAGACTAAGGGGATTTGTTCACCGGTACTTTAACCTCAAGACATATTACCCCTTCAAAATCCAAAGAATCTAACACACTAGTCTCTCCGACAGTGTGTTGTACGGTAGAGTGGTTAGATCCGCCACAGAGTTAATTAATTCAACCTAACAAATGCCTCACACCAGGCTTTATGGATTATTAACACATTTCGTTAATGGAATGGGCTAAATTAAAATAAAGACATCCCTTACCTGAAAGCGATCTAGAGTTTACTTTAATAATAATCACAGGGTGCTTGATTTAAATTACGTATTGGCCAGGTAAGAATAAGGTTGGTGGTCGCACTAAGTACCGTTATACACCACCTTCCTTTCGTGGTATACTGTATCACCCCTCACTCCTTTCCTAGACACAATTTTGGTAATTTAAAGATAGGGCCCTTTTGAAGTATAATAAGTCGTACGTCTAGTCCCATTAGTTAAGATTTACTGTTTCCAAGGAGAGAAAACAATTAAATAATTGCGGAGAGTGTATAAAAATAGTTAAAGCATTTGCTATTGAATATCTTGTAAGCGAGGAGAAGTAACTGCTGAATATAGTAGATATTAAGAAAAATACATTACAAGGCATTTAGCAATTCATAATGACTTCCTTCCCATTTTCAATCTTTTTGTACTAAGATAAATATGATGAACGAAGAGGTTTTAAGTAAATAACGGTTCTTAGTGCGAGTAAATAAATTGGTAATAAAGGAGAGCATTTCTGATAAGCGATACGTTAGAAATCTTTCTTCCTATAAGGCATAAAGCCATGTATTCAAAATATATATTTATTTAGGTATTTTGAAGAAGTTTTAATATAGGTAGTGAAATAGTTTTTGTATTTTTATAATTAGCATATTTGAAGTAAGGGTATTTGGGTAACGTGGTCAAAGATAGAATAAAATGGTGGGGGTGGGTTTTGAAAATTGGTATAGGGTAATCCCTAGTTAGTTTAAGTGTTTTGGAGGTCATGAGAGGGGTTTTTTACTTTTTTTTTAATTCATAGAAATTAAATAATAAAGGGGGAAACTTTGAAATAAGATTCCGAGAGTTATACTTAACCCCTGAAAAACGTGCCACATGTTTTTAAAATTCATAGACCGAGCCCTACATTGTTCATGTTGGTCGGTAGGTCTGGTTCAACTTCTATGGTGCTTAATTTTGAGCTTTAAGGATTCTGTATATGGGCTACAAATATCTAGTATTTAAATTTTATTTAAAACGATTTAACAGGCGGGGCGCGAATCTTGGCGCAGTTCCGACGCTCCAAAAATACGGTAGACTAAAATTGACTTTCTCCCACAGCTGATCCACTATTCGATCTGATGTGTGGATAAGCTAATCATTGCCGAGGTTTATCCAATGGCAATGATTTCATCTTCCTCGATCAGTAATGGCTGAGATTGATCCCGGCTGGGCAAAGCTTACAAGACATCGCCACCACCGTCCGGCAATCTCCGGCCACTTCTGGTCCACTGGAAAGTTTCCAGGGGATAGGGCAGCACTTTGGCTGTTATGGGGTCGCTGGAAACTGCGGCCGCCGGTGGGACTCAAGTTGGATTTTTACTTGAAATCCTTCGCTGGACTATGACCAAACAGTGCCCAATTGGGCTCATTTTCGATTCATTTTTGTTTGTGCAGATGAGGGGAGGAACAAAGATATAGAATCTGACCTCATAGGATAGAGCTCACTGGGATCGTGGTCGGTTTTCCATGGCTTTCACAGGTCTAGAAGGTGGGGGTGGGGGGGGGGGTGGGGGTGGGTTATAGAGCGCTTCGACTCGGTTTCTCTGCACAGGGGGATAGTTGGTTGATGGTGTAAGCTAACTCAGCGGCTTTGGGCTCCTCTTTATTGGCCGGGGTGAGCTTAGCTTTGAGCTTTTAACCTCACCATGGCCGGTCATGGCTATGGTGTAGGGTCCTTTCCAGCCACCTTGCAACCTATAATGGTTCAGGATAAGCATGCTTAGGTGTTTGGTCAGCCTTCCTAAAGGGGAAGGGGGGTTTAGGTTTAGGGGATTTGGTTTTACCTCTTTAGGCTAATCCTCTTAAGTTAGGTTTAGCTTAGGTTTTGGCCTAATTTTTGTTGACTTTTGGGTTTGACCAAAATTCATATTTTGGTCGTAGGGTTGGCCATGGTCTTGGCTTGATGTAGGCTAAAATCTTTAGGTAAAAAGAACAATGGGAGGGTGTTTTTGTTTTGTCAAAACTACTACGTGCGCACCACTTAGCTTTAAGGTCTTGTCAAGGGGTGTGGTGCATTGTTTAGTGTGCCATTATATTGTTTTATGGTCTTGGAGTGATGTGGGGAGGTTTGGGTGGGGTCAAGGGTTCAAGGGTGCTATTGTGCACATCTTCCCCTTTAAGAGTGTGGGGGTGCACCACTTGGCCTTTAGGTATACTTATGGGTCTACTCAAGTCAAAGGGGTGGGGGTCAAGTCAGTTTGTTTGGATATTTTAAACTTCTAGGTCCCCAATGTAACATGGGGATGTTACAAATCCAATAAACAAAAGAAAATTTTCATCCCCGATATTAAAGTGAAGTTCATGGGTTTTTAAAGAACAAGTACATAGGTTGTAAAAGATTGATATACGAGTTTTGCAGTTACCTAATTGAAAAAGCTCTGGATATTAGAGTTTCATCGCGTCCTGTGGTTCCCAGGAAAAATCTTCTTGCCCATGGTTAGACCATAGGACTTTCACCAGCGGAATTTTCTTCTTTCCCAAGACTCGGGTTTCAGATTCTACTATCCTTATTGTGTTGAGACGGACTGATCTGTCGATTTCTACAGGCTCTGAGGAAGTAGAGATGAGTTGATTCTGATCCAGCAAGACTCGTCGAAGTGTTTATACGTGAAAGACGTCATGTAATTTAGCAATTTGTGGAGAGAGCTCTATCCGGTAAGCTAGAGGTCTAATTCGTTATAAGACAGAAAAGGGTCTAATGTACCGGGGGCTGAGCTTCTTCTGACTACAGATATGGGAGACTCCTCGTACTTGCTTAATCTTCAAGAATTCCTTATCTCCAACGTGGAACTCGATCATATGGTGCTTCTGATCGTAGTATTTAGCCTGGCGGGTCTTGGCTTCCAGCATTCTTTCTCTGATTATTCTGATTGCCGCGTCAGTGTCATCAATATACTTTACTCCTAATATTTGTTGGTCTTCTTCTTGTAACCAGGATAGCTGAGTTTGGCACCTTCTGCCGTATAAGTCTTCATAGGGGGCCATTCTTATACTTGATTGGAGGCTATTATTATAGGAGAACTCTATTAGCGATAAGAGCTTTTCCCATGGCTCGTAATATTCTATAATACATAGCCGGAGTAGATCCTCCATGGTCCTGTGTGTTCGCTCCGTTTGGCCGTCTGTTTGAGGGTGGAAGGCGGTACTGAAGTCTAGCTTAGAGCTTAAGTATGTTTGGACCATTTTCCACTCCTTGGAAGTGAATCGACCATCTTTATCGGATATGATTGTATTGGGGACTCCATGATAACGAACAAATTGTTCTATGAAGCTCCTGATTAATTTACTTACTTGGGCTTCCTTTCGTATCGGGATAAACCGAGCTACTTTAGTAAGCCGATCTACTATTACCCATGTCGAGTCATTCCCGGCCGGGGAGCGGGGCAGACCGTGTACAAAGTCCATCGAGACATCTTCGAACTTCCATTCGGGTATTTTTAGGGATTGTAACAGACCACCTAGAATTTTACACTCAGCTTTAACCATCTGGTAGGCCTGGCAGTGAGTCACAAAAGTGATGATATCTCTTTTCATTCCGGGCCAATATGGTATTTTTCTAAGGTCTACATACATTTTTGTGATTCCGGGGTGCACCGAGTACTTAGTGCAATGCGCCTCTCATATGATTTCTTCCTTGATTTTTTTAATTGCAGTGATATAAAGACAATTCTGGAAGTAAAGCAGACCTTCTTTTATGGAGTAGTCCTCGTGCAGTCCTTTAGAGAGAGCGAGGATGATGGAGATTAGGGTTGGATACTTTCATTGCTCATCTTTGACTTGTCCTCTTATATCGCACTCGATTTTTAGCCAATTGAGATACTCGGTGTATTGCTCTGGATTGGTTCGAGATAGTAAGGTAATACCCATCTGCCCCAAGAGGAGGGTGAGGGTCATTTCTCCGTCTCCTCCCTTGGGTAGTCTTCGTCTTAGAGCATCCGTAACGGAGTTTTCCTTCCCTGTGTGGTAGTGGAGCGTGTACGCTTAGTCGCATAAGAATTCTAGCCAGCGTCTCTGACATAAGTTTAGGTCTTTTTTTTGTGTTGATATACTTTAAGTTTTTATGGATAGAAAAAATCTCGCAGTGTATTCCGTACAAGTAGTGCCTCCATATTTTTAACGAGAAGATGTCGGCTCCCAGCTCTCGGTCATGTGCGGGGTAATTTTGTTAATGTTTCTTAAGTTACCTAGATGCGTAGACAATTACCTTTCCATTTTGCATCAAAAGAACCCCCATTCCTTAGAGGGAAGCATCTGTGTAGATTTTGAATCCTTCTTTTCTTATGGGGAGGGTGAGGATGTGAGCGGATGTTAGTCTTCTTTTGAGCTCCTGAAATGCGTCTTCGCACGGAGGCGTCCATTTAAAGAGAGCGTCTTTCTTGGTGAGGGAAGTGAGAGCGAGAGTAATTTTGCAGAATCCTTCTACGGACTTACCGTAGTATGCTGCAAGTCCCAGGACACTACGGATATCGACAGCTGATCTTAGTGCGGGCAACTCTTTCACTGATTGAATCTTAGTAGGATCCACTGCTATCTCGACACTATTTATCATGTGACCCAAGAATCCAACCTCCTTGAGCCAGAACTCGCATTTATAGAACTTGGCATACAGGCGTTGTTCTTTTAGTTTTTCTAGCACTAACCTTATGTTCTTGGCGTGGTCTTGTTCCAATTCCGATTATGCCTGTATGTCGTCTATAAAGACGATAAAAAAGGAATCTAAGTAGGGCCCGAAAACATGGTTCATTAGGGTCATGAATGCTGAAGGAGCATTGGTGGGCCCGAATGGCATAACAGCGTATTAATATAAACCGTACCTGGAACTGAACGTAGTATTTGGGATATCTTCATCTTGGATTTGCAATTGGTAGTATCCGGACCTTAGGTCTAGTTTAGGGAATACACTAACTCCTTGGAGTTGATCAAAGAGTTCATTTATGCGTGGGAGGGGGTACGTGTTTCGTACCGCTAACTTGTTAAGTTCTCTATATTTGATGCATAAACGAAGGGTTCCGTCCTTCTTTTTGACGAATAAGACAGGTGCTCCCCATGGTGATGAACTTGGACGGACAAAGCCATCCCTATGAAGTTTGTCTAATTATTGTCGAAATTCAGATTACTCTTTTGAAGCCATGCTATAAGGGGCTCGTGATACAGGTCGGGCCCCTGGGACTAGTTCAATTTTGAACTTTACCTGCCGAGGGGGGGGGGGGGGGGTAGTCCGGGCAGTTTCTTGGGGAAAATATCGGGGAATTCTTTCACTATGGGTACTTTGAGAATGTCATCGGTCTTAATTATGATTTCAAAGTAAATTCCATACACTTCTTCTCCCTTGACGTATTCCTTTATCATTTGTACGAATGTTAAGTAGATAGGAGGTAATAGTTTCATACCTTGGGGAGTAGGTTCCGTCGTCGGATCAGTATGAAGGGTGACAACCTTGGTTGCATAATTTATCAATGCCTTGTGTCTTCCTAACCATTCCATCCTTAGGATGAGATCAAAGTCCGGGAGTTCCAGTATTGTTGTGGTAGCTTCGAATAGTGTATTATGAAGGCAAATAAAGAAGGTGCATTGGTTGGACGAAAGAATCTCTGATCCGTTAGGGAGTCTCACTCTTAGACGTAGACAAGAGGAGCGTTCATGATTAGGCACATCATGGATGAAACTTTTTGATATGAAGGAATGTGAGGCTCCTGTGTCAAATAAGGTGTGTGCGGGTTTCCCATTTATTGTGCATGTGTAACACTCCTATCCGTCACATAGCATATAGCAGTAGGTCCGGCCGGGGCCCGGCGCCATATACCACGGACAGACCGAAAGGTTACTCATTGAAAACATTCTTCCAATCGTAACGTCCTACATAGAGCATCTAGTGGAAGCAATTTATTAAGTTGCGAAGTAAGAACCCAGCCACAAGCATGAATGTCCACTATCGAACCCAAACAGGAATGAATTACAAAGTACACAAGTACAGGCCTTATGGCCTTACAAGAGTTTACTAAATTTAAAACAGTGTATTCCATACTTCGGCTTGCAGGCCGGTCACACATGAATTAAACAAATAAATAAAATAAGGCCTTCAAGGGCCGGCTCAGCATCAAGGGCGTTTGCCTGCTATTTGCCACTTAACTCAGCAGCACCTGCAAGCAAGATTCACCGCAACGGTGTCAAACAAAATAAACGGTCAGCTAAAGCTGACAAAATTATAACGATCCCGCCCCCAAACTCGGGGCGGCGATGCTCCTTATCTGCACATATTAGCATATTAACCATTATAGTGAATAATCACAACACCACAGGTGCAGGCACACACAGCCGCACACCCCGTGCTCTCAGGTTTCTTACACGGTTAACCCAGTCAAAACCGCGGTCTCACCACCGTCCCTTAGATGGCAATACTCGTGAGCATTTTAGTCTTTCCGGCCTAAGCCTAATACCCTCCATCTATGCCAATGTTAATTGACATGTACTTTAAGTCTCTTTAACCGAACGACACAGAACGGGTACGATTCCGCCTAACTCGTTGCTCACAGCGCAACGTCAATTTAAGCCATATGCGCGTGTCAAGCTTCCCCGAGTCCCAAAACGATCAAACATGCACATAACCCAGATATGTTCAAGGCTGGCTCCCAGGCCACTAAGTTTGCAGAAATGCGTTTTTGCCCAGTTTTCCGGGTGCACCTTGGAGTTAATCCCCAAGACACCCTGTTGCAATCTACCGCGTAGAAAACCCTAAAATAACCAAAGGCATGGAGTCTTCTCCGACTAATCATGCACAATGAAACATCACCGATCTAGACCAACTTGTCCGGGTAGGCTTCACACACCATGCCTATGTCTATATATCGATTTCAGACTCTACATGCATACAAGGGGGACTATTCACATCTACCTCACGGAACGCCGCACACTCACCGCACACTCGAGGGAGCGGGTTTCCTTATGCAAAAGAAGTGATCTTCACATGCTCAAGAAGAGAATCGTTACACTTCGATTAAACATTGGCACCATGGAAATCTATACGGATGAAAAGCACCGCGATGACCTCGCCTCCATAGATCTGGACTCGGCTTGCGATTTGGCGCTCCAAATCTCCTCTGGCAACTAGATCTCTCTTCCTCCTTCTTCCCTGCTCTCCCCTCTCTCTAGAACTTTAAAAATAGAAAACCCAAATAGAATGAGAGTTTCTAAGCCCTATTCTCGGGTATATCCCAGCAAGAACAGCCCTGAGCCGTTTGATCCCAAAATAAGGAAACGGACGGCCACGATTCACACTTAAAATCCCAACCCTAGGCCGAACACGGCTTGCGACACGACCGTGTCCAAGGCCGTGTGCCTTAATCGACACCGAAACTGTCACATCCCGAAAAGAATACGGGCTCTCGACACACCCGTGTCAAGCTTGACACGCTCGTGTCATCTAGTGCACGCTCGTGTAGCTTGGCATGTTCCTCCATCGACACAGGTCTAGTATAAACTCGAGGAGAATACGGGTATTCGACACGCCCGTGTTGAATTTGACACGCCTGTGTCAGACCTAAACATGCCTGGGCTCAGGCCTTGTCTTTCCCCAAACAAAACTTGGATAATAACCCGAGTAGGACACGTCCTGGGACACTCCCGTGACTTAGGCCGTGTTCCCTGTTCGAAAATAGTCGACTGTAATTTCGTCGACCACACGGCCATCGTCGAACCCGAGTATGACACGCCCCTAGGACACGCCCATGTCCCAGGCTGTGTGACCTCTACTAAGTCCTAGACTTGGCTCAAAATGCCACCCGTCCCTCTTTTGAGTTTCGGGGCGTTACAACTCTCTCACTCTTAAAAGAATTTCATCCACGAAATTACCGAAAGGAAAAGATACACAAAACCAAAAGCGGTACCTGAGGGAATAACTCGGGGTACTCCTCAAGCATGGTCTGCTCCCGCTCCCATGAGAGCTCCTCCCGACGGCAATTGTCCCAACGGACCTTGACCATCCTGATCTCCTTGTTACGAAGTTGCTTGACTTTAGAGTCCTCAATATGAACGGGCTTGACCCTTATCGCCAACCCTTCGTCTACCGGTACTTGATCAACTGCAATCACCTGCGAAGGCTCTTGCACCGCCTTCCGCAATACTTTAGACGATAAGCCGCTTCACCAATCTGCTCCAGGACCTCAAATGGTCCAAGGTACCTCGGGCTTATCTTCTTCAAGCATCGTACCCATGAAACACCCTTGAATGGCTTTATCTTCTAATACACCCAGTAACCAACAGCGAACTCCACGCTCCAATGCTTTGCATTATAGTATTTGGCCTGTCAATTCTGAAAGAACAGCAAACTCTGTCGAATGGTTCGTACTAAAGAAGGGGCGCTCTCCAGCTCTTGCTTTTTGTACAACCTTGCCTCACCCGTTTCCAACCACGACAACGACGTGCAACATTTTATACCATATAGGGCCTCGAAGGGCGCCATTTGTATGCTCTCTTGGTAGCTGTTGTTGTACGCAAACTCCACCAAATACAGATGATCTTCCCACTACTTTCCAAAGTCCAGGACACACATGTGAAGCATTTCTTCCATCATCCTGTTGACCCCCTCGGTCTGACAATCCGGATGCGGATGAAAGGCTGTGCAGAACCTCAACTTCTTTCCCAACATTTGTTATACAAACCTCCAGTCATTGGACGTAAACCGCCCATCTTTATCACTCACGATGCTGTGGGGCACACCGTGCAGTCTAACAATGTTATCAACATAAAGCTTTGCCAGTTTCTCCACCAAATCATCCTTCAAATTCGGATTGAAATGTGACAACTTTGTCAACCGATCTACGATCACCCAGATGGCGTCGTTTCCCTTCTGTGACCTTGGCAATCCATGCTTAAAGTCTATTGAGATATCGTCGAACTTCCACTCCGGAATAGGCAAAGACTTCAAGAAACCCTCTGGCTTCTGACACTCTGCCTCCACTAAGGCGCAAGTCTGACACTTTGCTACATATAGTGCAACATCATTCTTGAGTCTTGGCCACCAGAACAACTTCTTCAAATCTCAATACATCTTCGTGCTTCCTGGGTGAATCGAGTACTTGGTATGATGAGCCTCGTACATAACCTCCACCGATAAATTACCCACATTTGGAATGCACAAACAACTATCCTTCCTTAATAGTCCATCTTCAACCGTAAATTAGGAATTTGACCCATCCGAAACCGCCTCCATGATTTGCTTCATGCTGGTATCCAAATCTATAGCCTGCAAGAACCGATCAACCAGGTCATACTTAACTTCCATCTAGTTCAATAGCGCTTTCATGCTAGTCTGCTTGTCAACACAAGAGATATCCAATGCCTCCAACTCCCAAATAAACCGCTCGTCATGAACCGAGAACCAGTTTTCTTGCGCGGGAGTCCTGTGACTCAACGCATACACAACTGTATTGCCTTTCCCGGGCACATATTGAATTTTGAATGTATAGTCCCCCAGGAACTCCATCAGTCTCCGCTACCTCATATTCAGATCATTTTGGTCTAACAGGTATTTCAGGCTCTTTTGGTCGGTATAAATATCGACATTTACGCCGTACAAATAATTCCACCACAGCTTCAGAGAAAAAATTACGGCCGCTAACTCCAAGTCATGGACCGGATAATTTCTCTCATGCACTTTCAGCTGATGCGAGCCATAAGCTATAACACTTCCACGTTGTAGCAGCACGCAGGACAAACTATTGCCCGAAGCATCGCTGTAGATTTCAAAGCCTTTGGTCCCACTCGACTACCTTAGAACCGGTGCCGTGGTCAACCAACCCTTCAACTCTTCAAAATCTTGCACGCACTCTGGCATCCAAACAAACTTCTGATCTTTCTTCTCAATTTCATGAGAGGTAACGCTATCCGCGAGAAGTTCTCTATGAAGCGCCTGTAATAGCCGGCAAGCCCCAGAAAACTCCGGACTTCCACTATCGTAGACAACACAGGCCACTCCCGTATTGCAACTATCTTCGCTGGATCCACCGCAATAACTTCTCCACTGATTATGTGACCAAGGAACGCTACTGAGGGCAACCAAATCTCGTATTTGGAGAACTTTACATATAGATCGTTCCTCCTTAGCATCTCCAAAACCAAATGTAGATGCTTAAAGTAATCCTCTTCGTACTGAGAGTACACCAATATGTCATCGTTAAAGACGATTACAAAGTTGTCTAAGTACTCCTTGAACGTTCTGTTGATTAGATCCTTGAACATTGATGGCACATTAGTCAGCCCAAATAGCATGACTGTAAAATCGAAATGCCCATATATCGTATTGAACGGTGTTTTTGTGATATCACTTTCCCTTTTTCTAAGCTGATAGAAACCGGACTTAAGATCCAATTTTGAGTAAACCGATGACCCGACTAGCTGATCAAATAGATCATCAATCCTTGGGATCAGGTACTTATTCTTTTCTTTTAACTTGTTCACTTCTCTACAATCGATATAGAGCTGCAAACTTCCGTCCTTCTTCTTAACGAAAAGGACCGGTGCGTTCCGAGGAGACAAACTTGGACGCACATAACCATGCCCCAACAACTCTTCAAGTTGAACCTTTAGCTCCGCCATTTTCTTAAGCGCCAACCAATAAGTAGTGTGATACAGGTTTGGCACCTGGCACTAGCTAAATTGTGAATTCAATCTCTCGCTGGGGTGGGGCTTCAGGAAGATTTTACGGGAACATGTCAGGGTACTCGCACACCACTGGGATGCTACCCAAAGTAGGCTTAGGCTTTACAGCCTCCACTAGCGTGAAGAATAGCTCTGCGCTAGCACAAACTGCCTTGACAACCTGAAGAGCAGACATTAAAGTCTTGCTCGACCCCTTCAAACCCGCAAACGTTGTCTCCCGGTCAGCTCCCAACTTGACTTCCTTACAATTGCAATCTATGTATGCCTTCTGCCCTGAAAGCCAGTCCATACCAAAAATGACGTCGAACTCTACTAGCGGCAGTAACGACGTTAGCAAGTCGAACTCTTGACTCCCAATACGAATCTTTATGGCACAAACTATGTCTGCGCGCATAGAACACCCATTCGGCAAGAACACCTCCAATTTGTAATTCACCATCGAAGAAGGAACTCCGATGCGCGATAAGAAACCTTCGGATATAAAGGAGTGCGGAGCTCCCGTATCGAAGAGTGCTCTCGCCGGATTATCACAAATCAGAACAAAGCCTATAAAAACAGTAATAAGCAAACAAGCACAAGGTAACAGTATTTAAAGCAAAATTTCTATAAATTTAAACTGTACTTGTCACCATATACGCTTGTTTGATGGCCTCTTGCTGGCCAAGATTGTAGACTCTTGGTTGAGTCGGAGCATAATGGGATGTGGTTGACACCACAGCCTTGCCCTTTTCCTTGTAAGTTTCTCCCTTCTTCCTCTCCGACTTTGGACGTCCTCTCCAATAGTCACGGGCAAAATGCCTCGGCTTCCTACAAGTAAAGCAAGCGCCCAAGGTCCTGCTTATAGTTTCCACCGAAGCACCGGAAGAAGGGGCTGGACCCAAAGTCCTAGCCTTCTTAAAGAACTTACGATAACCAGAATTCGAGGTTGTTGGAACCTTAAACTCTGTCTTCATAAAACTGGAGTCTTACTTTGCCTGCGCATTCTTCATATCTTTCTCCAAAGACTGGGCCGTGTTGACGAGGGTCAAGAAGCCCTGCATCATCGGCCCTGAGAGCAGTAGCCTTAGGTCATCCCTGAGACCTTCATAGAAACAATTAATCTTCCGCTCCACATCAGCAAAAGTAGAGCTAGAGTACCAACCCAAACGTGTAAATTCGTGGAGGTACTCATCCACGCTACTCTCTCCCTGCACCAACTTCTGAAACTCGTTCTCCAATGCAATCCTCTGAGCTGAGGGGAGATATCAAGCCAATAATAGTCTCGAGAATTCTTCTATCAAGATGTCAGTAAGTTGTCTACCCCTTAAATAGTGTAACTCCAGACCTTCCTACCACAGTATTGCATCGTCATCCAACAAGAAAGTGTCAATAGTGGTCTTCTGCAACTCTTCTGTCTCCATAGATATCAAGACACTCTTAACTCTAGAGAGCCAATCCTCTACTTGGGTTGGGGTTCCTGTCCCCGAGAACACTGGAGGATTAAAGCCCATAATGTGCTTAAGCTGTTTCTCCGTTGCTCTCCTAGGCATCATTGGCTCCACCACAACCATCTCCACTCTCCTTAGTTCTGCCTCTTGGAGCGGTACTTTCTCCATAGCAGGGGCAGGCTGCTGCACTAGTCTCGCAGGCTGTGCATTAATCATCTCCAACACTACTTTAGCTACCAATCGTATGATTTAAGTCGAAGGAGGTGTTGTCGGCGCATCGTTCGGTGCTCTACTTGCCTCAGAAACTAGACGTTCTGACGGTCCCGCACCACTCCTGGTCACCTATAGTCATACAAAACACCATTAAGCCACCAAACAATATTGCAAAAAGCAATTATAGGAACACGCAGGTTCCTCAAACATGTGTATTTTCATTCCTAAGTGGACATTCATGGGTTCTTTTCATGTTATTACGATGACGCACACACATATGCTCACCACCCCTTAAAGTGAATTCATCCACGAATTCATTTAAGCTGGACCGAATCCGGTAGTTTGATACCAAATTATAACACCCCTATCCATCACATAGAAATAGCATTTGGTCCATCCGGGGCCCGATGCCCTATACCATGGACAGACCGAAAGGTTACTCATTGAAACCATTCTTCCAATCGTAATGTCCTAAACAGAGCATCTAGCGAAAGCAATTTTGAAAGTGAGGTGTTAGATCTTATTTACTCTAGTTAAATATATATATTTTATAGAAGAGTAAGCACAACACAAAAATAAAGAAACAGAGCAAGCACACAGAATACATAAGGATTATAGTGGTTCCCCAACCGGGGTACATCCACTCTTCTACCACCTTGGTAGCAATCCACTCAGGTTTTTTGATTAGGTGACTGCCACCAATGAGCTTATGATCAGATGCTCAAAGACCAAACCTCAAGTCTTTTGGTTAGGTGACTTGCAACCAGGAATCACTTTTGAAGGGAGTAGAGAACCCTTTATACAGTGGGGGATGATAAAATGATTAAGTATTCTCAATCTCAAGTTTACAACTAACAAGACTTTTGTGGATTTGATGTTAGCAAAGGCTCCCCCTGAGATAATGAATTAGTTCAGTAAGTTGGAGCTTTGCTTCAGGGTGATAGGCCTTCAGGCTTGATGTTGCTCTCCAACAAGCTTTTAGATTAATATTGTTTTTGTTGTCTCTCGAAATCTTGGAGCAGATGAAGAAGATGAAGAGTGGTTCAGGAAGATGCTTTTTGTCGAGAGTTCTTCTTCTTTGAGAAAAAGCCTTCTTAATTTTTTCCCTCTCTATCTTGTCATTTGTGAGATATAATTCTCTGTATATTTATTGTCTGGAGAATTCACACATTTGAATTCTTTCTGTCTATGGAATGGCTTAATCAATTTCCAAGAATTGAATCTGCCTTGAGAAAACAATTGGCATTTAATATCTGTAATTAACTATATATTTAATGCTGCCTCCAAATGGCTATATTCATAAAAATATATTGTATTAAATCTGAGAGCTATAAATGCTTGCAGTTAAGCCTCAATAAATTCTGCCAGCAGTAAATAAATTTGTCTGAAAAACTGCAAATTAATCGTTGATCACAATTTTAAAGCTTTCTTCAAAGTGGGCTCGGAGTTCATTGACCTCAGCTCAGAGTTCATCGAGCTCAGCTCAGAGTTCATTAAGCTGATCTCAGAGAATATGAACTACAAAATAGTTTAACTGAGTTAAACAGCTTTCTTTGAGCTGAGCTCAGAGTTCATTGAACTGAGCTAAGAGTTCGTTGAACTGAGCTCGGAGAATTTCTTCCAGCAATTTTCTGAACTTCAAATCATACTTTCTCTTGAATTTATCAGAAGGAGCAAACCTGGAAAACATCCTATGACCCATGATTATACATTTGAGTCAATCAAAACATCATAATAGTGATCCTTTCCCAAATCAAAACTTGGGTTCCAACAATCTCCCCCTATTTGGGTGAGGACACTATTCAAAGAAAAACAAAACACAAAGCAAAAATAATCTGCCTGAATTATAATTTTTCAGCAAATTTATAAAGGTGCTTTGAGAAATTAAGATGACACCAAAGATTGAAGAATATGAAAAGAATTAAGTAGTCTTTCTAAGGAATTGCTGACGAAAGAACTGGAGAAATTTGGTGAGAGTAAGCTCTCTAATAGTATCTTCAGCTTTCCTATTTAATCAGCCCTAGATCTTGATATCCTCTCAAGTTCTTTACCTGAAAATGGAGGTTAGACGTTCTGGACCCAGATTACCTTGGGTCCTGTTTCTTTTTCATGATAATTAGAAATAAAAGAAATTCAGGTTGATCTTTATAACCTAGAGAGTGAAATTTCCTAGAAGGTATGAACCACTGGGTAAAAGGATTTTTGAATATTTCAGTTTGATTATAATTTTCAAAAGGATAAAAAATTTTGTTTTGAAATTCTAAGTTCGACGAAAAATATTTTCGTCGATATGAGTTCGACGAAGGGAATCGATTTCGTCGATCTCAGTTCACAGAATGATAATATCTATTTTCTGTGTTCCACGATCGTCGATCTCGGTTCGACGAAGAAAGTTTCTTTCATCGATCATAATTTCCAGACAAGTTAAAAAAAATCTCTGTTTAGAGATCGTCGACCTCGGTTCGACGAAGTGTGTAGTTTTCGTCGAGCTCCGTTCGACGAATTATGTTGAACACAAATTTTCTGAAATTTTTTAATTTTTTTTGATAAAAATTGAGTTATATTGTCTAACTTTATTATCTTTTCTTTGTCTTTAATTGTTTAGAAATGAAATATTTTTAAAATCTTCTTTAAGATTTTTGTTTTTAGAAGATAGATTATACACTATCTCTCTAAGAAGTTTTATTTCCTTCTCAGATTAAAGTAAATCATTGCAAAAAATTTTAAACTCTTCTTTAAAATAATCTGAAGTGAAATCAAAAGAAGAGATAACCTGATCCTCTTTTGATTCTTCTTCTTATTCTTCTTCTTATTCTTCATAAGATTCAGATTCTTCATCATAGTTGCTACAAGATGCATTGATTGCAATCAAGCAAAATTCTCTTGCTCTTATTTCTTCTTCATCCTCAGTAGTACAGGATGAAGCTTCAAAATCACTCCAAGTATCAACATCATATTTTCTCTTTTTAGCTGATCTAGGAGCCATTGCTGTGAGGGAGTCCAAAATTTTCTTTGCTGAGGTACATTCAGCAATTTCCTGAAAAATATCTTCAGAGATTGATTGAGCAAGAATGTTCATTGCTTTTGCATCAACCATCTTTTGATTTTTCTGGGCTTCTGTCTATTGAGATGATGGAACAACATTCATGCTTGTTGTTTCCAATGGATGATAAGGACCTGTCAAAATGGAATTGAAAATTTCTTCATCAATAGAGTTCATAAAATGCCTAATCCTTGCCTTCCATAGTGCAAGCTTATCTAGATTGCACATAGGAGGTCTGGTGCTTGAAAATTTTTCATTTTGTGCCATGAAAGACTCTTAAAAAAATAAGATCTATCAGATCGTTTTTGTTCAGGTGTTAGCATGTACAACCAAAGGAACCTCCTATGATACCAATTGAAAGTGAGGTGTTAGATCTTATTTACTCTAGTTAAATATATATATTATATAGAAGAGTAAGCACAACATAAAAATAAAGAAACAAAGAAAGCACACAGAAAACACAAGGATTATAGTGGTTCCCCAACCTAGGTACATCCACACTTCTACCACCCTGGTAGGAATCCACTCAGGTTTTTTGATCAGGTGATTGCCACCAATGAGCTTTTGATCAGGTGATCAAAAACCAAACCTCAAGTATTTTGGTTAGGTGACTTGCATCCAGGAATCACTTTTGAAGGGAGTAGAGAACCCTTTATACAGTGGGGGGATGAGAGATTGATTATGTCTTCTCTTTCTCAAGTTTATAACTGAGAAGACTCTTATGGATCTGATGTTAGCAAAGGCTCCCCCTAAGATAATGAATTGGTTCATTAAGTTGGAGCTTTGCTTCAGGGTGAAAGGACTTCAGGCTTGATTTTGCTCTCCAGCAAGTTTCTAGACTGATATTGTTTTTATTGTCTCTCAAAAGCTTGGAGCAAATGAAGAAGATGAAGAGTTGTTCAGGAAGATGCTTTTTGTCAAGAGTTCTTCTTCTTTGAGAAAAAGCCTTCTTAATTTTTTCTCTCTATATCTTTTCATTTGCGAGATATAATTCTATGTATATTTATTGCGTGGAGAATTCAAACATTTGAATTCTTTCTGTCTATGGAATGGCTGAATCAATTTCCAAGAATGGCTGAATCTTTCTTGAGAATACAATTGGCATTTAATCTCTGTAATTAAATCCATATTTAATGCTGCCTCCAAACAGCTATATTTATAAGAATATATAGCATTAACTCTGAGAGCTATAAATGCCTGCATTTAAGCCTCAATAAATTTTGTCAGCTATAAATAAATCTGTCTTAAAAACTACAAAGGAATCGTTGATCATAATTTTAAAGCTTTCTTCAAACTGGGCTCGAAGTTCGTTGACCTCAGCTCGGAGTTTGTCGAGCTCATCTCGGATTTCGTCGAGCTGAGCTCAGAGAATATGAACTACAAAATTGTTGAACTGAGTTTAACAGTTTTCTTTGAGCCGAGCTCAGAGTTCGTTGAACTGAGCTTAGAGTTCGTTGAACTTAGCTCGGAGAATTTCTTCCAGGAATTTTTTTAACTTCAAATCTGACTTTCTCGGGAATTTATCTGAAGGAGCAAACCTGAAAAACATCCTATTACCCATGACTATACATTTTGGTTCAATCTAAAGATCCTAATAGTGATCCTTGCCCAAATCAATACTTGGGTTCCAACAATCTCCCCCTATTTGGGTGAGGACACTAATCAAAGACAAACAAAACACAAAGCAAAAGTAATCTGCCAGAATTATAATTTTTCAGCAGATGTACAAAGGTGCTTTGAGAAATAAAGATGAAACCAAAGATTCAAGAATATGAATTGAAATAGAGAATCTTTCTAAGCAATTGTTGATGAAAGAACTGGAGAAATTTGGTGAGAGTAAGCTCTCTAATAGTATCTTCAGCTTTCCTTTTTTCTCAGCCTTAGATCTTGAAAACCTTTCAAGTTCTTTACCTGAAAATAGAAGTTAGAGGTACTTGACCCAGATTTCCTTGGGTCCTGTATCTTTTTCATGATAATTAGAAATAAAAGAAATTCAGGTTGATCTTTGTAACCTAAAGGGTGAAATTTCCTAGAAGGTATGAACCACTGGGTACAAGGATTTTTGAATATTTGAGTTTGATTATAATTATCAAAAGGATAAAAAATTCTGTTTTGAAATTATGAGTTCGACGAAAAATATTTTCATCGACCTGAGTTCGATGAAGGGAATCGATTTCGTCGATCACAGTTCACATAATGATAATACTAATTTTTGTGTTCCACAATTGTCGATCTCTATTCGACGAAGCAAATTTCTTTCGTCGATCAAAATTTCCAGACAAGTTAAAAACAAAATCACTTTTCAGAGATCGTCGACCTCGGTTCGATGAAGTGCGTAGTTTTCGTCGAGCTCCGTTCGACAAATTATGTTGAACACAAATTTTCTGAAATTTTGTAATTGTTTTTGATAAAAATTGAGTTATATTTCCTAACTTTATTATCTTTTCTATGCCTTTAATCTTTTCTAAAGAAACTAAATGTTCAGAAATATTTTTTAAATCTTCTTTAAGATTTTTGTTGTCAGAAGATATAATATACACTTTCTCTCTGAAAAGTTTTATTTCCTTCACAGATTGAATTAAATCATTGCATAAAATTTTAAAATCTTCTTTAAAATATTTTGAAGTGAAATCAAAAGAAGAGATAACCTGATCCTCTTCTGATTCTTCTTCTGATTCTTCTTCAGATTCAGATTCTTCATCATAGTTACTGCAAGATGCATTGATTGCCATCAAGAAGAATTCTCTTGCTCTTGTTTCTTCTTCATCCTCAGTAGTACAGGATAAAGCTTCAAAATCACTCCAAGTATCAGCATCATATTTTCTCTTTTTATTTGATCCAGCAGCCATTGATGTGAGGGAGTCCCAAATTTCCTTTGCTGAGGTACATTCAGCAATTTCCCAAAAAAAATCATCAGACATTGATGAAGCAAGAATGTTCATTGCTTGTGCATCAACCATCTTTAGCCTTTTCTGGGCTTCTGTCCATTGAGATGATGGAACAACATTCATGCTTGTTGTTTCCAATGGTCGATAAGGACTTGTCAAAATGGAATTGAAAATTTCGTCATCAATAGAGTTCATAAAAAGCCTAATTCTTGCCTTCCATAGTACAAGCTTTTCTAGATTGCACATAGGAGGTCTGGTGCTTGAAAATGTTTCATTTTGTGCCAAAAAACTCTTAAGGAAAATAAGATCTATCAGATCGTTTTGGTTCAGGTGTTAGCTTTTACAACCAAAGGAACCTCCTCTGATACCAATTGAAAGTGAGGTGTTAGATCTTATTTACTCTAGTTAAATATATATATTATATAGATGAGTAAGCACAGCACAAAAATAAAGAAACAGAGCAAGCACACAGAAGACACAAGGATTATAGTGGTTCCCCAACCTGGGTACATCCACTCTTCTACCACCCTGGTAGGAATCCACTCAGGTTTTTTGATCATGTGACTGCCACCAATGAGCTTTTGATCAGGTGCTCAAAAACCAAACCATAAGTCTTTTGGTTAGGTGACTTGCATCCAGGAATCACTTTTGAAGGGAGTAGAGAACCCTTTGTACAGTGGGGGGATGAGAGATTGATTATGTCTTCTCTTTCTCAAGTTTATAACTGAGAAGACTCTTGTGGATCTTATGTTAGCAAAGGCTCCCCCTGAGATAATGAATTGGTTCAGTAAGTTGGAGCTTTGCTTCAAGGTGATAGGCCTTCAGTCTTGATGTTGCTCTCCATAAAGCTTCTAGACTGATATTATTTTTATTATCTCTCGAAAGCTTGGAGTAGATGAAGAAGATGAAGAGTTGTTCAGGATAATGCTTTTTGTCGAGTGTTCTTCTTCTTTGAGAAAAAGCCTTCTTAATTTTTTTCTCTCTATCTTGTCATTTGTGTGATATAATTCTCTGTATATTTATTTCCTAGAGAATTCAAACATTTGAATTCTTTCTGTCTATGGAATGGTTGAATCAATTTCCAAGAATGGAAACTGCCTTGAGAAAACAATTTGCATTTAATCTCTGTAATTAACTCCATATTTAATTCTGCCTCCAAACTGCTATATTCATAAAAATATAAACCATTAAATCTGAGAGCTATAAATGCCTGCAATTAAGCCTCAATAAATTTTGCCAGCTGTAAATAAATCTGTCTGAAAAACTGCACAGGAATCGTTGATCTCAAATTTAAAGCTTTATTCAAACTGGACTCGGAGTTTGTTGACCTCAGCTCGGAGTTCGCCGAGCTCAGCTCGGAGTTCGTCGAGCTGAGCTCAGAGAATATAAACTGCATAATCGTTGAACTGAGTTTAACAGTTTTCTTTGAGCTGAGCTCAGAGTTCGTTTAACTGAGCTCAGAGTTCGTTGAACTGAGCTCGAAGAATTTCTTCCAGCAATTTTCTGAACTTCAAATCTAGCTTTCTCTGGAATTTATCTGAGGGAGCAAACCTGGAAAACATCCTATGACCCATGACTATACATTTTGGGTCAATCTAAACATCCTAATAGTGATCCTTGCCCAAATCAAAACTTGGGTTCCAACATATTTGTTAAGTTACAAAATAAGAGCCCAGCCACAAGCATGAATGTCCACTATCGAACCCAAATAGGAATGAATTACAAAGTACACAAACTACCGGCCTTATGGCCTTACAAGAGTTCACTAAATTTAAAATAGTGTCTTCCATACTTTGGCTCGCAGGCCTGTCACACAAGAATTAAACAAGTAAACAAAACAAGGGCTTCAAGGGCCGGCTCAGCAACAATGGCTTTGGCACGCTATTTGCCACTCAGCTCCGCAGTACCTGCAAGCACAATTCACCGCAACGTTGGCAAATAAAAGTAACGGCCAGCTAAAACTGATCAAATTATAACGATCCCGCCCCCAAACTCGGGGTGGTTATGCTCCTTCTCTGCACTTATTAGCATATTAAGCATTATAGTGAATAATCACAACACCACAGGTGCAGGCACATACAGCCGCACACCCTGTGCTCTCAGGGCACTTACACGGTGAACCCGGTGAAACCCGTGGTCTCACCACCGTCCCTTGGATGACAATACTCGTGAGCATTTTAGTCTTTCTGGCCTAAGCCTAAGACTGTCCATCTATGCCAACGGTAAGTGTCATGTACTTTACGTCTCTTTAACCGAACGACACAGAGCGGGTACAGTTCTGCCTAACCCGTTGCTCACACCGCAACGTCAATTTAAGCCATATGCGCGGGTCAAGCTTCCCCGAGTCCTAAAACGATCAAACATGCACATAACCCAGTTATGTTTAATGCTGGCTCCCAGGCCACCAAGTTGGCAGAAATGTGTTTCCGCCTAGTTTTTCGGGTTCACCTTGGAGTTAATCACAAAGACTCCCTATTGCAATCTACCGCGTAGAAAAATCAAAAACAACAAAAGCCACAGAGTCTTCTCTGGCTAATCATGCACAATGAAACATCACCAATCCAGACAAACTTGTCCCGGTAGGCTTCTCACACCATGTCTATGTTCGTATCTCGATTTCGGACTCTACATGCAAACAAGGGGGACTATTCACATCTACCCCAAGGTACGCCACACACTCACCGCACACTCGTGGGAGCGGGTTTTCTTATGTAAAAGAAAGAGAGCTTCACATGCCCAAGAAGAGAATCGTTACACTTGGGTTTCTCTTTGGTTCCATGGAAATCTATACGGATGAAAAGCACCACGATGACCTCGCCTCCATAGATCTGGACTCTGCTTGAGATTTGGCTGTCTGAATCTTCCCTGGCAACCGGATCTCTCTTCCTTCTTATTCCTTGCTCTCCTCGCTCTCTAGAACTTTAGAAAGAGGACACCCAAATAGAATGAGGGTTTATAAGCCCTATTCTCGGGTATATCCCAGCAAGAATAACCCTGAGCCGTTGGATCCCAAACTAAGGAAACGGACGGCCACGATTCGCACTTAAAATCCAAAACCTGGGCTGAACACGGCTAGAGAAACGCACGTGTCCAAGTCCATGTGCCTCAATCGACTCTAAAACCGTCGCATCCCGAAAAGAACATAGGCTCTCGACACGCCCGTGTCAAGCTTGACAAGCCCGTGTCATCTAGTACACGCCCGTATAGTTAGGTTGTTCCTCCACCGATACAGGTCCAGCACTAACCCGAGGAAAACATGGGTATTTGACACGCCCGTGTCGGACCTGAACATGCCTAGGCTCAGGCCTTGTCTCTCCCCCGACATAACTCGGCTAACAACCCGAGTAGGACACAGCCTGGGACACACCCGTATCTCACGCCGTGTTCACTATTCGATAATCGTCAACTGCAATTTCATCGACCACACGAACATCGTCGAACCCGATCACGACACGCCCCTATGACATGCCCATGTCCCAGGCCGTGTGACCTCTACTAAGTCCCAAACATGGCACAAAATGCCACCCGTGCCTCTTTTTAGTTTCAGGGCGTTAAAGCATATACCTGTTGAGTTATGATAGGGTGGTGAATAGAACTATTTATACTTATTACATGAAGATGAATTACTAAAAAATAGGAAATTACCTATCACAATATCTTGGGGCTGGTGGTTTTTAGTGAGATCCAGGGCATAGGCTTGTTGTGCCAGGGGAAAGGGATTTCTTTGATTACTCAAAGTCCTACCTTGGTATCCTCCTCCATGACCTCTTCCTCTTCCTTATCTAGATTATGGATTTCCTTGATATGGTGTTGCTATCTCCATCCTTGGGTAAGGATTCCTTTGAGGGCATTTGCGCTTCAGGTGGCCGGGTTGGTTGTAGTTGAAGCACTTTCCTAAGAATGGTCCCGAGTTGATGTGTACCGGTTGTTGTGTCGGGGTTTAGGTTGGTTGTTATGTTTGTTGGTCTGGCTTTGGGGTGGGGTAAAAAGGTTGTGTATCCCTTCATCCTTCTCTACTTCTATCCCCCGAGGGAGGAACATTTCTCTTGTTATTGTACTCTGTTTCCGGTGATCTTTTCCGACGGTTTTGGACCATCTAGTGGTCTGCTTCAAGGGTTTTTGCTGATGCTAAGATTTGAGAGAATGTGGAGTGTGCTGCGAAGATGAGTGGTTGTCTGATGGAGTCCCTGAGGCCATGGTAGAAGCATTTGGCATAGTGGTGATCACTGAGTGTGAATCCTCCAGAGAAACGGGACAAGTGAGAGTACTCCCTCTCATAGTCTAGGACAGAGTGGTTGTCTTGTTTAAGGTGTAAGAACATTTCTTGAAGCTCATCCCAGGATATCGTCGGGATTATGTGATCGCAGAACATGTCGGAAAATTCACTCCACTCAATTTCTCCGTAGGTTTTTCCCAAGAAGGTACTATCCATGGCTAACTTCCACCATCGTCGGACATAGCCAACGAAGGAAGATACAGTGAGGGTGATGGCAATTCTCCTGGGACATTTGATTCCTACTAGTTGCTCTTGGGTGAAGGCCAAACATTCCTCAGTTTGTACTCTTGATTCGGTGCCATTGAAGTTTGGTGGAGATAAGCCTCGGAATATTCATAACCAATTTGTTGGTGGTTCGATTGAACGACTCCTGTCTTGGTGGGACATAGCATCTTGGAAGGTGGCCAAGATGTTTGATAATGTACGGTTCATTTCTGATTGAAGAGAGGTGTTTGTTGGCGGAGGAGTAGATGTTTGCGTATTTGCTCCGGGGTTCATTGGTATCTACATATGAAAATGAAGGGAGTATAAGCTGTTTGGATAAAAATGAAGGGGTTTGAAGATAGTCTAGGTATTCTAATCTAGACTTGGGCTCACCCGCTTCCGTTGCGCTTGTTCGTCCTTGAACTAACTGATGGATCAAGGTGAAGATTGAGTTCAGTCTTTAGAAGGATCTTGTCGGCTATTATACCATTTGTAAGAACCTCCCCTCCCGGTAATTGTTCACGGTCGAGGGGAAGTTCTTATGCCAGGGGAAATTGCCATATAATGGTATAAGCATTTAAGTTATCCTCCACCATATGCCATTTGTCCCTTAAGGAGAGTACTCATTACAACATAGTTTTCCAACTATAAATAGAAGACAAAAGAAAAAGAAAAACCAGCTATATATATATATATATATATATATATATATATATATATATATATATATCCAAAAGATGATCAGGATCAGAATAAGAGTACAACTGGGGTCCTGGGCCAAACATGCCCGGCTGAGACTGGTACAAAATGTCTCAGGTAAATAAAGACCATCACAAAAGGGGTACTAAGCGGCATACCACTTTATTTAAAAAAGGGAGCTAAGCAAAATCTACTAAGGCGATAGAGTTCCTTAGGCAAAAAATAGGGCTACCAGGCACCCAAACTACATACTACAAGGGCTTCTAACCAGGAGAGGGCTATATTACACAGGCAACTACTTACTTCTCTTACGACATCCTCCTCTACGGGCACTAGATAAGGGATACGATCCATGACTACATGTATCTCCATGTCCACTTCCGGGATTCCTTGTAAGGGTTGGAACTAGGGTTGAATGGGGTACTACGGGGCATGTTGTTGCTAGGGAACCTAGATGGTTTTATAGAAAACCATTAGTCATAAAGACTAAGTCGGATTACTTCTTTTTCCTTAGCACATCCAAAATATGATTTTACAGTATTTAGTAGAAACATTTTTGATATGATAAGTTTTTATAAGTTGAAAGACAAGTATGAAAGGGGAGAGGGAAAACAGAAATAACTCAGCTTATATGTGTGCCCATACACCCTTATAAGTTGAGGATCTTTGTTTCAATTCAGTTATAAAAGTAAGTACATAGAAGATATTGTTTTAAAGATATAACTTAAATTATATGAATGCTCATACAAGCATATCAGTTAAGGGTCTAATAAATCCTTATTTTGCAAGAATATTTATACAATTTGGGTTTTAAGTAACCTAAAGATGCAATGTATGCTAGGGAAGACTGATGTAATTAGTTAGATGAATTAAGTCTAAGTCCTTACCCAGTCCACTTGTTAAGTTGGTAGCTAACCACACATGCCTTATCATCGTGGCGAATGATAACTGCGGACCGGACTTCTCCGCTCCTTGTTAGGGGCACACCACCAACCTAGACCTTACGTACAACACTGGACCGTGTTTTGTACTCCACCCATTATTCCTATAACCATAGGGACAATGACCCAGACTAATTGGATTTGTCCACCGGGACTTTAACCTCAAGACAAATTGCCCCTTCAAAATCCAAAGAATCTAACACGCTAGTCTCTCCGACAGTGTGCTGTACGGTAAAGTGGTTAAACCCGCCACATAGTTAATTAATTCAACCCAACAGATGCCTCGCACCAGGCTTTATGGATTATTAACACATATCGTTACTAGAATGGGCTAAATTAAAATAAAGACATCCCTTACCTGAAAGATATCTACAATTTACTTTAATAATACTCACAGGGTGCTTGATTTAAATTACGTATTGTCCAAGTAAGAATTTGTTGGTGGTCTCACTAAGTACCGTTATACACCACCTTCCTTTCGGGGGATACTGGCTCACCCCTAACTCCTTTCGTAGGCACCAATTTGGTAATTTAAAGATAGGGACCTTTTGAAGTATATTAAGTCGCACGTCTAGTGCTATCGAATTTCTCAGAAGCGAGGAGAAGTAACTACTGAATACAACATATATTAAGTGAAATACATTACAATGCATTTAGCCATTCATAATGACTTCCTTCCCATTTTCAATTTTTTTTACTATGATAAATATGATGAACGAAGAGGTCTTTATTAAATAACTGTTCTTAATGAGTAAATAAATAGGTAATAAAGGAGAGCTTTTTTGATAAGCGATGCATTAGAAATCTTTCTTCCTACAAGGCATAAAGCCATGTATTCAAAATATATATTTATTTAGGTATTTTGAAGAGGTTTTAATATAGTTTGAGAAATAGTTTATGTATTTTTATAATTAGCATATTTGAAGTAAGGGGATTAGGGTAACATGGTCAAAGATAGAATAAAATGGTGGGGGTGGGTTTTGAAAATAGGTATAGGAATCCCTTGTTAATTTAAGTGTATTGGAGGTCATGAGAGGGGGGTTTTTTTTTACTTTTTTTTCAATTCATAGAATTTAAATAATAAAGGGGAAAATTTTGAAATAAGATTCTTGGAGTTCTACTTAACCCCTGAAAATGTTCCACATGTTTTTAAAATTCGCAGACCAAGTCCTACAACTTTCATGTTTGTCGGTAGGTCTGGTTCAACCTCTAAGGTGCTTAATTTTGCGCTTGAAGGATCTGCATATGGGCTGCAAATAGCCAGTATTTAAATTTTATTTAAAACTATTTAAAAGGCGGGGCGCGAATCTTGGCGTAGATCTGACGCTCCAGAAACAAGGCAGACGAAAATTGACTTTCTCCCACAGTGGATCTGCTATTCGATCCGTTGTGTGGATCAGCCAATCATTGTCGAGGTTTATCCAATGGCAATGATTTCGTCTTCCTCACTCAGCAATGGCTGAGATTGATCTAGGCTAGTGATGCGTGTAAATACGGCAAGCGCACCGGTCACACAAGTAATAAAGTTTTGGGAATGAATCCCCGAGTGTCGGTCTCTTGAGGAATGCAATTAGCGTAGAACAACGAACGATCCGAAATTATCGTTATGAGAGTTAATTAAATAAAGGAAAAATAAAGGGCTTTGAAGGTGGTTTTGCAAACAAATAAACTAAAGCGACCGCTTCATAAGGTGAGATGGATGTAACGGTCGTGATGTCATACTTCGGTAAGGCGAATGGACGGTGAGCCAGTGAGTGAGGTGTTTAGTGTGGAGTGCAATCGAATGGAACGACGGAACGGAGTGAAGTGAGATGGGGCGAGTCGCATCAAATCACAAATCTCACGAGCAAGATTAAACAACAATAATCTAATTAAAACAACTAGAAACCGAAGTTCATTACAAGCTTAAGTCATTTGATACAATAAGAGAGATGGAGAAAGACTAAACCAAGAAAGTGAAGATCCATAGCGGTTGTAGGTCGGAGGTGCGGGTTGTCAATCCGCTTCCACGCGCAGTCCGAGGAGCCTTTCGGTACCGACGAGCTGTCACCTCAAGGGCCTTTAAGTCCGTTCTCTAGGTTGTCTTCATCATCTTCTTCGGTGGAAAGCTCGGAGAAGAGGTCTTTAATGGTCGGGAGGATCACCGGAGGATGCGGAACGCTTTAGAATCGCCGGAAAATGACCTCCCGATGGTAGGGAAGAAAGTAGAGATGGATGGAACTCCTGGGATTCGGAACAGCGAAGTGGCAGCAAAGATCGATCCAGGGTCCGTACCCTAATTCGCAGAACAGGCCGATTTATAGAAGCAGAGTTAAATAGCGCGCATGACCACTGGCGCACGACTAGTGGTCGTGCGCTAACAAAGTCAGTGCCCGTGCGGCAATAACCTGTAGAACCTGCACCAGGAAATCAAAGCTCGCACATGATCAGTAGCGTACGATCAGTGATCGTGCGAAATGGCGAGACAGAACTTTTCAAAAGAGGGCTTGACTGCGCACGACCGGCAACGCACGAGCAGTGATCGTGTGCGGTATAGCTTGTGACCGTGCGATATGGCGGGGCAGAACTTTCACAAGAGAAGCTAGACTGCGCACGACCGATGATCGTGCGCCAAAGAGGTCGATGGTCGTGTGTGGGTAAAAATGCACGACCATTGACTCCTTTGCCAAAAAATGGTGAAAGCCCTATCCCGGATGCCCATACGATCCCCGTACCTGCAGGAAAACTGGACAGGTTATCGATCATGGCAGTCACAGATATTAATAAAATGCATAGCAAGAGGGAAATACACACACGCACAGAAATAGGCTAATAAAGTGCACAAGACATGGAATGTCATAGTGAACCAAAAGGAGTGCTAATGGCGCTAAATGGTAGTGCAAAGTCATGAAATGAAGCCTAGATGAGTCCAGAATTCGGAATGAATTGGGGACTCATCACACCCCCAGACTTAACCATTTGCACGTCCCGGGAAAATAATCATCTCGTGAACTCCAAAATAGCTAGCTGACGAAGTAACTTCAATTTAAAGTAGAACGAGAAATCAAAAACTCAAGTGTATTGAAAATATAATAGAAGAAATATTTAATTATACTATGAAATTTATAACTTTCGACAAACCTAAATAGATATTGTCACTACTCAAAAATCAAATGCCGGAGAATCGCTCGGTCATGTGTAGGAAGAAAATAGGCAAGTCGCTTGGCTAAGCATTGCCAAAGATCGGGGCTCGTGATCACCTCCAAAGGAATCCACCAATGTCGGGGACCATATGCTTGCCCGTTCGCACTCTCTCCACGGCACTAGTTTGACTCTAGCGTGAGTCTGTAGGACTTCGGGTAATAATGGGGCTTGGGTTACGGTGAGGAAAACAAGGATAAAGAAGATGGGTAATGCATCAAACCCAAATGAGCTAACGTACAAAAAATAGTAACCGCTAACCACCAAATAAACGCAGGTGCACCACACGCCCAGACTTACTTTTAATAATGGGTGTGTGCACCGCCTACTCCAAACAATAATCCCATCTCAAAAAGATTTTTCATTTAAACTTTTTCTTATTTCTTTTCTTTTCCTCTTTTTTATCCTTTTCTTTTTGTAGATTTTTCTTTTAAGCTTTCACATTTTTATTTTACAAAATCAGCACATTTTTCTTTTGGGCACATCCACATATAATAAAAACGAATCACCACATCACAACCCAATGTAAAATGTAAACTACTAATGCTCGAATTGGGCGTGCGACTAGGATCGGCTGTGAGACTTTGGCGAATATAGTGGAGCTGAATCAAAAGGAAGGGTAGGCACAAAGGGGTTAGCGAGGGCGATGTTCGGAAAGGGTACAAAGCTCAACCGGGCCAACATGATGGCCTACATCACTCTCACGCAAGACTAACCATGCACCAATGCTTCGAAAGTAGCTTGGGGCAAGTTCTTAGCCACCGAGAGAAAAGATCCGTCCTCCCGACTCGAGCAATACAAAGCTAGAGATACCTACAAACATTCCTACGCTACCGATAGATTGCTCTCGATTCACAATTTTGAGTAGGACAAACATGATTTACGAGTGCAGAAAAATATAAATTTACAAGCATAAAGAAAAATTTAACCTATACAATTTCTACACCACGTGAGTACTCGATTAGGAGCACCGCACGAGTTTCGAACAACTCTAAATTAAAATCCAAAGTCAGCACCGCCATTTTAAAATTGACACAAAATGACAACATTGACTCGAGCCGCGCCCGTGGTTAAGTGCGCGCTCGTGTGGGTGGCAAGGTGTGTGCATTAGGATTCTACAATAATGAAGCATAAAATAAAACTACTGGCATGCTATCAATGTGCTCGTGGAGTGCATCAGCGGCTCTTCCCCCCAGACTTGAATGAAAACATAGGCAGAAATGAAAATAGACATCTAAAATAAAAAGAAGGCTGAGGAGAAAGGGTACCTAAGCTCTAAAGAATGAGCATACCAGAAGGCGGAGGTTGCTGCATCGCACAAAAATATGTTGGACCTGCGAATTAGGTTGAACAGAAGAAAAGATAAATAATAAAAAAATATAATAGAAGAGCAAAGTAAAAAAGCACAAAAAAGAGGGACCAAAAAGGTCCAAGCTTGGGTTGCCTCCCGAATAGCCATTTTGTTTACCATCCTTAAGGTGGACCAAATACCTGTATTAGCAGTTTATATATTGTTCTTGCAGGAATTAAAGAATTGCAGAAAAATAAAGCACAACAACCAAAAGTTCCCAACAAAACAAGCAAGCACAAAGCATAGGGAATTACGGAAAAGGGGAGAGCAATCAGCTAAATGCAGACTTGTGATAAGTCTCTCCGGTGGGGCGCAAGGGAACAGCAGAGTGTCATTTTACATTGGGAGAAAGGGCTTTCCCTTTACCTTGAATGTGCAATTCCTCGCGCCGGAGGGCAGCATAATGCTCATCCCGTACACGCTTGGCCTTCCTCAGCTTCTCCACCGTGGGAGATTTCCAAAGATTGCAGTCCGTGGTGGGTCCTATTTTTGCGGTTGGCGGCTTCATTTCCGGTACCAAAACGACAACCGGATCAGGCCAAGCTACTGATCGCGTGACAAAGTTTGAAACAATATTACACAATTAATTGTCTAGGGATTTCTCCCGAATAGAACTAGTTTCGCCATGCTCAAAAATTGACGTGATGGGAAATGGGAAGGTAGCCATTGCATCAGTGCACTCGGTCTCTTCTTTGAACTCTTTCTCATTATTCTCGATCATCTCCTTAGAAAGTCATTCCTTAATAATCTCTTCCGTATGAGAATCCCTCACCAAGGAGAGTTCTAAACCAATCTTGATATTTGTAGAACTTTGGAAATTGTGGTTATGGAGAAGAGGGTCATGTACAGAAGTGATATCCAAGGTTGAAGCAACAACCAGCCAAGTTACGCATCCTTTGGCGAAATCAAGAGATGTGCCGCTAGCCGTCAGGAATGGAACCCCCAATATAGGAATAGAATAGTTTTCCTTGGGTCCCAAAACCTGGAAATCAGTGGTTAAGCACTTCCCATTAACCTCGATTTCAACATCTCGAACACCTCCCTCAGTGGCAACCAAAATACCATTTGCCAAATTTAGCGACTTCCGGTTTGCTGGATCAACATGCAGGTTCATCTTCGCAACATCCTGCATGGTGAGGATGTTGCTAGACGCTCCGGAATAGCACAATGCAGTAGTTTCAATATTATTAATTTTACAAGCTACAACGAGCTCGTGAGTTTTTTTCAAATTTTCTTCCCCAAGGCTTTTTCCTTGCTCATAGGGGTTTTCTCAGTGCCTTGGGTCTGCTTAGAGACCATTTAAGCCAGTTGGCCCAATTGTGCCTCTAGCTTACATATTGAGGCCGCTTGGTTTGTCATGTTAGTCTGGGAGACCTCAACAAACTTTTCAAACATTTCAGCTTAAGAATTTGTTTTTATAGCAGGGGGCCCATGGGGGTAATTCGGTTGAGGCGGTCGCGGTTGGCTTCCGGAGGCATACACATCATTTTGATGCTGCCCCGGCTGCCATCGTTGGCCTGGTGCGTTTTGATTCCAAGAAAAATTTGGATGATTTCTCACCCCTGGATTGTACGTGTTCCCATAAGGTGCTCCTCTATTTTGATTTGCCATAAAATTAATTGATTCATTAAGGAAAGTAGTTTCATCACGTACCTCGCCTGCTTGGCATTCGAAGTTGTTGTGGTCGGAACCTCCACAACCCTGGCATGAGATTGCCATAACTGGAGCAGTAGCGGCGGCAGGCTTGGATGCTTCCAGAGCAAAAACTCCACTAGTACCTCGTGGAATATTCCTTCCTGCGGTCCAATATGCCATGTGGATGGCGGTATCCTGCAAAATTCTCAATGCATCATCAGGCGGAAGATTCATTATCGTACCACTAGAGGCGACATCAATCGTAGCTCGGTGCTGTGGTTCAATAGAGAAATAGAAGCTTTCAACGAGATTCCAAGTTTGGAATCCGTGGTTTGGACACTTCCACAGCAACTCGTTGAAGCCTTCCCACACCTCAGCTAGGCTTTCTTGATCATTTTGCCGAAAGTTGGCAATCGTACACCGCATACTCACAATTTGGTCCACCGGATGGAACTTGGCTAAGAATTTTGTTGTCAATGCCTCCCAAGTTGTGGCTGTTCCAGGCGGAAGAGAGTGGAGCCATGTCTGGGCTTTGTCCCTGAGCGAGAAGGGGAAAAGATGGATCTTGACTGTATCATCGGGGAACCCAGCATAGCGAAATGTGGCGCAGATCTCGGAGAATTCAGCCAAGGGAAGATGGGCGTCTTCAGTGGCCATTCCGGAGAACTGTGCGTTGTTCCGGATTATGTTCAGAATGGCTGGTTTGATCTCAAATTGCTGGTTGGTGATCGCCGGTCCGAAGCCGGGGTAAATACTCCCAACGGTGGGTGTGGTGTAGTCCCTCATGGTGCGGACCTGGGGCGGGTTTACTTTATTCTCATCGCCATTTCGGTCACAATGAAGGATCCCTCCAACACGGTTTCCGGCATCAATGTTCAGCTGGTCCCCCATTGGGACTGGATTGATGGCAGCAGCACGTCTTTGTGCACGAAGAGTTCGTTCGATCTCGGGCTCGTAAGCTACAAGATCTCTTCCAGCGCGTCCCTGCATTCACTGCGGTAACTAAACAAAGAAACAACTGTCAAAAAACACTAACTCTTACAATAATTCTTTCAAACGTCATGGTCGTTCTATAGTTGCATTCCCCGACAACGGCGCCAAAAACTTGATGCGTGTAAATACGGCAAGCGCACCGGTCGCACAAGTAATAAAGTTTTGGGAATGAATCCTCGAGTGTTGGTATCTTGAGAAATGCAATTAGCGTAGAACAATGAACGATCCGAAATTATCGTTATGAGAGTTAATTAAATAAAGGAAAAATAAAGGGATTTGAAGGTTGATTTGCAAACAAATAAACTAAAGCGAAATATGCGGGTCGCAATCACCGCTTCACAAGGTGAGATGGATGTAACGGCCGGGATGGTGTACTTCGGTAAGGCGAATGGACAGTGAGTCAGTGAGTGAGGTGTTTAGTGCAAAGTGCAATCGAATGGAACGAAGGAACAGAGTGAAGTGAGATGGGGCGAGGCGCATCAAATCACAAATCTCACGAGCAAGAGTAAACAAAAATAATCTAATGAAAACAACTAGAAATTGAAGTTCATTACAAGCTTAAGTCATTTCATACAACAAGAGAGATGGAGAAAGACTAAACAAAGAATGTGAAGATCCACAGCGGTTGTTGGTCGGGCGTGCGGGTTGTAAATCCGCTTCCACGCACAGTCCAAGGAGGCTTCCGGTACCGACGAGCTGTCACCTCGAGGGCCTTTAAGTCCATTCTCTAGGTTGTCTTCATCATCTTCTTCGGTGGAAAGCTCGGAGAAGAGGTCTTTAATGGACGGGAGGATCACCGGAGGATGCAGAACGCTTTAGAATCGCCGGAAAATGACCTCCCGATGGTAGGGATGAAGGTGGAGATGGATGGAACTCCTGGGATACGGAATGGCAAAGTGGCGGCAAAGATCGATCCAGGGTCCGTACCCTAATTCGCGGAACAGGCCTATTTATAGAAGCAGAGTTAAAAGTGCGCACGACCACTAGCGCACGACCAGTGGTCGTGCGCGAACAAATTCAGCACCAGTGCGGCAACAACCTGTAGAACCTACACCAGGAAATAAAAGCTCGCGAACGATCAGCAACGCACGATCAGTTATCGTGCGAAATGGCGAGACAGAACTTTTCAAAAGAGGGCATGCCTGCGCAAGACCGGCAACGCACGAGCAGTGATCGTACGCAGTATAGTTGGTGACCGTGCGATATGGTGAGGCAGAACTTTCACAAGAGAAGCCAGACTGCGCACGACCGATGATCGTGCGCCAAAGAGGTCGATGGTCGTGCGTGGATAAAAACGCACGACCATTGACTCCTTTGCCACAAAATGGTGAAAGCCCTATCCCGGACGCCCACACAATCCCCGAACCTGCAGGAAAACTGGACGGGTTGTCGATCATGGCAGTCACAGATATTAATAAAATGCATAGCAATAGGGAAATACACACACGCACAGAAATAGGCTAATAAAGTGCACAAGACGTTGAATGTCGTACCGAACCAAAAGGAGTGCTAATGGCGCTAAATGGTAGTGCAAAGTCATGAAATGAAGCCTAGATGAGTCCAGAATTCGGTATGAAATGAGGACTCATCAGCTGGGCAAAGCTTACAAGGCTTCACGATCGCCAACAACTTTTGGTTCACTGGAAAGTTTCCAGGGGCCAGGGCATCACTTTGGCGGTGGTGGGGTCGCCGGAAACTGCAGTCGGTGGCAGGACCCAAGTTGGATTTTTACTTGAAATTTGCCGCTGGACTATGCCCAAACATTGCCCAATTGGGGTCATTTTCGATTCGTTTTTGTTCGTGCAGATGAGGGGAAGAACAAAGATGTGGAATCTGGCCTTATAGGGCCAAGCTCGCCGGAATCGTGGTCGATTGTCCATGGCTTTCAAGGGTTGAGCAGGGGGTGTTAAAAATGGCTTCGACTCTGTTTCTCTATACAGGGGGATAAATGGTGGATGGTGTAAGCTAACTCAGTGGCTTTGGGCTCCACTTTATAGGCTAGGGGTGAGATTATCTTTGAGCTCTTAACCTCACCATGGCCGGTCATGGCTATTGTGTTGGGATCCTTTCCAACCACCTTGCAACCTATAATGGTTGAGGATAAGCATGCTTAGGTGCCGGGTTAGCCTTCCAAAAGGGGAAGGGGGGTTTAGGTTTAGGGGATTTGGTTTTACTCTTTAGGCTAATCCTCTTAAGTTAGGTTTTGCTTAGTTTTAGGCCTAATTTTTGTTGAATTTTGGGTTTGACCAAAAATAATATTTTTGTGGTAGGGTTGGCACTGGACTTGGCTTGATGTGGGCTCAAATCTTTAGGTAAAAAGAGCATGGGGAGGGTGTGTGATGCGGTGGTCCCAGAGCCGCCCCGCTCTGACGATAGTCACAACCTAGCCAGAGGAGCACGTCTAGCGACACACAGCCGGGCTGCAGCCCAAACACCCTACCCATGACCACACCTATTCTAAGCGCGGCGGGATATTGAGGTGAGGTCTCGAACCCAGCCCCCTTGATAAAGAGCTTTCCTAATAGCTCTCATCACCTATTCTCAGCGCGGCTGTGTGTCGCTGGACGTGCTCCTCTGGCTAGGTTGTGACTGCCGTCAGAGCGGGGCGGCTCTGGGCCCACCACATCAAAAAAGTGCACTTTTTTGATGCAGTGGCCTAGAGCCGCCCCGCTCTGTCAGAGTCACACCGAGATAGAGGAACACGAATGGCACCCACTGCCGGGCTGTAGCCCAATCACCCCACCAAAGACCGCACCTATTCTCAGCGGGGCGGGATGTTGGAGCGAGGTCTCGAACCCAGCCCCCTTGATAAAGAGCTTTCCTAACAGCTCTCATCACCAACTTAGCTGCAGCTTAGTTGGTGATGAGAGCTGTTAGTAAAGCTCTTTATCAAGGGGGCTGGGTTCGAGACCTCGCCCCAACATCCCGCCGCGCTGAGAATAGGTGCGGTCATGGGTGGGGTGCTTGGGCTGCAGCCCGGCTGTGTTTCACTGGACATGCTCCTTTGGCTAGGTTGTGACTGCCGTTAGAGCGGGGCAGCTCTAGGCCCACTACATCAGTGTGGCAACCAACAACCCGCCTGTGGATTGAGAGGGGTTGGGGTGCTTGGGGTGCAGCCCGGTAGCAATGTCATTGGGGGCTATGGGACAAATCCCGGGTCATTACAATAAAAAGTGCACTTTTTTGTAACGTCCCTAGCCGATTCTACGTGATGATGTCACGACTTCGCTCTAGGCGACGCTACCGGGCTGCGCTTAATTGGTGAAGAGAGTTGAAATAACTCCATAGTTAAGCGTGCTCGGGCTGGAGTAGTACTGGGATGGGCGACTTCCTGGGAAGTCCCCGTGGTTCGCGCTTGACTATCGAGTTTGACTCATCAAAGGGAGGATATGTCCACTAACAACCCGTCGGTGGGTCGGAGAGGGGTTGGGTTGCTTGGGCTGCAGCCCGGTAGCGTCGCCTAGAGCGGAGCCGTTACATCGTCATGTTGAATCGGCGAGGGACGTTACAAAAAAAAGTGCACTTTTTATTGTAACGACCCGGGATTTTGCCCATAGCCCCCCATGACATCGCTACCGGGCTACAACACAGGAACCCCAACCCCTCTCCCTCCAGTGGCGGGTTATTGGTGGCCACAACCTCCCTTTGATGAGCGAACTCGATAGTCAAGCAAGCATCACGGTGACTTCCCAGGAGGTCACCAATCCCGGTACTACTCCAGCCCGAGCACCCTTAACTATGAGTTCCTCCATCTCTCATCACAAATTGAGTTGCAGCTCAATTGGTGATGAGAGTTGAAGGAACTCATAGTTAAGCGTGCTCGAGCTGGAGTAGTACCGATATGGGTGACCTCCTGGGAAGTCCCCGTGATGCGCGCTTGACTATCGAGTTCGCTCATCAAAGGGAGGTTTTGGCCACCAATAACCCGCATGTGGAGGTAGAGGGGTTGGGGTGCTTGGGCTACAGCCCGGTAACAATGTCATGGGGGGGCTATGAGCCAAATCTCGGGTCGTTAAAATAAAAAGTGCAGCTCAATTGGTGATGAGAGTTGAAAGAACTCAAAAGTTAAGCATGCTCGGGCTGGAGTAATACTGCGATGGGTGACCTCCTGGGAAGTCCCCGTGGTGCGCGCATGACTACCGAGTTTGACACATTAAAGGGAGGTTATGACCACTAACAACCCGCCGGTGGGATGGAGAGGGGTTTGGGTGCTTGGGCTGCAACCCGGTAGAGTCGCCTAGAGCAGAGCCATGACATCGTCACGTTGAATCGGCTAGGGACGTTACAAAAAAAGTGCACTTTTTATTGTAACGACACGAGATTTGGCCCATAGCCCCCCTTGGCATCGCTATTGGGCTGCAGCCCGGTAACAGTCCGCCTAAGGCCTATTGATTGAGTTCATGAAAGGTGTAAGGGTCATTAGAGGTGATGTAACCCTACAAATCTCAAGAGAGAGTACATGCTGAGAAACACGGCCTAGGACACATAAGAGTACCATGTAAGAATCCCCTCCCGTAACACAAAACACGGCACGAGAGGGGTCTTATGCCCAGAACAGCGGCCTTGCGGTAGCACTAACTCTCGGGCTAGCCTGTACCACAAGACGCCTATTCTGCAGGCCACAACCAATATCATTCATTGCCGACCTAACCAGAATATAAAACACAAGAGTCAAATCCACACAAAGCATATAGTACACAAAATCATAAGTAAAGATGATACATCATGTAAGACCCCTTTTTTTCTTTTAAAACACCGGTGTCTTAGGCGAAGAACCGCCGCTTTGCGGTGATACCTTCACGCCCTGAAGGGTCATCATCGCGAAAAACCGATTCTGTCGGCCGATTCGAACACAGAAAAGTAGCAATAGTAGAGTAAACACAAAATATAGTAAAACTCTAGCCATAAAATCCACCATAAAAATCACATCAGAGTAATTAAAGTGTCCACGAAGGGAGTGTCCACAGAATAATATATCAGAGTACTAAAATACGGGCTTATGCCCGGTACATCATGTCCTCACTACAAATAACTCATGCGGAAGCAATCTATAACATCTACTATAATTCGGGGCTCACAGTCCTAGCTGCCTGAACTCCTGAGCTAGACTGCCTTATCTCCAAATCGATCAACCTCCGGGGTTGCTCCTCCATGCTGGGCTCCACGATCCCCTAAATGATGTGGTCCGAAAACCGTTAGTCTATAAGACTAAGCCCTATCATCCCCCGTCCCTTCCCCCATGGCCCCTAGGAACCGAGCGGAGAGGAAGAGAGGGGAGGACTTGAAGGATGAGAGTAATCAAAAGCAGGTGGCAGCGGACCTATACTAGCAATTTTATAATACATGTGGCAGTAAAGAAAAGTATGGAAAAATAACCTTAACTTATGTGCGGAAATGAAAAAGCCAAGGGATCTTCTGTAGGGCTCCCATCGTATAAAGAGTCTCATACCAATTTATACGTTGGGGTGTCGGTTTTTAACAACAATATATATATAAAGAATTTAACCTTAATTTATAAACTTGCCCACAAAAGTTTATAAACCAAGGTATCGTTTTGCAAGGCCTAATGTATAAGCGTCCCATTCCACTTATACCTTTGGTGTCAGGGGTTAAATGAATCGATTATGCTATGACATGCTAGTGGGTATGATGGATCATGCAAGTACAACACACACACCCGACTCTGTGCACACAGACCTTTAGTTCCCCCTTTCGGAGCCGTTACCTCCCAGGATACCTCCGTAGTGGCAGACGGAAGCGGTGGGTTGGGCCTCGTCAACCTCTAAAGAGGTAAAGCACTACTGGTCAGACCTATCGTACGCCTCAACGCTTGGTGCATGAAGAGGACTCCTGCGTACTCTTGTCGGCTGGCGCACCGGACTTCTATTGGCGAAGTGCTAACCACACTTGCCGAGTCAGCGTATTGGCGTCGTTGAATCAACCTTCCAATACCGAAGACCCACCACCTTTATTTCCTTTCCTTTTATATAAATGCAAATTTAACGTATCAGACCAATCAAGCCGAAGCTCCCCGGACCATTCCGTCCGTCTCTTAATTAATCGAGCCGAAGCTCCCCGGACCAAACTGTCCGTCTCAAAACTAATCGATCTGAAGCACCCAACAATCTTCTTGTGCTAATAGTGTTTGTAAAATGTGAGATCCTCATTACAAGGTTACTCTTTTCAGTTTGTTAAAACAGTTTACGTAAACCCATGACTTCCCCCGGTATTCCCTGTGAAGGGCTCTCAAAGGGCACTAGGAACTATGATGGTAGATGAAGCCCATCGTTCCCTTTCGCAAGGCACTTATTGTTATTGGTTGATTCCCCTTACCCATTGTCTTCTCGTGTTACGATAGACTAACCTAGTGTGATTTTTAACCTTCCTCTCTTCGGGAAAGACGATATTTCGTCGAACCCAAGCCCCTCTAGACTCTAGCCAAACCACTTCTTACTACCCCTCCCATCCTTCTATGGTTAAATCATCCACACCTATCTGACCCATCAAAATAACTAACTCAACCAACTATCCCAAATCATATCCTATTGCAACTTTAATGATTTGCTAAGTGCAGACCAACCTAGACTATACGTCGAACAGGATTGTAGACAATCTAAATAATAATCTGAATGCCCTAAATTATTTACTGGAGACTTATCATGACACAAATAGACTAAATCCACAAGATTATAATTTTCCTAATTATTCTGATAATAAATTAATTTTCTTAAGGGTTCCAAGAGCTACCAATTAAACATAAAGTGCACTTTTTAGATAAGAACAAAGCTCCATAAAATCATGATAAATTCTAAAAACCAATTTATTAGTAAATCTAAGATATAACAATTTTTCTAGTAATTTAAGGACTCTAATTTAATTTTGAGATTAAATCCTTTTTCCTTTCATTAATAAAGTAAGTGCAGTAAATAATCATCACAAAATTCTTTATTAATCTTCTAGAGCAGACACTGTCCTAAAACATCAGTGGCCAAATTTCATAATTCTTCAATGGGAATTGAGCTCTAGAATAAATAATTACCAAAATCTCAAAAAGCTATGTTTGTAAAGCAAGAATTGTAAATGTTCTCCTAAAAATCATGAATGAAATCCCCCAACTAAATATTGATCTGAAAAAATCAGTGGCCAGGTTTCATAATTTTACAGTAGGTAATTTATTCTAAAAGATTTATTGACCATAATTGCCCTTTTGGAACTTGTGAATGAAGTACTAAATATAATCAACTAAAAATTGGTAACAAAATTCAGGGATATTCATTTAGACCTATATCATCTGCTGGCCAAGTTTCATTAAATTCAAATGACCAGAGTAATCAAAATAATTAAAACATCAGTTTGGGCAAATTGATACCTAACAAATAAAGTACTAGAAGTATAACCCATAAAATTCTAATAAAAATTAGTAAGGGTTCTACCTAGACTAAAACTTACTCTACCCAAGTTTTACAACATTTAACTAAAATTTAGTGATTGTGTTACTATATTTGAGATTTTGCCCTAAAACTAGGGTTAGGGTTTTGAGGTGTCTACCTACCTCCAATTTCACTAAGATTCCTACCAGAGGACTTAGGTTTTACTACCTTAAACTCTACTCAGTTACAAGATCACACAAGGGCATTTGCCTTTATGCGCTTCACCACCCCCAAAAGCCCTTCCTTAGGGTTTGGGGTGGATCCAAGGGTAAATCCACCTTAATCCACACCATTTTCCCCTAAGGGGTAACAATGGCCATAATAAACCAGTGGTAGATGCCTCAGCCTCTGTTGAGGGAGGTGACCACTCTAAGCCAAAAATTCTCATTTTTAGACAGACCCTAGATATGATTAAGATTGGTCCTCTGTCAAAATTTCACTCAATTTGGACAAGGGATGAAGGGTGGGCACCCATTTGAACCTCAGGTTAGCCCTAGGTATAGGCCCCATAAAAATGGGTGTCCTGGCCAAACCAAAAGTCCAAATGGGTCCAAATCAATTTTGGATTAAATTAGACTTATAGGGCTACAACTTTTTTGTTGAAAGTTTTCCCACCAGATGGCCCTATGTATTTTGAAAAATTAAAACCATTTACTGTAAATATTGTGAAAGAAAAATGAATTAAATCAACATTAATTAATTTCTATGCATCTTGCCGCATGAATCTTGGCGCAAATCAAAGGGAAGCCGAGTCGTTTTCTTCCTTGAGCCGACGACCACGATCTTCCCATCCTGGGTTGCCCTTCGGGCTGGTTTCCCGGCCACCCGTCCACTTCCCCGGCCAACAACCGCCACCACCTCCTTCGTGGATGTGGTGGCTACCCTCAGCCGACGGTACGACCGCCAGAGGCGGCTTTTCTGGCATACCTGAGGGGTTTGTTTTCAACCGAAATTCACATTTTTGGAGAATTGGATCGGGCTCAATTGATCTCGATTCTTGAACTAAACGATTTCTATGATCTTGTCATGAAGAGAAGAGAGGAGGAGGACCTTTCCGGCAGCCTGAATGCGGGAGGAACGACTGGATGCAATGGTCGACGGCGGCGGCGCTCGGCTTCTGCAACAACACTGTGAACTGCAATGGCTCCTTCGGGTATGTGGTGGAAAGAATCCCCATGGTCCAGGAATGCTTTTAATAAGATAAAATGGGGGGAGGGGAGAGGTCTAAATAGTGGTTGCCATTATTGTCCTATTAGAGGTAATTTCGGCCATCGCAAGGGGGGTTGTACATGGCTCAATCCATCTAGGAAATAGTTGGAAACTCCTCCTCTTCCACAGAGGAGTTGAATCTAGCCATATTGGGGGTGGGGAGGTGAGCCAAAGCTTCAATGGCCATTGTTGCCCCTTGAAGGTAAACCTCGGCCATGGCAATACAGCCACCTCCTAACCATGAACAACCACCAAAATGGCCTCCTGGTCTTCCTTGGATCTGGTGGGGAGTTGGGCTAGCAATTGAAGATTGGCCCTTGGCCTCCTTGGCCATGAATGGCTTACTTCCACCATTTTCTCTCTCCTCCATTAAAGGAAAATTAAGCTTTCTCTATCTCTCCTAGTCACCAAGTTGACTTGTTCAATCCTTTTGTTTAAAGGCATCCCACTTATACAAATCAATATTCTTATTAAGCCACATGAGGGGGCTTGAGCTTGGGCTAGCCCATTTGGGCTAGGTTGACCCAAAATGGGCTTGGGTTGAATTTGGTTCACCTAGCCTCTAGGGCTGACCCCATTGGATCCTTATTGACCCATTGGCCCGTCTTAGGGTCTAGGTTGTCCTAGGTAGGGTTGACTTGGCACTTTGGAGGTTACATGACCCTTTGTAAGGGCACTTTGACCACTTTAGATCAAGGGTTGACTTGGGTCAACTCAGGCTCTAGAGTTGACCCCAATGGATCGTTGGTGACCCATTGACACCACTTTAGGTCTAGGTAGACCTGGGTAAGGATGGTTGGGCACATTTGAGGCCAAATGCCCTTAGTTAGGGCACCTTGCCCAATTTAGGCCTATGGTGGTCCTAGGACAAATTGGCCACTTTGGGTTGACTTTAATGGACCCTTAAGGATCTAGTGGGTCCTCTAATAGGTTAGTGGTGTTGTTGTGGGGTCATGGGGTCATGGTGAAGCCTTAAGGTCAAACCCTAGGTTTGGTGATGAGGTTTTGTCATAGTCAGACCAAGGTGATTCTCACCTTGGCCTTTGATTACCTTGCACTTTTTAGTTCCCTAGGGCTTTGTCATGACCTGGTTATGATCAAAACCACTCTTAGGGGTCTAGTTAGAAATGGGATGTTACAAATCCCAATAAACAAAACAAAGATTTTGTCCCCGAAATCAAGGTTAAGCCTACTAGAACTCCTATCGGAGAGAAAGGAAACTTGTAACATCTCATGAGAAGTGAAAGATTACATCATGACGCCATGTTTGCTAAGTGAGGTGAAGGATCAAGCGCATACCTAACTGCACCAAAAACCCGGGCTGTTGGAGAGGGCGCTACTTAATTTCTTAAATAAGTAGCAAAGCGCCACGGGTCAAGTGAAGGAACGCCGGACCCTACAATCCCCCTCCCCAGCGTCCAGCACAACCCGTAGGCTTAGAGGTGGACTTACCACATGGGCCACCTGGCTCAGAGGTGGGGTTACAACATGTCCACGATTTGCCTGACCCGCCGGACCCACACAGGTAGAAGGGAAAAATCAGGATTAAATAGCGCCGCCCTGGTCTTGAACCCGAGACCTCCCTGATAACAATTGAAGGATCAAGCACATACCCAACTGCACCAAAAGCCCGGACTATTGGAGAGGGTGCTACTTAATTTCTTAAATAAGTAGCAAAGCGCTACGGGTCAAGTGAAGGAACGCCGGACAAACCAATCCCCCCCCCCCCCGGCGTCCAACACAACCCGTCGGCTCAGAGGTGGAGTTAACACATGGCCCACCTAGCTCAAAGGTGGTATTACCACATGTCCACAGTTTGCCTGACCCGCCGGACCCACACAGGTAGAAGGGAAAAATCAGGATTTAATAGCGCCCCCCGGTCTTGAACCTGTGACCTCCTCTGATACTAATTGAAGGATCAAGCGCATACCCAACTGCACCGAAAGCACGGACTGTTGGAGAGGGCTCTACTTAATTTCTTAAATAAGTAGCAAAGCGCCACAGGTCAAGTTAAGGAACGCCGGACCCAACATGCGGTTTAAAGGGAAAACTCTCATCTACGACTAATTTGCCCAATTGGCAATGTCTAAACCCCAATAAACAAAAGATTAGCCCCAACTCTTGAAATTCCAATCCTACTTATTTAAAATAGGAAAGTAAATTGAACATCCTGAGAGGTTGTTAGGTATACCTGACTGAACAGCTCTAGATACTTTTGTTGCATCAGGTCCTGCGGTTCCTAGGTATGCTCGTCCATGCCGTGATTCCTCCACAAAACTTTGACTAATGGAACCTTCTTGTGACGCAAGATCCGTACTCCTCTGTCATCGATAGGAACCGTCTCTAATTGAACAGACTGGTCTGAAGCTACCGGCCCATATGTTGTCGAAATCTACTGCTATGGGCGTAGTAGAGCCCTCTTAAGTGAAGAAATATGGAACACGTCATGTAACCCTGCCAGTTCCGGTTGCAACTCCAGCCTGTAAGCTAGGGGCCTGATCCGCTCCAGGATCCTATAAGGGCCCATATACCTACGGCTGAGCTTCTTCTTCCGACAACGCACCCGTGAAACTCCGTGTATGGGCTGAATCTTTAAGAAAACCCAGTCTCCAACCTGGAACTCTACCTGATGGTATCGGGTGTCATAGTACTTAGCCTGTCTACTCTGCGCTTCCAACATCCTATCTCGTATAAATCTCACCTGAGCCTTGGTGTCTTCGACAAACTCTGATTCCAACACCTTTTGTAAGACCCCCATTTTTTTTTTCTTTTTCGACACCGTGGTCTTAGGCCCAGAGTCGCCGCCTTGCGGTGATACCTTCGCACTCGGGAAGGTCGTCACTACAAGACGCCGACTCTGCCGGCCAATTTCGATCATAACTGTAGCATAAGAAGAGATGCAAGTCCACAGAAATCACATATATAGAAATAAACTCCAAAAGGGAGTGTCCACAGATAGTACATATAATAAAATCTCGGGCTTATGCCCGGTACATCAAGTCCTCACTACAATTCTCTCATCGCGGAAGCAACTAATACAACTACTATAGTTCGGGACTCACTGTCCCTGCTGTCTGGACTCCAGTGCTAGACTGTCCGATCTCCAAGCGTGCCGACCTCCGGGGCTGCTCCTCCATGCTGGGCTCCGTGGTCCCCTAGATGATGTGGTTCGAAAACCGTTAGTCTAAAAGACTAAGTCCTATCGTCCCCCACCCCTTCCCCCATGGCTCCTAAGCACCGAGCGGGGAGAAGGAAAGGGAAGGACATGAAGGTGGAGAATAGTCAAATTCCAGATGGCAGCGGAATTAAACTAACAATGTTAAGTGTGATACAAAATTTAAATAAGTAACCTTAACTTATGTGGGTACACATAAGCTAAGGGATCTTTTGCAGGGCTCCTATCGTATAAAAAGTCCCATACCGATTTATACGATAGGGTGTCGTTTCTATTAGCAGGCTTATAATATTTAAAGAGAACCTTGACTTATAAGCACGCTCACACGAACTTATAGGCCAAGGGGTCATTTTGCAAGGCCTAATGTATAGAGCGTCCCATACCGCTTATACATTAGGTGTCAGGTTATATGCAATGACGATGCTATGAAATGCAAGTATGCTATGATGTGAACAGACAAGTGCAACTCACCCACTCGACTCTGTGTACACAGACCTTTAGTTCCCCCTTTCGGAGCCGTTACCTCCCAGGATACCTCCGTAGTGGCAGACGGAAGCGGTGGGTTGGGCCTCGCCCACCTCTAAACCAGTAAAGCACTACCAGTCAGACCTATCGTACGCCTCAACGCTTGGTGCACTTAAGCGAACTCCTGCGTACTCTTGCCGGCTAGCGCACCGGACTTCTGTTGGCGAAGTGTTCACCACACTTGCCGAGCCAACGATATTGGTGTCGGTGCATCGAACTCCCCAATATCGAAGACCCACCACCTTAAACCTTTTATGCACATACAATAATTATGAGTCAACCAACCAACCGAGCCGAAGCTCACCAGACAATCCAGTCCATCATAATCTACAACCGAGCCAAAGCTCCCCGGACTATCCCGTCCGTCATAACCGTCAACCGAGCCAAAGCTCGCCAGACTACAATACCCAATAACTACCGGGCGTATTGCCCAAGTAACCCATACTAACTCCCGGGACACTGGGGTGTGAGAGTGTGAAATCCTAAGTTTACTATCTACTCCTATGCCTACGACTTAGGTTTTACCCATTCCATTTCCAGATTATAATAACTAGACCTAAGGTGAATTGACCTTCCACCTTATGGGGGGAGATGATCTTTCGTCGATCCCAAACATCACTCATCATTTAGTCAAACTCATTCCTATCTCACCCCACCCTGAGTGATGAACTCATTCCACCAATTTTTGACTTATGAACCTAACTTGCACTCCAGATTGTTTCTGAAGAATTACTATATGCAGACCATCAAAGTTTAATGTTAAGTAAAAAGAGAAGTATGTCAAATAATCATTCGATACTCCTATAATAATTTATGGAGGTCCATTATGACCTTTATTGCCCAAATCCAGAGTTTTACAATTTTCCTGTTTATTTAGGAATTTATTAAATATTTATAGTGGCCAAAGTCTCCAAGATTGAACTGAAGGTACCAAATTTTGATAAGATAGAGTCTCCCCAGATTTATGCTATACTCAATATAAACAATTAACCTATTATCCAAGATCTCTTGATTTTTCAGCAAGGTTTTGGCCACTAATTCTATTTTTAAATTATCCCACAGTATCTCGTTAAAATAAATAAATAGGGTAATATTACTCCTAAAATTTCAAGTAAACTTCCAACATGATAACAAAGGCATATAAGTGCTCTGGGATAAATATCATAAGTGAATTAAGGAGTGATAAACTGCAAATGAATTATATAAACAATTTTCCAAAATTGCTAAATGCAGACCACCAAGCCAAACTTCATGTAAAATGGGAAGTATATCAAATAATCATCCAGAACCCCTATAATAATTAATGGAGGTCCATTATGACCTTTAAATCCTAAGTCCAGAGTTCCAAAATTTTCCTTACTTATTTGATAATTTATTTAATTATTCAAATGTCTAAAATTTCCAATAATGAACATGAAGTACTATTTTCATTCAAGGTATCATTCTACAAATTTTATATGTTACTCAAAATAGTGATATAACTTATCTTCCAAAATATATAATTCTTTTCAGTAAGGCTTTATCCTTAAATCAATAATTCATTTAAATCCTTGGAAATTCATTTAAGAAATATAAAATACCATATTGCTTCCAAAAATTCAGAGAAATTTCAATTATGAATCTAATGGCATACAAATGGTTTGGGACAAATTTTCATAATTTATTTATCAGTAAATGGGCTTAAATAAATTTGTGAATAATTCCATCAAATGACAGGCTTGTGAACTAACTACCTCATATACTTGTCCAAGAATTTTTATAAAATTTATATAAACTCATTATGCTTCAAAACATCCTCTGCCAAAAGTTCATGACCTCTCAAGGGTTAGGGGTAGCATAATAATTTATTTACTTAATTTAAGAATCTCTTGTGTTACAAATGAAATGCCATAAATAATACTCCAAAATTCCTAAATAAATTACCAAGGCTTCTTAATATCCTTATTACCATCCTACCAAAATTTTATATCATTTTAAAGGGTTTAGCTAACCCATTCCTAACCCACCACATTTGTGCCCTGAGCTAGGGTTAGGGATTTGAGGGTCCTAAACCCTCCAAAATACCCTAATATTTTCACCAGAGGATTAAAGTAACTATAATACCATCCCTACAAAGTTTCATAGCCATACAAGGTGATATGGCTACATGCCCTTCACAAGGTACAAAAGCCCTTCCTTAGGGTTTGACCTAGGATCTTGGGCCAAACCAACTCCAATGCCCCCAATTTTTCTTTGGGAGGTGTATATTGCATGCAAAACCAGTGTACCAAATTTGAACCTCTGTTGAGGTGAATTGGGCACCATAAGCCAAAAATACATTTTGGACCAAAATACCCTTCTTAGGGCATGGCTAGGGTTTGCTTGAATCCCAATCAAATCAATTCCAAACTTAATGAAATTTTAACCAGAGGTCTATATTGACCTCATATACATCCCACCAAAATTTGGGTGAATTTGGATTTCATTTGACCCATAATTTAATTTACCCTAGCATAATTAAATGTTTTACAAAACTATAGGAAAATTATTTCCAAAAATTCCCATTTTTGTGCAGAGTCTAGGTATAGGGTAGGGTGACCCCTTGCAAAAATTTCAGCTCATTTGAACCAAAGATGAAGTGTGGGCATCTACTTTAATGACTGCCTATTCATTTGTATAGACCCCACCAAAATGAGTGCCCTGGTCAGACCAGTCACCCAAGTTGGTTCAAACCAGTTTTGTCTGCAAGTAGACTCATAGGGCTACATTTTTGATGTTAACCACTTTTTCTGAAAATAGCTTTAAGTATTTTTAATAATTAAATCAAATAAATAGGATTACTGTGATAGAATATGAAATTAATCAAATCATATCATATAGTTTAAGATTATCATCCTGCACGAATCTTGGCGCGTGATGGACGGGATCTGGTCATCTCCTTCCTCCAGCAGACGGCCAGGATTTATCCTACCTGGGCCGACTTCCAGTGGCTGCCGTCGGCGCTCCGGCCACCTCCCCGGCCTGCCACCGCCGCCGACACCTTCGTGGTGGTCGGGGCTATCTCCAGGCGGCGGGTGGGTCGCCGGGAAGCACTGTTCCGGCGGTTCCACCAATCGGATAATTCGGCCGAAAACCATGAAAATCAAAATCAGATTGGGCTCGATTGAGCCCCAACCTTGGCCCTAATGATGTCTACGATCTACCCATGCAAGAAGGGATGGAGGAGGACCTGAGTGGGCGGCTGTAGCCGGGCTGAACGTCGGATTGGCATGGTGGTGGCTGGTGGTGGTCGGCTTCCTTCAATTATGCAGTAGAGTGCTTGGCCCCTTCAGGTAAAGTGTGGGAATTACTCCTCTGAGTCCAGGGAAGCTTTTAAAAGGAAGTGGGGAGGTGTTAGGTAGCTGAAAACACTTTGGCCATTTTTGGCCAAATTCAAACATGGCGGCTTGAGGATATAGGGGAGATGGCATGGCTGTATCCAGTCAAAGATTGCATGGTTGGATTGGGGCTGCCTTCCTTGTCCTATAGGAGTGAATAAAGGGGGTTGGGGAGGGGGAGGATGAGCCCAAAGTCTTCCTCTCTTTTCTTCCTTCTCTTTCTCTCTCCTCCATGGATGGCTTTCTCTCTCCTAGTCACCAAGCCTGAAAATTTGGCTCCTAACTAACCCATGGCAGCCCACAAGCCCATCTCATCCATCAAAGCAAGGTTGGCCCAAGTGAATTGGGCTTGAGCTTGAGTTAGCCCATTTGGGCTAGCTTGACCTAAACCTTGACTATGGTTGACCTTAATCAATTTGGTCTTTGAGGTTTCCCCTAATGGGACCTTGGTGACCCATTGGCCTCCCCCTTGGGTCAAGGTGGGGTTGGATTGGCTCTTGGAGGTCACTTGACCCTTAACTAGGGCACTTTGACCATTTTAGGGTTAGAGTTGACTTTGGTCAACTCAGCCTTTTTGATTGGTCCCAATGGTTCCTTGGTGACCCATTGACCTCTTACTAGGGTTATGGAGGTATGGGTGGGGTCCACTTGGCTAAGAGACTTCAATTGGCCCTTAAGAAGGTTAGATTGACCTAATTAGGGTTGAGTTGACTTTGGTCAACTTAGCCCCTTTGACTGCCCTCCATGGGTCTTTAGTGACCCATTGACCTCCCCTAGGGTCAAGGTGGGGTTGGATTGGCCCTTGGAGGTCACTTGGCCCTTAACTAGGGCATTTTGACCATTTTAGGTCAAGGGTTGACTTTGGTCAAACTAGCCCTTTTGATTGGTCCCAATGAGTCCTTGGTGACCTATTGGCCTCTCACTAGGCTTATGAGGGTAGGGGTGGGGTCCTGGAGTCCTGGTGAAGTCCCATGATCACTTTTAACCAAGGTTTAGAGATCTGCTAAGTGCAGACCATAGTGGCCTTATCCACACCACCAGGTCCACTTGACCCCTTTCTTGGGCTTCCTAGGGTTTTGTCATGACAAAACCACTCTTAGGGGTCTAGTTGGAAATGGGATGTTACAAATCCCAATAAACAAAACAAAGATTTCGTCCCCGAAATCAAGGTTAAGCCTACGGGGATTCCTGTCAGGGAGCGAAAAAACTTGTAACATCCCATGAGAGTTGAAAGTTTTACGTCACGACACCATGTTTATTATGTGAGGTTCAAAAGTGTTTGTCAATTTTTAAAACCAATTTGCCCAATTGGCAAAGTCTAGACCCCAATAAACAAAAGATTAGCCCATATCCTTGAAATTTCTGTTCTACTTAAAATAGGAAAGTAAATTGAACATCTTGCGTGGGTTTGAGGGATACCTGACTGAAGAGTTCCGGGTATCTTTGTCGCATCAAGTCCTGGGGCTCCCATGTGTGCTCCTCTCTTCCGTGATTTCTCCACAGGACCTTGACTAACGGAACCTTCTTGTGGCGTAAAACTCGTACCCCCTTGTCGTCAATCCGGACCGGTTCTAGGTGAACTGACCGATCAGATGCTATCGGTCCATCTGTGGTTGTAACTTGCTGCTCTGGACGTAGTAGAGCCCTCCTCAGAGAGGATATATGGAATACGTCGTGCAGACTCGCCAGCTCCGGTGGCAGTTCCAGCCTGTATGCCAAGGGACCGATCCGCTCCTGGATCCTATAAGGCCCCATGTACCTTGGGCTGAGCTTCTTCCTCTGTCCGCGTACCCGAGTAACTCCATGCATGGGTCGGATCTTTAAGAACACCTGATCTCCTATCTGAAATTCCACCCGACGGTGCCGAGCATCGTAATACTTAGCCTGCCGGCTTTGTGCTTCTAGCATCCTGTCTCGTATCAATCTCACCTGAGCCTCGGTGTCCTCAACAAATTCTGAATTCAATGCCTTAGGGTCCTCGTCCTGTATCCATGACAGTGGAGTCCTGCACTTTCGTCCATACAACGCCTCATAAGGAGCCATTTTAATACTGGACTGGTAGCTGTTATTATACGAGAACTCGATCAGTGGTAATAACTTCTCCCATGGTTCACCGCGATCTAATACGCAGAGTCGTAGTAAATCCTCCAAAGTCCGGTTGGTCCGTTCTGTCTGTCCATCTGTCTGGGGATGAAAAGCCGTACTGAAGGTTAGTCGAGTGCCCAAGTAAGTTTGCACTGACCTCCACTCCCTGGATGTAAATCGTCCATCCCGGTCTGACACAATCGACTTGGGTACACCATGGTAGCGGACGAACTGCTCCACAAATTTCCGGACTAACACTCCCACCGAATCATCCTTCCTGATTGGAATAAACCTCGCCACCTTCGTTAGTCGGTCGATGATCACCCATATTGAATCGTTCCCTTTCCTGGATCGAGGAAGTCCATGTATAAAATCCATGGCGATATCATTAAACTTCCACTCTGGCACTGGGAGTGGCTGCAATAACCCTGCGGTGTTTTTGCACTCTGCTTTTACTAATTGGCACGCCTTGCAACGGGTCACGAAGTAGGTGATATCCTTCTTCATGCCGGGCCAGAACATAGTCTTCTTCAGATCTGCAGTCATCTTCGTGATTCCCGGGTGTACCGAATATCGACTGCAATGAGCCTCCATCATGATGTCCTCCCGGATCTGGCCTCCCTCTGGTATATAGACCCGTCCTCTGAAGCATACTAGATCGTCCCTCAGTGTGTAATCTCCCACAGTGCCTGCTTCTAAGGACCGGAATATCGGCTCTAGCTGAGTATCCTGCCTCTGTCCATCCCTGACCCGTTCTCGTATGTAATCCGTGGCGATTAATGATGACAGATATTCTTGGTATAACTCAGGGTGATCCTCAGATACCAGGGATACTTGCATCTTATCAAACATCTGTATTAACTCCAAGGCCATCAACGGTGTTCCTACTCTAGCGTTTGCGGTCTTTCGGCTTAATGCATCTGCTACCACATTCGCCTTTCCAGGGTGGTAGTGCATCTCATACTGGTAGTCTGCTAAAAATTCCACCCATCATCTCTGTCTAATGTTTAGCTCCTTCTGTGTGTCCACATATTTCAGATTTTTATGATCGGAGTATATGTCGCAGTGGACGCCGTACAGATAGTGACGCCAGACTTTTAGTGCAAAAATGACCGCTCCCATCTCTAAGTCATGAACTGGGTAGTTTTGCTCGTGCTTCTTTAGTTGCCGAGAAGCATAAGCTATCACATGGCCATTCTGCATAAGTACTGCCCCCATGCCCTTGTAGGAGGCATCGGTGTAAACCTGGAATCCTTCTTTCCCTGAAGGAAGGGCAAGTATTGGGGCCGAAGTGAGTCGCCCCTTTAGCTCTTGAAAAGCCTCTTCACATCGTGGGGTCCAGATAAAGGGCACCTCCTTCCTTGTCAGAGATGTGAGTGGGAGGGCAATACGAGAGAATCCCTCTACAAATTTTCGGTAGTAACCGGCAAGTCCTAGGAAACTTCGTACATCTGTGGCCGTCTTCAATTGTGGCCAGTCCCGAACCGCTTGGATCTTGGCCGGGTCCACTACCAACCCAGCACCACTGATGATATGGCCTAGGAAGGCCACCTCTTTCAACCAAAACTGGCATTTGCTGATCTTTGCATAAAGCTTGTGATCCCGTAGTCTCTCCAGGGTCAGCGTCAGATGCCGTGTGTGCTCCTCCTCTGTCCTTGAGTAAATGAGGATGTCGTCGATAAACACGATGACAAACACATCTAAATATTCTTCGAACACATGATTCATAAGGCTCATAAATGATGATGGCGCATTTGTGAGCCCGAAGGGCATCACTGTAAATTCATATAGCCCATATCGGCTACTGAAAGCAGTCTTCGGAATGTCTTCCTCCTGGATCCTTAGCTGGTAGTAACCAGACCTCAAATCCAATTTGGAAAAGAAATGCGCACCTTCTAGCTGGTCAAACAGCTCATCTATCCTTGGCAACGGATATGTATTTCGCACTGTCAATCGGTTTAGTGCTCGGTAGTTGATGCACAGTCTCAGAGTTCCGTCCTTCTTTTTAACGAATAAGACCGGGGCTCCCCAAGGCGAAGAGCTTGGTCAGACAAATCCAGCCTCCACCAGTTCTTGGAGTTGGCTTCGAAACTCTGTCAATTCCTTCGGGGCCATCCGGTAAGGGGCCCTAGCTGCCGGCTTAGCCCCTGGCACCAGCTGTATCCGGAAATCCTGCTCCCGGTGCGGGGGTAGCCCAGGCAGTTTCTCTGGGAATACGTCAGAAAAATCTCGCACCACTGGAATATCCGAGGTGGAGACCTTGATCTCAGTCATCTCAAATATTACTTCATACACTTCTTCCCCCTGTAAGTGAGCCTTGACGGCTTGTACAGACGACAGTATGAGAGGGGTAATAGATTTTATACCTTCAATGACGAGGTATGAATCCCCATGTCTTACGGTAACTCTTTTGGACGTGCAGTCAATTTGAGCATGATTCCAGTTCAACCACGTCATCCCTAGGATCAAATCAAAGATTGGCATCTTTATGATCGTCGCTGGAGCTTCAAATATCCTTCCGCCAATCTCCGCCTCCATGTTGCAGTGGGCAGAGGTGAACAACTCCGATCCGTCGGGTAGTCGTATCCTCACCATCAGACCCGTGAATCGTTCCACGCCTTCCAATCCTTCTATGAAGGCCTTCGATACAAATGAGTGCGAAGCACCCGTATCAAATAGCGTATAAGCGGGTTTGCCGCTGATGAAAACTATTCCTGGGGTTTTAGGAAAAATTAAATGTCTCAGAATTCTAGCCATGGTTTTCTTTCCTATATTGTCACTTCTATATAAAATTTATGTTCACGAGAAATAACTTAAACCAGAATTTTCAGACGTACCAGTGATTACTTGCTCCGGGTTTCGGGGCTGAGCCAGATCTAGTGCATAAATTTGCTCCCTCTGCTGCCTACGATCTGCACCCTGGAAACCACGTCCTCGACCACGTCCTCGTCCTCCAAACTGCTGGGCATGCGGGGCAACCTGTGGTGCTGGTAGAGGTGCTTCCCTCATGGGGCAGTTTCTCCGAATATGCCCTATTTGATGGCAGTTGTAGCACTCTGGTGGGGGAAATGCCATGCCCCCGGGGCTTGGTGCCTCCCTCATCTGAAGAGCCTGAGGGGCCAATATCACCTGCTCCCTCGGCTCCTGCCTCACTTCCTGACGAGGCTGGTCCTCTGTCCTTCTCCCACCTGGTACAGCACCTTGCCGCTGATCATTTCTGGCTCTCCGGCCCTGATCCTCCGCTTGCCGCTTCCGGCCCCGAGTGGTGTGCCAGTCGGCCTCAATCCTCTTTGCCATTTCCAAGATCCGGGAGATAGGCCCGTCGGATACAAACAACAAAGCCTCCCTCAAGTCCTCCCGCAGGCCCTTATAGAATCTCTTGATGTATCCCTCTTCGTCCAGCTGGTAATAATCTGCATATCGAGCCAAATGGTCGAACTCCCGATGGTACTCTACCACTATCCGGGTCCCTTGCTTTAGCTGTAAGAACCGCTCCTCCAACTCATCCCTGGCCGACTGTGGAACAAAATGCTCCAGCAGCGCGGTCCTGAACTCCTCCCAGGTAACTTCCGCAACCTCCCTATCAACAAATCTTGTATCCAGCAGCGTCTTCCACCACCTCTTAGCATGGGACTCCAGGCAGGAGACAACCAAGGCCACCCTCTCCTCCCAAGGACATCGTATCCCAGTCAGCATTTCGTACATAATATCTAGCCACTCCTCTGTCCGTACAGCGGATTCTGTCCCCAAGTAAGATGGAGGAGAGAGTCCTCGAAAAATGCTGGGCAAAAGCGGGTTTTGCCAACATGGTGGCCGGGGAGCCAACTTGAACATAACTGGGTTATGTGCTTGTGTGATCGAATTGTGTGATCCGGGAGAAGCTTGGCCCGCGCGTACGTCTTAATGTGACTATGCGGTGTGATCAACGAGCAAGTGGACGCGGACCCGGGGCTATGCGGTTTGGTGACAAACATCTGAAAAAGAGACTGGCAATTGGCATGGTTGTGCGAGTCTTAGGCATGGACCGGAAAGACTAGATTGCTCACGAGTTTTTCCATCCAAAGGGTGGTGGTGAAGCCACGGATTTGACCGGATTCACCGATTATGTGCCCTGAGTGCACGGGGTGTGTAGCTGTGCGAGCCTACGCCTGTGATGTAGTGTGATTACACTATTTACTATTATTATTCTAATAAAATGCAGGAAAAGAGCTTCGCCGCCTCAATTCTGGGGGCGGGGTCGTTATAATTTGGTCAGCATAGCTGACCGTTGCTTTTGTTTTCCACCGGGCGGTGGATTTTTGCTTGCAGGTGCTGCGGAGCCGAGCGGGAAATAGCGGGCTAAAGCCTAAGTTGCTGAGCTGGCCCTCGAAGGCCTAATTTTGAGTGTTTCATTGTAATCATGTGTGGCCGGCCTGCGAGCCGAAGTATGAAAACACTTTTATGTCAAGCAAACTGTGTAAGGCCTTAAGGCCATTTCTATTTCTGTGTATTGAAACATTCCTGTGGGGTTTTATTGTAGTGGACATTCATGCTCTTTGGCTGGGTTCTTTTTTCTTGGAACTTAATTTTAATGCTTCCGCTAGGTGCTTGTGTAGGGCGTGTAATTGGTTGAATGGTTTCAACGCGTAACCAACCGGTCTGTCCGTAGTATATCGCATCGGGCCCCGGCCGACCTACTGCTATATGCTATACGACGGATAGGGGTTTTACAAATTGGTATCAGACTACCGGTTTCGGTCAAACTTAAATGAATTCGTGGGCGAATTCACTTTAAGGGGTGGTGAGCACATGTGTGTGCATCATTGTTATAACATGAAAACAACCCATTAATGTCCACTTAGGAATGAAAATACACATGTTTGAGGAACTTGCGTGTTCCTATAATTGCTGTTTGCAATAGTTTTTGGTCGCTTATCAGTGTTTTGCACGATTATAGGTGACCAGAAGTGGTGCTGGGCCGTCAGAACAGCCAAGTTCTGAGGCAAGCAGTGCGCCAAGTGATGCGCCTGCAACACCTCCATCTGCCAAGACCATTAGATTGGTGGCAGAAGCTGTCTTTGCTATGATTAATGCGCAACCTGCAAGACAGGTGCAGCAGCCTGCTCTTGCGGAGGAGCAAGTGCCGCTCCAAGCGGCGGAGCCTAGAAGGGTTGAGCAGGTGGCGGTGGAGCCGGAGTTGCCTCAGAGAGCAACTGAGAGACAGCTTAAGCATGTGATGGGCTTCCATCCACCGGTTTTCTCGGGAATTGGAACCCCGACCCAGGCTGAAGATTGGCTCTCAAGGGTCAATAGGGTGATGACAACAACTGAAATGGAAGAGTGGCAGAAGACCACAATAGCGATGTTCCTATTGGATGGGGACGCAAGGTTTGGGTGGGAAGGTCTAGAGCTACACCAGTTGAGGGGAAGGCCATTGGCCGAAGTATCTATGGAGGAATTTTCGAGACTGTTCATGGCTCGATACCTCCCCTCAGCGCAGAGGAGTCTGGCTTTCGAAGATTGAACAAGAAGGCTAGGACGTCAGGTCCAGCTTCTTCTGCAGGTGCCTTGGGGGCAACTTCAAACCGAACCCCGGGCGCTTGTTTCACGTGTGGAAAGACGTGGCACTTTGCCCGCGATTGCTGGAGCGGACGCCCAAAGTCCGAGAGAAAACAAGGAGCTACCTACGAAGAGAAGGTCAAGGCGGTGGAGTCAACCGCGTCCCATTATGCTCCGACTCAACCTAGGGTGTACAACTTGGGCCAGCAAGAGGCCATTAAACAAGCTGACGTGGTGATAGGTATGAGTTAATGTATGGCAAGTTAACTTTAACTACTGTTACCTATTGCTTGTTAGCCTAATATTGTTTGCATAGGCTTTGTTTTGATTAGCGATAGTCTGGCACGGGCACTGTTTGATACGGGTGCTTCACACTACTTCTTGTCCGAAAATTTTATATCGTGTATCGGAGTCCCTTCTTCGATGGTGAAGGACAAGTTGGATGTGCTGCTACCGAATGGGTGCTCGATGCGTGCGGACAGAGTGTGCGTCGTAACGGTTCACATAGGGAGCCAAGAGTTCGATTTGTTAGAGTCATTGCTGCCGCTGGTAGAGTTCGACGTTATCTTTGGGATTGATTGGCTTTCGAAGCAGAAGGCTTGGATTGACAGCGACCGGAAGGAAGTAGAGCTGGGTGTTGGGCGGGAGACAACATTCGAAGGACTCAAGGGGTCGAGCAAGACGCTGATGTCTGCTCTTCAGGTGGTAAAGGCAGTTCGTGCTGGTGCAGAGCTGTTCTTCACAATAGTGGGGGATGTATAGCCAAAGTCCACATTGGATAGCGTCCTCGTGGTTTGTGAATACCCCGATGTGTTACCGGATAGTCTTCCCGGGGCCCCACCGCAGCGAGAGATTGATTTCACCATCAAGCTCGTGTCGGGTGCCAAACCCGTGTCACGTGCTCCGTATAGGTTGGCGCCTAAGGAGATGGCAGAGTTGAAAGTTCAGCTAGAGGAGCTGATGGAGCAAGGTTATGTGCGTCCAAGATCGTCGCCTTGGAGCGCACCGGTCCTCTTCGTTAAGAAGAAGGATGGTAGTATGCGGCTATGTATCGACTACAGAGAGTTGAACAAACTGACGGAGAAAAACAAGTACCCGATCCCAAGGATTGATGATCTCTTTGATCAGTTAGTCGGATCGTCGGTATATTCTAAGTTGGACTTGAAGTCGGGGTACTATCAGTTGAGGATAAGGGAATGTGATATCCCGAAGACGGCGTTCAGCACAAGGTATGGGCATTTCGAGTTCACGGTCATGCCGTTTGGACTGACGAATGCGCCTTCAGTGTTTATGGACTTGATGAACAGGATGTTCCGAGATTTCCTTGACCGCTTTGTGATCGTCTTTATTGACGATATATTGGTGTACTCGCAGTGCGAAGAAGATCACTTCAAGCACTTGCATCTGGTATTGAAGACTTTGAGGAGGAATGAGCTGTTTGTGAAATTCTCCAAATGTGAGTTCTGGCTACCCTCAGTAGCATTGCTTGGTCGCATTGTCAGTAGGGAAGGTATAGCGGTGGATCCGGCGAAGATCGTTGCGATACAGTAGTGGCCTGCGTTGTCTTCTGTCGCGGAAGTCCGTAGTTTTCTCGGGCTTGCCGGATATTACAGGAGCTTCATAGAGAACTTCTCGCGGATAGCGCTACCTCTCACAAAGTTGACAAGGAAAGATCAGAGATTCTTGTGGACGCAGGAGTGCGTGCAAGCTTTTGAGGAGCTGAAGAGATGGTTGACCACGGCGCCAGTGCTTAGTTCGTCGAGTGGGACCGAGGGCTTCGAGTTTTATAGTGACGCCTCGGGTAGTGGATTGGGCTGCGTGTTGTTGCAGCATGGGAGCGTCATATCTTATGGATCACGTCAGCTAAAAGTACATGAAAGGAACTATCCGGTTTACGACTTGGAGTTGACGGCCGTGATATTTGCACTTAAGCTGTGGAGGCACTACCTATACGGCGTAAGGGTCGATATTTACCCCGATCACAAGAGCCTGAAGTACCTGTTGGATCAGAAGGATCTTAACATGAGGCAAAGGAGGTGGATGGAGTTCCTGGGGGACTACACCTTCAAGATTCATTATGTACCCGGGAAGGGCAATGCAGTTGCGGATGCGTTGAGTCGCAGGGCTCCCGCCCAAGCCAAGTGGCTGTCGGTTCATGATAAGAGGCTAGTACGGGAGTTGGAGGAGCTTGAGATCTATTGCGTTGACAAGCTAACGAGCGCCAAAGCAATGTTGAACTGGATAGAAGTTCAGTATGACCTGGCTGACTGTGTTCGACAGGCATTGCAGTTAGATGACTCCATGAAGGAGCTTATGGAGGCAGCGTTGGATGGGTCAAATTCCAAATTTTCGGTTGAGGATGGGTTGTTAAGGAAGGATCGTCGGTTGTGCGTCACAAGCAGGGGTAATCTACGGGCGGAGTTGATGTACGAGGCTCATCATACCAAGTACTCAATCCACCCAGGGAGCACAAAGATGTACCGTGACCTCAAGAAGCTGTTTTGGTGGCCGGGGCTCAAGAAAGTCGTAGCGCTGTTTGTGGCCAAATGCCAAACGTGCGCCTTGGTGAAGGCAGAGTGCCAAAAGCCGGGAGGATTTCTGAAGTCCTTGTCTATACCGGAGTGGAAGTTCGACGACATATCTATGGACTTTGTGCATGGGTTGCCAAGGTCGCAGAAGGGGAACGATGCCATCTGGGTGATCGTAGATCGGTTAACTAAGGTGTCGCATTTCATTCCGCATAGGAAAGACGACTCGGTGGAGAAGTTGGCGAAGCTATATGTGGACAATATAGTTAGACTGCATGGTGTGCCTCGCAGCATTGTGAGTGATCGCGTTGGGCGTTTCACGTCCAATGATTGGAGGTTGGTGCAGCAGATGCTGGGGACAAAGTTGAAGTTTAGCACAGCCTTCCATCCGCAGACGGATAGACAGACCGAGAGAGTCAATAGAATAAGGGAGGACATGCTACAAATGTGTGTTCTAGACTTCGGGAAGCATTGGGAGGACCACCTGTATTTGGTGGAGTTCGCGTACAACAACAGCTACCAGGCGAGTATCCAGATGGCGCCTATTGAGGCCCTATATGGTAGAAAATATCGCACGCCATTGTCTTGGTTAGAAACAGGTGAGGCAAGGTTGTACAAGAAGCAGGAGGTGGAGAGTGCCACCTCGTTGGTGCGGATCATTCGGGAGCGCTTGTTGATCGCTCAGGACAGGCAGGCGAAGTATTACAATGCCAAGCACCGAAACGTGGAGTTCGCGGTAGGCGATTGGGTATACTTGAAAGTAAAGCCGTTCAAGGGGGTTTCGCGGGTGAGACGCTTGAAGAAGCTGAGCCCAAGATACCTTGGACCTTTTGAGGTTCTGGAGCGAGTCGGCGAAGCTGCATACCATTTGAAGCTATCGGTGGAGTTGAGTTGGCTACACGATGTGTTCTACATCTCTGTGTTGCGGAAGGCGGTGCAAGAGCCTTCGCTAGTGATCGCAGTGGATCAAGTGCCGGTGGACGAAGGGTTGATGACTAGGGTCAAGCCCATTTGTATTGAAGACTCTGAGGTCAAGAGGCTCCGTAATAAAGAGATCCGGATGGTTAAGGTCTTGTAAGATAATTGCGGTCGGGAGGAGCTCTATTGGGAAAGGGAGCAAACTATGCTGGAGGAGTACCCGGAGTTATTCCGCTCAGGTACCGTTAAAAGCTTTAAGTTTCTATTGTTTTCCTTTAGTAAATTTCGTGGGCAAAATTCTTTTAAGGGGGAGAGAGTTGTAACACCCCGAAACTCAAAGGAGGGACGGGTGACGTTTTAAGCCAAGTCTGGGACTTGGAGAAGGTGTCACGGGCGTGTCACGGGCATGACAAGGGCGTGACACGGGCGTGACACGGGCGTGCCACACTTGGGAGTTTTCTTAGTCTTGTACACGGGTCATGACACGGGCACAGACACGGGCGTGTCACATGTAACACGGGTGTGTCGGGTGTTGTGTCGCAGGTCGTGTCCTCCTCGGGAAACAAGTGTTGGTAGTTGTACACGGGCCATGACACGGGCACAGACGTACTCCGTAGAGATAGTGTCGCCAGATCTTAAGAGCAAAAACGACTGCCCCCATCTCCAAATCATGCACGGGGTAGTTCTGCTCATGCTGCTTCAACTGTCGGAAGGCATAGGCTATTACGTGCCCGTTCTGCATCAGAATGGCACCCATCCCCTTATAGGAAGCATCTGTGTACACCTAGAATCCTTCCTTCCTTGACAGAAGAGCAAGGATTGGAGCTGAGGTAAGCCGGTCCTTCAGCTCCTGGAAAGCAGATTTACATCATGGTGTCCAAATAAAAGGGGACTCCTTCGTCAGAGACGTAAGAGGGAGGGCAATCTGAGAGAACCCCTTTACGAACTTCCGGTAATAACCAGCAAGTCATATGAAACTTCGAACATCCGAGGCCGACTTTGGTGGTGGCCAATCCCGTACTCCCTAGACCTTCGTCGGATCCACTGCCAGGCCAGCTCCACTGATGACATGGCCCAAAAAGGCCACCTCCTTTAGCCAGAACTGGCACTTGCTATATTTGGCGTAAATCTTATGCTCCCGCAGCTTCTCCAAGGTCAAGGAAAAATGTCTCGCGTGCTCCTCCTCCGTCCTTGAATAGATAAGGATGTCGTCGACTAATACAATAACGAAGACATCCAGACACTCTTCGAACACCCGGTTCATCAAGGTCATGAATGCGGAGGATGCATTCGTGAGCCCGTAAGGCATCACGGAAAACTCGTACAAACCATAACTGCTGGTGAAGGCCGTATTCGGGATGTTATCCTCCCGAATTCGAAACTTGTAGTACCCCGACCTCAGATCCAGCTTTGAGAACCAATGGGCTCCCTCCAGCTGGTCAAATAGCTCGTCTATCCTTGGCAAGGGGTAAGTATTCCGGACCGTCACCCTGATCAGGGCCCGGTAATCTATACACAGTCGAAGAGTTCCGTCCTTCTTCTTGACGAATAACACCGGAGCTCCCCTAGTGAAGATCTAGGCCGAACGAACCCGGCCTCCACTACCTCCTGAAGCTGGCTTCAAAATTCCACCAACTCCTTTGGGGCCATTCGATAGGGAGCTCTGGATACCGGCTTAGCCCTCGGTATAAGCTGAATCTGGAAGTCCTTCTCTCGGTTCGGGTGTAGCCCTGGTAGCTTTTCCGAAAATACATCGGCGAAGTCTCACACTACTGGAATATTTGAAATGGAGTCCTTGGCCACGACCGCCTCAAAAATGACCTGATAAACTTCTTCTCCCTGCAGATGGGCCTTAACGGCCTGCACATGTGATAATAATATGCGGGGTGCTGGTATAATACCTTCGATAACAATAAAGGAGTTCCCGTGCCACACGGTGATCCTCTTCGCCACGCAGTTAATCTGGGCATGGTTCCAGCACAGCCAAGTCATGCCCAGGATTAGATTGTAATCTGGCATCTTCAGAATTGTGATGGTGCCTGAAACGCCTTCCCACCGATCTTCGCTTCCATATTGCATTGAGCAGAGGTCTTTAGCTCTGATCAATCGGGTAGGCGCACCCTCATCATCTTTCCGATGAACGGCTCCACGCCAGCAAATCCTTTCACGAAATCTTCCGACACAAACGAGTGCGGAGAACCGGTGTTGAAGAGCGTGTAAGCGGGCTTGCCGCTAATGAAGACTATGCCTGAGGTAATTAAATGTCTTAGTATTCTTATTGTAGTTGTCATCTCTTAATTTCTAACTAGGTTATGTCTAGAAAACCAGTTTTTGGGAAGAAAACTTTAAAAATACTTGCATACCGGGGATAACCTGCTCCGGGTTCCGGGGCTTTGTCAGGTCTAGAGAATACAGTTGCTCCCTATCTGGCCTGTGGCCTCGGTCCTGAAATCCTCATCCTCGATCATTTCCTCGGCCGCCAAACTGTCGGGTAGGTGGGGCGCCCTAATGTGCTTGTGGGGGTGCTCGCCTCAAAGGGCAGTTCATCTTGATATGCCCTAGCTGATTGCACTGAAAGCATACCAGTGCCTGCTCTGCTGTCCTTAGCATCTGTAAAGGCTGGGGAGCAAATACCCCCTGACTCCTCTGCTCCTTCCCAATCTCCTAATGAGGTTGATCCCCGTTCCTTATCTCCCTAATAACCTAGCCTCAAGGACGGTCTCTACGACCTCTAATCACTGTATCATCAGCCGGTCTCTTCCGGCTCTTAACAATAAGCTGATCCGCTTCTCTCTTCTTAGCCATCTCCAAAATCCTGGCCAAACTCCCCTCATAGACGAAGAGGAGGGCCTGTCTCATATCGTCTTGCAGCCCCTTGTAAAACCTCCAGGCATAGCCAGCATCATCCAACTGATAAGCATCCGCATAGCGGGATAGATGAGTAAACTCCTGATAATACTCCACCACTGTCCTGTTCCCCTGCCTCAACCGCAGGAACCTATCCTCCAGCTCGTCCCTCACCGACTAAGGTACGAAATGTCCTAAGAGCGGTGCTCTGAACTCCTCCCAAGTAATATCTGCGCAATCCATACCCGCAAAGGTGGTGTCCAACTATGACTTCCACCACCTCTTTCATGTGACTCCAGGCAGGAGATGGCCAAAGCAATTGCCTCCTCAGTGGGGCATCGGATCCCCGCAAGAATCTCGTAAATGGTATCTAACCACTCCTCAGTGCATACTGCCGATTCCATCCCCAGGTAGGATGGAGGGGAAAGTCCCCAAAAGATGCTCATCCAGTTGTCCCTAGGGTTTGGCTGTGGAGCCGGGGCTTATTGAGCTTTGAAGGCCTCCAGAATGGCCGTTAGTGTTTGCCCAGTCTCCGTATGCTGGAACGGAGCTGGAGCCGGCGGGGGCGGGACCATATTCGAAGCCTGAGGGGACCCCTACTGTGATGCTGGGTTTGTCCCAGACTATAAGGAAGAATTCCATTTGTTAGAGAGCGAATGATTTAATTTAAGAAGGGGTAGGATGGACTTTCACATGTGATTTTCTATATGGGCACACCACTGCTTCCGCTGCTAGTTTGTCCGCAAACTAAGCTCGTATGTAGGTGGCCCAAGGTTTTGTGAACTACTTCTCTTCCGATCGAGGTCAGCCTCTGATACCACTTGTAAGACCCCCTTTTTTTTTCTTCTTCGAACTCCGGGTTCTTAGCCCAGAATTGCCGCTTGTGGGGGCTCCGACTTACGGGAAGGTCGCCACTACAAAACGGTAATTCTGCCGGACCTTTTCGGTCACAAGGAGAGAGAAGTAAGTATATATAAAATGTAAACAGGTCCACAGAAACACACATATAAAATGAAATCACATCCAGTCCATCAGTAATATCCAATAGAAGTACTTCAAAGATCAGTTAAGAAGAAATATAAAGAAACGGCCTCAAGCCCGATACATAGGAGTCCTCACTAAAAATCACTCATCGCAGAAGCTATAAAAATACTAAACACTCACGGAGCTGGACACAGGTGCTCCGGTGCTAGACTGGCCCACCTCCATGCACACTGTACTCCGCTGGTGCTGGTCCCTGGACTGCTGGTCCCTATCTCCAATCCGGAGCTCCTGTAATGTTGTGGTTTGAAAACCATTAGTCATAAAGACTAAGCCTTATCATCCCCTACCCCTCACCCCACGGATCCTAAGCATCGAGCGGAGAGGAGGAAAGCGAAGCTACAAAGGTTGAGAATAATCAAGCAGATGACAATGGAGCTAGACTAACAACTATCATGGTGTATAAACAACTATCTAGAATAAAGTACATCTAGACAATTCTACGGTAGTAAGTAAAAAAGTAGACATGTAGTAAGTAGCAAATTTATTAGATGACAAATAGAAAGCAAGTAAGTAAATAAGTAAGTAACCTTAACTTATATAAATTCCCATACAAACTTATAAGTTAAGTGGTCTTCTGCAAGGCTCCCATCGTATAAAAAGTCCCATACCGATTTATACGTTTGGGTGTGGGTTGTATGCAAATATGAGTGTAGTAATATGCTATGCCATGATTTATGCAAGTGCAACTCACACACACGACTCTATGCTCACAGACCTTTAGTTCCCCCTGTTCGGGCAGCTAGCTTAACTCCTAGAAACCTCCGTAGTGGCAAAAGGAGACAGTGGGTCGGGCCCCCCACTCCTAGGCGGGTATCCACACTACCGGGCCTAGCCCTTCTGTACGCCCCTAGAAGAACACAACCTAGAGTATCCGCGTACTAATGCTGGCTATATCCACAAGACTTTCTTTGGCTATGTGTCCCACACCGCCGAGTCAACATACCGATGTCGGTGTGAATGATAATCAAATACCAAAGACCCACCACCTTATTCTGTATTCAAACCGTCGAGCCCTCGGCTCCCCGGACTGTCCCGTCCGTACATCTACCTTCAGAGCTACCGTCTGAATAGCAACCAAACCAACTTCTTCTACCTACCTAGCTACCGGAGTGTGTGAATGTGCAACCCTAGATATTCTAGTTGCTCTTTTGGTTTATTATTCCTACGGTTTACGTTAGCCCAGGATTGCCCCCGGTATTCCCCGTGAAGGGCTCTTAAAGGGCACTAGGAACTATGATGGTAGCTGAAGCCCACCGTTCCCTTTTGCAAGGCACTTATTGTTATTGGTTGATTACCCATTACCACATCCATTTAAAATTGATTTAGATCTATCCCAAGAGTATTAAGAAACTTCCTCTCCTACCAGGGAGGACGATCTTTCGTCGATCCCGGATGGCACTTAACTCTAGCCAATCTCACACTCTACCCATCCTGACTTACAATAATGAACTTAATTTAACTCACCCTATTCAAACCAGCAAACTTCCAAAATTCCATCTCCCCAAGCTCATTACTCTCTCTAGTTCAGCTTCTACAGTTTTACTAAACGCAGGCCATCCTAAGCTATATAAGGTATGCAAGGGGTGGTACTCCAAATTGTCTTTCGAATCTCCTATAATATTTACTGGAGGTCTATCATGACATAATTAGTGTAAATCCAGAAAATAATAATTTTCCTAATTAATCTGATATTTATTTAGTTTTCCCAAAAGATTAGCCTTGAGTAATTTTAAACATGAACTACATGATCTTCTTATGTAATGGCAACCAAAAAATTATGATCACTAAATAACAGCAAGGTATCATCAAATACTAACTTTCAAGATTTTACAAAAGGTATTTAACCTCTAATTGATTTATCCATCATAATTCCATTAATCCTATGTAAAGAAGGAAGTACTGAAATTACTCATCATAAAATTAGAGAAAAATTACTGAATATTAATATGACACAGAAAAAGTCATTGTGCAAAGATCATGATTTTACAGGCTTGCTAGATATCAAAATAGATTTAATTAAGTTTTCATGGGAAACAACACTTAATGAAGCAAGTCTTGGAATTAAACTTCTAAAAATTCCAAAAAAATTCACAGAGCATTAACATCATAGTACATGTTCTTTGCCTAAAGTTCATCAATTTCCAAAAAAAATTTCTCCATAATAAATTTCTAAGCAAATCAGACAATCTACTAGATTGTTAATGAAGTATCCAAACTAAAGATCTTAAATTCATAAATAAATCTCCAGATCTTGTACTAACCCTAAAAACCACTCTACCCAAATCTCATCACTGTTCAGTGAGTTTTAGTGAAATTTTCTATCTCTACAAGTTTTGTGCCCTAAACTTATGTAAGAATTTTGAGAGACTTATTTACTTTAAAATCCATTTAAATTTCTACAACGGGGTTCTAGCTATCCTAGAATTCTTTCCACCAATTTTCAAGCTCTTACAAGGGCATTTGACCCCATGCCCTTCACAAGCCACAAAGGTCCATCCTTAGGGTTTGGCCTTGGGTCCTAGGGCAAATTTACCGCAATCCACTTCAAAATCCATGAGAGGGTGCTAGAGAGCATTCCTAGTCAGTGGTAAAAATATCAGCCTCTTTTGAGGTTATTTGAGCACTCAAATCTCAAAGTGCACTTTTGACCTAGAAACCCCTTAATAGGGTATAGCTTAGGTTTGTCCATTTCCTATCTAAAACATCATTAAATGAGATGAAAAATTATACAGAGCCTCATGATGAACCCAGTGACAACTCACAAAAATTTGGGAAGGTTTGGAAGTCATTAAGACAACTAATTAATTTTTCCTAAGATTATTAAATTTTTCTAAAAACTATAGAAAAACATTCTACAAAAAATTCCCATTTTTTGATAAGGCCTAGGTATAGCTAGGATAGGCTCCCTGCCGAAATTTCAGATCATTTGGTGAAAGGATGAAGGGTGGGGACACCTTTCGGTCTCTACCTATCTATAGGTCTAGATCCCACCAAAAGAGGTACCCTGGTCAAACCAGTTGACCAAATAGACCCAAATAAATTATAAAATAAAGTAGACTCATAGTTCTACAAATTTTATGTTGGTCATTTGTTCATAAAAAGCACCTAAGTATTTTTCCTAATTTATCTAAGGTGCTGTTATTTTAATACAGAAAAATGCATATAAAATAAAAGCTTAATTAAATGCACAGATCTTGAAGCAGGATCTAAGGGATCTGGCATTGTCTTCTTACTCCAGCCAAAGGCCTCAATTTTCCTGACCTGGAGCTACTTCCAAGAGAAGCTGCTGGCCGTCCAGGCTCCTCCCTGGCCGGCCACCGCCACCACCACCTCCGTTGAGGTGGTGGCCATCGTCGGGCGGCGGCGCAGCCGCCGGAGAGGCTTTTTCCGGCGAGCCCGAGAATGCGGAATTCGTGGAAAATCCATGAAAATGAAAACTCCAATTGGGCTCGATAGAGCCCGATTCTCAACCCTATTGAATCCTAAGATCTATCCGCAGAAGAAGATGGAGGGGAGGACCTTGTTCGCGGGCTGGAGGCGTGCAGACCGTCGGGATGCCATCAGTGCGGTGGTGGCATCGCTGGAATTCTTCAATAGCACGGTGGAAGGGATCGAAAGCTTCAAGTAAAGGATGGGAAACCTTCCTCTTGGGCCTCTGAGGGTGTTTAAAAGCTCGGTTAAGGAGGGGAAATGTCTAACCGCTGATGGCCATTAATGGTCCGTTATAGCTTGGCTCGGTCTTGGTGGAGGAGGCTGAAATGGATCAATCCAGCTAGCTAATGGCTGGAAACTCCTCCTCTTCCTTAGAGGAGTTGAATCCAGCCAGAAAGGTGGAGGGAAAGGGCTGCCTAGGCGTCAAGTGCCATTACTGGCCATGAAGGCAGGGGCTCAGCCATGGTCGTAACCGTCCTTTTCACAAAACCGACGGTCCAAGTGGCAAGCTTGACCGGTCAACTAAATTTAAGTAAGACTTATTAGGTTTTAATAGGAGAAAATGGCCCACTCCCTAGACCGGCCCGGTTCTGTTGAACCAGCAAACAACAAGAAATAAAATGCAAGAAAAATTCTAAGTACAATGGCGTTGAGTGAGCTCTGCTCACTCAACGCCATCCTTGCTACGGCGTTGAGTGAGCTCTACTAACTCAACTCCATCCTAGATACAGCGTTGAGTGAGCTCTTCTCACTCTATGCCATCCAGAATGGCCTCCCAGACTGTGGCGTTGAGTGAGCTCAGCTCACTCAACGCCATCTGGATTATGGCATTGAGTGAGCTCTACTCACTCAACACCATCCAGAATATGCCCTTTTTAAACGATGGCATTGAGTGAGCTTAGCTCACTCAATGCCTTCCAGATTATGTCATTGAGTGAGCTCTGCTCACACAATGCCATCCAGACAACACTAAATGGCGTTGAGTACGGTCAGTGCACTCATTGTCATTCAACTTATGGCGTTGAGTGCACTCAACGCACTCAACGCCATCCCTCCTGATAGATTACGGCGTTGAGTGAGCTAAGCTCACTCAATGCCATCCAGTCTATGGCATTGAGTGAGCTCAGCTCACTCAATGCCAACCAGACGACACCAGATGGCGTTGAGTGCAGTCTGTGCACTCAACGCCGTCTAGCTTATGGCTTTGAGTGAACTAAGCTCGCTCTATGCCATCAAGACTACAGCGTTCAGTGAGCTTAGCTCACTCAATGCCATTACAAGGTCTCTGGCGTGACGGATCGGTCACGGGCGTGTCAGGCCCATGTTGAAATTTCTGAGCTCGTCGATCATCTTTTTGAGGTCGACGATCGTCGGAGGGGTCACGCCCTAGGTCACGGGCATGACGGTTCGGTCATGGGCGTGAACACCCCTTGACTTAAAATCTTGGTCGATAAACTTCAATTCCTGGGTTTCCTATGGTTCTGTTATGACAAAACCACTCCCATGGGTCTAGTTGGAAATGGGATGTTACAAGTCAAGGTTCTGTGGAGAAATCATTTGCATGAGGAGCATATATGGGAGCCACAGGACTTGATGCAGCAAAGTACTCGGGACTCTTCGAGTCAGGTATACCGCAAAACCATAGGGATGCTATAATTTCTTGTATTCCAATAGAAACCCCAGTAGGCTTAACCTTAATTTCGGGGACGAAATTTTTATTTTTGTATATTGAGATTTGTAACAACCCATTTCCGACTAGAACCCCTACTAGTGGTTTTGTCATGACTAAGTCATGACAAAACCTTAGAAAGCCCAAGGAGGCCAAGTGACCCAGGATCAAGGTGAAAATCACCTTAGTCAGCAAGTAGCAGAATCTCAATTACTACCTTAGGAATGACATTAGGGTTTTAACCTGGTCCCATGATCCCATCATGGCACCTCTAACCCCAAGGGAGGCCAATATTTCGCTAAGGACCCATTGCGGTCAACAAAAAAGAGGCCAAGTTGACTCAATTTTGGGGAGCGTTGAGTGAGTTGACAAGACCGGTCAAGAAGATCAGATATCTACATAAACAGGCTTTTGGGCTCGGGCGTGTAGTACGTCGAGTGCACTTAACGCCATAGGCTGAATGGCCTTGAGTGAGTCGAGTGCACTCAACACTATCATACTTGGGGAGAATTTTGGCGCGGGCGTTGAGTGTGTCGAGTGCACTAAATGCCATAGGATGGATGGCGTTGAGTGCGTCTAGTGCACTCAATTCCAAAGACTGGATGGCGTTGAGTGCGTCGAGTGCACTCAACTCCATAGGGTGGATGGCATTGAGTGAGTGGAGTGCACTCAATGCCATAGGCTGGATGGCGTTGAGTGCGTCAAGTGCACTCAAAGCCATTTTACTTAGAGTATTTTTGCCGAATTATGGCGTTGAGTGAGTTGAGCTCACTCAATGCCAAAGTCTGAATAGTGTCGAGTGCATTAGACGCCATAGGCTGAATGGCGTCAAGAGCATCGAGTGCACTCAACGCAATTTGATTTAGATTATTCCTGGAAATTTCAGCCCTGTTTGCTTGTTCGGCTGAACCGGACCTCTTCGGGAATTGCACCAGGATGAGTTTATTGGCATTTCTTTTATTAAAACTTATTTAAAACAATATTAAGCGGTTCTTTTATTAAGACGGTTTTAAACCTGAATTTGTGTGTTAATGGAGGAGAGAGAAAGCTCACAGCCATGGCCGAAAAATTGGCTTGCATGGCAATTAATGGCACTTGATGCCTTGGCCTCCTTCCCCTCATCTTTTATGGCGGTATTCAACTCCTCTAGGGATGAGGAGGAGTTTCCAGCAGTTACTTGACTGGGTTGATCCATGTTCATCCCCCACCACCATCGTCGAGATTCACCATAAAGGGCCATTAATGGCAACCACCAGCTAGACCCCTCGCCTCCCCCCATTTTATTGATTTAAAAGCATCACTTGACTACAATCTTCCGTTTCCACACCTTGCCCGAAGGAGACAAGATACTTCACTATGCTGTTACACAGTGGCGGTGACACCTCCACCGCCAATGGCTTTCCGTCGATCAGCATGCCTCCAGCCCGCAAACAAGGTCCTCCCCTCCTCTCTCTCTCTCTACGAGTAGATCGTAGAATTCTTTAGGGTTAAGAATCGGACTCAATTGAGCCTGATTGGGAGGGAGTTTTTCCCTATTTTTTTCGCAAAAACGAACCCATCAGGATCGCTGGATTCCTCCCCTCCGGCGGCTGTGCCGCTGCCTGGTGACAGCCACCACCACAATGGAGGTGATGGTGGAGGTGACCGACAAGGGAGGTGGCTGGATGGCCGGCGGCAGCGATTGGAAGTAGCTCCAGGTCGGGCTAATCATAGCCCTTGGCTAGAGGAAGAAGATGATAAGGAGGCGTTGGATCTGCTTCAAGATTCGTGTTGGTTTTAATTATTAATTCCTTTTTGTTCTAATTTTCTATCCCATTTACTGGGTGGTTTAAAATTAAATATTAAAAATATGTAGGCCCCTCTACAGGAAAGATGACAAACATAAAGTTTTAGGCCGTGAAGTCTAGTTATATTAAAAATTTGTCTGAACCCATTTGGGTAAGTGGTTTGACCACATCACCCATGTTGGTGGGGTGTATACCTAGGCAAGACCAGATTGTATTTTTAGTGCATCCTCCAATCCAACCATCAAAATGATTTGAAAGTTTGGATGCAGGTTACTAGAAAATATACCTAAAACATATCATAAAATGAGAATTTTTTGAGAAACTTTGTCCTATAGTTTTTGTAAAAATTTAAGAAACCATTGATGAATTATTTTAGGGGTTTAATGACATCTAAACCCACCAAGATTTTTGTGGCTGACTCTTAGGGTCATTGTTTGACCCTGAGGAAAATCTCAGCCCAAGTGGGTTTGATTTGAATAGGTTTAGGTGTGATCAAAGTTTAGTCTCCTAAGGGGTAAAATAGGGCAAGGAGTATTTAGGGCATGGAGGGGCCAATTTTCACCCAAATGGGTTGGGACCTTGGCCACAGCCCCATGGTCAGTAAAAACACCCTCTCAAGGAGTTTGAGATGGATTGGGGTGGGTTAGCCCTTTGACCCTAGTTCAAACAAAAAGGTTGGACTTTGGGGGTTTGTGAAGGACATAGGGTGATATGTCCTTGTATGGACTTGGTATTTAGAGAAAATAATTGTAGGGTGGTGAAAAGCCCGAGGAAGTGATTGGGTAGTAGTTTGACACAAATACCCCACATAAACCACTTAATAAGTATTTAGGTCTTTACACCATAGGAATTTTATAATGGGTCATATGACCTTAATTCTTAGTGAAACTTTGGTATGAGTGTTTTCATATTGATATTCATATCTGGAAATGCTGTTATGAATTTTAGATAAATAAATATAGTACTTCTTTTACAAACCATCAAATTATACTATCTACTTATGAATTTCTTATGAGTTAACCACTCACTGGAATCTTATGAAATTAAGTCAGAGGACCTTTTATGATGTTATAAAGCTTTGTAAATTTTTGTGGAATTTTTGAAACTCTTGTTATGTGGGTAACTTCACAAAGTGATATTTTCCATGTAAGACAATTTGAATTAATTTTGGTTCTTAGTAGGTTTGAAAAATTATGATATTTGCTCAGAGGTCCTATTTGGTGACCCTTAAGATTGAGTAATGTTTCTGTAATTTTCTATTAATAAATTGTAGTACTTCCTTCTTTATCCATAATTGTTGGAATTACATTGGATTAATTAATTAGAAGACAAAGCATTTAAGGAAAATTATGGAATTTGATATGTATTGTTAATTCTCTGTTATCTAATGTTCATAAATATTTTGTGGCCATTTCTTGAGAAACTATTGTACATCATGTTCAATTCAAGCATGTCTTAGTTTGGAAAGAAATTAATTAAATATCAAACAAATTTTGAAAATTGTGAATTACTGGATTTAGCCTAATCATGTCATGATAGACTCCCAGTAAATAACTTATGACATTTGGATAAACATTTTGGGTACTTCCCATTGTATACATCATATAGCTTATGATGGTCTGCGTTTAGTAAAAACTATAGGAATCATAATATGGTGCAAAATGAACTTAGGGAGATGGGATGTTTGTGTAATTATTTGGAAAGTGAATAGGAGGTGTAGAGTGTTGGAATGGCTAGTGTTAAGTGGTGTCCGGGATCGACGAAGGATCGTCTTTTCTGTGAAGAGGAAGAGTCAAATATACTAGGGTTAGAGCCAATATAACATTTTAAGGGATTGGGAACTGAGTAGAAACCAATAATTATAAGTGCCTTGTGAATGGGAGCTTTGGGCTTCAGCCCATCGTAGTTCCTAGTCCCCTTTGAGAGCCCTTCACGGGGTATGTCGGGGGCAATCTTGGGCTATAATAAACCGTAGGAATAATAAACTAAAAGAGCAACTAGTATAACAAGGGTTTCAAATTCACACACCCCAGTAGCTCGGGAGGTTGATCATGTTTGTTTGATTGCCATCCCGACGGAAGGTTCGGAAGGTAGATGCATGGACGGAATAGTCTGGAGAGCTGGTGGCTTGAAAGGTTTTGGATAAACAATAAGGTGGTGAGTGTTCGGTATTGGATTGTCGTTCACACCGACGTCGATATGTTGACTCGGCGGTATGGGACACTTAGCCAAAGAATGTCTGGTGGATATAGCCAGCATTAGTATATGGATACTATAGGTTATGTACTTCTAGGGGACAACGAAAGGGCTAGGCTCGGTAGTTTGGATACCCGCCTAGGAGTGGGAGCCCGACCCACTGCCTCCGTTTGCCACTACGGAGGTTTCTGGGAGTGAAGCTAGCTGCCAAAACAGGGGGAACTAAAGGTCTGTGTGCATAGAGTCATGTGCGTGAGTTGTACTTGCATGAATCATGGCATAACATTTCACAACACTCATATTTGCATACGACCGACACCCCAACGTATAAATCGGTATGAGACTTTTTATACAATGGGAGCCTTGCAGAAGACCCTTTAACTTATAAGTTTGTATGTGCATTTATATAACTTAAGGTTACTTATTTCTTACCTTGTCTTTTCTTACAAATACTGCATATTCTACTTGTTTACTTTACTGCTAGGTTGTACCTCTCTACCTTAGCTGTTTATACAATATATATATAACTGTTATATTAGTTCCACTGTCATCTATTTTGCTTACTCTCCACCTTTGTAGCTTCAATTTAATCCTCTCCGCTCCGCGCCTAGGAACCATGGGGGAAGGGGTAGGGGATGATAGGACTTAGTCTTTATGACTAATGGTTTTCAGACCACAACATTAAAGATGCTCCAGATGGGAGACATGGACCAGCAGCCCAGGGACCAGCACCAGCGAAGTACAGTGCTCATGGAGGTGGGCCAATCTAGTTCCGGAGCACCTGTGACTAGCTCCGTGAGTGATTAGTCTTTCTTATAGCTTCCGCGATGAGTGATATGTACTGAGGACTCTGATGTACCGGGCTTGAGCCCATTTATATTTCATCTGTACTGATCTTTTGCAATACTCTTTTCTTTTTATATTGATGGAGTTGCTGTGATATTCATTTATATAAGATTCTGTGTACTTGATAATATTCAGTTTATATTTACTTATCTCTCTTTTGTGAGCAAAAAGGCCGATATAGATGGTGTTTTGTAGTGGCAGCCTTCCCGACTGTCGGTGCCACCGCAAAACGGCAATTCTAGGCATAAGACCCTGGTGGTATGAAAAAGAAAAAAAACGGGGTCTTACACTACATGGAAAGATTCTTCTACAATTTGATTTGTCAAGTTATAGACTCTATATGCCAAACTACTATTGATGTACCCAACAAAGATCCCCTCATGGAATTTGGAAGCAAACTTAGTCAATTTTGACTTGCCATTATTCTAGATGAAACCCTTGCAACCAAAGATCCTGAAATAGGATATGTTTGGTTTTATGCACTTCAAGATCTCATAGGGAGTCTTCTTGTGGCCTTTGGTGATAAAAGCCCTATTGAGAACATGACATGATGTGTTAACTGCCTTAGCCCCAAAATATTCAGGGAGAGAAGTGTCACTCAATAATGTTCTCCTAGCTTCTATGAGAGTCCTATTTTTTCTCGTAGCTAAAGAATTTTGCTAGGGTGTTCTTGGAGAGGAGAATTCTTGATGAATCCCTTTCTCTTCACAGAAGGTAGACATTGCAGAAGACTGAAATTCAGTTCCATGGTCACTTCTTATTTTGACCATAGAGCGTGCAAGTTCATTCTTAATCTGCTTGACTAAATTCATGAAGACTTCAAGGGTTTCATTATTTATTCTAAGGAAGAACACCCAAATAAACCTTGAATAGTCATCAACACAAACAACGGTGTAGACCATCCTAGCTAGAGGCATAGGACCAAAGAAGTCTAGATGCAGGAGATACAAGCATCTCACTGAGTCTATGGTCCCAATGCTCTTGAAAGAGGTCTTAGTCTGCTTACCCTTTTGGCAAGCAACACAGATACCCTCCTTGGAGAATTTTATTTTTGGACCATTCCTAACTAGCTCATCACTAAAGAGCTTATCAATGGTCTTATAATTCAAATGAACCAGTCTCTTGTACCATAGAACACAATTTGAGAAATGTCAATTTCTACTAGGCATATAGTTGAACTACTATCTAAGCAAGAATAGTTTAAGCAATAAACAGTCCCACTCCTAGTGTCTGTTAAGATGACACTCTGGTCACTTAACCTCTTGATGTGGCACTTATCCTTGTGGAAGGAAATGTCAAAACAAAAGTCACATAGTTGGTTTATGCTTATGAGGTTATGTTGCAACCCTTCTAAATACGCTACCTTTTGGATGGTGATTATGTCATTTGAGATCATACCATAACCTCTGGTTATCCCTTTGTCAGAGCCTCCAAAGATGACCTTAGGTCCATTCTTTACTGGAGTAAACCCTTTCAACAGTTTATTTGTTCTATTCATGTGTCTGGAACATACACTGTCTAAGTACCATATAATGGAACTGGTACTTGAACTAACCTAAAAAGCACAATTAATCTCACCTTAGTACCCCAATTTATATTGGGTCCTTGGTTCATATTAGCCTGGAAATAAGCTTGCCTTCCTGCAGAATTCATAACAGGTAGGCTACCTTTGGACAATAAAGGATTGTGCCAGGAATCTATAGCATAGTGGCCTACTTTTCCACAACCCCAACACTCATGGACATTAGATCTCCTTTTCTATTTAGGGCCAGCATTTGCCTGGACTTCTCCTAGAATAGTGGGTAGATGTGTTGTTGTATGTCTTTGATTCCTTCCAGCAGCTATTTGACTGATGGTAAGTCTTTCAACTGACTGTTTTTGTCTTTTCTGAGATCCACCAGTTGCATGTCTCTTTTTAGCTAACATGCATCAGATTGCATCAGAAACTGCCATTCAAGCCTTGCTAGAAGACTTATCTTGAGTCATTGCTTTTCCTGGATGACTCGGATTTCCTGCAAAATAAATATCCTTGAGTTTTGGGGCTGAGGCACCAAAAACAAATGGTCTGGGATGGGCCATTTAAATTTTTTCATGGGCAGCCTTAAGGTCCCTCACATGGCTGTATCTTCCACCTTAGCTATGGCCACATTGGTCCATACTAGTGGATCTACCATTCTCCTAGTGACCATAATAGATTTCATGATCATACCTATTAGAATGCAATAGAACTTGTTGGAACAACCTATTACAAATTTGGGCAAGGATCACGATGTTTTTAGGAAATCAGTTTGACCTAGATGTATAGTGGAAAAGGTCAAGTTAGTATGAGTCTAGGGCTTAGAACTTAGGTTTGAAGCTACCCCAGGACCATTCATTGTTCAAGACTTAGAGCTGAGGCAAAGATAGTTTTTGTCGAGCTCAGGTCGATGAAACGTCGAACTCCATTCGACGCTCTCTGAGCTCAACTCTGCTAAGTCGTCGAACTCCGGTCGACGATCATCGAACTCGGATCGACGATCTGCCTTCAACTTGTTTCCAAATCGGTGAGCTCAGTTTGACGATCGTAGAGATAGGTCGACGTTTTTTGTTTGATGTTCAATCAAATCTCTGAGCTCAGGTCGACGATCGTAGAGCTCAGATCGATGTTTTTCTGAGAGATCGACAACTTTGAGGATTCAAATTCAGTCAACTTTTGGAAAGTTTTTCAAATTCTCTCAGCATTTATTTCAAGAGATTTGCTAGCCATTTTCATTTATTCTGGAGCAACTTTCAAGGGATTTCTCAGAGAATTTATATTGGACTTTCCTCCTGAATACAAAACATTTATGGAAGACATTTATTGACTGCTAACGGCTATCTTCTACAAAGGATCATCAGAGAATAAAACATCCTATAGCAGATCAAGAGAAAAACAATCTATCTATCACTCAATACAGACATACACAGATAGTTAGAAAAACTCAGAGGAAAATCAAGTGATCAATCCTGAAGAGTTTGATTAAAAATTAGCATACTGTAAAGTGTTCATAGCTTCAACATCAAAGACTCCAGACAACTCACATTTCAGCCTCTACTAAAATCATCTTCTGCTGGAGATCTGAAGCTTCTGAAGGCGTATCACCCTAGCAAAGCTCTCATCTCTGAACCATCTACATCTCAGGGGGAGCTTTGACAACACAATCAATCCACTAAGTCTTCTCTCAGTGATTGAGACAGAGAAGACAACTTCACCTCTTCCTTTTTCTTTTCCTGCTGTAAAAGGGTTATCAAAAATCCATTCAAAAGTCTTGAATCTCATTCTGAGAGACTTGTCAAAACTCAGTGGTGGCAAGACACCGGATCAAAAAATCCAGTTTGGTTTTTGAGCATCTTATCAAAAGCTCATTGGTGCCCAGGCACCTGATCAACTCATCCTGCAGTGGATTCCTACCAAGGGTGGTAGAAGAGTGGATGTACCCAGGTTTTTTGGGAACCACTATAGTTCCTTATGTCTTCTGGTTTCTTGTGCATATTCTTTGTTGTGTGCTGTGGTTTTTATTGTACTGCTATAGTTTTATTTCTACATCAAAGCACCTTACACCTATACATAAATTAAGCCTTTATTGCTGTGCAATTTTAAATTGTAAATATACTTTAAAATACTTGAAAATCCAGTTTGGTTTTTGAGCACCTTATCAAAAGCTCATTGGTGCCCAGGAAACCTGATCAACTCATCCTGCAGTGGATTGCTACCAAGGGTGGTAGAAGAGTGGATGTACCCAGGTTTTTGGGGAACCACTATAGTTCCTTGTGTCTTCTGGTTTCTTGTGCATATTCTTTGTTGTGTGCTGTGGTTTTCATTTTACTGCTTTAGTTTTATTTCTACATCAAAGCAACTTACACCTATATATAAATTTAGCCTTTACTGCTGTGCAATTTTAAATTGTAAATTTACTTTAAAATACTCTATTCACCCCCCCCCCCTCTAAAGTTAAGATAGATCTTACCCTCACTTTCAATTGGTATCAGAGGAGGTCACGGGTTCAAGATCGGGGGGGGGGGCGCTATTAAATCTTGATTTTTCCCTTCTACCTGTGTGGGTCCGGTGGGTCAGGCAACCGTGGACATGTGGTAACCCCACCTCTGAGCCGTGTGGGCCATGTGGTAACCCCACCTCTGAGCCGACGGGTTGTGCTGGATGCTGGGGGGGGGGGGATTGTTGGGTCTGGCATTCCTTCACTTTACCCGTGGCGCTCTGCTACTTATATAAAAAATTAAGTAGCGCCCAATCCATCAGTTCGAGCTTTTGGTGCAGTTGGGTATGCGCTTGATCCTTCAGAACTTTCTGAAAACAAATTGGAGGCAATGAGGCTAGAGACACAACTTGTGCCTTCCCCTTTCCTTTTGGATTTGGAGGTCTAGCAGATCCCTTAAAACCTAACCATTTCTTACCTTTTTGGTTAAAGAGGGTGTCTTTTAAGGGAAGCACAGTGATTGGATTAGAAAACATGGCCACCCGCAGTATCTCCCTCAGTAGAACATCTTTAAGTTTTTGGATAAGTTTCTCATTTTAAACTCTTGCCACAGACTACATATCAATGATCCCCTTGAGCTCGGCTGATTGAGCAGCCATATCATTGAGATTCTTTTCTTGGCCCACATACTTGCTCCTAAGACAGAGAAGCTCTTTTTCCCGTCTCTTGGCAAGGATCTTAAACTTCTTGAATGCTTCAAGAAGTTTTCCATACTTGTCAATTATAGAATTGACATCATCCTATGACTCTGAATCCCCTTCATCTCTTGATGATTGAGCTTCAGACTCTTAGCTAGCTTCATTACTTGAAATAAAAGACAAAGATTTAGGATTAACCTGAGCCTGTCCAGGTTGATCCTAGAAGCTCTCCTCTTCTGTCATTGTCATTAATACATAACATTGAACATCTTCTTCATCTTCATCCACCTCTGAGTCACTTTCTCAATGTGATAGAGGGGCCCTGATTCCTATCCTATCAGTAGGATATTCTTCAGGTTCTTCTTCAGCAACATCCATGAGCCCAATGTAGGATTCTTCTTCTTCACTGTCTGACCCAAAGGAGGAGTCAGACTAGGTCTTTTCCTTCTTGGCCACAAGCGACTTCTCTTTTTTCTTCCACTTGTGGTGCTTCTTCTCTCGTTCCTCTTTCCTCTTCAATGGGCATACCTGTCCTCCTCAGAAATAAATGACTTTAGAAAAATTTTGTTTTTTATAGCTAGGAGAAAACCTGTCCTCCTTAAAGGATTTCATTCTGTGATGTGAGGAAGAGGAAGGCCTGTTGTTCTTCTTAGGCTCCTTCTTCATAAATTTTTGAAACTGCATGGAGAAGGTAGCAAAGTCCTCATAAGACATATTGCTGTCTGAGGAGCTGTTCTTTGGGCTCTTAAAGTCCGAATCAGTAATTCTCCAGTGTGGAGAGTACTTCATTCTGCTCCTGGTTGGGGCATCAGCTTTGAAGGACACAAACTTCCCTTGCCCTATCACATACTGCTCTTTTCTTATTCCTTTCTTGCAGAAAGTTGCATCTCATATTCCAGCAACTTTCCAAAAAGGGTTGGAGGAGGTATGTCAGCTAACTTGGCCATTTCTCTAATGGCACAAATCTTTATGTCCCAATCCATTGTGAGTGACCTGAGAAATTTGTCATTCAGCTCATAGGTGATGAAGACCCTTCCATATATTCTCAGTTCATTTACTATTCTAAAGAATCTCTCAAACCACTCAGCAATGGCATTAGACTTTCCTTGTCTGAAGAAATCATACTCTTGGTTGAGCATGGATTTTCTGTCATCTCTCACCTCCTCTGAACCCTCCATGAACATAACTAGGGTGTCCCACATCTCCTTGGAGGTCTTGTAGTACACCATATGTTGGAATGCTGAATCATCTATTGCACTAGCAATAGTGTTTTGAGCTATCTTGTCCATTGAGGCAAGTAGGAGATCATATTTGTTCATTTTATCTTAAAATTTAGGTGTCTAGATGTTGGCATCCAGAATTGAATTATTCATGGGGATGAAGGGTCCTTCTTTGACTGTGATGTAGATCCTAGGGTCAGTAGCTTCCATGAATATTTTGACCCTTTCCTTCTAGAGGCCAAAGCCCTCCTTTCTGAAGATTTGTAATTTCATGGCCCCCAGTTCCTTGTAGTTTACACCAGACCCCATTCTTATATCTTATTGCTAATATTGGAGGTGTACTCAGATTATTAAATCACTTTTTGAGTAACCACCCTCTAATACCACTTGAAAGTTATTACTTAAAGGTAAGCAATTCACCTAGAGGGGGGTGGGGGTGAATAAGGTCTTTCAAATTACTTAATACTTTTTGCTGTTTATAAGTTTGGTGATCTAGAGCTTGTTCTGATTACTTGCAATACAAGAAAGAAATAAGCAATACAACAAGCACACATGTATTTATAGTGGCACCCAATTTGGGTACATCCACTTACCCTCCCACCTATCCAACTGATTTGTTGGACTAGGCACAAACTCCACCAATATGCTCCTCAGATTTTACACCTTAGGCCCTCAGCCTTACACACAAATTATTTTCAGAATCCAAACTCAGAACCAAAATATTCCAACCTCAGAGCTCTGTAGTGCTCCTATAGCTCAGTGGTTGACTTACCACCTACCTCAGCCTTATTTCTAAGGCCTATAGCTCAGGCTTCTCATCCCTACAACTTCAGGCACACAGCCCTACTCTCAGAGTGCTGCAGCACTCTTACAACTCAGTACCTATCCAGGTACCTACCTAAGTGCCCTTCTAGGCACTTACAACTCAGCCTTCTCCAAGGCCTACAACTAAGTGACATACTTGTCACCTACAGCACAGTGACTCACCAGTCACCTACCTCAGGAACTATGCCCTACACTTAGGCTGGGATGGCAGCCCTACATCAGATCCACACTTCGATCCTACCTCAGAGAGCAGCACTCTCCTACCTCAGGCACTTAAGCCCTACAACGCAGATCCACACTTGGATCCTACCTTAGTGCCCCAGTAGGGAACCTATCTCAGTGACTAATTAGTTACCTACCACTCTGGCAGAAAGTTCCCTGCACTCAGATTCAGATAAACTGAATCTGGTAGGAAATAATCAAGTAAATTGAAATACTGACTCAGAGATAAATCTCTAAGTCTAACTTGCTGGACTGAGCAGATATCAGTCCTGCCCACTTGCTGTAGAGGGGATGAGTCTTCTTATACAACCAACTTCTTTTTTACTACACAGGGGAGCAGCTATCTGCTGTTGAAGTCTTACAACCCTTCACATAGCTATCTTCTCTTGTTGATAGATTTAATCATCCAACTTGTTCTTCAAGGAACAATCTTGCTGAACTTGAAGAAGCTTCAGCTATATTTGCCTTCTGGCTTTCACTGCTGGACTTTGCTTTTAAGCTTGTCGAAGAAGATGAAGTCCAGCCACCCCTTTTTTATTTTCTGCTTTTGTTCTTGTTTTTCGTTATCCCTAATCTTCTTTTCTTCTCTTCCTTTTATATCTATTAATTTAAATCAATGACACAATTTCAATATAGGCCCAGTCAAGTTTGGTGAGCGCCACCTCCCTAAGAAGAAGACAAACAGTAGCTTTCGGAGCTACTGTAGCTTTCCCGCAACAACATGAAGTATTTGGACTGGGCTCCACAATCGTCGATCTGAGATCGACGAACTCGGTGCTGAGCTCAATGAACTTCAGAATCTTAAACTTTAACTTGAGTTCGACGAAAGGCTGGCTTAGGTCGATGAACACTGAATCTTCAACCTTTAATATGAGCTCGACGATCTGTGAGCTGAGCTCGACGAACTCTGAATCTTCAACCTTCGACTTGAGCTCGATGAAAGGCGGGCTAGGGTCGTTGAACTCTGAATCTTCAACCTTCAACTTTAGCTCGACGATCAAAGAGCTGAGTTCGACGAACTCTGAATCATTAACCTTTAACTTGAGCTCGATGAAAGGTGGGCTCAGGTCGATGAAATCTGAATCTTCAACCTTTAACTTGATATCGACGATCTGTGAGCTGAGCTCGATGAATTCCACTATCTAGGCTTAGAAAATTTATGTTGGCTTTGTCTGAGCGGTTCCTTCTCAACTGTCCCAGCGGTTTGTTCTTCATAGCTGAGACACGTATGTCTCAGCGGTTCCTTATCTACTATCTCAGCTGTTTCTTCTTCACAGCTGAGAAAATCTTCTGTCTCAGCGGTTTAGCTGAGTCCAACACTTCTCTCAATGATATGTGTTTAGGTTCTAAGCTGTCTCAGCGGTTATGCTGAGACATTCTTCTCAGCTATCTCAGTGGTTATGCTTTAGTCAATCTATCAGACTTCCAGCTTCCTCTTCCTGTTCACCTGTCCAATCAACGACAACCTTCATGCAATAACTCAAGCATACATCAAATACATTATGTGTGTATGTGATTTACCAGTTTGACTTCTTTCAAATTTGGAACATTTGGGTCAATGGACTCAACAATGTGCTTGGAAGTAGGGACAAAGCTTCCTGGTTGAGAAGATGAGTGCCAGGGCTATCTTGTCCGCTACTGGATACCGAGTGTCTGCATCCGGGAGGATATTACTAAGGTAGTAGACGGGATGTTGGACTCCTCCTTCATCCTTTACTTATTGGGTTTTTGGGATGGCACAACACTTGTGCATGTAGTGGAAATAAGAACAAGATAAAACCAAACGAGTTTGGATCTAACAATATACATGAATCTAGAAGTAAATCATATTGTAATAAAAATTACCTTTGAGGGATTGAGTATCAACTCAACCTAGATGCTACAAAAGAATTGGGCGGTCACACAGCGACCTGAGTCTTGAGGGAAGAAAGTATATCCGTGCCTCTACAGTAATCCACACGATTGGGAGAACCTATACCAACTTGTCGCACAAGTTCTAGGTTGGTAGAGGACACTCAGCATCTCTAAATATTGCTAGATCTTTTGTAGGAGAGGAGGCGGTGACACTCACCGGGATCGGGATCGGGATCGGGATTTGAGATGGGATTGGCGTAACGCTTCTGTCAGCTTTTTTGGGTTACATGTCTTTTCTCATAGTATGGCTTGTGTGCTTAGACAGAGAATAACGTCATCAGTAAACCCTAAAACATCCTATTTATACTATAGGAGATAAGTAGAATAACTTCCGTCGTTATCCACAAACCCAGGACATTCATTCCAGAATTCAGCAAGTCAACATTTCACTCAGTACGGGCATTCGTCGAACACAGCTCGACAAACTCAGCGCCAACAGCCATCATTCGTCGAACTCATTCGTCGAACTCAGCTAGACAAACTCTGTGCCAGAGGAAAGCAATTGTCAATCATCATTCGTCGAACTCAGCTCGACAAACTCTGTGCCAAAGGCCATCATTCGTCGAACACGGCTCGACGAACTCTATGCCAAAGGCCAGCATTCGTCGAACTCAGCTCGACAATCTCAGCACGAAGAATCAAAAATTCGACTAGACAATCCTTGTCTCAATGAATCCTCGAGTATCTATAGCATACACGACGAATAGCTGAGTATCATTCTATACTCGATGAATCATCGAGTATCCATAGGATACATGACAAACTCAACGCTAACCTTCTACCGAATCAACACTTAACTCGACAAAAGCGTTGAATGGACTCAATGCTGTCAACACCTTCTACACCAAGGCATTGAGTGATATTAATACACTCAACGCCTAAGGCTCAGATCTGTCTGAAAGACTTATTTCAAGATCCTAAACACCTAGCGGGGGGTGAATAGGTTCTAATTATCTTTAAGAATTTTAGGCATCATAACTAGTTCTTACTTAGCACAGAGATGTCAAACCACAGCAAAGAAAACACAGCACCGCATACATCAGATTTATAGTTGTTCCCAAAGGTATGGGTACATCCACTTTCCCACTTTGCCAATCCAGTAGAGAACTGGATTCGGCCTAACTTCCTTCCACTAACTCAGATCCACAGATCTTACAACTCAGAACCAGATTGGTTCCTATAGCTCAGACTTATGCAAGTCTTACCTCAGATTCTTCCCAAGAATCCTTCCTCAGGCCACATCCCTACTTCAGCCTTTATAACTAGTCTTACAACTCAGACTATCAATAGTCCTATACCTCAGGCACTCAGTCCTACCTCAGCCTTTATAATTATAGTCTTACAACTCAGATATAACAATAGATCCTACAAGAATTTGAGTATTAAAGAAATACAGAAATATCACCAGATAGATCACAGATGAGTTGTAAATATACCTATATTTTTGTATTTTATTTAAGTCATTTTTATTTACTTTTGTCTTTTTTAGTTTATTTTCTTTAATAAAATGCTTCTTTTTTTAAAATTTTATACTAACTTAATTTATTTTTGTTTTCTGAAATTTTTCAGAAAAAGTCAAAATTTGACCTGTCACGGCCGTGACCATGCCCGACACCGGGCATGTCAGGCACTCAACGCCTTCAGGTAGTCGACACTCAATGATTTCACTGTTCATCACTCAACGCCATCAGTCACGACTGTGTCCAAGACCAGTCACGCCCTTGTCGATGCTGACACTCAACGCTTCGTCAACTATCAACGTTGCCGACATCGAGATGCCAGCTGTCCAGGTCATGCCCCCCTTACACGCCCGTGACAATTGTATCACACCCGTATCCGCCACGTGGACCGCCCAAAGTCAAAGCTCCCATCAAATCCACAGATCCACCTCCCCGTCAAGACCTAGTAACGCCTGTGATTGACACCTGTCACGCCCGTGACCTGAGGCGTGACCGCCTCGTTTTCAGCTGAAGTCAACTTCCCAGTCAAATCACCCGATCGGCTCATGTACAGTGGTGACACGCCCCCATGTCACGCCCGTGACCTAGGGAGTGTCACACCCGAATTTTTGCCTATAAATACAAGCTTCCAGGAAGCTTTTCTTGTCCACTTTTTTGGTTCAAATTGCTTAGGGGAGGTGCTGCCCATTTGGATTCCATGCTTACGTAAGGGAATTATTTTATCTCTCTCTATCTCTTAGTTCGTATTAGGATGTTTGCTTTAGTTTACATTGTAATAGTTTTTTATTTAATAAAATTGTAGACTTTTCTCTCTTGCATAGTATGAAAAATTCATGGAAGCGCCTCACTTATGTGATTTTTTGTTCATCTTTTTCATGTTTTTCATGTTTTCATCTTTTTATAGCTTTCATAACTCGTTTAGTTTAGGAATTTTTCCGCATTTCTAGCCATTGTAATGCCCATTTTATTTTCATAATCTGCACGTGTTTAGCTTTAGATTTCTCTTTTTATGTTTATTTTCCTTATAGATTTATAAAAAATGGCTTAAAAGGTGGTTTTTATTTTCTTTAACTTAGAAATTTTTAGGATTGTAAAAACTTTTCGTTCTTTTTCAGTTTTATTTTCACTTTTTATCCATTTCTATAAAGTTATAAGAATGAAAAAGTACTTGTTTTAATTTTTCGCCAACTTTCATTTTATGTTTATTTGCAAAACTTTTCGCTCCGGTTATTTTTATCTTCACTTTTTAGGCATTTGTACCGCATTCTAGCGGTAGAAATGCAGTCATTTTAATTATCTGAGCACTTTGCTTTTCTTATTTTTTTGCAAGGGTGTGTGCGTGTATGAGTTAGCTTTATAGCTTTATTTCATTTTACGTAGAGTGTGTGCGTATGCATTTATTTCCGCCTACTTGTTAAGAGTTAAATGGCGCACCACTTTCATTTACCGCCTACTCGTTTGAGTAGGACTTGTCATTACCCGCCCACTCGTTTGAGTGGGACTTGTCTTTTTATAGCTTTCATTTTCTTCCTACTCACTTGAGTAGGAAAACTTTGTGTGTGTGTGTGTGTGTTTTCATTTATGTAGAGTGTGTGTGTGTGTTTTACTTTCAAGTAGAGTGTGTGCGTGTATGAGATAAATTTACCCCCGCCGACTCATTTGAGCCGGGATTTGCATTTACTGCTTTCTTCAGTCCTACTCATTTGGGTAGGACTTACAATTTTCAACTTTCCTTTACTGCTTTCTTTTCTGCTTTCTTTACCTCTTTCTTTTCTGCTTTCTAGCCTAAGTGTCCCCATTCCGATGAGTGGCTAACCGCCCTTAGCCCTCAATATCGAAGAGCATTGGGACAGATAAAATAGCTTTAAATAATTAAAGGTCCTGTTTTTCTGTTTAATTAAATTTTCTTAAGGTTTGCCCCGGGTTAACGACGTGTAGGACCGCATATCGATGTGCGGGCTCTATTTCCGTTATCCATACGCAACGCCGAGAGGCCGCACGTATGGACCGATCACCCTTGGGTAAAGAGAGCTCCGTGCTAACCCTCGAGAGAGGAGGCGCGTGACTCTACCGGTTTGGGTTCCCCACCCAATAGCGGGGTTCTCAGGGTAATGCGGGCGTTAAGAGGAATCCTTCGTCGGTCTAACGATCGATCGAATAGTCTTAGCATTCAGGTGAGCGATAGTCCTAGAGATAAGTGAGCTCATTCCTTTGGAACCTCCACGGCCGAGTCTCCGCCTTAATTAATTTAAAATTTAGGATCTCTTTTTATTAAAGTTACTTTAGTTCAGTTCTCTTTTTGATAGCGTCGCGCTGAGTTCTTCATCGGCCTTCTGCACTTTATTATTATTATGCATTTTTAATATTTTTAGGTCATATTTTCTTTTAAAACAAACTCAAATATTATCTGTAAAATAATAGGCTTTCAGGGAAAGAGTAGAAATAGCTAAGCCGGCCCCGAGAACAATACGACCCCGATATTCCTCCACACGGGAATATCCTGTACTACACGCGATAGGTGCACTTGCCTACCTTTCGTTAAAACTCGGTCTAAAACCCTTTTTTATATAAAATAAATCCGCGCGCCCCGCCTTTCTTTCAAATAAACATAACCTCCGCTTTTCCTTTTAATAAATAAACAAACACCCATACCCGCGGGGCGCCGCGATGTTTTAACCATCAAGTTTTTGGCGCCGTTGCCGGGGAGAATCTTGACTTACTATTTTGAATTCCTGAAACCTATTAATTTTACCATTTATTTCTACTTACAAAAAAAAATGGCCACCAAAAAAATTATATTAATAATAATAATAATATCAATATAAATTAAAAGTAATAAATACTTTAAAAAATCAAAAAATAAAAAAAAATTTAAAAACTTTAAAACTAAAAAAACTAAAAACTAAAAAAAATATAAAACTTTAAAAAATAAAAAAAACCTAAAAACTTAAAAAAATCTAAAAAAAAACATAAAAACTTAAAAACTTAAAAACCTAAAAATTTAAAAACCTAAAAATCAAAAAAAAATAATAATAATAATAATAATATCTCTTTCTTTTTTATTTTATTTTGCCTTTAACTTATTTTCTTTTTTCATATTATTTTTATTTTCAACCAAAAAAAAACCAAAATCAAATATAAAAAAAAACATAAACTTAAAAAAATTTTTTTAAAACAAAATATATATTTTAAATTTATGTATTTATTTTGTCGTTTCGGCGTGCTTCACTACTGTATGCGCTAGGGGATCGCGTATCCGTCGCACATTTATCACACTCACTTACCCCTCGCGCCCCCTATCACCCGCACACTTTTCGCCGAACTTATATTTTCCATTTTCTGTTTTATTTTTTTTCCTGTTTTTACATTAATTTTTGCAGGGTCAAACTTAACGGGCTTCCCCGAACGCGGTTTAGGGAAGATTTCTAAACCCCTGTTTTTACTTTTTGTACATATTTATTTATATATATATCTTGTTCCTCATACTTAGTGCAACATTGGGGACAATGTTGGACTTAAGTATGAGGGTGTTTCCTATTTTCTGTCCTTTTATTTCCTGCACTTAACAAAAAAAACATCAAAGATAATTACAAAAATTTAAAATTCAAAAAAAAAATTTCATGTTTTTATTTATAAAAATTTAAAACCACAAAAAAATGAAACATCGCTCCGCGACGCTCGACTCATCAAACCAACCACAAATAAGAGCCTGTTCGCGGACGATCCTCTTTCTACTTTGTAAATATTTTGTAAATATTCTCGTCTCTTTCTACTTCTCTTTCCTATCTTGTAAAAATTCTCTCTTTTCATGTAAATATTTCTGTAAATCCAAAAATAATAATAAAAAAATTGTATACTCAAAAAACTCAAAAAAAATTACATAACCTTTAAAAAATTCCAAAAAAATGATAATAACCCCAAAAATATGAAAAAATTAGAAAAACTTAGAAAAATAATAATAAAAATTTTTTTTATCTCGAATTAAATTATTCGAATACCTCATTTCTTAACCTCCTTGCTTTCCAAAATAATTGTTTCGTGTTTATTTATAAGCGAATTTTAATTAATTCTTTATTAACTATTCGTTTTTTAATTGTAGCTCGATAGATTTAGATTTCTGGGGTTAAGATTTTAAAGAATTTTTTATGTCTTTTTCTTATTATAGGGAACTTGTTTTTCTCATTTTCACTTCTAATTTTTTGAATAAAAGCACGTTTTTATGTTAGAAAATAACATTCATGGATTTTACATAATTCCGACTTATGCTTTTAGAAACATAGGAACGTCCAAATTAAAGAGGTTGCTCTCAAAATTTTTTATTAAACTCTAGCTCTCTTTTTGAAAAAAAAAAATTCAACCATCCACTTTTTTTCATACCTTAAATCGGTATAATTCCCCACTCTCCCTTAAAAGATCTTATGGCAATGGGGATAAAATTTCATCCCGTAAACATAGGCACCCAATATTTTAAAAAGATTATATGACGGAGTAAGTGGATAAAACTCAATACTCCAATACATATTCATTGGGTTTATTTTATTTATGAAGAAAAAAAATGTGTTAGGAAAATAAGATTTCATTTTCCTAATTATTCAAAAAATGTGGAGGTTCGAGAAAAAATTACCTCGCCTCAAAAATCAAAGCCCTCTTCATAACCGCCAATCCACTTAGCCAATTTTCATGATTCTAGAATTAATCTAAAACTTTTTGAGAGCATAATTTTTAAATTGAATTTATTCCTATCAATTTCTTTTTAGCTAAAGTTTTTTTGATAATTCCAATCCATTTATGTAAAACTAAAAAAAAAAATTTCGCTTTCTATTTTTTTCCATTTAGAGGTATTTTTTTGAAACGGTTCCTCTATTTTAACATTTTCATAAGTTAAGATTTAATTCCGAAACCCCGGAAATTTGTTTCGATCTTTCTTACAATTAATTAACTGTTAGTTAAATTTAGGATTCATTCTTATTCCTTATAGGTTCATCTCCAACTTTTGCTCTGGAATAGTAAAAGCTTAAGTATGGGGGTATTTGATGAGTTGTAAATATACCTATATTTTTGTATTTTATTTAAGTCATTTTTATTTATTTTTGTCTTTTTTAGTTTATTTTCTTTAATAAAATGCTTCTTTTTTTTAAATTTTATACTAACTTAATTTATTTTTGTTTTCTGAAATTTTTAAGAAAAAGTCAAAATTTGACCTGTCATGCCCGTGACCATGACCGACACGGGCGTGTCAGGCACTCAATGCCTTCAGGTAGTCGACACTTAACGATTTCACTGTTCATCACTGAACGCCATCAGTCACGCCTGTGTCCAAGACCATTCACGCCCGTGTCGATGCCGACACTCAACGCTTCGTCAACTATCAACGTTGCCGACATCGAGCTGCCAGCTGTCCAGGTCACACACCCCTTACAGGCTCGTGACAATTATATCACCCACGTATCCGCCATGTGGATCGCCCCGAAGTCAAAGCTTCCGTCAAATCCCCAGATCCACCTCCCCGTCACGCCCTAGTCACGGCCGTGACTGACACCTGTCACGCCAGTGACCTGGGGCGTGACGGCCTCGTTTTCAGCTGAAGTCAACTTCCCAGTCAAATCACCCGATTAGCTCATGTACAGTAGTGACACGCCCCCATGTCACGCCCGTGACCTAGGGCGTGTCACACCCGAATTTTTGCCTATAAATACAAGCTTCTAGGAAGCTTTTCTTGTCCACTTTTTTGGTCCAAATTGCTTAGGGGAGGTGCTGCCCATTTGGATTCCATGCTTATGTAAGGGAATTATTTTATCCCTCTCTCTCTCTTAGTTCATATTAGGATGTTTGCTTGAGTTTACTTTGTAATAGTTTTTTATTTAATCAAATTGTAGACTTTTTCTCTCTTGCGTAGTATGAAAAATTCATGGAAGCGCCTCACTTATGTGATTTTTTGTTCATCTTTTTCGTGCTTTTCATGTTTTCATCTTTTTATAGCTTTCATAACTCATTTAGTTTAGGAAATTTTCCGCATTTCTAGCCGTTGTAATGCCCATTTTAATTTCATAATCTGCACGTATTTAGCTTTAGATTTCTCTTTTTATGTTTGTTTTCATTCTTATAGATTTATAAAAAAATTGTTTAAAAGGTGGTTTTTATTTTCTTTAACTTAGAAATTTTTAGGATTGTAAAAACTTTTCGTTCTTTTTCAGTTTTATTTTCACTTTTTATCCATTTCTATAAAGTTATAAGAATGAAAAAGTACTTGTTTTAATTTTTCGCAAACTTTCATTTTATGTTTATTTGCAAAACTTTTTGCTCCGATTATTTTTTATTTTCACTTTTTATGCATTTCTACCGCATTCTAGCTGTAGAAATGCAGTCGTTTTAATTTTCTGAGCACTTTGCTTTTCTTATTTTTTTTGCAAGGGTGTGTGCGTGTATGAGTTAGCTTTACAGCTTTATTTCATTTTACGTAGAGTGTGTGCGTATACGTTTATTTCTGCCTACTCGTTAAGAGTTAAATGACGCACCGCTTTCATTTACCGCCTACTCGTTTGAATAGTACTTGTCATTACCCGCCCACTCGTTTGAGTGGGACTTGTCTTTTTATAGCTTTCATTTTCTTCCTACTCACTTGAGTAGGAAAACTTTGTGTGTGTGTGTGTGTTTTCATTTATGTAGAGTGTGTGTGTGTGTTTTACTTTCAAGTAGAGTGTGTGCATGTATGAGATAAATTTACCCCCGCCCACTCATTTGAGCCGGGATTTGCATTTACTGCTTTCTTCAGTCCTACTCATTTGGGTAGGACTTGCAATTTTCAGCTTTCCTTTACTGCTTTCTTTTCTGCTTTCTTTACAGATTTCTTTTCTGCTTTCTAGCCTAAGTGTCCCCATTCCGATGAGTGGCTAACCGCCCTTAGCCCTCAATATCAAAGAGCATTGGGACAGATAGAGTAGCTTTAAATAATTGAAGGTCCTATTTTTCTATTTAATTAAATTTTCTTAAGGTTTGCCCCAGGTTAACGACACGTATGACCGCATATTGATGTGCGAGCTCTATTTCCGTTATCCATACGCAATGCCGAGAGGCTGCACGTATGGACCGATCACCCTTGGGTAAAGAGAGCTCCACACTAACCCTCGAGAGAGGAGGCGCATGACTCTACCGGATTGGGTTCCCCACCCAATAGCGGGATTCTCAGCGTAATCCGGGCGTTAAGAGGAATCCTTCGTCGGTCTAACGATCGGTCGAATAGTCTTAGCGTTCAGGTGAGCGATAGTCTTAGAGATAAGTGAGCTCATTCCTTTGGAACCTCCACGGCCGAGTATCCGCCTTAATTAATTTGAAATTTAGGATCTCATTTTGTTAAAAGTTACTTTAGTTTAGTTCTCTTTTTGATAGTGTCGCGCTGTGTTCTTCATCGGCCTTCTGCACTTTATTTTTATTATGCATTTGTAATATTTTTAGGTAATATTTTCTTTTAAACCAAACTCAAATATTATCGGTAAAATAATAGGATTTCAGGGAAAGATTAGAAATAGCTAAGCCGGCCCCGAGAACAATACGACCCCGATATTCCTCCACACGGGAATATCCTGTACTATACGCGATAGGTGCACTTGCCTCCCTCTCGTTAAAACTCAGTTTCTAATAAAACAAAACACTCTTCTTTTTTATAAATAAAAACCTCCTCTTTCATCATCTCATCCACATAAATAAGAGCCGTCGTTTTGACCCATCAATCACTCTATAGTTGAGGGCTTCTTGATCAGTTCTTGAATGAACTGAATCTCCATATCCAACCTGACTTTGTTGTTTCAAAGCTTCTTGATAGAACAAAATAAGGTTGAACTCTTCTTGATGTAGAAGTTGATCTCCTGTCAGATCATTTCTTGAATTCAAAATAAGATCTGAATCTTCTCTACAGATTATTCAGAATCTTCCTTCTTAACGGGTACCCCATTTCTTGTTGTTGAAAACATTCCTTAGATGATCCACCTTTTTACCTCTATATATGTTGTTTTTTTGTTGTCACAGATCAGTCCTTTATATAGAGATTTCTCCTGATTACCGGCTGATCTGGTTTGTAAAAACCTTCTGACAGTTCTGACAAAGGTGTCAGACCTGTTGGTAATGACAGCTGTCGAGTCACCCGTCATGACAGTTGATTCCTCAAACATTTTATAAGTCAGCATGAGCCACTCAACAATCTGCTTCAAATGTGTCGAAACAAATAGACTAAGTGTCGACACAAGCCTTGATGATGTCGACATAACACTCCATGTGTTGATATAATCATTCTTCAGCTACTCGACACAGCTTCTGTTTATATGAGTCGACACAAGTCCTGTGTGTCGACACAACTGCTCCTGGTCTTGACATAACTGATCCTGGCAGATGGCGTTGAGTGTACATCAAGCTATTATTGAGTGTGTGTCGAGTCGTCGTTATGTGTGTGTCAACTCAAGTCCTGTGTGTCAACACAAAACTTTTGACTGAGTATAGCTGTTGCAGTAAGATGGCGTTTATTTTCATCCAGATGTCATTGAGTGTGTGTCGACATAAGTCCTGTGTGTCAACACAACTGTTTCTGGCCTTGACTTAGCTCTAGACAAATGACTTTGAGTGTGTGTCGACATAAGTCTTGTGTGTCGACACAAACCTTCTTAAGGTGTCGACACAAATCCTAAGTGTCGATACAAGCATTTCTTCTTATGTCGACATAACTCCTGGATGTCGACACAACTGCTTGATAGAATTGATTTCAAGATAACCCAAACACCTAGTGGGGTGGGGGGGGGGTGAATAGGTTCTTTTCTTTTTTTTACTTAAGGCAGAATAATTTTTCAAATCTTAAAATAGAATCTAACTATTCTATAGCAATCACAACACAGAATTCACAATCACAAATACATCACAGATTGCACACAGGTTTATAGTGGTTCCCCAAGGTCTGGGTACATCCACTTTCTCCCTTCACCTATCTAGCAGTGTGTTAGATTCGACCTAACTTCTTCCTTCTTCTCAGATCCACAGATCTTACAGCTCAGAACCCTGAAAGGTTCCTACAACTCAGAACCCTATAAGGTTCCTACAACTCAGAGTGAAACCACACTCCTATAGCTCCAGCTAACAGCCTTACCTCAGCCTTTCCACAAGGCCTACAACTCATAGAAAAATATCTCCTACACTCAAGCTCAAAAGCCCTACCACTCAGAGATCTATATCTCCTACACTTATACTTTATAATATAGGCTTACAACTCAGATCTATGAAAAGATCCTACAAAATTTGATAAGTTTTTAGATTGACTCTTACCCTTATTGAGAGAGAAGGGATAAGAGGTTTCTTTATCAGCTTCTTGATAAGACTGATGGCTGAAATCAACCTGTTCATAGCTTTCTTCAAAGCTTCTTGAATGTGAACTCAGTAGGGTTGATCTCCTTTGAAGTTGACTGGCTTCCAGCTTCCTTATTTGAATTCAGAAATAGATCTGAATCCTTCTTAGCAGATTAGTTCAAGATCTGCTTCTTAAGAGACTTATAAATGTCTCCTTCTTTACTTTAACAGTTGGATCTCTCTCTCTCTCTCAAGAACTTCTGAAGTTTCTTCAGAATTATTGCTTGAATTCTCCTTTGATCTTCTCACGAAAATCTTCTTCTGTGTGACGTGCACATCCTTTATCAATGATCAATACTTCAATAGTTGTTCATGTGGTTGTTATTGTTGTTCACATACATGTTTATTTGACATAATCCATCTATATATAGACTTCATCCATGGTAACCGGTTGATCCGGTTTCTAACCAACTTCTGACAAGTCTGACAGCTTCAGTAAACTTGTTGGAATACACAGCTGTCAAGTCTCCAATCAGTTCTTGAACCTTTTTCTTTGTCAGCAAAGCGTCGAGACTGATTGTCATAATGTGTCGACACAAGTAGATTAAGTATCGATACAGGATTTGGTGATGTCGACATGGCTCCTTTGGTGTCGACACTTCTTCTTGACACTGCATCTATAGAATGTGTCGACACAACTTCTTTGTGTCGACACAGACACTTCTTCACATCACAGTAAACAACATTGTTGAAGCTCTTCTATGTGTCGACACAAGTCCTGTGTGTCGACACAGTTGATGTAGTCATAGAATTCTGTGTGTAGACACTGCCTCCAGGCGTCGATACAGTTGATGTTGACTAATACTTTTTGTGTGTCGACACTGCATCTCGGTGTCGACACAGTTGATGTCGACTAATATTTCTGTGTATCGACACTGCCTCCCGGTGTCGACACAGTTGATGTCGATTAATAAATTCTGTGTGTCGACACTGCCTCCCGATGTCGACACAGTTGCTGTCAACTAATATTTCTGTGTGTCGACACTGCCTCCTTTTGTCGACACAGTAGATGTCGACTAATAAATTCTGTGTGTCGACACAGTTGCTTCAGGTGTCGACACAGCTTTTCCAAGTGTCGACACATGCTTTCTTAAGTGTCGACATATGGACTTAGAAACTTATTACTTCATTTTAGCATATCCTTAACCTGCACATATAAACTCAAAATAACATCAAATACACCTTGATGTATATCATTGAGCAATGTGAGGCTTCTCCAAATCAGGTACACATTTTCCAATGTACCCAACAATCTCCCCCTATTTGGAGAAGTCATAACCCTTTAGTCAATGATATACACCACTTATAATAAACAAATATGAAGATGTATATAAATAATAAATGACAGGGTAACTTATAACCAAAACATATAACCAAATCACATCACAGAATAAGAATGCAACTTGAATGAACATGAAACATTGTTTTGTTTAAATTAACCAAAAGTTTCTTAACAACTGTTTACATAGATTTCTTTTAAAACTAAAAATTACATTGTTCTTGCAAAATCTAGTAAATCTATCATAAGGCTGATCAGGCTCCCTAATGACTATGGCTTTTCCCTGCTTAATCTGAGCTTGCATAGGAGGTTCTACATCATCAATAGGCTTCTTTCCTTTAGACTCTGCCTTCTTCTGAACTTCAGCCTTATTTCTTTGCCTTTCAAAATAATGAAAAGGCTTAGGAAAGTACTTGCTAGGCTCCTAAGCATTATGAGGTAGCTTCCCAATCTTTGTCTTTCTTCTATGTTGCACAATGGCTTCCTTCCTTGCCTCATACTTCTGCCATTCTTGTTCATTATACCACTTGCCCCTTTCATGAACTTGATCTTTCACAACTTTCTAGGCAGTCAAAATTATATTTTTTGAAGTGGGGCTCCACTACTCAAAATCAGGATTTGACTCATCCGGTTCTCTGAATCTTTTCTTTGAAAGTTGAGCTTCCTGTTGAGCTTTCAAGGCAACTTATGGCATTTCAACATTCTCTATAATAACATTTTCAACTTCCTATGGAAGACTGTTCATTATCTGAACCTATTGTTGAATCATATCAAAATCTGCCAGAGGGTAGATGATCTGAGCAACTTAAGGTTGATCACCTCCAACATAAGCAGGTTGAACACTAGACTCAGCAACATTGTCCTCATTACAAAGGGGTAGATATCCCAGAGTGTCTCTAATGCTATTGGATATCCATTTGGCATGATCTGAGCCTGCATTGACTAACACTCTCTCCCCCTTTATGACTTCTCTTTCAATGTTATGTCTTAAGTAATGTTTTTGAAATCTTATTTGGCCATCGAGAAAATTTACACCATCTTTATAAAATGATTTTATCTTAAGAAGCTAATCAGAAATTGTTTTCTGAGAAGTAGTAATGGCTGTCTTAAATGAATCTAAGGCATCCTATAACTTCTTATCAAACTCTTCTTTCTTTTTAGCTCTTCCTTCAGTCATTACAGTAACTGTATTCTTTATTTTAGTGAGTATCTCATTGTGAGATTCAGTCAGATTGTCATTCATTCTAATCTGATTTTCAAGGACATAGTCTTGTTTAACAGCAATGTCATCCACTTGAGCCTTGACTTCTGCTTGCTGCTTTGCAAGAAATACTATAGTATTGCCCCCCTTGTGGAAGCAATCTGTCATCTTTTTCTTATGGAGATTGACTTCAAACCATATGGATTTAATATCCTGAGCCAAATCAAATTGAAGTGATTTATGGATTTCATCCACATACTTCTCTAGAGTCATTCTCTGCTCATCCAATTTAACTTGCAAAGCCACCATTAATGATCTGTTATCAGCCTCTAGGGCAGGTTGTGGAGTAGTAGTTTGCAAAGCCTTCTTATAGCTCTGACTTCTTCTTTTAAAAACCATCAGTTTTATTTTCTTGACACTTGCAATCTCCTCATCTTGTGAAGCATAGGTACTGGTTATATTAACTCTTTATTTATGACAAGGAGGCAGCTCCTTCTATGTCCTATGCTGCTCCCACTCAATGTCAGCTTTCTCCCCCTAAATCCTTACTTGCTCCTCCTTATCTGCTGCTCCCTCAATGTCAGGAAATAATTCTTCCAGAGTGAACTCCTGTTGAGTGTGAACTGGTGATACAGCTTTCTCAGGAGCATCAGCAACTACAAATGTATCCTCCATGATCACATCTAGTGATGCACTGTTAATATGAGCTCTCTTAAGAATAGATTGTGAATCCTTTTCACTTGCCAAGTGAAATCTCTCTTCCCCTTCAACCTGTGCAGTAACTGTCTCCCCCTTCACTTATGCATTCTCAGTCAGGTCCTGTACTTGTACACTATCTATCTCCCCCTACAGCTGTGCATGATCAGTTGTGTCCGGTGTAGGTGATCTCACAGCAGCTTCTTGGCTTGTTATATCAAGTATGTCCTTGGTGAGGACCCTATCCAATCTGGAGATGATCCTGATGTCCATTCTTCTCATATGATTAATTTTAGATCCATGGATCTAGTGCATGACTTCTGGAATGGCTCCAGCCAAGTACAAACTCATCAGTCTAGCGAAATTAGGCTTCTTTATACCTTCCTTAATCTTCTCAAATAGTACAATAGACCAATCTGTGTTGAGTTTAAAAATTATCCTTGTCATGAGGTTGAACATATAGGCAAAAATCCTATCATGTCCCCCTGGCTTACACAGAATCACCTTTCCAACGACTTTAGATAGATATTTACCTTGTTGATTCATCCCTTTCTTGTTAATTGCTGCTCCAATCTTCAAGGTGGGATCCAATCCACACAATTGTAGTGCCTCCCTTGTTTTTGATACTGGTACTTCTTCTTCATCCTGAATTCTTGGAAGATGAAGAATTTTTCTCAAACATTTCAAGGTCAGTTTGACTCTTGCTCCATGAACTGTCGATTTAATCTTAAATCCAGTTTATTCTACTATTGCTGCAACAAAGAACTCAAAAACCTCCTTCTTCCAAATCTTTGTTGGTTCGGATATTAGAAACTCCAAACCACTTTCAGTAAACAGTATAATGACCCCTTTAATCTCTGACTCCGCATCATCAAAGTCATGGCGAACCACCTCATACCCTTCGTTAATATTGTCTTCAATATTTGGCGCCATTGGGATGGAGAGAAAACTTTGATTGAGAGAAGAGAGATTGTCGACACAATGTTTTATTCTCAAAAAACCTGGATAGCGTGTCGACAGAATATGTTCTTGAACTATTTATAACCTTCTAGACAAAGAAGGTAAAAAGGCGGGCAAAAACTTTCTAAATGTGTTGACACTGTTGAAATATGTCGACACAGACTTCTAATGTCTCGACAACGGCATTGACTACTATGTGTCGACACCAATTGATGATATGTCGACACTAGACAAACTTAGAAGTCCATCAGAAATGTTGTGTCGACTCTTATTGTAAGTGTCGACACAATTTCTTGATGTGTCGACACCACTACTCTGGTTGTGTCGACACCACTAAATGAAGTGTCGACACCACTTCTCTGGATCTGTCAACAAAAATTTACTGAAGTATCGACACCACTTCTCTAGATGTGTCGACATAGATTTACTTAGCCAAATTTGTTAGACTAATCTATGTTCAACATTCCTAATTCAATTTTAAATTTATTGAATTTAGTTTCATCTAGAGGCTTAGTAAACACATCTGCAATCTGATAATCTGTTTTGACAAATACTAGTGAGAAGTCCTCTTTCTCTACATGTTCTCTATGAAAATGGTATCTAATTTCTATATGCTTAGTCCTACTATGTGAAACAGGATTATTAGCAATAGAAATAGCACTAGTAGAATCACAAAACAAAGTTGTTCTACTTACCTAAATATCATTGTCTTCTAGCTGGTGCTTAATCCATAACAGCTGTGCACAACAACTTCCTGCTGCCACATATTCAGACTCGGCTGTGGAAATTGCCACACTAGTCTGTTTCTTATTGCTCCAAGACACCAAACTTCCTCCTAGAAATTGACAGGTGCATGTTGTTCTTTTTCTATCTTCTTTGCAACCTGCAAAGTCTGCATATGAATAGCCTGTCAGTAGAAAATCTCCATTCCTAGGGTACCAAAGGCCTAGATTAGGTGTGCCCTATAAGTATCTCAAAATACTTTTTTACTGCAGTGTAATGAGATTCCTTAGGGCATGATTGGTACCTAGCACAGACACATATTGCATACATAATGTCTGGTCTACTAGCAGTTAGATATAGAAGAGAGCCAATTATACCTCTATATAAAGACTCATCTACAGGTTTACCTGCATCATCTTTGCATATAGGCATACTTATTCCCATAGGAGTTCTCATGGTGGAGGATGATTCAATTCCATATTTTTTAATTAACTCCTTGGTGAACTTGGACTGAGATATGGACAAGCCATCATCAGTCTGTATTACTTGAAGTCCCAAGAAAAACTTAAGTTCTCCCATGCTGCTCATCTCAAACTTCCCTTGCATAAGTTTAGCAAACTTCTTGCAAAGGTTTCTTTCTGTAGACCCAAATATTATGTCATCTACATAAATCTGGACTAAGATTATCTTTCCTTTGGATTCCCTTAGGAATAAAGTTTTGTCTATTTTCCCCATTGAGAATTTGTTCTCAATAAGGAAAGTAAACAGGGTTTCATACCAAGCCCTTGGTGCTTTCTTTAACCTATATAAATCTTTCCTGTCTATAAACATATTCAGGTTTGAGAGAATCAACAAAACCTGAGGGTTGCTCTACATAGACTTCTTCTTTTAGATTTCCATTTAGGAATGCTGATTTTTCATCCATTTGGAATACCTTGAAGCCTTGATATGCTGCATTGGAAGGGAACATCCTAATTTCTTCCAGTCTTGCTATTGGGGAAAAGATTTGATCAAAGTCAATACCCTCTTTCTGCATGTATCCTTTTGCAACAAGTCTTGCTTTGTTCTTCACAATGATCTCATTCTCATCCAGTTTGTTCCTAAAGATCCACTTTATTCCAATGATGTTGTGGTCTTTTGGTTTAGGAACTAACTCCCAGACCTTGCACCTTCTGAACTGATTCAGCTCCTCTTGCATGGCATCAATCCAATGTCGGTCTAGAATAGCTTCTTCAAATTTCTTTGGCTCTAGTTGAGATATGAAGCTTGAGCAAAGCACTGTGTTCAAGTTCCTCCTTTTGGTTTGCACTCCATGTCTTAGATCACTAGTTATCTGATTTATTGGATGATCCTTTAAGTGTCTAACAACTGGAGGTAGACTATCTTCTGGTTGAACACCTCCAATCTCATCAATATGCTGCACCTCTTGGTGTACATCTGCATCTAGAGAGTCCTGTACTTCCCTTGGACAGTAACCACGATTTTCCACTTCTTGTTCTTCAGATGTTTCTTCTGTAATGGTAAGCTTGTCCATTTTCTCATTAATGCCTGTAGAACTGCATGAGCTACAGGGCAACTCACTGTTAATCAGTCTTTTTCATCAAAGATAACATGTACAGACTCTTCTACAACTTGAGTAATCAAGTTGTAGACTTTATAAGCCTTATTATTGTTGTTGTACCCAACAAATATCCCATCTTGGGAAATGGCAGCAAACTTAGTTAGATAAGACTTGTCATTGTTAAGGATATAGCACTTGCAACCAAAGATCCTAAAATAAGATAAGTTTGGTTTTCTACCCTTCATGATCTCATAGGGAGTCTTTTTGTGGCTTTTTGTGATAGATGCCCTATTGATCACATGACATGCAGTATTTACTGCCTCAGCCCAAAAATATTCTGGGAGAGAAGTGTCACTCAATAGAATTCTACCAGCCTCAATCAATGTTCTCTTTTTCCTTTCAGCAATACCATTTTGCTGTGGTGTTCTAGGTGAGGAGAATCCTTGAAAAATCCCAAATTCTTCACACAGTCTTGTCATACATTCAGATTGAAATTCAGTGCCAAGGTCACTTCTGATTTTGACCACTGTACTGTCAAGTTCATTCTGAATTTGCTTGACAAAACTATATAAAACACTTGGGGTTTCTGATTTTTGTCTCAGAAAGAACACCTAGGAATATCTAGAATAGTCATCTACCACCACAAAACTATATATCTTCCTACCTAGACTATGAACTGGTATAGGAACAAAAAGATCCATATGTAAAAGGTATAGACACCTCACTGAATCCTTGTTTTCAAGGATATGAAAGGAGGATTTTGTCTGCTTGCCTTTTTGATAAGCTGAGCATATCCCATCCTTTATACACTTAACTTTTGGACCATTCCATACTAGCTCTTTGCTAAAGAGTTGGCCAATTGTTTTGTAGTTAAGATGGGCCAGCCTCTTGTGCCATTTGACACAATGAGAGGCTCTCTCATCAGCTACAAGACAAATAGGAGAAACATTGTTCTCATACACAAAATTAAGATAGTACACATTTATTTTTCTATGTCCTTTCAAAATGATCTTTTGATCACTTGATCTTTTGATATGACATCCATTCTAAACAAATGAAATGTCATATCCTAAATCACTCAGCTGACTTATGCTTATAAGGTTGTGTTTCAAAACCTTCACATAGGACACTTGAGTGATAGTAATCTGGTTATTAGAAATGTTACCAAATCCTTTGATGATTCCCTTTTCAGAACCACCAAAGATTACTTTAGACACATTTATGATAGGTAAGTACTCCTTCAGCAATCACTTTGTTCCAGTAAGTGTCTGGAACATCCACTGTCTAAGTACCATATAGGGGCATGGTAACTTGTACTCACATGTAATAAATAATTACCTCTCCTTAGAACCCAAGTAAGTCTTGGGTCCTTGGTTCAAGTTAGCTTCATATTTAACAAATCTACCTGCAGCTCTTCTAACAGGTAGATTGTTATTCTTCCTGACACTAGTGTTGTGCCAGCAATCTATGGCATAATGACCAGTCTTGCCACAGCACCAGCATTCATACTTGTTGTATCTATTTTTAGATACATTCTTGACAGTCTGGTTGACAGCAAATCTTTTGTTTTATGCTGGTACTATTGCAGCTACACCCACTATTTTCTTAGGAACATGGGGTTTATGGACATGGGCTGCCTTATTTACATAAACACCATTGTCATTTAGAACATCAGTCTTACTATGACCATGAGTATTCTCGAGGTCATACTTGTTAGAAGGCACTTGTACCTTTCTAAAAACTACAAGGACTTTAAAATTAAGTGGCTGGACTGAGGCTTTGCCCTTTCTCTTGAATTGGACAGCCCTGGTGTTACCTTTAAAGCCTATTCCAACCTTACCCTTTTGAGCCACAAACTCATCTATTAAGGGTAAAACTTATTTTGGCTTGGAATAACTAGCCACCAAATATTTTTTCCTTTTGGAGTTTGGCTTCAAGACTTTTAATCAGATCATTTTTGTATGTGATTGTGCCCATCTGAATAACAGTTATAGTTTTCAGTTTGGAAATCTCATTCAATTTTTGATCCAACTCTTTCTCTAAGTCAGATGCAGCCATCTTAAGATCTGTAATTTCCTTAGCCTGAGTTTTGGCCAGGTTTTTACTTTTCTTTAGTGCCTACAACAAGTCCCCATATTCATCTATCAGCTAATAAATATCACCTTCAGACTCAGACCCATCCACATAACTTGATGCAGATGTAGTTTACTCTGTGCCAGTACTACAATCTTTATTACTAGAAAAACATTGTACCTTACTAAGACCAGGCTGATCCTGGCACTTGTCTTCTTCTGATACAGCCATCAATCCCATGCACTAATGGTCTTCTTGTTCATAGATAGAGTTCAGCAATTGCATAAACTCATCTTCTTCATCTGCTGCATATAAACCAATGTATGCCTCAGCTTCAGATTCAGACTCTGAGGATTATTGGTCTGTCAAGCTCTTCTCTTTCTTAGCATCAAAGGATTTCTCCTTCTTGCTCTTTTGTTGAGTCTTCCTTTTATCAGCAGACTCCTTTCTTTTGTCTGGACACTCAGCCATAACATGTCCAGGTTTCTTACAGTAGTAGCAAACTATCTTTGATGTTGTAGATTTGTTAGGCTTAGACCTGCTCCTGTCCTTCCTTGATGACTTCCTCTTTTGATAATAATCATCAACAGGCTGAGATGTGGAGGGCCTTGACTTCTACTACTTCTTCTTTAGAAATCTCTGAAAATGCCTTGTAAAGGCAGCAAAGTCTTTATCTAAGTCACTGCTGTCTGAACTTTGGTTGTCTGAATTATCTGAAGTAATTTCAGAAATAATCTCAGAAGGTGATGGAGACATCCTCCTATTCTTCCTAGTGGCTTCCACCTTGAAGGCCACAAAATTTTCTCTATGCTCCCCTTTTGCACTTTTCTCTTCCTCTTTCCTAGTCTTCAGCTGCATCTCATATGACAGCAATTTTCCAAACAAAGTTGGAGGAGAGATATCTGGAAGTTTGGCCACTTCCCTAATGGCACAAATCTTAGTTTCCCAATCCTTTGTAAGGGATCTTAGAAATTTATCATTCAGTTTATATGTACTGAAGATCCTTCCATAGGACATCAACTCATTTACTATTCTATAGAACTTTTTATAACACTCAGTTTTACCATCTGACTTTCCCTGCCTGAAACTCTCATATTCCTGGTTCAGCATAGATTTTCTATCTTGTCTGACTTCTTCAGAACACTCCATGTAGACTATCAAAGTGTCCCACATTTCCTTGGAGGTCTTGCAGTGAATCAAATTTTGAAAGTTTGAATCATCGATGGCACTTACTATGATATTCTGGGCTATTTTATCCATAGTTGCCAGGATGATCTCTTCCTTAGTCATCTCTAAAAAATCTTTGGGAGTTATTTGATTTGCATCTAAAACTGACACCTTTATTGGAATATAATGACCTTCCATTACTATAATGTAGATCCTTGGATTAGAAGCTTCCATGAAAAGCCTGACCCTTTCTTTCCATATTCCAAATATCTATTTCCCACATATGGGTAATTTCATAGAACCTAGTTCCTTATGATTTTCTCCTGAACCCATTTTCTTGATCTTGAATCTGCCTTATGAATCTTACTCAGACTGTTAAGTCCTTCTTTGAGCAACCTCCCTCTTAAACCACATGATAGAATTGATTTCAAGATAACCCAAACACCTAGAGGGGGGGTGAATAAATTCTTTTCTGTTTTTACTTAAGGTAGAATAATTTTTCAGATCTTAAAATAGAATCTAACAATTCTACAGCAATCATATCACAGAATTCACAATCACACATACATCACAGATTGCATACAGGTTTATATTGGTTCCCCAAGGTCTTGGTACATCCACTTTCCCCCTTCACCTATCTAGTAGTGTGCTAGATTCGACCTGACTTCTTCCTTCTTCTCAGATCCACAAATCTTACAGCTCAGAACCCTAAAAGGTTCCTTCAACTCAGAACCCTATAAGGTTCCTACAACTCAGAGTGAAACCACACTCTTACAGCTCAGGCTAACAGCCCTACCTCAGCCTTGCCATAAGGCCTACAACTCATAGAAAAATTTCTCCTACACTCAGGCTCAAAAGCCCTACCACTCAGAGATCTATATCTCCTACACTCAGCATTTATAATATAGGCTTACAACTCACATCTATGAAAAGATCCTACAAAATTTGATAAGTGTTTATATTGACTCTTACCCTTGTTGAGAGAGAAGGGATAAGAGGTTTCTTGATTAGCTTCTTGATAAGACTTATGGATGAAATAAACCTATTATTAGCTTTCTTCAAAGCTTCTTGAATCTGAACTCAGTAGGGTTGATCTCCTTTGAAGTTGATTGGCTGCCAGCTTCCTTCTTTGAATTCAGAAATAGATCTGAATCCTTCTTAGCAGATTAGTTCAAGATCTGCTTCATAGGAGACTTATAAATATCTCCTTCTTTACTTCAACAGTTGGATATCTCTCTCTCTCTCTCTCAAGAACTTCTGAAGTTTCTTCAGAATTATTGCTTGAATTCTCCTTTGATCTTCTCACGAAAATCTTCTTCTGTGCAACGTGCACTTCCTTTATCAATGATCAATACTTCAATAGTCGTTCGTGTGGTTGTTATTGTTGTTCATATACATGTTGATTTGACATAATCCATCTATATATAGACTTCATCCATGGTAACCGGTTGATCCGGTTTCTAACCAACTTCTGACAAGTCTGACAGCTTCAGTAAACTTGTTGGAATACACAGCTGTCAAGTCTCCAGTTAGTTCTTGAACCTTTTTCTTTGTCAGCAAAGCGTCGAGACTGATTGTCATAATGTGTCGACACAAGTAGATTAAGTTTCGACACAGGATTTGGTGATGTCGACATAGCTCCTTTGGTGTCGACACTGCTTCTTGACACAACATCTGTAGAATGTGTCGACACAGCTTCTTTGTGTCGACACAGCTTCTTTGTGTCGACACAGCTTCTTTGTGTCGACACAGACACTTCTTCACATCATAGTAAACAACATTGTTGAAACTCTGCTGTGTGTCGACACAAGTCCTGTGTGTCGATACAGTTTATGTAGTCATATAATTCTATGTGTCGACACTGCCTCAAGGTGTCGACACTGTTGATGTTGACTAATACTTTCTGTGTGTCGACACTGCCTCCCGGTGTCGACACAGTTGATTTCGACTAATATTTCTGTGTGTCGACACTGCCTCCCAGTGTCGACACAGTTGATGTCAACTAATAAATTCTGTGTGTCGACAATGCCTCCCGGTGTCAACAAAGTTGATGTCGACTAATATTTCTGTGTGTCGACACTGCATCCCGGTGTCGACACAGTTAATGTCGACTAATAAATTTTGTGTGTCGACACAGTTGCTTCAGGTGTCGACACAGCTTTTCCAAGTGTCGACACAGGCTTTCTTAAGTGTCGACATATGGACATAGAAACTTTTTCCTTTATTTTAGCATATCCTTAACCTGCACATATAAACTCAAAATAACACCAAATACACCTTTATGTATATCATTGAGCTATGTGAGGCTTCTCCAAATAAGGTACACATTTTCCAATATACCCAACACTGCTTCTTTAGATGTCGACACAAACCTTGCCTTAGGTGTCGACACAATTCTGAGTGTCGACACAGCTTCTTCTTCAGGTGTCGACACAATGCATGTGTGTCGACACAGGCCTTGCTTCTAGTATCGACACAACTTCTGGGTGTCGACACAATTCTTCACAAGTGTTGACACTTGTACTCAGAAAAATTCTTTAAAACCTTACACCTGCACAATGAAACTCAAACATCCATCAAATACAAATTGATGTATATCATTAAGTTAGATGAGGCTTCTCCAAATCTAGTACATATTTTTTAGTGTAACCAACACTGTCAAGTCAACACTTTGACTCGACGAATCGTTGAATGGACTCAACACACTCAACGCTTAAGTGCAATACTCGATGAATCAACACCTTGACTCGACGAATCTTTGAACACACTCAACTCACTCAATGCCACCATTCGACGAGTCAACCCTTAACTAGACGAAGGCACTGAGTGGTCTCAATGTACTCGATGCATTTTCCTTAGAATATTTTAAGTCCATTTGCTCATCATATGAGCTATACCATACAGATCCAAACTCATAATTTCTCCACAATCTTATGTGAGATCCTAATAGGATCAAACTTAGTTGGCTGTGAGGCTTCATGCTTGATCACTTCTAGATCACCATTATAACACCAATAGCCTCCCACTTGATCTTGAAAGTATCAAATAAAAGCTTCACAAACAATGAGCGCCATCTAGCAATACATCATTGCTCCCCAAACAGTAAGAGTTTATATACTCATAAGCTATTGTTACCAATGTCATAGTGTTATCATGTCCCTTTGCCCCTTATATCCGGAGAGAAATAGATGTATAGACCGTGTCACCCTCATAATTATTCAATCCAAGTTTACTGATCTAGAATGGACTTTCAGAAATTGGTGAACCCAATACCAGATATTGACTCAACCAAGCATGACCATACATTTCTCAGTCCTATTCCATCAAGGGGCCTATAGATGCAACTCCTGTCATATAGGAGAACAAATCCCATTTCTGCTCACACGCAAACACCCAAATGACTCATAACGTACCTAATAACCACCTTTATCATCCAACTTTCTCAATACATGACTTCTGATGGCATCAAAGCACGCTCTTCCTCACTCAGTGAGTGCTATGACTTCCGGTCAAAGGACCACAAACACCATTGTCAGTAGAACCATACTTGTGACATGTTTATATAACTATCCACAAAGTATTCTCATGGTGGGTGTGTCCAGTACAACTTGTTCATAACAAGTTCCCCTGTGATGACTTGATATCACAATATCATGACCTATGCGGACGGATCATCAGTCAACGCACATGCTAGTATTAAAGGTATCATCATCGCCCTTAGCTTCTAAGATGATACAACGACCAGGGACTCTTTAAGAATGAAGCTTTTGGGATCATAGGTTCTTACATCAAGTCACTACTTGACCTGTAGAAGCAAATATTCTAAGGGCATTTATTTTTAGTTAACTATTCTATCACTATAGAAATAATAACACAATAAAAGAACATGCCAAATATATAAAATGAAACATATACAGTACTTTTATTCATCAAATGAAAATTTAACCGCCAACAAACATACAATCCACAAGACTCAAACTAGAGTTGATCATTCACGTATCGTATACCCAAGATCTAACATGACCATCATGCTTTCACTGTACGAGAGGCTTTGTCAGTGAATCCACAATGTTTTCTTCAGTCGTCACACTGCATATGCTCACATCTCCTCGATCGACAATCTCTCGAATTAGGTGGAATCACAATAGTATGTGTTTGGAGCGGTGATGAGATCAAGGTTCTTAAGCAAGTGCAATTGCACCGTTGTTGTAATAGTAGAGATCTATGGGATGAACAATGCTAGGAACTACATCTAACTCGCCGATGAATTTCCTAATCCATAATGCCTCCTTTGCTGCATTTGCAGTGACGATATACTCGGCCTCTGTTATAGAATCGAAAACAGTATCCTTCTTGGAACTCTTCCAGCTAACAGCACATACATTCAGGCAAAACACAAAACATGACTTAGACTTGGAATCATACCTATCAGTTTAATTGGAAGCTAGCATCCGTGTAACCACTTATAACGAGCTCTTCCTCGTCGCTGAATACCAAGAATGTATCCTTAGTCCTTCTCAAGTACTTGAGGATATTCTTGACGGCTATACCGTGACCTTCACCTGGATCAGACTGATACCTGCTAGTCATGCTCAAAACAAAAGATACATTGGGTCTATTAAATATAATTGCATACATGATTGACCCAATTGCCGAAGCATATGGAATCAACTTCATGCGGTCCTTATCTTCACAAGACTTAGGACACTGGTCCTTAGAGAGATTCACACCATGAGACCTAGATAAGAATCCTTTCTTGGACTCAAGCATGTTGAATAATTTCAACACCTTTCCAATGTACGTACTTTTGGTAAAACCCAACAACTTCTTTGATCTATCTCTATAGATCTCTGTTATCCCCCATGGTCCTTGGATACTGGGAATGATAATATCTTTTACTCAGCTCCTCCGTGACTTATTCTGAGAAGGATATGTGTCCAGCTTTGAGAGTGCATCCGTCCTGGAATTCTGTTCCCTGGGTATCTGAAGGATCTGAACTTACGGTATCATAAGCAGGAGGGACTTTATGAGTTTGAGGTATGGGCTAGCTGTTCAGTCTTCACTTCGTAATCTCCCTCTACTTGGGAGACAATAAGCTGAGAATATAAGTAGACTATCAATCCTTTGACATTATATTCGATGGAGAGCCTGAGTCCTGCAATCAAAGATTCGTACTCGATAGTGTTTTTTGTGGCAGGGAACTTCAATCGGCGCCCATATTCCAAAGTGATAAGCTCTGGGCTGATGAGGAGCAATCCCGCTCCTGCACCTTCGAGTCCAGACGCTCAATTGACGTACAGAGTCCATCACTGATAAGGTTCGACTTGCGTGCTCTCTGTCTCTGATGGTAGGGTATTCTCAACAACAAAATCCGCCATGACTTGTGACTTGATGATGGGGCGCGAAAAGAAGTGGATGTCAAATTTGCCTAACTCGACCACCCACTTAACCAATCGGTCGGATGCTTCGGGTTTCTGAAGGATTGGTTGGAGGGTGACTCAGTCAATACTTTGATTGTTTGGGGTTGGAAGTAGGGACAAAGCTTTTTGGCTGAGAAGACGAGTGCCAAGGCTTTCTTGTCCGCTACTGGATACCGACTCTCTACATCCAATAGGATCTTACTGAGGTAGTAGACAGGGTGTTAGAATCCTCCTTCATCCTTTACTAAAACCAAACTTAGTGTCGCGGGCGCGACAATGAGGAACAAGAAAAGTGTTTCTTCGGGAGTATGCTTTGTAGAAGTGGAGGGGAGGCCATGTTTTGCTTCAAATCCTCGAAGGAAGCCTAGCACTCGTCTGTCCACTGGAACCCTGCGGTCCTAGCTCCTCTGAGAATCTTTAAGAATGGGAGATACTTGTCTCATGTCCATGTCAGGAACCTAGAGAGCGTGGTAATTCTCCATTCAGACGCTGAACTTCTGTGAGGGAGAAAGGTGGTGACATTTTTTCAAGAGCTTTGATCTTTTCTGGGTTAGCTTCTATTCCCCACTATATTACCATGAATCCTAAGAACTTTCCAAACGTAACCCCGAATGCGCACTTACTGGGGTTGAGCCTCATACCATACTGGCGGGGGATTTTGAAACACTATTTGAGGTCCTCCAGGTGATCTTCACGATGAATGCTTTTAACCAGCATATCGTCCACATAGACATCCATAGTCTTGCAATGAGATCATTGGAAACTTTCTTCATGAGCCGCTGATAGGTTGCTCCTACATTTTTGAGCACAAAGGGCATCACTTTGTAACAATATATTATTTTGTCAGTCCGGAATGCTGTGTGGTCTTCGTGTGCAGGATTCATCTGGATTTGGTTGTAGCAAGAGTAGGCATCCATGATGCTGAGGAGTCGGTGCCCGGCAGTCCATTTAACTAACTGATCGATCCTGGGAAGGGGGAAGCTATCTTTTAGGCAAGCTTGGTTGAGGTTGGTGTAGTCTACACACATTATCCACTTCCCAGAAGACTTCTTTACCATGACGATGTTGGCTAACCAGGCGGGGTACTCAACCTCTCGGGTAAACAGGGAGTCGAGGAGCCTTTGTACTTCTTAAATTGCTTGGAGCAGCATCAGAGCAAAATTTCGCTTCTTTTGGATGATAGGTTTACAAGCCGGGTTTATGTTGAGGGATTGCTGGATGACTTGAGTATATATGTCAGCCCAATTTTCGGGAGCCCAAGTAAAGATATCCTTGTCTGGCAGAGATAAGCTATCAGTTCCTCCTTCTCTTGCTGTGGTAGGAGGGAGCCTAGCTAAACACTGTGAGAAGGAGTAGTTGGTTATAGGGGGACCTCAACCAATCCTTCGATAGGCATTCCCCGCTGCAGGATCTCCTCGTCAAATAGATCGAAGTCATCGATATTTAGAGTCATAGGTTTGACAGGTTGCACCTACTGTGAGTAAAAAGTACTAGCAGCCTCTTTATTCCTGCGCATGACTCTTATCCCTCCTGAAGTGGGAAACTTCAATGTGATATGGGGAATCGAGGGGATGGCTTTAAAATTGACTGGATGGGTCATTCGAAGATTGCGTTGTAGGCTGAGCATGAATCCACTTCAACAAACTTGACATCATGTGTTGCCTGCTTTGGGAACTCTCCCATAGTGACTGGTAGGGTAATCATTCCTTGTACCTGGACTGGATGGTTGTTGAATCCATACACTGGTCCCATGGATGGCATCAAATGCTGCTTGGAGAGCTTCAAGTTCTTAAGTGTGGAGGAGAACAGTACGTCGACTGAGCTTCCATTGTCAATGAGAATTTGCTTGACATAATAGTAGGGACCTCCAATCCCTGCACTGATTACGAGAGTGTCATGATGAGGTGTTCGGAGCCCCCCGAGGTCTTCATCTTTGGAGGATATGGTGATGTCTTGCTTACACTTCTTATCTTCATGAATGCCACCCTGCGTACATATCGATAGTATTTGTGTGGAAAGAACGGGCGATCTAGCGATGGTCTCGATTTTTCCGACCATCTTCCCACGACTGGCTCCTCCTTGCGGGGCATTTTGCTGATCTCTGGGCGGTCTAGATGAATCCTGCTAGTCTTGTAGGTGTCCCTACCAAAATCTTCCGAGCAGCCTAGGCGAATAAGGCGCTCAATCTCCCCCATCAAGCGGGCACAGTCCTCTGTAGTGTGCCCTGTGCTTTGATGAAACTAACAGTACTTAGACTTGTCATTTCTAGGGTTATGGGACAGCTTATTAGGCTTATTGTGGGATGGCTCATTTTTGATGGCGTAGAGCATGTTGGTGTGTGTGGTGTTGAGGGGAGTATAATCCCGGGGCGCCTGATCTCTATGACGATCACATCGGTGTTACCCGTCCCGACATTCTTCTCGGAATCTTCCCTCTTGGCGCTGAAGGGCCGACTCCTTCTCCCTCTTGCGCCTTTGGTTCCCGTCAAACAGTTGATGATGAGCTTCAATAGCTTCATCGGCTGCGATCTACACCTCTACGCGGTGGACGAGGTCGGGGTAGCTAGGGATGGTTTCCCTCATTAATGCTGAGTATAAGCCACTAGGATGGAGACACCCAAGGAACACTCCCCGTAAAAATTCTGGGTCGACACCTGGGATTTGGCGAGCATCTACAGAGAACTTGTGGAAGAAATCCTTCAAAGATTCTCCTTCTCCCTAGCAATTCCTGATAAGTGGGAAGGGTCGCGGACTATCCTTCGATTTGCTATAAACTGATTCGTGAATTGTCTTGTCAGCTCCGTGAAGTTGGGAATGGTGCCCACCCTCAAGGAGTGAAACCATGTGCGAGCTTTCCCCTTGAGAGTGGCTGGGAACACTTGGCAGAGTAACTGATCAGGTGCATTGTAGATCCTCATTATGTTAGTGAAGTGGTTGACATGTTCCAACGGATCATCCGTCCCGTCGAACGTCTCAATATTTGGCAGCTTGAAACCATGAGTAATTGGATGAGCCAGAATCTGTGGTGCGTGGGTGGAGCCTTGGTAGAGTGGTTGGAGAGTATGAGTATCCCTTCGGCTGGATTGCTAGTATTCTTCAGCGATCACCTCCCGAATTTCTTCCCGGGTAAACCTCTCGAGTGGGGGAAGTAAGGCCTCGTCTTCCAGGTTGTGGTGGTGTTTCCTAGTTTCAGTTCCTCCATGAGACGGGTTAGTGAAGCTGGAATTAGAGTATTCTCCAGGAACCTCTTGTCTTAAAGCTTCCTGCATCCTACCATGATTTGGCTGTGGCGGATTAACTGTTGCCAGAGGAGGAGCAGGAGGTGCTCCCCAATTCCTGAGCAATGCAAGCATTTCAATTTGTTTCTCCTCCATTTGTTGAACTCGATCATCGAGGGCAGTGACAGGCGTGAAAGAGACCTCAGCGTCCAATGGCACGTCCACTAGAGAGTGGGAGCATGTTGGTTCAGCGTGTCCCTCTGGGACGGATCCTTCAGTTTTGCGAGTTCTTCTTTTTCCCATTAAAGTGGAACTTGAACGTTGCAAAGGTGGAGTTCTTGACTTCTGAATGATGTTGGGAATTGTAGTTCCCACAGATGGCACCAAACTATTGCGGGAAAACTCGGCATCTAGGTCGGACCGAAATAAGCTGGACTGCCTTAGCTCTCGGGCCGGTCGAGCGCACACTCAGTCAGTGAAAAGAACAAATTGACACAAAATGTTCTTACGTGGAAAAACCCCTCAACTGGGTAAAAAACCATGTGACTGGATCTGTGCCTGTAAAATTCCACTATCTGCTCGCGGTTACAGGTTGTTTGGGTAATCGAGGGCGAAAGGTCGCTCCTCGTTACAACTTAGAGGTGAGAGAGAATTTCCTGACTCGCAACGGGCAACAGGCTGTGCCGAAGGAGGGCTAAATGCTAACTTTGTGACTGTTGTGCTTGGGCACTGGAGGTGGTCATCTTCTTCCCTTCTCCATGCACTTAGGGATTTGTCTTAGAGGTGGCTTGAAGATGACCCGAGGGAGGAGTTCGGCAGATGTAACATCCCAATGTTACTTCTAGACCCCTTAACTTAGATTGGGTTAGGCATGGGGTGGGTGTTAGGGTTAGAAGCTAGATTTGACCCTAGGTAGTGGGTTGTAGCCAGGTGGGGCCCACTATGGGGCCAAAGTCAAACTAGGTCAAACTAGCCTAAAAGGAACCCTAGCCACACCATGACCCCTCATGATGCCCTAACCCTAAATACAATCTAAGTGGACCCCAAGGTAGGTCAGGGGGTCAACCAGTTGACCATGATGGGTCAAGTCAACACCTTTGACCTAAATAGTGAAAATGGTGCCCTAGCCCAATTCACTAGGTTGGGTCCACCCAAATCAACCCAAATTCATCATGTGGGCCTAAAGTGACCCTATAAACCCTAGGGGAGAGAAAAATAGGGCCTCTCAATAGTAAATTTGGAAAATTACCTAGGAGAGAGAAAAGAGGAAGAATAGGAGAGAGAAAGTGCCTAGGAGTTATTTTGGGCCACTTGGGCTCATCCCACCAACCCATGATGGGTTGGCTGACCATGCATGGGTATTAGGAGGTGTAGGACCTCCACCATGCAGCCTTGGGCCAAGCCCAAACCCAACCCAAGCCCAACATAGCCTAAACAACTTGGTGGAGTCAACCCTCCTATTCACTCACCCAACCCGGCCCAACACTTGGCAACCCGACCCACTAGGCTCTAATCAGCCTTCATGGCCAGTGGGACCCACTCACCAGCCACCTAGCCGGCCAAATCCACTAACCCGACCTCCCCACATTGGTGAAATCACCCTTCCTTGGTGAAATCGCCCAAGCCTTGGTGATGTCGCCCCCCTCTCATAACTCAGCCCCAAACCGACCTCACACCCTCACTCCCACTTCATCCCTACCCCAGAGAGAGAGAGAGAGAGAGGAAGGAAGCCATGGAAAGCCGTGGAGCTCGCCGGAATGTGCATGCTAGGGGAAGCCGCCGCCACCCTCAACCACAACCACCAAGAGTCCGTATCCCCTCCTCTCCTCATGTACTAGTCTTCCTAGATCTCCTAGGTTAGTGGCCAAGCCCAAAAGGGCTCGACCGTAGGCTCTTTCAGCTTGGGAAAAAGCTCAAAAATGGCGGATTAATAGCCTCTCGGGTTGGTGGCGCCGCCTCCGTCCGCCGCTCTCCGCCGCCCAGTCGCCGGCCAGATCAAATAAGCCCCGGCCACCGTGAGGCCGGGGAAGCACTTGGCCGGAGGTCCCGCCGCCGGCGATGGCCAGGAAATGGCCCCGCAAGGAACACCTGCGTCGGGTCTTGGCCTGCATGCAATGCATGGGGAAGAAGACTCAGCAGCCGTCAGATCTACATCAAGATTTGTGCTGGCTGATATAATTCCTTAATATTAAATACATATATGAATAGTAAGATTAACTATCACAATATATCAGACACCTTGCATGTTGTTTATGAGGTACTTAGAGGCCCCACCATAGGATGAACCCTGAATGAAAAAGTTAGGTAGATGGGTTAACTTTGAAATGCCATAGAAATCATGACTTTTGGACCAGTAGGCTGCCCTGTAGGTCTGTTTTGCTAGGACTGCCCCTAAACTAGGGCAGAAACCAAATTTGTTGCCCAAGACAAACCAAGCATCACCATGACCTGAAATTTTGGTCATGGGTGTATTTAGGGCATGCCTATGCCCTGCCAAAATTTGGAATTTTTTGGAAGAACTTTTTCTATAGTTTTTATCAAAATATCAAAAATTAAATTAAGGGCATAATTGTAATTTTAGGGACCCAAATGACCCCAAATTTTGGTGGTATGTCCTTGGGACATTATTGGTGTCTGGTGTAGAAATTTCAAGTCAATTGGACCCCTGCATGAAGGGTTATTCCATGTGTTTGTGTAGGCTAATTTAGGCCTTGGTGTGCAATTAGCAATAATTTTGTATTTTGTGTATTTAACCTAGCTGAGGCACTCAAAAACATCCCAATGTTACTTCTAGACCCCTTAACTTAGATTGGGTTAGGCATGGGGTGGGTGTTAGGGTTAGAAGCTAGATTTGACCCTAGGTAGTGGGTTGTAGCCAGGTGGGGCCCACTATGGGGCCAAAGTCAAACTAGGTCAAACTAGCCTAAACAGGAACCCTAGCCACACCATGACCCCCTCATGATGCCCTAACCCTAAATACAATCAGTGGACCCCAAGGTAGGTCAGGGGGGTCAACCAGTTGACCATGATGGGTCAAGTCAACACCTTTGACCTAAATAGTGAAAATGGTGCCCTAGCCCAATTCACTGGGTTGGGTCCACCCAAATCAACCCAAATTCATCATGTGGCCTAAAGTGACCCTATAAACCCTAGGGGAGAGAAAAATAGGGCCTCTCAATAGTAAATTTGGAAAATTACCTAGGAGAGAGAAAAGAGGAAGAATAGGAGAGAGAAAGTGCCTAGGAGTTATTTTGGGCCACTTGGGCTCATCCCACCAACCCATGATGGGTTGGCTGACCATGCATGGGTATTAGGAGGTGTAGGACCTCCACCATGCAGCCTTGGGCCAAGCCCAAACCCAACCCAAGCCCAACATAGCCTAAACAACTTGGTGGAGTCAACCCTCCCTATTCACTCACCCAACCCGCCCAACACTTGGCAACCCGACCCACTAGGCTCTAATCAGCCTTCATGGCCAGTGGGACCCACTCACCAGCCTCCTAGCCGCGCCAAATCCACTAACCGACCTCCCACATTGGTGAAATCACCCTTCCTTGGTGAAATCGCCCAAGCCTTGGTGATGTCGCCCCCCTCTCATAACTCAGCCCCAAACCGACCTCACACCCTCACTCCCACTTCATCCCTACCCCAGAGAGAGAGAGAGAGAGAGGAAGGAAGCCATGGAAAGCCGTGGAGCTCGCCGGAATGTGCATGCTAGGGGAAGCCGCCGCCACCCTCAACCATAACCACCAAGAGTCCGTATCCCCTCTCTCCTCATGTACTAGTCTTCCTAGATCTCCTAGGTTAGTGGCCAAGCCCAAAAGGGCTCGACCGTAGGCTCTTTCAGCTTGGAAAAAGCTCAAAAATGGCGGATTAATAGCCTCTCGGGTTGGTGGCGCCGCCGCCGTCCGCCGCTCTCCCCGCCGCCCAGTCGCCGGCCAGATCAAGCCCCCGGCCACCGTGAGGCCGGGGGGAAGCACTTGGCCGGAGGTCCCGCCGCCGGCGATGGCCGGAAATGGCCCCGCAAGGAACACCTGCGTCGGGTCTTGGCCTGCATGCAATGCATGGGTAAGAAGACTCAGCAGCCGTCAGATCTACATCAAGATTTGTGCTGGCTGATATAAATTCCTTAATATTTAAATACATATATGAATAGTAAGATTAACTGTCACAATATATCAGACACCTTGCATGTTGTTTATGAGGTACTTAGAGGCCCCACCATAGATGAACCCTGAATGAAAAAGTTAGGTAGATGGTTAACTTTAAAATGCCACAGAAATCATGACTTTTGGACCAGTAGGCTGCCCTGTAGGCTGTTTTGCTAGGACTGCCCCTAAACTAGGGCAGAAACCAAATTTGTTGCCCAAGACAAACCAAGCATCACCATGACCTGAAATTTTGGTCATGGGTGTATTTAGGGCATGCCTATGCCCTGCCAAAAATTTGGAATTTTTGAAGAACTTTTTCTATAGTTTTTATCAAAATATCAAAAATTAAATTAAGGGCATAAATTGTAATTTTAGGCACCCAAATGACCCCAAATTTTTGGTGGTATGTCCTTGGGGACATTATTGGTGTCTGGTAGAAATTTCAAGTCAATTGGACCCCTGCATGAAGGGTTATTCCATGTGTTTGTGTAGGCTAATTTAGGCCTTGGTGTGCAATTAGCAATAATTTGTATTTTGTGTATTTAACCTAGCTGAGGCACTCAAAAACATCCCAATGTTACTTCTAGACCCCTTAACTTAGATTGGGTTAGGCATGGGGTGGGTGTTAGGGTTAGAAGCTAGATTTGACCCTAGGTAGTGGGGTTGTAGCCAGGTGGGGCCCACTATGGGGCCAAAGTCAAACTAGGTCAAACTAGCCTAAACAGGAACCCTAGCCACACCATGACCCCCTCATGATGCCCTAACCCTAAATACAATCTAAGTGGACCCCAAGGTAGGTCAGGGGGTCAACCAGTTGACCATGATGGGTCAAGTCAACACCTTTGACCTAAATAGTGAAAATGGTGCCCTAGCCCAATTCACTGGGTTGGGTCCACCCAAATCAACCCAAATTCATCATGTGGGCCTAAAGTGACCCTATAAACCCTAGGGAGAGAAAATAGGGCCTCTCAATAGTAAATTTGGAAAATTACCTAGGAGAGAGAAAAGAGGAAGAATAGGAGAGAGAAAGTGCCTAGGAGTTATTTTGGGCCACTTGGGCTCATCCCACCAACCCATGATGGGTTGGCTGACCATGCATGGGTATTAGGAGGTGTAGGACCTCCACCATGCAGCCTTGGGCCAAGCCCAAACCCAACCCAAGCCCAACATAGCCTAAACAACTTGGTGGAGTCAACCCTCCCTATTCACTCACCCAACCCGGCCCAACACTTGGCAACCCGACCCACTAGGCTCTAATCAGCCTTCATGGCCAGTGGGACCCACTCACCAGCCTCCTAGCCGGCCAAATCCACTAACCGACCTCCCCACATTGGTGAAATCACCCTTCCTTGGTGAAATCGCCCAAGCCTTGGTGATGTCGCCCCCCTCTCATAACTCAGCCCCAAACCGACCTCACACCCTCACTCCCACTTCATCCCTACCCAAAGAGAGAGAGAGAGAGAGGAAGGAAGCCATGGAAAGCCGTGGAGCTCGCCGGAATGTGCATGCTAGGGGAAGCCGCCGCCACCCTCAACCATAACCACCAAGAGTCCGTATCCCCTCCTCTCCTCATGTACTAGTCTTCCTAGATCTCCTAGGTTAGTGGCCAAGCCCAAAAGGGCTCGACCGTAGGCTCTTTCAGCTTGGGAAAAAGCTCAAAAATGGCGGATTAATAGCCTCTCGGGTTGGTGGCGCCGCCGCCGTCCGCCGCTCTCCGCCGCCCAGTCGCCGGCCAGATCAAGCCCCGGCCACCGTGAGGCCGGGAAGCACTTGGCCGAGGTCCCGCCGCCGGCGATGGCCGGAAATGGCCCCGCAAGGAACACCTGCGTCGGGTCTTGGCCTGCATGCAATGCATGGGTAAGAAGACTCAGCAGCCGTCAGATCTACATCAAGATTTGTGCTGGCTGATATAAATTCCTTAATATTAAATACATATATGAATAGTAAGATTAACTGTCACAATATATCAGACACCTTGCATGTTGTTTATGAGGTACTTAGAGGCCCCACCATAGATGAACCCTGAATGAAAAAGTTAGGTAGATGGGTTAACTTTAAAATGCCACAGAAATCATGACTTTTGGACCAGTAGGCTGCCCTGTAGGGCTGTTTTGCTAGGACTGCCCCTAAACTAGGGCAGAAACCAATTTGTTGCCCAAGACAAACCAAGCATCACCATGACCTGAAATTTTGGTCATGGGTGTATTTAGGGCATGCCTATGCCCTGCCAAAAATTTGGAATTTTTGGAAGAACTTTTTCTATAGTTTTTATCAAAATATCAAAAATTAAATTAAGGGCATAATTGTAATTTTAGGCACCCAAATGACCCCAAATTTTTGGTGGTATGTCCTTGGGGACATTATTGGTGTCTGGTAGAAATTTCAAGTCAATTGGACCCCTGCATGAAGGGTTATTCCATGTGTTTGTGTAGGCTAATTTAGGCATTGGTGTGCAATTAGCAATAATTTGTATTTTGTGTATTTAACCTAGCTGAGGCACTCAAAAACATCCCAATGTTACTTCTAGACCCCTTAACTTAGATTGGGTTAGGCATGGGGTGGGTGTTAGGGTTAGAAGCTAGATTTGACCCTAGGTAGTGGGTTGTAGCCAGGTGGGGCCCACTATGGGGCCAAAGTCAAACTAGGTCAAACTAGCCTAAACAGGAACCCTAGCCACACCATGACCCCCTCATGATGCCCTAACCCTAAATACAATCTAAGTGGACCCCAAGGTAGGTCAGGGGGTCAACCAGTTGACCATGATGGGTCAAGTCAACACCTTTGACCTAAATAGTGAAAATGGTGCCCTAGCCCAATTCACTGGGTTGGGTCCACCCAAATCAACCCAAATTCATCATGTGGGCCTAAAGTGACCCTATAAACCCTAGGGGAGAGAAAAATAGGGCCTCTCAATAGTAAATTTGGAAAATTACCTAGGAGAGAGAAAAGAGGAAGAATAGGAGAGAGAAAGTGCCTAGGAGTTATTTTGGGCCACTTGGGCTCATCCCACCAACCCATGATGGGTTGGCTGACCATGCATGGGTATTAGGAGGTGTAGGACCTCCACCATGCAGCCTTGGGCCAAGCCCAAACCCAACCCAAGCCCAACATAGCCTAAACAACTTGGTGGAGTCAACCCTCCCTATTCACTCACCCAACCCGGCCCAACACTTGGCAACCCGACCCACTAGGCTCTAATCAGCCTTCATGGCCAGTGGGACCCACTCACCAGCCTCCTAGCCGGCCAAATCCACTAACCCGACCTCCCCACATTGGTGAAATCACCCTTCCTTGGTGAAATCGCCCAAGCCTTGGTGATGTCGCCCCCCTCTCATAACTCAGCCCCAAACCGACCTCACACCCTCACTCCCACTTCATCCCTACCCCAGAGAGAGAGAGAGAGAGAGGAAGGAAGCCATGGAAAGCCGTGGAGCTCGCCGGAATGTGCATGCTAGGGGAAGCCGCCGCCACCCTCAACCATAACCACCAAGAGTCCGTATCCCCTCCTCTCCTCATGTACTAGTCTTCCTAGATCTCCTAGGTTAGTGGCCAAGCCCAAAAGGGCTCGACCGTAGGCTCTTTCAGCTTGGGAAAAAGCTCAAAAATGGCGGATTAATAGCCTCTCGGGTTGGTGGCGCCGCCGCCGTCCGCCGCTCTCCGCCGCCCAGTCGCCGGCCAGATCAAGCCCCGGCCACCGTGAGGCCGGGGAAGCACTTGGCCGGAGGTCCCGCCGCCGGCGATGGCCGGAAATGGCCCCGCAAGGAACACCTGCGTCGGGTCTTGGCCTGCATGCAATGCATGGGTAAGAAGACTCAGCAGCCGTCAGATCTACATCAAGATTTGTGCTGGCTGATATAAATTCCTTAATATTAAATACATATATGAATAGTAAGATTAACTGTCACAATATATCAGACACCTTGCATGTTGTTTATGAGGTACTTAGAGGCCCCACCATAGGATGAACCCTGAATGAAAAAGTTAGGTAGATGGGTTAACTTTGAAATGCCACAGAAATCATGACTTTTGGACCAGTAGGCTGCCCTGTAGGGCTGTTTTGCTAGGACTGCCCCTAAACTAGGGCAGAAACCAAATTTGTTGCCCAAGACAAACCAAGCATCACCATGACCTGAAATTTTGGTCATGGGTGTATTTAGGGCATGCCTATGCCCTGCCAAAAATTTGGAATTTTTGGAAGAACTTTTTCTATAGTTTTTATCAAAATATCAAAAATTAAATTAAGGGCATAATTGTAATTTTAGGCACCCAAATGACCCCAAATTTTTGGTGGTATGTCCTTGGGGACATTATTGGTGTCTGGTAGAAATTTCAAGTCAATTGGACCCCTGCATGAAGGGTTATTCCATGTGTTTGTGTAGGCTAATTTAGGCCTTGGTGTGCAATTAGCAATAATTTGTATTTTGTGTATTTAACCTAGCTGAGGCACTCAAAAACATCCCAATGTTACTTCTAGACCCCTTAACTTAGATTGGGTTAGGCATGGGGTGGGTGTTAGGGTTAGAAGCTAGATTTGACCCTAGGTAGTGGGTTGTAGCCAGGTGGGGCCCACTATGGGGCCAAAGTCAAACTAGGTCAAACTAGCCTAAACAGGAACCCTAGCCACACCATGACCCCCTCATGATGCCCTAACCCTAAATACAATCTAAGTGGACCCCAAGGTAGGTCAGGGGGTCAACCAGTTGACCATGATGGGTCAAGTCAACACCTTTGACCTAAATAGTGAAAATGGTGCCCTAGCCCAATTCACTGGGTTGGGTCCACCCAAATCAACCCAAATTCATCATGTGGGCCTAAAGTGACCCTATAAACCCTAGGGGAGAGAAAAATAGGGCCTCTCAATAGTAAATTTGGAAAATTACCTAGGAGAGAGAAAAGAGGAAGAATAGGAGAGAGAAAGTGCCTAGGAGTTATTTTGGGCCACTTGGGCTCATCCCACCAACCCATGATGGGTTGGCTGACCATGCATGGGTATTAGGAGGTGTAGGACCTCCACCATGCAGCCTTGGGCCAAGCCCAAACCCAACCCAAGCCCAACATAGCCTAAACAACTTGGTGGAGTCAACCCTCCCTATTCACTCACCCAACCCGGCCCAACACTTGGCAACCCGACCCACTAGGCTCTAATCAGCCTTCATGGCCAGTGGGACCCACTCACCAGCCTCCTAGCCGGCCAAATCCACTAACCCGACCTCCCCACATTGGTGAAATCACCCTTCCTTGGTGAAATCGCCCAAGCCTTGGTGATGTCGCCCCCCTCTCATAACTCAGCCCCAAACCGACCTCACACCCTCACTCCCACTTCATCCCTACCCCAGAGAGAGAGAGAGAGAGGAAGGAAGCCATGGAAAGCCGTGGAGCTCGCCGGAATGTGCATGCTAGGGGAAGCCGCCGCCACCCTCAACCATAACCACCAAGAGTCCGTATCCCCTCCTCTCCTCATGTACTAGTCTTCCTAGATCTCCTAGGTTAGTGGCCAAGCCCAAAAGGGCTCGACCGTAGGCTCTTTCAGCTTGGGAAAAAGCTCAAAAATGGCGGATTAATAGCCTCTCGGGTTGGTGGCGCCGCCGCCGTCCGCCGCTCTCCGCCGCCCAGTCGCCGGCCAGATCAAGCCCCGGCCACCGTGAGGCCGGGGAAGCACTTGGCCGGAGGTCCCGCCGCCGGCGATGGCCGGAAATGGCCCCGCAAGGAACACCTGCGTCGGGTCTTGGCCTGCATGCAATGCATGGGTAAGAAGACTCAGCAGCCGTCAGATCTACATCAAGATTTGTGCTGGCTGATATAAATTCCTTAATATTAAATACATATATGAATAGTAAGATTAACTGTCACAATATATCAGACACCTTGCATGTTGTTTATGAGGTACTTCGAGGCCCCACCATAGGATGAACCCTGAATGAAAAAGTTAGGTAGATGGGTTAAATTTGAAATGCCACAGAAATCATGACTTTTGGACCAGTAGGCTGCCCTGTAGGGCTGTTTTGCTAGGACTGCCCCTAAACTAGGGCAGAAACCAAATTTGTTGCCAAGACAAACCAAGCATCACCATGACCTGAAATTTTGGTCATGGGTGTATTTAGGGCATGCCTATGCCCTGCCAAAAATTTGGAATTTTTGGAAGAACTTTTTCTATAGTTTTTATCAAAATATCAAAAATTAAATTAAGGGCATAATTGTAATTTTAGGCACCCAAATGACCCCAAATTTTTGGTGGTATGTCCTTGGGGACATTATTGGTGTCTGGTAGAAATTTCAAGTCAATTGGACCCCTGCATGAAGGGTTATTCCATGTGTTTGTGTAGGCTAATTTAGGCCTTGGTGTGCAATTAGCAATAATTTGTATTTTGTGTATTTAACCTAGCTGAGGCACTCAAAAACATCCCAATGTTACTTCTAGACCCCTTAACTTAGATTGGGTTAGGCATGGGGTGGGTGTTAGGGTTAGAAGCTAGATTTGACCCTAGGTAGTGGGTTGTAGCCAGGTGGGGCCCACTATGGGGCCAAAGTCAAACTAGGTCAAACTAGCCTAAACAGGAACCCTAGCCACACCATGACCCCCTCATGATGCCCTAACCCTAAATACAATCTAAGTGGACCCCAAGGTAGGTCAGGGGGTCAACCAGTTGACCATGATGGGTCAAGTCAACACCTTTGACCTAAATAGTGAAAATGGTGCCCTAGCCCAATTCACTGGGTTGGGTCCACCCAAATCAACCCAAATTCATCATGTGGGCCTAAAGTGACCCTATAAACCCTAGGGGAGAGAAAAATAGGGCCTCTCAATAGTAAATTTGGAAAATTACCTAGGAGAGAGAAAAGAGGAAGAATAGGAGAGAGAAAGTGCCTAGGAGTTATTTTGGGCCACTTGGGCTCATCCCACCAACCCATGATGGGTTGGCTGACCATGCATGGGTATTAGGAGGTGTAGGACCTCCACCATGCAGCCTTGGGCCAAGCCCAAACCCAACCCAAGCCCAACATAGCCTAAACAACTTGGTGGAGTCAACCCTCCCTATTCACTCACCCAACCCGGCCCAACACTTGGCAACCCGACCCACTAGGCTCTAATCAGCCTTCATGGCCAGTGGGACCCACTCACCAGCCTCCTAGCCGGCCAAATCCACTAACCCGACCTCCCCACATTGGTGAAATCACCCTTCCTTGGTGAAATCGCCCAAGCCTTGGTGATGTCGCCCCCCTGTCATAACTCAGCCCCAAACCGACCTCACACCCTCACTCCCACTTCATCCCTACCCCAGAGAGAGAGAGAGAGAGAGGAAGGAAGCCATGGAAAGCCGTGGAGCTCGCCGGAATGTGCATGCTAGGGGAAGCCGCCGCCACCCTCAACCATAACCACCAAGAGTCCGTATCCCCTCCTCTCCTCATGTACTAGTCTTCCTAGATCTCCTAGGTTAGTGGCCAAGCCCAAAAGGGCTCGACCGTAGGCTCTTTCAGCTTGGGAAAAAGCTCAAAAATGGCGGATTAATAGCCTCTCGGGTTGGTGGCGCCGCCGCCGTCCGCCGCTCTCCGCCGCCCAGTCGCCGGCCAGATCAAGCCCCGGCCACCGTGAGGCCGGGGAAGCACTTGGCCGGAGGTCCCGCCGCCGGCGATGGCCGGAAATGGCCCCGCAAGGAACACCTGCGTCGGGTCTTGGCCTGCATGCAATGCATGGGTAAGAAGACTCAGCAGCCGTCAGATCTACATCAAGATTTGTGCTGGCCTGATATAAATTCCTTAATATTAAATACATATATGAATAGTAAGATTAACTGTCACAATATATCAGACACCTTGCATGTTGTTTATGAGGTACTTAGAGGCCCCACCATAGGATGAACCCTGAATGAAAAAGTTAGGTAGATGGGTAAACTTTAAAATGCCACAGAAATCATGACTTTTGGACCAGTAGGCTGCCCTGTAGGGCTGTTTTGCTAGGACTGCCCCTAAACTAGGGCAGAAACCAAATTTGTTGCCCAAGACAAACCAAGCATCACCATGACCTGAAATTTTGGTCATGGGTGTATTTAGGGCATGCCTATGCCCTGCCAAAAATTTGGAATTTTTGGAAGAACTTTTTCTATAGTTTTTATCAAAATATCAAAAATTAAATTAAGGGCATAATTGTAATTTTAGGCACCCAAATGACCCCAAATTTTTGGTGGTATGTCCTTGGGGACATTATTGGTGTCTGGTAGAAATTTCAAGTCAATTGGACCCCTGCATGAAGGGTTATTCCATGTGTTTGTGTAGGCTAATTTAGGCCTTGGTGTGCAATTAGCAATAATTTGTATTTTGTGTATTTAACCTAGCTGAGGCACTCAAAAACCATGCAATAAATTCCAGTGATACATTAGGGCATGATTCACCCCTAGAATTATTTTTGGGACTTATGAAATCAGAAATACCATTTAATGGAATTTTACAAAATATAGGAGTTTTGGGAAAATAAATGGAAAATTTTGATTTTGTTTATAGAAAATTCTCAAATTCAGCCAAGTTAATTTATGGTGTCTTATTTGACTTTGGAAAATTTTAGACCTCTGTTTGGAAATTATTAGGGCAAAAATCTTGAAATTACTGTTTTACCCCTTTTGTATTTATATGAGAAATGATGGTAACTACATGTGGGAAAATTGTAAAAAAATATCCCTATAGGTGTACAATAACAATATTAGTGTGGCATATTTATTTCAGAATTTTTGTACACACTGAAAATTGTTTGGATAGGAAAATGGCATTTTGGTAATTATTTAGAAATGAATTTTGTTAAGCCATCATCGTTCAGGAAGGAATGAAATTTTGCCATCATTCATAAAATAATAATACAATTGCTCAGTGAATTTTCTGGAATTTTAGTAAACACAAACCTCGTACTTCATTTGGGAAATGGTAGACAGATAAAATCTACATTAATTATGAGAAGAAAATAAAAATAAGAAGGGAAATTATGAAACCTTGTAGACAGTGTTATTTTAATCATTTGCATCTCAGGAAAATTCCCCTAGGTCAGAGGATTTTAATTGAGGACTCTTCATGGGTAAAATGACCTAGTAAATAATTTATAAGATTTAATTAAGGGCCTTAATAACGTAGAAAATTCATAAAATCCACATATTCATTTTAGTAGTCCATACTACCCTAGGATAAATGTTTGGAGTCAGTTGGACCAGGAATTTAGAAGTTCGATTTCAGGGTGGTGTTAGGTCATGGGGTGCGCATAGTAAAAGTAGGCTGGACTATAGGCCGCCAGGGGATGAATCAACAACTGAGTTAGAGTCTAAGTTCGGAAGTATAACCCTGGATGGCAGTTGCATTCTAGAGGCGAGAGTAACAATGCAATATTAGACTTGCCTAGGAAGAGTTGACGGAAGACCGTCACTCCTTAATCCATACCTTAAATCACTAGGTCACTCTATGTAACAGAAGAGAGAAAAAGGGGTCCGGGGTAAGAAACAACTAAAGTAAATATCCTTGAGAAAGGGAGCTTTGGGATTCAGCCCATCGCAGCTTCTAGTGCCCCTGAGAGCCCTTCACCGGGAATACCTTGGGCAGTCCTGGGATTAACCTTAAGACTCTAAGTATGATAATCTGTAGATAAGAGTAGTCTAATAGGTTAAGTGAACTGGACATGTGCTCACTCGTGCCGGGTTGGAGGGACTTGGAGTCTTTTGACTACTTGCTCACCCGTGCAGAGTTGGAGGAAAGAAATTGGCTTATATACACTCACCCGGCCAGGGTTGGAGGGTTTGTAGCATATACTCACCCGTGGCGGGTTGGAGAGATTTGAGACAGGATAGTCCTTTGAGCTGGAGGCTCAATATATAATACTTGCATGTGCATATACTAGTGGCGGGCCATGCGGTACTGGCCGGTCGTCACACCGACGGCAGTACGGTGGACCAGGCGGGTGCGAGGGTTAGAAGGACCAGTAGGATGTTTATACTGGAGTCTGGAGGACTTTTCCTAATAACGCGCACCCGACCCAACAAGACTGACAGGTAGTCAGCAAAGTGGTACGTAGAGACTCTAGAGTGCACTGTCGGTGTACAGAGGCGTACAAGAGAGGTCTAGGCCTGGTAGTGTGTATACCCGCCTAGAAGGCGGAGACGCCCGCTCCGCTGCTGCCGTAGCCACAACGGTAGTACCTGAGAGTGATGCTAGCTCTCGAAAAGTGGGAACTAAAGGTCTGTGATCACGGAGTCGTGTGTGTGTGTTGCACTGCATGTTCATATCATACCCACCATATAGTTGCATAACATTAATCTGCATAACAACCTAAGACACCTAATGTATAAGTGGTATGGGACGCTTATACATTAGGACCTGCTATACGAACCCTTAGCCTATAAGCCTGAGTGGGCATGTTTATAGGTTAAGGTTATTTTTCCTTTATATATATGCTTGTGACTCTGACACCCCATTGTATAAATGGTATGGGACATTCTATACAATGGGAGCCTTGCAAAAGATCCCTTGCTTATGCGTACCCGCATAAGTGGAGGTTACATTTCATCATTTTCTTGATTATATACCCTGTCAGATTCCTGTCACCTGCTCTCTTTTGCTACCCCTTGTTGTCCTCCGCTTCGTCCTCCCGTACGGTGCCCAGGAGTTGCAGGAGGAGGTGCCGAGGATACGACTTAGTCTGTTTGACTAATGGTCGTTGACCTTACTATTTTAGGAGCTCGAAGAGGTAATCCAGCACGTCGAGGAGGCAGGGCTTGAGGAGCAGATACCGGCCACTACTACTGGAGCACATGTTCAGGTGCGATGATTCGAGATGATAGATTCCGCTGCTGTGTACGAGTGAGAGAGAGATTATGATGTACTGGGCATAAGCCCTATTTACTTTCACTTCTGTACTCATTATGGACTGGCTTTTATTTCATTTGATATATATATGTGATGTGGCTGTGGACTTGCTTCTGCTTTTACTCTGATTTATTTTGTAATTACTCTCATATTGGCCGAACAGGTTATGATCGTACTAGCCGGCAGAATCAGCGTCTTACGGTGATGACTGACTCGTGCGTTAGTGTCACCGTAAGGCGGCGGTTCTGGGCATAAGATCCGGGTTGCCTCGGATTTGAGGAACAGGATCTTACAAACTGGTATCACTTGAACACACGATCATATGAGAATACAGTCCACCACACTGGAACACCCCGCTCGGGCATTAGTTTGCGGACAAACTATGCAGCGGAAGCAATGGTGTGCCCATGTGTAAAAGCCACATAAAACAGTCCATTAAACAATGAGTTAGGCCAATTTTGACATTACCTTACCTTTATGCAGCCTCCACAGGATACGGTTCCTCCCCCTCCGGCTGCCATTCCGTTCATGCAGACAGAAATGGGACAAACGCTGACGGCGATCCTGGACGCATTCAGAGATCAGCAAGCCCCGGTACAGCTACCCAACCCAGGGTCGAACTGGCTGAGTGCGTTTAAAAGTCTGTCTCCGCCACTGTATCGCGGGACAGAAGATGCTGTGAAGACAGAGGAGTGGTTGGAGACCATCCAGGAGCTGCTAGCTGGCATCAGCTGCCCCGTCAGACAGGCAGTTCCCCTTGCCACCTCGGCACTAGACGCTCATGCAAAGAGGTGGTGGAAGTCGGTGCGGGACTCTACATTCGCCGACCGGGAGCTGATGGACATATCTTGGGAGGAGTTCAGCGACGTCTTCTTGGAGCATTTTGTATCTTCCACAGACCGAGATGCCTTGGAGGCGAGGTTTCTGAGCCTCCAGCAGGGGAGCCGATCAGTTATTGAATATCAGAGAGAGTTCTCCCATCTGGCGAGGTTTGCAGGCTTCCATGACTGGGACGACCAGAAATACGCGAAGAGATTCTATCACGGGCTCCGCGACTCTTTGAGGCAGCCCTTGCTGTTCATTGCCCACGGTACCATGGCGCAGATCATCGAGATGGCAAAGAAGCTGGAGGCTGACCAGCTGTTGGTGTAAGGCAGAGGGAAGAGATCGTTGGATGGACAGTCGTTTGGGGAGAGCAGCAGATCGTCTCAGAGGGGCAAGACGATTGGATACAGGAGAGGTGGGGGACGTCGTCGTCCCAACTATAGGCAGGATCAGGGGCCTCCTCCACCTTTGGCTCCCCCACCTATGCAGATTCCCGGACCGATGAGACAGGATGATCGAGGTCAGAGGCAGATCACCTGCTTTGGTTGCGGCCAACCTGGGCACATCAGGACGCAGTGCCCGCTTCAGGTCCACCCTCTTCCTCCTCCTCCACCTCCAATGGCCCCTCCAGTTCACCAAGGCCGAGGACGAGGACGAGGACGAGGACGAGGTCGAGGCCGAGGATATCACGGCCGAGGCCGAGACCGGGAGCAGGTATACGCGCTGGATCTCACGGAGCAGAGGGACCCAGAGGAGGTGATTACAGGTACTTAAAATTTTTTTTTTGGATTTATAAATTTTAAATTTTAAGAGTACCTTAGACATTAAAAGTAATACTATTCTTTGAACTCAAACAAACCCAGGCATAGTGATGATTAGCGGCAAGCCCGCTCACACCCTCTTCGACACGGGTGTGTCACACTCCTTCGTGTCGGACTCGTTTATTGAAGGATTAGAAGGAGTGGAGAAGTTTTCCGGTTTGGAAAAGAGAGTGCGACTCCCTGATGGTACGGAACTTCGAACCACAGACTGCTGCAATATGGATGTCGAGGTAGGAGGCAAAGCGTTTGAAGCTCCGGCAACAGTTCTGAGCCTACCGGATTATGATCTGATCCTAGGCATGAATTGGCTTCATTGGAACTACGCGCAGATAGATTGCCCCTCGAAGAGGATCACACTCAGACACGGAGACTCCTACGTCATCATTGAAGGTATCCGTTCCATTCCCCGACTCTCTTTATCTTCAGTACAGGCCGTTAAGGCCTATGAACAGGGAGAAGAGGTATACCTCATTTGTTTCGAGATGGCTGTGGTAGAGAGTTCCATAGCTGATATTCCAGTGGCACGAGATTACGCTGATGTCTTTCCGGAGAAGTTACCTGGGCTACCACCATCACGGGACTTGGACTTCAGGATCCAGTTGGTGCCAGGGGCAAGACCAGTGTCCCGAGCACCCTACAGAATGGCCCCTAGGGAATTGGCAGAGTTCAGGACTCAGCTACAGGAACTTGTGGAGTCAGGATTTGTGCGGCCAAGTTCATCGCCGTGGGGAGCACCGGTTTTATTTGTGAAGAAGAAGGATGGATCCCTCCGACTGTGTATAGATTACAGGGAATTGAATAGGTTGACGGTTCGGAATACATATCCATTGCCACGGATCGATGAGCTCTTCGATCAGCTTCAAGGAGCTTGCTGGTTTTCAAAATTGGACTTGCGCTCGGGTTATTATCAGCTCCGCATCAGAGAAGAAGACATACCGAAGACCGCATTCAGCTCACGTTATGGCCTATATGAATTCACGGTGATGCCATTTGGGCTCACGAATGCCCCCTCGGCATTCATGACGCTCATGAACCGTGTATTCGAGCCTTATCTAGATCGGTTTGTCATAGTTTTTATTGATGATATTTTGATTTACTCACGGTCTCGAGAGGAGCACGCAGAGCACCTAGCGCTGGTATTGCAGAAGTTAAGAGAATTCCAGATGTATGCGAAGTTCTCTAAGTGCCAGTTCTGGCTTCAGGAAGTGGCTTTCCTTGGACACACGATCAGTGGAGCTGGATTAGCAGTGGATCCGGCTAAGATTGCGGCAGTGCGGGATTGGCCACGACCAAAGACAGCGTCGGACATCCGTAGCTTCTTGGGCCTAGCAGGTTATTATCGCAAGTTCGTGGAGGGATTCTCGAGGATAGCCCTCCCCCTCACGTCCTTGACGAAAAAGGATGCCGCATTTGACTGGACAGAGCGGTGCGAGTCAGCATTTCAAGAGCTCAAGGACCGGCTCACTTCATCCCCCATTCTTGCACTTCCCTCTGGGAGCGAAGGATTCCAGATATATACAGATGCCTCTTATCAGGGGATGGGTGCAGTCCTGATGCAACATGGACATGTTATCGCTTATGCTTCGCGACAGCTGAAGAAGCATGAGCATAACTACCCAGTACATGACCTCGAGCTCGGGGCCGTAGTCTTTGCCCTCAAGACATGGAGACATTACCTCTATGGGATTCATTGTGATATATACTCCGATCATAAGACTCTCAAATACATCGACACGCAGAAGGTTCTGAACCTGCGACAGAGGAGGTGGCTTGAGTTCCTCTGCGATTACGACTATAAGATGCACTATCACCCGGGAAAGGCGAATACTGTAGCAGATGCTTTGAGCAGGAGAGCCGGCACTTCTGGACCGGAGCCCCGGGTGATGTCTATGGAGCTGCTACGCATGATGGAGGATATGCAGATTACCATGGTTTCGGAAGCCGAGCCAGTGCTCTATCGAGAGTACCTGAACTCTTTGGTCAGCAATGATGATATACAGAGACGCATTCTTACACATCAGAGATTGGATACTGATCTAGAGCCTATCTTTGACGCTCTAAAAGGAGGCAAGCATGGGGATTATACGCTGGAGGACGACCTTCTTCGATTCCGTGGCCGAGTGTACATTCCAGCAGGAGGCGAGATCCGGGATGACATCCTCAGAGAGGCACACTACTCCAGATATTCAGTGCATCCCGGCATCACCAAGATGTGGGCTGATTTACGACGGACCATGTACTGGCCAGGAATGAAGAGGGAGATCATACATCTGGTGACACACTGCGAGACTTGCCAGCGAGTGAAGGCCGAATGCAAGAGCCCAGGCGGTATATTACAGCCACTGCCAGTCCCAGAGTGGAAGTTCGAGGATATCTCTATGGATTTTGTTCACGGACTCCCCCGCTCTCATTCTGGGCACGACTCCATCTGGGTCATTGTGGACAGGTTGACCAAGGTAGCACGGTTTATCCCGGTCAGAAAAGATGCCCCGGTTGCTGTACTGGTGAGGTTGTTTGTAGAGCAGTTCGTCCGGTATCACGGAGTACCCAGGTCTATTGTTTCAGATAGGGACGGTCGCTTCACCTCCAGGGAATGGAGGGCAGTGCACGCTTACTTGGGATCCAGACTTTCCTTTAGCACTGCCTTCCACCCGCAGACCGACGGTCAGACGGAGCGGACGATACGCACTATGGAGGACCTGCTCAGGTTATGTATTTTGGATACAGGGAAACCTTGGGAGAGGCTACTGCCGTTGATCGAATTCTCATACAACAACAGCCACCAGGCCAGCATCGGGATGGCTCCTTACGAGGCGCTTTATGGGAGAAAATGCCGGACTCCGCTATCCTGGGTGCAAGATGTGGATACTCGAGCCCTTGGGTCAGACTTTGTAGAGGATACGGAGGCTCAGATTCATTTGATCAGGGATCGGCTTCTGGAGGCTCAGAGCAGACAGGCGAAATATTATGATGCTCGACACCGGAAAGTGGAGTTCCAAGTTGGGGACAGGGTTTTCCTGAAGATCCGACCGGTACACGGTATTTCTCGGATTCGGAGACATAAGAAGCTCAGCCCCCGGTACATGGGACCATACCTGATTCTGGAGCGTGTGGGCCCATTGGCTTATCGGCTGCAGCTACCTCCGGAGCTGAGCAGCCTACACGATGTGTTCCATGTCTCTTCTTTGCGAAGAGCTCTCCTTCGCCCTGAGCAGCACGTTCCTACTGCAGCTGGACCGGTAGAGCCTGACCGGTCAGTCAGATTGGAGCCGATCCGGATCGACGATTCAGCAGTCCGTACGTTGAGGAAAAAGAAGGTTCCACTCGTAAAGGTGCTATGGTCCAACCATGGACGGGAGGAGCACACCTGGGAACCTAGGGATCTGATGCTGGAGCGTCATCCAGAACTATTTACATCAGGTACTTTTATGTTATTTTCTACAAAATTTCCTTAACAATTTCTGCAACTGGAACCCGTAGACCCAAACTTAAATTTCGGGGACGAAATTATTTCTTTTGTTTATAGGATTTGTAACATCCCAATGTTACTTCTAGACCCCTTAACTTAGATTGGGTTAGGCATGGGGTGGGTGTTAGGGTTAGAAGCTAGATTTGACCCTAGGTAGTGGGTTGTAGCCAGGTGGGGCCCACTATGGGGCCAAAGTCAAACTAGGTCAAACTAGCCTAAACAGGAACCCTAGCCACACCATGACCCCCTCATGATGCCCTAACCCTAAATACAATCTAAGTGGACCCCAAGGTAGGTCAGGGGGTCAACCAGTTGACCATGATGGGTCAAGTCAACACCTTTGACCTAAATAGTGAAAATGGTGCCCTAGCCCAATTCACTGGGTTGGGTCCACCCAAATCAACCCAAATTCATCATGTGGGCCTAAAGTGACCCTATAAACCCTAGGGGAGAGAAAAATAGGGCCTCTCAATAGTAAATTTGGAAAATTACCTAGGAGAGAGAAAAGAGGAAGAATAGGAGAGAGAAAGTGCCTAGGAGTTATTTTGGGCCACTTGGGCTCATCCCACCAACCCATGATGGGTTGGCTGACCATGCATGGGTATTAGGAGGTGTAGGACCTCCACCATGCAGCCTTGGGCCAAGCCCAAACCCAACCCAAGCCCAACATAGCCTAAACAACTTGGTGGAGTCAACCCTCCCTATTCACTCACCCAACCCGGCCCAACACTTGGCAACCCGACCCACTAGGCTCTAATCAGCCTTCATGGCCAGTGGGACCCACTCACCAGCCACCTAGCCGGCCAAATCCACTAACCCGACCTCCCCACATTGGTGAAATCACCCTTCCTTGGTGAAATCGCCCAAGCCTTGGTGATGTCGCCCCCCTCTCATAACTCAGCCCCAAACCGACCTCACACCCTCACTCCCACTTCATCCCTACCCCAGAGAGAGAGAGAGAGAGAGAGAGAAGGAAGCCATGGAAAGCCGTGGAGCTCGCCGGAATGTGCTTGCTAGGGGAAGCCGCCGCCACCCTCAACCACAACCACCAAGAGTCCGTATCCCCTCCTCTCCTCATGTACTAGTCTTCCTAGATCTCCTAGGTTAGTGGCCAAGCCCAAAAGGGCTCGACCGTAGGCTCTTTCAGCTTGGGAAAAAGCTCAAAAATGGCGGATTAATAGCCTCTCGGGTTGGTGGCGCCGCCGCCGTCCGCCGCTCTCCGCCGCCCAGTCGCCGGCCAGATCAAGCCCCGGCCACCGTGAGGCCGGGGAAGCACTTGGCCGGAGGTCCCGCCGCCGGCGATGGCCGGAAATGGCCCCGCAAGGAACACCTGCGTCGGGTCTTGGCCTGCATGCAATGCATGGGGAAGAAGACTCAGCAGCCGTCAGATCTACATCAAGATTTGTGCTGGCTGATATAAATTCCTTAATATTAAATACATATATGAATAGTAAGATTAACTGTCACAATATATCAGACACCTTGCATGTTGTTTATGAGGTACTTAGAGGCCCCACCATAGGATGAACCCTGAATGAAAAAGTTAGGTAGATGGGTTAAATTTGAAATGCCACAGAAATCATGACTTTTGGACCAGTAGGCTGCCCTGTACGGCTGTTTTGCTAGGACTGCCCCTAAACTAGGGCAGAAACCAAATTTGTTGCCCAAGACAAACCAAGCATCACCATGACCTGAAATTTTGGTCATGGGTGTATTTAGGGCATGCCTATGCCCTGCCAAAAATTTGGAATTTTTGGAAGAACTTTTTCTATAGTTTTTATCAAAATATCAAAAATTAAATTAAGGGCATAATTGTAATTTTAGGCACCCAAATGACCCCAAATTTTTGGTGGTATGTCCTTGGGGACATTATTGGTGTCTGGTAGAAATTTCAAGTCAATTGGACCCCTACATGAAGGGTTATTCCATGTGTTTGTGTAGGCTAATTTAGGCCTTGGTGTGCAATTAGCAATAATTTGTATTTTGTGTATTTAACCTAGCTGAGGCACTCAAAAACCATGCAATAAATTCCAGTGATACATTAGGGCATGATTCACCCCTAGAATTATTTTTGGGACTTATGAAATCAGAAATACCATTTAATGGAATTTTACAAAATATAGGAGTTTTGGGAAAATAAATGGAAAATTTTGATTTTGTTTATAGAAAATTCTCAAATTCAGCCAAGTTAATTTATGGTGTCTTATTTGACTTTGGAAAATTTTAGACCTCTGTTTGGAAATTATTAGGGCAAAAATCTTGAAATTACTGTTTTACCCCTTTTGTATTTATATGAGAAATGATGGTAACTACATGTGGGAAAATTGTAAAAAATATCCCTATAGGTGTACAATAACAATATTAGTGTGGCATATTTATTTCAGAATTTTTGTACACACTGAAAATTGTTTGGATAGGAAAATGGCATTTTGGTAATTATTTAGAAATGAATTTTGTTAAGCCATCATCGTTCAGGAAGGAATGAAATTTTGCCATCATTCATAAAATAATAATACAATTGCTCAGTGAATTTTCTGGAATTTTAGTAAACACAAACCTCGTACTTCATTTGGGAAATGGTAGACAGATAAAATCTACATTAATTATGAGAAGAAAATAAAAATAAGAAGGGAAATTATGAAACCTTGTAGACAGTGTTATTTTAATCATTTGCATCTCAGGAAAATTCCCCTAGGTCAGAGGATTTTAATTGAGGACTCTTCATGGGTAAAATGACCTAGTAAATAATTTATAAGATTTAATTAAGGGCCTTAATAACGTAGAAAATTCATAAAATCCACATATTCATTTTAGTAGTCCATACCACCCTAGGATAAATGTTTGGAGTCAGTTGGACCAGGAATTTAGAAGTTCGATTTCAGGGTGGTGTTAGGTCATGGGGTGCGCATAGTAAAAGTAGGCTGGACTATAGGCCGCCAGGGGATGAATCAACAACTGAGTTAGAGTCTAAGTTCGGAAGTATAACCCTGGATGGCAGTTGCATTCTAGAGGCGAGAGTAACAGTGCAATATTAGACTTGCCTAGGAAGAGTTGACGGAAGACCGTCACTCCTTAATCCATACCTTAAATCACTAGGTCACTCTATGTAACAGAAGAGAGAAAAAGGGGTCCGGGGTAAGAAACAACTAAAGTAAATATCCTTGAGAAAGGGAGCTTTGGGATTCAGCCCATCGCAGCTTCTAGTGCCCCTGAGAGCCCTTCACCGGGAATACCTTGGGCAGTCCTGGGATTAACCTTAAGACTCTAAGTATGATAATCTGTAGATTAGAGTAGTCTAATAGGTTAAGTGAACTGGACATGTGCTCACTCGTGCCGGGTTGGAGGGACTTGGAGTCTTTTGACTACTTGCTCACCCGTGCAGAGTTGGAGGAAAGAAATTGGCTTATATACACTCACCCGGCCAGGGTTGGAGGGTTTGTAGCATATACTCACCTGTGGCGGGTTGGAGAGATTTGAGACAGGATAGTCCTTTGAGCTGGAGGCTCAATATATAATACTTGCATGTGCATATACTAGTGGCGGGCCATGCGGTACTGGCCGGTCGTCACACCGACGGCAGTACGGTGGACCAGGCGGGTGCGAGGGTTAGAAGGACCAGTAGGATGTTTATACTGGAGTCTGGAGGACTTTTCCTAATAACGCGCACCCGACCCAACAAGACTGACAGGTAGTCAGCAAAGTGGTACGCAGAGACTCTAGAGTGCACTGTCGGTGTACAGAGGCGTACAAGAGAGGTCTAGGCCTGGTAGTGTGTATACCCGCCTAGAAGGCGGAGACGCCCGCTCCGCTGCTGCCGTAGCCACAACGGTAGTACCTGAGAGTGATGCTAGCTCTCGAAAAGTGGGAACTAAAGGTCTGTGATCACGGAGTCGTGTGTGTGTGTTGCACTGCATGTTCATATCATACCCACCATATAGTTGCATAACATTAATCTGCATAACAACCTAAGACACCTAATGTATAAGTGGTATGGGATGCTTATACATTAGGACCTGCTATACGAACCCTTAGCCTATAAGCCTGAGTGGGCATGTTTATAGGTTAAGGTTATTTTTCCTTTATATATATGCTTGTGACTCTGACACCCCATTGTATAAATGGTATGGGACATTCTATACAATGGGAGCCTTGCAAAAGATCCCTTGCTTATGCGTACCCGCATAAGTGGAGGTTACATTTCATCATTTTCTTGATTATATACCCTGTCAGATTCCTGTCACCTGCTCTCTTTTGTTACCCCTTGTTGTCCTCCGCTTCGTCCTCCCGCACGGTGCCCAGGAGTTGCAGGAGGAGGTGCCGAGGATACGACTTAGTCTGTTTGACTAATGGTCGTTGACCTTACTATTTTAGGAGCTCGAAGAGGTAATCCAGCACGTCGAGGAGGTAGGGCTTGAGGAGCAGATACCGGCCACTACTACTGGAGCACATGTTCAGGTGCGATGATTCGAGATGATAGATTCCGCTGCTGTGTATGAGTGAGAGAGAGATTATGATGTACTGGGCATAAGCCCTATTTACTTTCACTTCTGTACTCATTATGGACTGGCTTTTATTTCATTTGATATATATATGTGATGTGGCTGTGGACTTGCTTCTGCTTTTACTCTGATTTATTTTGTAATTACTCTCATATTGGCCGAACAGGTTATGATCGTACTAGCCGGCAGAATCGGCGTCTTACGGTGACGACTGACTCGTGCGTTAGTGTCACCGTAAGGCGGCGGTTCTGGGCATAAGATCCGGGTTGCCTCGGATTTGAGGAACAGGATCTTACAGCAGAGCTCTGGCTTGAGGATGAAGAATAATCCGGGAGCCAAAAGGTGAGAAGTGAGGAGGCCTAGGGCTCCATTTATAGCCTCCGGGAGGTGGTTATGGCGGTCCCCCCCAGTAACTTAGTGGTTTAGTTGGTGGTTACTTGTTGATTTGTCGTCGACGGATGCTCAGTAATGATCGGACGGTGGCCAACCTGTAAGCAGTGGTGGCGATTGATGGCGACAGCCGGCGGGCAGTGGGGGTGAAGTCTGGAGGCGATAGACGTCTAGCGGTGACGGAAGGTGTCGGTGGCCGGCAATGGCTAGCGGCGGCAGCGGCCGGCGGCGGTAAGTCATTGGCGGCAGGAGGCGACGATAGTGGGCGGCGGTGGCGGATGGAGGCAGGTAGCTGCAAGCTACGGCGGCGGGAGGTGATGGAAGGCGGCGGCCTGTGGCGGTGGGCATTTGAAGCGGGTAGTGGTGGTCAGCGAGCGGCGGTCGACTGTTGTTGGTGGGAGATAGTGGCGGTGGCGGGATACGGCGGCGGCCGGCGGTAGTTTTTGAGTGGGGTCCACCATGATCTCTCCTTTTGTGATGGAGATCATGGGGGAGTGGGTTAACCAGTAAAACCCATGATCTCCACCATAGGAGTGATCATGGTGGAGATTTTTAAGTCAACACCCAAGCCTATAAATGGGGCTTTATCCCCATCACCTATTAGTCTCTACAAAAGAGAAGTCAAAAAGCAGGTAAATAAACATATACCACGAGTACCGGAGGTGAACTCACAATCTCCTGCTAATCTCTACAAAAGAGAAGTCAAAAGAAGGTAAATAAACAAATAACGCAAGTACCAGAGTTGAACTCACGAAGACCAACCTATATCTACAAAAGAGAAGTCAAAAGAAGGTAATCTTGAAATATAGCGCGAGTAACTAAGGAGAACTCACGAACACATGCTAATCTTTACAAAAGAGAAATCAAAAGCAAGTAAATTTAAAATATAACCAAAGTACCGGAAGAAACATGCGAACACCTGCTCATTAATACAAAAGAGAAGTAAAAAGTAGGTAAATAAACATATAATGTGAGTACCTGAGATGAACCCGTTAATACCTACTAATCTATGCCCTATAGTGACATAACTTGACGTCAAGGTGTTACGTTGATGGGTTGTTGGTGGGTACCGCTGTCGGAGCATGCCTTTTGCTCGTTGGTATCCCAGGTTTTGGTTTGGGAGTATTAGCTTGGATAATTTCTCATATGAGTTGACATTCCCTTGCGAGCCGAGGTTTGTTTTGGAACACGGCGGAGCATTTTTGGGATATTTGTTATTTTGACTTCGAGGAGTGTTATCCCGAGTTTGTTTTGTCGCATTTCGATTTCGACTTCGTCGTTGGATTAGTAGCGTCGATATTTACCTACTGTGCGATTTTCGTAGAAATTTGAGTTAGTGCAAGTTTTAGTCATTGGGACGTTTTAATTATAATAATAATATAGTATTATATTATAATGTTTATTCCATATAAATAGCCTTGCGATAAGATGGAAACCCTATTCATCGTCATTCTCAAAACCATCAGACTGTATTGCGGAAGAACGAGAGCGGTAGACATTGCAAAGCCTTCGACCGTTGATTATGGGAGCACCAGTGCAGGAAATCGTCGTCGGAGAGTTGATCCGGTTAGCTCTCACCAAGATCTACATTAATACGGTGAGTTTTTCCCGTTTTGTGAATTTTTGTGTTAGGAATTTTGTTTTGATCCTCCTTTGTCCTGAAAAGTTTCAGGAATTGTTGCTTAGGTGTTCTTGCGGTCAGATATGTGAAGAGGAGTTGTTTTGTGGACGGATTTCGTCAAGATCGAGGCAAGTGGTGATTTCTTCCCCTTACTAATCTTTCATTCCTTGCATTCTCTATTATTTTTCTTTCTCTTCTTAGAATTTAGGAATAGGGTCTGGTTTTGTCAAGACCTACCTGCTTCTTAGGGAAGATTGTCCCGGCGGTATGTGTTTTTTGTCGTGTTTGACTGATTAACTTAGGTGTAGATCCATCTAATATAGGTTAGTTATCCCTAGATTAATTTGTCGTGTATGGCAGTGGGTTGATTTCATCGGGTTTAGCAGTTAGCTTAAGTTAATTTTGTCTTATATTGCTGATTAGTTTAGTGAAATTAGCCGATTTTGACAAAATTCAAAACCGTGGAAAAATAAGTCTTAGCCTAAGTCAAATTCATCGAGAAATAGGCGTTTAGTTCGTCGAGTATCAGGCATTGAGTTTGTCAAGTATCCATTGAAATTCTACGGGAAATGCTTGACATTGAGTTAAGTCCAATTCGTTGAGTATTAGGCATTCTATTCGTCGAGTATCAGGCTTTCAGTTCGTCAAGTATAAGACTTGGGATTGAGTATTGTGTATTCGTCGCATATTTGAAGTGGAGTCGACGAATATCAGACATGGTATTGAGTGAGGTTCACTTTGCATTGATTAGTGTTTTAGACTAAGTTAAATTCGTCGTGTAATCTCGACGAATTTATCAAGTAACACCAATTTGGCGTTGATTGCATCAGGTGATAATTTGGTGCTAAGTCAAAAGCGTTGAGAGCACTGCATGCACTCAATGCGACGTTAGGTGAAGGTCACTTGGCATTCAGTGAAGCTTTGGCGTTGAGTGGTCATTGAGGTCAAGGCAAAAGCATTGAGAGTGATGAATGCACTCAATGCGACGTTGAGTGAATCAACGATGAGTGAAGCTTTTGGATTGAGTAGTTTTAAAACCAAGTCAAAATTGTTGAGTGAACTCAAGGCGGCGTTGAGTGAACTCAAGGCGGCGTTGAGTGAACTCAAGGCGGCGTTGAGTGAACTCAACGCGGCGTTGAGTGAACTCAACGCGGCGTTGAGTGAACTCAACGCGGCGTTGAGTGAACTCAACGCGGCGTTGAGTGAACTCAACGCGGCGTTGAGTGAACTCAACGCGGCGTTGAGTGAACTCAACGCGGCGTTGAGTGAACTCAACGCGGCGTTGAGTGAACTCAACGCGGCGTTGAGTGAACTCAACGCGGCGTTGAGTGAACTCAACGCGGCGTTGAGTGAACTCAACGCGGCGTTGAGTGAACTCAACGCGGCGTTGAGTGAACTCAACGCGGCGTTGAGTGAACTCAACGCGGCGTTGAGTGAACTCAACGCGGCGTTGAGTGAACTCAACGCGGCGTTGAGTGAACTCAACGCGGCGTTGAGTGAACTCAACGCGGCGTTGAGTGAACTCAACGCGGCGTTGAGTGAACTCAACGCGGCGTTGAGTGAACTCAACGCGGCGTTGAGTGAACTCAACGCGGCGTTGAGTGAACTCAACGCGGCGTTGAGTGAACTCAACGCGGCGTTGAGTGAACTCAACGCGGCGTTGAGTGAACTCAACGCGGCGTTGAGTGAACTCAACGCGGCGTTGAGTGAACTCAATTGAGTGATGGCAGACTCGATGAGTTAGCTGGTTAGCAATGAGTTCGTTGAATGCACTTAACACGACATCGAGTGTACTCGACGCTTTTCCAGTGGACTTGCGATTTTTTGCCGAAATGTTGTATAACTCTAGTGGGCTTGTTTTGCTACGTAATAATCGTCGACTGCCTACTCTATTCGTCGAGTATACCCTGGTGAGTATGCCCGGAGTAGTTATGTTACTGCTAGTGTGTTGGGTAGGGTCCTACCACTATAAGTGCCGGTTTTTCCCAGTTTTGGGTGTGTTATGTTATAAGACCTTATTTCATTGGGCCCTTGTGAAGTTTTTGTTGTTGGTGTATTGGGTACGTTCCCACCACCGCAGGTTCCAGAATGGCCGGTGTTTTTCTTCATCAAGTCATGGGCTAATTAATTCCTTATACTCACAGTTATTTATTTACAAGTTCCTTAAATAAAAGATCTTTATAGCACTTGGTGCAAATTCCTTACCTTTGAGCTAGTAAGTTAGTCTTTTCTCACTATTCTTGGATTAGGGTTGGTAACCCTTTATTCCTTTTTGGCTTTTTGCTAAATTTTTTGATCTTTTATCATCACTTGTATTTTCATTCTGGCTGAGGTATTCTTTCTTGAATGGCTCACGTTTGGTGAAGTAGCCGGTTGAGCGGCTAGGGTTGGTTTTGTGTTGGTACTCTGCATTTGTTGTTTTCTCATCATCTGTGAGGTAGTTTTTTTCCTTTTAGTTCAGACATACATATTTTTTAGTGGGTTTGTGTCAGGTTGTTGACGCCCACTGAATTTTTGTATAATGATAATTACTTGCTAGCTGCTAAGCTTTTTCTACATGACTTGTTGTATTTAATTGCTCTCTGATAAGGTTTTATGCTAGTTGCCTGTTAGATATTTTAAAAGTATAAAAGTATTACCTCTATTACTTCATACATAACATCTTTCAACTAAAACCACTATGTTTAACGAACATAAAGCTATTTTTATACTTATACTAAATCTAGAGTCATTAATATCATAAGTTGTCCTATACGGATGTTTTTGCTCATTTAGGATGTCAAATAATATAAAAAAACTATTTTCAACAGCGTATAAATATATCTTTACTTATGGACTAGTTGATCCACTGAGCCGAGAGATACAGCTATACAATTAAACTTAACTAGATTTTCTTCACAATAACTCATGAAATTCATTTAAATATAGAGTAGGAGTTTTGCATAAGCGTCAGCAGTTATTCTCTGCTCAGCGTGGCATCACGATGCATATTTTCTCATACTTTGATATTTCGTTTAAATACAGAGAAAATGCCGGTTGTGACAGTTTGTATCAGAGGGATAGGTTGTTTGACAATTGGTTAAATGACTATCTCTGGTTAGTGTTAGTTGTCTTGTCCCATTGCATACACACACACAAATGTGTCATCAGTATGTCTTGCCTGAAGCATGAACACTACACTCTTAAGCATGGCAAGAAGTATAGAGGAAATATTATGTAGTATGCGATGAATAATATGTATTTGTATATGGTTCCTCATAGGAAGAAACATGTGACTATTATGTAGTATGAGATGCATAACAATCATTACATGAATGCAAATTAGATTTTTCTTTTCGCTGCATGCAAAATTATGTAGTATGGGATGCATAATATTTCATGTGTATGTCGCATATAACATGTACAAAATCCTTTTTTAGAATGCATAACACAACATGCATGACATATCATTATATTAGCACACGTGTCAAGCTAATGATTTACATGATGACATATGTACACTCATGGTTTTGAGTCAAAAAGAATAAGAATTAATGTATTTATAATTTATGCGCATGAGTTAGAAGGATGACGGTATATCATCCTAAGTTTACGCATGACATCATGAATGAAAATCCAAGAGCAAGTTAGCATCTTGAGCAAGTATTTGTACATGTATTGTCTGAACTAAGTTGTGTAGTTCTAGCGGTGTGATAGGTTTTGATTATTTATTTAATGTGTTTTTAGAATGCCATCGAAGCATCCTACGACAAGGTTGACTCCCCAATCAGAGGGCGGATCGTCTGGGGTGCAAAGTGAGGCAATGATTGATGGATTGTGACAGAGCAATGGGGCTCTATCCAGGCAAGTGATCCAGGCTTTGTTTTTTTGTCGTTTTGGGTAACCGATTAGAGTGCAAGACCCTGTCGTGGGTCAAATATTCATGTTCCCCCTGCTCCTCTGGTGCCTCTAGTTTTGTTTCCACTAGAGATGAACTTTATCTCGCATTTCCAGCAATTAGGACTTCCTACCTACAATGGTAGAGCCGACTTCATGGCTTTGGATGAATGGATTATAGAGATCGAGGAGATGTTTTCGTACTCAGGGATTTCTATAGACCAGAGAGTTATGGTTGCTGCGTACCAGTTGAAAGGACTTGCAAAAGGTCTTGCGGTTGAGAGAGAAGGAGAACCTTAAGGATAAATGTTCATGAGAAGCATTCAAGGAGTTATTGATGAGGAAGTTCCTGCCATCGGTCTAGCAAGAATGCTTGATTAATAATTTTCTGCACTTGAAGCAAAGACAACTCATGGTTAGTGAGTACTAGGTGGAGTTTAGTAAATTGAGTCGGTTTGGCCTGGATCTGGTATCCTCGAAATCAAGTAGAGCAAAGCTCTTTTTGGGTGGTCTTAGGAATGACAACCAGCAGCTGGCCAGTGCTTATGAATCTAGAATTTATGCTTAATTAGTAGAAGCTACCTAAAAAGTATAAATAATCGATAATGCAAAGAATCGATGCCAGTAGATGAGGAAAGATAAGAGGAATTCTAAAGAGGGTAAGAACTCTAAGGAATCTGGTCCTACTTCAAGTAAGAAAAGTAATGAGGTGTGAAGTTTCTGTGGCCGGTTGGGCCATCCGTTCGAGAAATGTTTTAAGAGATTGAGAGATCAAAAGTAAGAGCAGGTACATGTGATTCAGAGTGCTCCTAAAGGATAACTGGTTTGTGCTTTGTGAAAACGGAAGGGGCACGATGCTGCCCAATGTTCGGGTAATGATAGAGTTTGTTTTTCGTACGGATAGAAAGGACATTTCAAGTCGAAGTGCCTGCAATATCAGTGTATGCTACGGATGGTTCGACTTCAAGCTTTTCCGCCACCACCATATTTGGACAAAGGGAAGGCCAAGTTGAGCATGGTATCTATGGAGGAAGCGTAGATGTCTACCCAGGTGTTCTCAAGGAATTCTATGGTAAAGAACCACTGGGCACGCATTCTATTAGGTTCTAGTGTTACCCACTAGTTTGTGGTTAGGGCCTTTATAGAGCGCCATCCTTTGACTCTCGATCATGTTGGCTGAAAGTCTTTATTTCAAGTATAGATAAATCACATATTGGGGGGGTGAATAGGTTATTGGTCTCTTTTGAATTTCCTTTATATTTCTTCTTTAAGTGCTTTGACTGTTAGTTGTTTTGTGCTTTCAAGATCTATACAAGCTACACAAAAAACAACACAACAAGCACACACAAGATATAAAGTGGTTCCCAAGATTATGGTTATGTCCACTTTCCCTCCCACCTATCCAACTATCTTGCTGGACTAGGCACTTCTCCAAATCTCTGGTCCAAAGATCTTACATCTCAGATTCCTAAGGATCTCTCAGTCTCCTCCAAGACCTACAGCTCAGCCACAAGGGCCTACAACTCAGTGATCAGCTAATCACCCACCTAAGGCTAAAGGCCCTACACTCAGGTTGGGTGGACAGCCCTACCTCAGATCCACTAGGGATCCTACCTCATAGAGAATGACTCTCCTATAATCTCAGGCACAAAGGCCCTACCTCAGATCTGCACCCAGATCCAACCTCAGGCACAAGTGCCCTACAGCTTAGTGAGAAGGACTCACCTACCTTAGACTTGAAAACATGTCCTACAACACAGATTCTTAATAGAATCCTACCTCAGAGCAAATTTGCTCCTACCACTCAGATCCAAGGGGATCCAACAACTAAGAGAGCATTACTCTCCTACAACTCAGGCAATATTGCCCTACCTCAGGCTAGTGGCCCTACAGCTCAGATCCAATTGGTTCCTACAAGATGGATGGGGGTTGATGAAGAATAATTTAGCTTACTTTATTAGGGCAAAAATACTTATATTCTTGTTTAAATCCTTTGCCTTTTGTATATTAAGGTTCTTTTTAGTTTTTTTTCTCAATTATTGTTATAACTTTGTTTATTTCAAGTTTTTGGTTTTTCTCCGGTTACACGCCCCCCAGGTCACGCCCTCCCAGGGCGTGTAACCCATATGGAATGAACCTACGGTTGAAATTCAAAATTCACAAAAATCCAGATTTTGGGGAGGGGATGTGCTGTCAATCAGATGTTTGAGCTCTTTTTAAGTGTTCTTCATGTTTCTCTCTCTCTCTCTCTCTCTCTCTCTCTCTCTCTTATTTCAAGCCTTCTTGGATTTTCATTTCATGCAAGTGTTGTAATAGTCTTATAATTTTATTTTCCAGTATGGTAGTAGTGTTGGCCATCTTTTATTTCAAGTTATCATAACTTTCATTTCAACTTGTAGCTCTCTTTTGATTTAATAAAAAAGCTCATTTCTTCTTAGCCTCTTTTTTTTAGTTTATGAACATTTTCTTACTTGTTATAATCTTCTATAGTGCACTAGTTGTAAGTTAAATTAGTTCTCTTTTATGTACTTTTCCATAGTAGAAGTTTTGAACTAGTTTTATCTCTCCTCTTCTTCTCTTTTTCAACTTCTTTCATTCATTTTGGCTTAATTTCTCTAATGAATTCCTACCACTCTTTCTTCTCTCCCCCCTTTACATAATGTGTAACTAATTTCTCATAGTACTCGATCATGATGATCCAAGGATGAGTTGATCAGTTATGATGCTTTAGCTCTCTTTCTCTTTTTAGAATTTTGGCCTTCGATTTACTCTTGATTTATTTCAAATGAAACTATATTATCGATATATAGTATTCATTCATGCTTTCATTCTTGGCTAGCCGAGAGGCCGATAGTTTGAAGTTATCACTCAAGAGTAAAGAGAGTTGCACGCACCTCTTGAGAGAGAATGACGTAAATCTCCCGGATTGAATTCAAATCTAATAGCGGGGTTCACTACTTAAAGAGAGCGTAAGGTATTCAGATACGGGACGAGAGTTCGGTCGGATCTTCTTTACCTTAGTTTGGCACTTCTTCGAGAGGAGCGTTTTCAAGCTTCAGGAACTCCCACGATCATGGTATCTTTAGTTTATTACGTTAAAGTTTGTTATTGCATTCTTGATTAATTTATGCCAAAGAAATTCAAGATCGAGTACTGCCGCTTAATCATCATTTAGTCTTTCTTTTATTTGCAAGTAATTTTTTATATTCTCTAATTTAGTTAGAAGCCCAAAAGAACTTTTATTTGATAAGATAATAGTAACTCCTTGAAGTAGAAGTAATCAAATCGCTCCGGGTAATACGACCTTGATATTGAACTTAATATCCTATACTATATATGATAAGGTACACTTGCCTTTATCGAATATAGAATCGGAGAACATCTCACAGCACAACTTTCACCTTCTCTTTCCTTAACTTTTTCTTCTCCACGCATAACCTCTTCTCCACGTAAATATTTATATCAAGTTTTTGGCGCCATTGCCTGGGAGTTTGTTTTGATATTTTGAAAATAAGATTACTATAAATTTTATCGCTTCTCTTTGTCTCTCTTTCGATCTATTTTTCTTTTATTTTCTCCCAAGCTTGTTAGTGTATTACCCAAGGAAACCATTCAAGGATTCTTTTTGATCCTGAGATAGTGTGTACCGCATTGCAGCGCCTGAGTTCTTGTAATCAGGAATCGAGTTTAGGCACCGAAGAGTCGATCGGAGACACTCCTGCAGAAAATATGGATCAAGATCAACCCAACCATGCTGAGGCCCCACTTATGACCATGTCCTATTATGCGCGGCCGAACCTAGAGGGTACCCAATAAAGTATTGTCCGCCCCACAGTGTTGAACAATAACTTTGAGATCAAGTCCAGCATCATACCAATGGTGCAGCAGTCGGTGACTTTTGTTGGTCTCCCGGACAAGGATCCAAATTTCCACATCACGAATTTGCTCGAAATCTGTGATATATTTAAAATCAATGGAGTCTCAGATGATGCCATTCAATTACGTCTCTTCCCTTTCTCTTTGCGGTTAAAAGCCAAGCAGTGGCTGAGTTCTCTTCCAAGAGGGTCCATCACTACGTGGGCCAAGATGGCGGGGAAATTTCTTACAAAGTACTTCCTGCATGCGAAGACCGCCAATTTGCGCACAGATATTTTATCCTTCATGTAAATAGACTCGGAGACTCTCTATGATACGTGGGAGTGCTTCAAGGAGCTATTACAAAGGTGCCCACACCACGCGCTTCCCACTTGGCAACAAGTGCAAATATTTTATAACGGCTTAAATTCCTTAACAAGGCAAATGATCGACGCGGCCGTTGGCAGAACGCTAAATAACAAAACCCCCGAGGCCGCTCAGGAACTTTTTGAGGAAATGGCTATGAATCAGTATCAATGGAATGCGCCTCGCGTGCGAGCTAACAAACCAGCGGGAGTCTTTGAAATTGACGCTACCTCGAATATTTCCCTCCAAGTTGAGCGCTTAACAAAGCAAGTGGCAAAGATGACCGCTTCCTCCGCCACTCCTCCTTAGAATAATAATTATAATAATTTCTCTATAATAGAAGAGCAGGTTGACTTCATGGAAAACATGCCTCGGCCTTCCTATAACCCGAACAACGCACCGTACAATAACACCTACAGTGTGGGTTATAGGAACCATCCGAATTTCTCATGGACTAACCAAGGAAATTCTTAATGCCCCCATAACCCTCCTCATAATGATAACCCAACATTCAATCTAGCTCCCCCTTAAATTTAAATCCACCTAGTTTCCAACCTCAATCGACAATGCCCCCTTCACTTGAAGTGATCTTTGCCAAATACGTTGCTATAAATGAGACGAATATCAAGAATATTGTCGGGTCCATCAAAAACATGGAAAACCTAGTGGGCCATCTAGCAAAGATAATCTCCGAGCAGCAATAAGGCTATATCAGGCAAAACTGAGCAAAATCCAAGAGAAAGTGCAAACTCCATTACCCTTCGTAGTGTAAAAGAAGTTGTTTTATAAAACAAGCCCAAGGTACCTCGATCTCCTCCTCCACCTGTTATTTTAGCTTCAAATTTTCCTACTATGCTTGCGTCACACACTTCTAGCTCGAATTTACCATATCTGTCTAAGCTTAAAAATGATCACGTCGAAGAAAGTTATAAAATTTTTTAGAAATTCTAAAACAAATTCATATAAATGTGTCGTTCTGTGAGGCTATATCTCAAATGCCGAAATACGTGAAATACCTTAAGGAGCTACTATCAAAAAAGAAAAAACTCGAGGATATTTCCCATATTTCCTTAAATGCAGAATGCTTCGTGGTTGTGCTCAACGAATTACCCAAAAAAGTGAATGACCCGGGATAGTTCTCCATCCCGTGCCTATTCGGTAATTCGTTGGTCAAACACGCGTTGGCAGACTTAGGAGCAAGCATAATTCTCATGCCTTTTTCATTGTTTAAGAAATTAGGTTTAGGATCTCCGAACCCCACTCGTATGAGCATTAAGCTAGTCGATCGTTCTGTTAAGTATCCAGAAGGGATTGTGGAGGATGTCTTGGTTAAAATGGACAAATTCATCTTCTCGGTGGATTTTGTCATCCTAGACATCGATGAGGATGCCAATGTACCCCTCAAACTCGGCCTCCCCTTCCTTGCCACCTCCCGCGCTACTATTGATGTTAGTGATGGAAAGCTCCTCCTTCGGGTTTGAGATGTTGAAATCACTTTCAGCATTAATCCCTTAATGTGTAACACCCTAGAGTACCATGATTCCTGCTTTTATCAAGAGGAATGCTTCAAAAATGAATTTTCTGCACCTTCTGAATTAGTTTCTTCATCAGTTGATGAATCTTTTATCACTGAGGTCTTTTGCTTAGAAAAGTTGTCCCGCACTACCCCCCACCCCCACCCCCCACCCCGATCGCTACCCATCGAGACCCTAAAATTCAAAACCTCTTACGACAAACCTCCCATCTTAGAGATTAGTAAATTCCCCCCTCATCTGAAGTATCTCTTCCTTGAAAATGACTCTAAGCTACCAGTTATTATCTCCTCGGATCAGAGCAACTTAATAATTTCTGAGTTGACTCTAGTTTTACAAAATCATCGCCACGCAATTGCGTGGAAGTTTTCTGACATTAAAGGGATTAACCCATAATTCTGAACACACATGAATTTCCTAGATAATAATTCCTGTTATACTATCCAGCCCCAATGACGATTAAATCCAAACAAGAAGGATTTCGTGAAGGCTGAGGTTATTAAACTTCTAGACACAGGAATTATCTACCCCATCTCCGATAGCACTTGGGTGAGCCCAGTGAAAGTCATGCCAAAGAAAGGAGGAGTCACAGTAGTAGCCAATGAAAATAATGAATTAATTCCAACCCGTATTGTTATGGGTTGGCGGATATGCATTGATTATCGCAAACTCATTATGCTACCCGAAAAGACCACTTCCCGCTCCCCTTTTTCGACCAAATCTTAGAACCCCGTTCTGGTCACTCCTTCTATTTCTTTCTCGACGGTCTCTTGGGGTACTTTCAAATCCCTATTTCACTCGAGGACAAAGAGAAGACTACCTTTACTTTTCCCTTTGGCACCTTCGCTTATAGAAGGATGCCATTTGGTTTATGTAATGCGCCGGCTATATTTCAATGATGTATGCTGGCGATATTTGACGAGTTAGTAAAAGAAGTGATGGAGGTATTTGTGGATGACTTCTCGATGTTTGGAAGTTCTTTTGAAAATTATTTAAAAAATCTCGAGCGCGTGTTGATTCGTTGTGAGGAAACTAACTTAGCCCTCAATTGGGATAAATGCCACTTTATAGTCCGAGAGGGATTGGTCCTTGGCCATAAAATTTCAAGCAAGTGGATCGAGGTCGATCGGGTCAAGATCGAAGTTATTGAAAAACTCCCCCCTCCATTGAATTTTAAAGCCATTCGTAGTTTTCTAGGGCACGCATGTTTTTATCAGCGTTTTATCCAAAACTTTTCCAAAATTACGAAGCAGATAACCCATCTTCTCAAGAAAGAGTGATCTTTCATTTTTAACAATGATTGTCTTCTTGCTTTAAATTTAATAAAAGAAATATTAGCAAACTCCCCGATTATAGTTGCTCCGGATTGGTCGCTTCCTATTGAAATCATGTGCAATTTGAGTGATATTATGGTAGGCGCTGTCACAACCCGCATTTTCTCCGAATTTAGGAATTATCAGAGTATGAGAAAACACGCGTCATGATGCCACGTCGAGTAGGGGATAACTGCTGACGCTCAGGTAAAACCATCTGCTAACTTTAAGAAAGAATTTCATGAGTTTAATGATTAGAAAAATCAGTTATATTTTAGAGGCCGTATCCCTCGGCTCAGTGGATCACCTAGTCCACAGTTATAAACTATACTTTACGCTGCGAAAAATACTTTATTCAGGTTTGACTTCCTTAGGAGTGCATAAGTGCCCCAAGAGGACAGCTTATGCGATGCATGACTCTACATTTATTTTATATTATATATAAGAAAACGAACTTTATACGTTGTTTGGAAAATAGTGATTTTTAGTTTTATAAAACATTCTGATCATGCGATATACTCATAATAATAGTTGTAGTTTCAAAATAACTAGCAACCTAGCATAAATCCTCCACAGAGCAAGTAGACTATCTCAAGAAAATGGTAGCAGCAAAAAGTAATATATCTAGTACGAGGGTAAAAACTACCAGTGGGAGCCAACAACCTGACACGAACCCATTGTCAAATATGTATATATGTAAGAAAAGTACAGAAAAACTACCTCACTAACAAGGCAACAGGGTCTCCAAAGTCCAAGAGACAACCAGGAACACCACCGCAACCTAGCCACCAAACTGGCTACTGTTCAGAACCTAAGGCATTCAAAAGGAGAAAGAATACCTCAGCAAGCAAAACAAGGAAAAATTGCATGAAAGTGTCAACCAGGGAATAAATGAAAGAGAAAAACACACAGTAGTAAAAGTCACAACTGCCCAAAGCAAGACAACAAGAAATGCACTACGTGCGAGGAAACATCATCAGCCCTGCCCGAAAACTACATCCTGTAGAGTCTACTAAGCTACCAAGAGCCCAAAGTGCTGCAATCTACCAAGGAAGAAACTTCTAACACCCTAAGCTGTGGGAGATGGTAGTAGCAAAGACAAACAACATGGATCCAAGTTGGAGGCAAACTCAGTACCCCAACCACCATTTCCAAGCCAACAAGCTCAAGGGTCTACATGTGAAAAACACAAGGGACCTTCCACCCCCTTGCCCAGCCCGTACCTGGAGTAAGATAGAAGAATAAGGGTGGCCTTGGATAAATTACACAACACCTCTCCCATGAAGAGCTTCAAACCACCACTACTAACCACGGCCCACGATTCGGCCTTAAGGAAAGAAAATCATGGCCGACAAGAAAACTCAAAATGTAATCAAGGAATTCACTCGGGAACAAAAATCGAGGTAGAGGAAAAGTGTTGAAATGACACAACACGGCTTGGCTTTGAGTGGGACCCACTCAACACCTACCTAGACCTTGGCGTTGAGTGAGTTAGCCTCACTAAGCGCCAGAACAAGCATGGCGTTGAGTGAAGTTCACTCACTCAACGCCTCCAGCAAGAACAACTCTGGCATTGAGTTAGCTAGCCTCACTTAACGCCAAAACATGCATGGCGTTGAGTGAGGTACACTCACTCAATGCCCTTGTACTTAACCATAATCAGAGAAAGTGGCGTTAAGTGAGCTGGGCTCACTCAATGCCATAACAACAATGGCGTTGAGTTAAGCTCACAGACTTAACGCCCTTACACGTAGACGCAAAAGAGAACTACGGCGTTGAGTGAGTCCACCTTACTCATCGCCAAACCAACAATGGCGTTGAGTGAGGTTAACTCACACAATGCCCTGGCACTTAGCCGCAAATAGGCAATTCTATGGCGTTGAGTGAGCTGACCTCACTCAACGCCAAAATAGCAATGGCGTATAGTGAGGTCATCTCACTCAATGCCAGAAGTTCTTACCGTGAAGAAGGGCTGTGACATTGAGCGAGTCTGCCTCAGTCAACGCCAAAGAAGAAATGGCATTGAGTGAGGTCAACTCTCTCAACGCTACGGGACTTGGCTGCAAACTTGCCTTCGGTATTGAGTGAGGCCCCCTCACTCAACTCCAAACCAGGAATGGCATTGAGTGAGGTCAACTCACTCAACGCCAAAGTACTTAGCCTAAGAAAAGGCTATGGCATTGAGTGAGCACACCTCACTCAACACCAAAGTACTTGGCTGCACAGAAGCGACGGAGTTTAGTGAGTCCACCTCACTCAATGCCAAAACTGAAATGGCATTGAGTGAGGTCGACTCACTCAATGCCAAAACAGTTAGCTTCTCAGGAAAACCGCGACGTTGAGTGAGCTTGCCTCACTCAACGCCAAAACAGAAATGGCGTTGAGTGAGGTTGACTCACTCAACGCCAAAGTACTTAGCCGCTAGTAGGGGATGTGTCGTTGAGTGAGTCCACCTCACTCAATGCCCAAGTACTTAGAAATATTCAAACTGGCTACAGCTGCGGCGTTGAGTGTATGAATCACACTCAATGCCAAATCCGCAAAGGCTTTGAGTGTGTGCACCACACTCAACGCCGGCCAGACAGAACTCCAAAAGGCTCTTACCAACAACATAGCAGGCACCCCCTTCTCTCTCTCTCTCGGCTTTACCCGCAAGCCACCAACCAGACATCAATCTGGAATAAGCTTGATAAGTAAAGTTTGTTTTAAAGAAGATAGATTTGGTGTTATATAATCTTTTACGTATATAAGTCTATCTCTTTTTTACTTACTTATATCCTTTGGATTAAGGCAAGAGTACCTAACGAAGAGGAGTATAGTATTTTTTTTTAGAAAATATCAAGGTCGTATTTTTTCTGGGATCGGTGTTAATTATTCTACTTTTTAGAACGGACTATTATTTTATCGAATGAACGGAGTGGAGTTTATTTTTTTTTTAAAAACAAAAGATAGAAAAATTATATATACGTGATTTTATTAAGAGAGGGACTCAGAGGTTAGTCCTCGATTTAAGAATTACTTTGAGAGGATATTAATTAGCCTATTAAAGAACAAATTTATTTCTTAATTATCTAAATTAAGGAGAGGGTCCCTTTGGTATCATCACTGACTCAAAAGTACGACCGGGAAGGCTTGCATTTAAACGGGTTAACGTAAACGTAGTGTCTCATCACCGTATATATGATCAATTAATAGAAAACCCTAGTTAGAATAACTAGAAAGTAGAGTTGAAATAGTTGAAAATAGTATCCAGCCCAGAGCTCATATTGACCAAGTGCTAAGGGTTCTTAGCCTCTTCTCAGGATGGGGGCGGTATAAAGTACAGAAAATCAATATCTACCTATCTATCTTTATCCAGGACTTAAGCTTTCGCTTCGCCTTTCATTCGGGATAGGGTAGTAAAATCTAAAATTTTGCAGAGCTTCCGCACTATCTCAATCCAGGTCATAGGCTTTCGCCTCGCCCTTCATTCGGGATAGTTTGAAAGAATAAAGTTTTGAAAATAGGGTTGAAAGCAGTTTCACGTTATCTTAATCCAGGACATAAGCAGAGCTTCGCCTTTCATTCGGGATAGTATGAGAAAATAAAGGAAAGTAAAGCTGAAAATATAACAGTAAATTACTCAGAATTAAAATAAAAAGAGTTTATTTTATAAAGTCCGAAATTATTATAACTTTTAAAAAAAGCTGAAAATAAAGCTTAAAATATTACAACTTACAGAACTTGGAATACTTGAAAGCTACTACCAGTTCCTTGTCAGAGAGCTGGGGAGTCCTAACAGTTCTTAAGGAAGCTGCTGGAGTTCGAATAATTCTACTCAGCTCTGCTCCTCTATTTATAGAAAAAAAATTGCTTTTGGAAAAGCACTTTTGGAAAAGTTGCCAAACAGCTTATGGAAAAGCTTCCAAACAGCTTTTGGAAAAGCTGAAAATCAGCTTGTGGGACAACTGGCTATTGGACAGCTTGACATGTGGCAGTTTTTGATGAGCTTGCAGCTGATTTGGTGGCTGGATAATGATGGCGGGTCAGGGCTGGCAGCTGGCGGATTGGGCTATCAGCTGGCGGGTTGGCGGGTTGCGGGTCCTGGCAGGTTGCGGGCTGCAGGTTGAGTAGCGGGTCGAGCTGGCAGCTGGCGAGTCGGGCTGGCAGCTGGCGGGTTGGCGGGTTGCGGGTCCTGGCGGGTTGCGAGTTGCAGGTTGAGTAGCGGTTTGGCGGGTTGCGGGTCCTGACGGGTTTCAGGTTGTAGGGTTGGGATTAAATTGGCGCAAAAATATAGTAGCCGGATTCAAACTCGCAACCTCCTGAATCTCAACATATCTCCCACTCCACTTGGCCACTTGGACTTGATTACTTATATCCTGAATATAATATATATAATACATAGCAAACAGATTTAACATACAAAAATTCCTATAATGTTATACCATCTAAAATATAATTATAGTATTTATAATATAATAAAAAAACATTCTTAAAATATTACTTTATATTATATATTCTTAATAGAAAATTATTTTATTAAACAATAATATACATAATATCACTATTATAATAATACTTAAATATTAATAATTTATAATAATACTACTTATTAAAATAATACTTTAAAACTAATACTTAACATATTATACTATTTATTATAATTTATAAGAAGATTGTAATTAATTTATGTACATTATATTAACTCTTTTTATTTACATTATTATTATTATTGTAATTATATATAGATTATTAGATCTTATATATATTTGTGAAAATAACATGATGGTTCAGCTTCGCTAAGGTTGTCCAAACTGTTCGGACCGTGAACATTATCACAAAACATAATATAGTAGATTAAAGTGATGGTTAAAAAATGAAAAATAAACTACTTGGAGAATAAAACTAAAAACAAACCATTTATTTAAGTTTTGACAAAAAGTATTACAACCTTGAATTAGAAATGATATTAAAACATAGAGCAAAACATGTATAAATAACCACTAGTCAAATACCTCCATACTTATGTTTTGCTATTCCAGAACAAAAGTAGGAGTTGCGTAAATGAACAATTTATCATAAATTTTATTTACTATCAATTTAATTCTTCAAGACAAAATAGGTATAAAAATACGGTGAATAAAGAGTTTAATGCTATCGGATATATTTCATTGATACCAGAGTTAGAATTTATAGCCATCAAAAGTTTTGGTAAACAAATTGTAAGCACATATTAAAATCAGATATAACAAGGATAGATTGGCTTTATGACTACTATATCTTGCATGAGATATGTTGAAAGATTACAACCAATTAATTATGCTCTCTTAAAATTTTAAGCAAAATTAATTCAATTTGTAGTGGTTTTACGGGATATAAACTTTGTGGTTTTACCCATACAGAGGCTTGAATGTAGGAGGTGATGAATTTTATCTTCTAACCCTTTTTTTTCATATTCATGCATTGTTATAACTATTGTAAAAAAATATTTTCCAAAAAAGCAAAAAAACCCTTTACAGAAGTGAACATTGAATTAATCCAATGCATATGTTTAGGAGCATATACTCCATTTCATATGTTCTTTTAAAATTTATTAGATGCCTATGTTTACGGAATTTTTATTTATTTTTATTCCCATGGACATAAGATCTTTTCTTTTCTAGGAGCACATACTCCTAGATGCTTGCGTGCGTAAAGAAATATGCCAAGCGAAATAGTAGGTAGGGTTGTAAAAATAATTTTGATAAAAGATTTTGAGAGAAATGGTAATAGCTTGATATTTTCTATATTGTAATAAGATTGAAGTAATGATAATTACAGTCTACAATTGTTTGGTGAACATAATATGTTTTGCTTCTATTGTATATATATGTATTTTGATATGTTAAAGCAGGCTTGCTAAAAAACTAACTCCGATTGTAATGAAATTTTACAAGGTAGGATTTACAAGTTTATTCCGGATATTTATATCTATGTAGTTATGAGAGGGAGTAGTAAATTTGAAAATTGAATAATTTGGATTTTTTGATCAACTCAGATTTTTGGAATATATTTACATAGTATGGTTTTGAAAATTTTGACTTGTTTTGGATGAGTACTAAAATAAACAATACTTTTATTTAAAACATAAGATATATCATAAAAGTGAAAAAAAATTGCAGCTAAAAGCACCGCCATACTTATGTTTGGAATATGTATGATGTGAAAAATATGTACAGAATATACAAAAGCACAAAAGATGAAAATATATAAAGGAATTTATATTTCGAGGTTTTGGAGTAGTGTTAGGGTTTCAGGTTCTTTTTGAAAAGGGTCCCCAGTAAAATATAGTTTTAAACGGTGCCCGTTTACTTTGAAAGTTCCTATTTCAGGGTGAGAAATAAGAACGGTTCTATATGGCCAGGTTTGTTTAACAGTATAAGGTCCGGTCCATCAGGATTTTAATTTTCCTGGAAATAATTTAAGGCGTGAGTTATATAGTAGGACAAGATCACCTGGTGAAAAAGCTTTTTGAAATTTAATTTTCCTATCATGATAAAACTTAGATCTCTCTTTATAAAATTTATTATTTTCATAGGCGTTTGCACGCCATTCCTCAAGTTCATTGAGTTGAAATTTACGTTGTTCGGCGGCTAAGTTTGTATCTAAGTTAAGAAATTTTAACGCCCAGTATGCGCGATGTTCTAATTCTACAGGTAGGTGACATGCTTTTCCATATACTAAACGATAAGGGGTACAACCGATCGTAGTTTTGAATGTTGTACGGTAGGCCCAAAGTTCATCATCTAATTTGAGGGACCAATCTTTTCGATTGGTATCTATAGTCTTTTCTAATATGCACTTTAATTCTCTATTGACTACCTCCACTTGGCCGCTTCTTTGGGGGTGATAAGCAGTAGAGAGTTTATGAGTAACTCCATATTTGGCTAACACTTTAGCCATCTGGGTGTTACAAAAATGAGTACCTCTGTCGCTAACTATAGCCCTAGGCGTGCCAAAACGTGAAAATAAGGTTTTCAGAAATTTAATGACGACTCTCGAGTCAGCGGTGGGCAAAGCTTGCGCTTCATCCCATCGTGAAATATAATCGACCGCTACTAAGTTATAACGATTTTTAAAAGAAGGAGGTAAAGGGCTTACAAAATCTATGCCCCACAGATCAAAAATTTCACATTCTAAGTAAAAGTTTTGGGGAGTTTTGTCCCGACGGGAAATGTTACCTGACTGTTGGCAACGGTTGCAAACGCTTACGAATTTTTGAGCGTCCTTGAATAAAGTAGGCCAAAAGAATCCTGCTTAAAGAGCTTTACGTGTAGTCCGGTTGGATTGATAATGTCCGCCGGTTGGTCCTTCGTGGCAGTGCCGTAGTATTTTTAGTCCTTCCTCGTTCGAAATACAACTTCGAATTACTTGGTCGGCACAGACTCGGAATAAATACGAGTCTTCCCAAAAGTAGTTTTTCAAGTCAGAATAGAATTTCTTCTTTTATTGAATTGTAAAAGCTTTTGGAAGGACTCAGGCTACTAAATTGTTAGCCAAGTCTGCGAACCAAGGAGTAGAAGAGTTTGCTACCTTTTCGAGGGCGAGGAGACTTTCTTCAGGGAATTTATCTTCGATGTCAGCTTCCACGAGTGTATCTGTTACAGCATTCTCTAGTCGAGAAAGATGATCAGTTGCTAAATCCTCTGCGCCTTTCTTATCTCAGATCTCTAAATCAAATTCTTGTAATAAGAGAATCCAACATAATAAACGGGGTTTTGCATCTGCCTTTGTTAGTAAATATTTTAAAGCAGAATGATCCATAAAAACTATTACTTTCGATAGTGTAATATAAGATCTAAACTTATCAAATGCAAATACAATCGCCAGTAGTTCCTTTTCCGTGGTCGTGTAATTGGTTTGTGTAGATGTGAGAGTTTTACTTGCATAATAAATAGGATGAAAATATTTGTCTACTCGTTGTCCTAAGACAGCTCCTACCGCATAATCACTCGCATCACACAAGATCTCAAAAGGGAAGGACCAGTCTTGGGCTACTAAAATATGAGAGTTGATAAGTTTATCTTTAATAATATTGAATGCTACTAAGAATTCATTATCGAATATAAATGGGGCTTCTTTTTCTAATAAATGAGTTAACGGTTTTGTTATTTTAGAGAAATTTTGAATGAACCGTCTATAGAAACCTGCATGGCCTAAGAAACTTCGAATAGATTTTACATTTGTTGGAGGAGGAAGTTTTTCAATTATTTCTATTTTGGCCTTATCAACCTCGATTCACTAGGAAGAAATTTTATGACCGAGAACTAAACCTTCGCGAACAATAAAGTGGCATTTCTCCCAGTTTAACACTAAATTCGTGTCTTCACAGCGTTAAAGAACACGAGCGAGGTTATCTAAACATGTATGGAATGAGTCTCCAAAAACGGTGAAATCATCCATAAATACTTCTATAACGTCCTCTACTAACTTGCCGAAAATAACTAGCATACATCTTTGAAATATAGCTGGCGCATTACAAAGTCCAAACGGCATTCACATATAGGCGAAAGTACCAAAGGGGCAAGTGAATGCAGTTTTCTCTTGGTCTTCAGGGGCTATAGGAATTTGTAAATACCTCGAATAACCATCGAGAAAACAATAATATGAGTGACCCGAGAGTCGCTCTAATATTTTATCAATAAACGGTAGTGGAAAGTGATCTTTACGGGTGACATCATTTAATTTTCGATAGTCGATGCACATCCTCCAACCCGTAACAGTACGTGTTGGAATTAGTTCATTATTAGCGTTTGGCACTACCGTTATACCGCCCTTTTTAGGGACGACTTGTATGGGACTAACCCATGTGCTATCTGAGATTGGATAGATAATTCATGCGTCTAATAATTTCATTACTTCAGCTTTTATGACATCCTTCATATTAAGATTTTAACGTCGTTGGGGCTGGATAGATTTACGAGGGTTATCTTCCAAAAATATTTTATATGTACAAAAAGATGGGTTGAGTCCTTGGATATCAGAAATTTGCCATGCTAATGCATGGCGATGTTGTTTTAACACTTCTATTAATTCATACGTTTTTTTTATCATTTAATTCGGCAGAAATGATAACAGGGAGTTTAGATTCGGCTTCAAGGAAAACGTATTTTAAATGTGCGGGAAGTGTTTTCAGCTCGAGGGTTGGTGGTTTTTCATATGAAGTTGGCGTTTTTAGAGTTGTAGAAGTTAAGGATATAAAAGGTTCTAAAGGGTCATCGGTAGGCATTTCTTGTGAAAGGGGTAAGTCTGACAAGTCCGATTCTTCTATAGTTATTGAAAATAAATTAGAATAGGGAAAACCATTTTCCTTAGAAGAGGATTCTGCAAGATAGCAGGAATCATCATTTATTAAAGAGTTTTTCATAGAGGGATCTATAACGATAGTAACATCGTCATCTCCTACTCGTAAGAGAAGTCTACCATTACTACGCCTATTATTGCGTGAGAGGTTGCGAGAAAAGGACGATCAAGAATTATGGGAACATCGACGTCTTCCTCTATGTCAAGTATAACAAAGTCTACCGGGAAGATAAACTTGTCTATTTTGACCAGAACATCCTCTACTATCCCTATTGGATATTTAATAGAACGATCTGCTAACTGGATGCTCATTTTAGTTGGGCTGGGGTTACCTAATCCTAGTTTTTGAAAGAGCAAGTAGGGCATTAAATTTATGCTAGCACCTAAATCTGCTAACGCATCTTTTATTAATAGATTACCGAAAAGACACGGGATGGAAAATCGTCCTGGATCGTTTAATTTTGGGGGTAATTTATGTAATAAAACGGCTGAACATTCGGCGTTAAGAAAAACTCTCGAAATATCTTCGAGCTTCTTTTGATTTGAAAGTAACGCTTTTAAATATTTTGGGTATTTAGGCATCTGTGCAATTGCCTCACAGAAAGGTATATTTATTTGAATTTGTTTTAGCATTTTTAGAAAAATTTTATATTGTTCATCTTCTCGCACATCTTTTAATTTAGATGGATAAGGTAAAACAACATGTGGGGAAGAAATTTGCGGGGGTTGAGGAGGCAAAGACGTAACAGGAAGTGGTGTAGGAGGGCTAACCTTAGCTTCTTTTTCTACCCTAACGGGTGGTGGTAACTCCCTGCCACTTCGTAGTTTGATGGCTTGTCAACTTGATGGGTTACTGGAATGGCCAGGATCCCGCGGATTTGGTTTCGTATTTCCTGGCAAATTACAAGGTTGGCGTTCCGATAGCATTTTTGCTATTTGTCCAATTTGTGTTTCTAAGTTTTTAATTGATCCGGTCAGGTTCTGGATATTGGACTAATTAATACTGACATATTTCGTGAATATGTATTCTATCGGGGCTGGCCTAAATTGGTTCGGTTGTGGTGGTGGTGTTTGTGGTTGTGGGGGTTGCGGTGCAAATCCACTTGGATTTGCAGTCGTAGGGCATTGAGCATTATTGGGGTTGCTCCACGAAAAATTATGATGGTTCCTATATCCTGGATTATAAGAATTATTATTTGAGTTAACATTAGGATTATATGAAGGTCTATAAGAGTTCCCCATATAATCGATTTCTTCAATTACGTTATTATTCGGATTCCAAGTAGTTGTGGCGGAGGAAGCAGATATTCCAGCCAATTGTTTAGTTAAATTTTCTACTTGGAGTGCTAAAGTAGAAGAAGTGTCGAGCTCATAAATTCCAGCTTGTTTAGGGCGTGACCTTGGCAAGTTCCACTGGTACGCTTTCATGGCCATTTCCTCAAAGAGTGTTTGAGCGGCCTGAGGGGTTTTGTTATTGAGCGTGCCCCCAGCGGCAGCATTAATAGCTTGTCTGGTTTGAATATTCAAACCATTATAAAATATTTGTACTGGAGCCAATTTGGAAGTGCATGATATGGACACCGACGTAGATATTCCTTAAAACGTTCCCAAGTCTCATAAAGAGACTCAGACTCGCCTTGCACAAAGGAAGAAATATCTGCACGTAGACGTGCGGTTTTTGCAGGTGGAAAATACTTTATAAGGAATTTTTTGGTCATTTCAGCCCAAGTGGTAATAGATCCTCTAGGGATAGAACCTAGCCACTGTTTAGCTTTCGTTCGTAACGAAAAAGGAAATAAGAGAAGACGGATGGCATCATCAGTGATGTCATTTATCTTTAATGTGTCGCATATTTCTAAGAAGTTTGACAAATGCGTGTTTGGATCTTCGTCGGGCAATCCATCGAATTGAACAGAATTTTGAATCATTTAGATTATACTCGATTTAATCTTGAAGTTATTATTAGCAATTGGTGGACGAACGATACTAGACCCGGTGTCATCTAAATTAGGTAGTGCATAATAAGACATGTTCCTTTGGGGGACCACCTCTGGCATTTGTTGTTGCTCTGCTGCCATGTCTTGTACGTGTGTGGTGCCTACGGTCTCTTCCAGATTTAAGACAAGCTCTTAATTCAGATATCGGAGGCTCCTGTGAAAGGTGCGATCGATTTCAGGATCAAGTTCAAGAGTTAAATCAGATGGAGTTCAGCGGGTCATACAGTAAACAAAAGACTTTTTGTATAAAAACAAAAATAGGGAAAAAAACTAAGTTAAAAATAAATACAAACACACGAAAAGATGTAAAACGGAAAATAACTAAAAACAGGTTTTTTATATAAAACAAGTTTTCTATAAAAGAAGTTTTATAATAAAAGCAGGTTTTTTATTATAAACTACTTTTTATTTTTTCAAGTTTTATATAAAATACGTTAAAATAGTAGGTTAGGTTTTTTTGTTTTTTTATTTGTTTGTAGTTAATAAACTTGTTAATAAAAAGTTAGGTTTTATAAAAATAAAGTTTTTAATTCAGGGAATTTTATGTATGTTTTATTTTTATAAAAACTAAGGTTTTTAAATAACAAGAAAAAGAAAAGATAAAATTAATAGCATTCGTTTATTTTCAAATATTAACACATATAAACTAATCCGCGGCAACGGCGCCAAGAAACTTGATAAGTAAAGTTTGTTTTAAAGAAGATAGATTTGGTGTTATATAATCTTTTACGTATATAAGACTATCTCTTTTTTACTTACTTATATCCGGTGGATTAAGGCAAGAGTACCTATCGCAGAGGAGTATAGTGCTAAGTGTTCTTAGCCTATTCTCAGGATGGGGGCGGTATAAAGTACAGAAAATAATATCTACCTATCTATCTTAATCCAGGACTTAAGCTTTCGCTTCGCCTTTCATTCAGGATAGGGTAGTAAAATCTAAAATTTTGCAGAGCTTCCGCACAATCTTAATCCAGGTCATAGGCTTTCGCCTCGCCCTTCATTAGGGATAGTTTGAAATAATAAAGTTTTGAAAATAGGGTTGAAAGCAATTTCACGCTATCTTAATCCAGGACATAAGCAGAGCTTCGCCTTTCATTCGGGATAGTATGAGAAAATAAAGGAAAGTAAAGCTGAAAATAAAACAGTAAATTACTCAGAATTTAAATTAGAAGAGTTTATTTTATAAAGCCCGAAATTATTACAACTTTCAAAAAAAGCTGAAAATATTACAACTTACAGAACTTGGAATACTTGAAAGCTACTACCAGTTCCTTGTCAGAGAGCTGGGGAGTCCTAACAGTTCTTAAGGAAGCTGCTGGAGTTCAAATAATTCTACTCAGCTCTGCCCCTCTAACTATAGAAAAAAATATTGCTTTCTAAAAAGCCCTTTTGGAAAAGTTGCCAAACAACTTATTGAAAAGCTGCCAAACAGCTTTTGGAAAAGCTGAAAATACGCTTGGGGGACAGCTAGCTATTGGACAGCTTGACATGTGGCAGTTTTTGATGAGCTAGCAGCTGATTTGGTGGCTTGATAAGTGTAACACCCCGAAACTCAAAAGAGGGACGGGTGATGCTTTAAGCCAAGTTTGATTTTTGGAGCACGTGTCACGGGAGAGTCACGGGCGTGTCACGGGTGTGTCACGGGCGTGTCACGGGCATGACACAGGCGTGTTCGGCCTCGGGTCGTGCGGTCGACGCTTTGGCGGTCGACGCTAGTCGAGTTGTAGAACACGACCTAGGACACGGGTGTGTCCCAGGCCGTGTCACTCTAGAGATTCTGCAAGTGTGGTACACGGGCCGTGACATGGGCATAAACACGGGCGTGTCAAATTTGACACGGGCGTGTCCGATGCTGTGTCACAAGGCCGTGTACCTCTCTGACTGCGAAATGTTGGTCGATTGCACACGGGGGGCGTGACACGGGTCCCGACACGGGCATGTCGCAGGTGACACGGGCGTGTCGGAGGCTATGTCAAAGGCCGTGTGCTGGTTTTTCGACTCAATCAAGACGGCGAGTGGGTAACACGGCCTGGCACACGGCCGTGTTACAACCCGTGTTCGGCCCGGTTTTTCTATTTTGGGTTCCGATCGTGGACGTTCGTTCTTTTCTTTGGAAGATCCAACGGTGGGGAGCCTCCCTGGGTGGTTTAAGGCCGGGAATAGGGTTTCAAACACTCATTTTCCATTTGGCTTTATCTCTCTTGATTCTAGAGAGAAGGGAGAGCAAGGAGGAGGAAGGAGGCTAAGTTCCGGCTGCTGCCGAAGCCTCGGAGGTCCGTTTCGTGAGCGGAGTTCAGATCCGCGAAGGTGGGAGCGTTGCGGTGGTGTTCAACCGAGCAAATCTTCTCCATGGCTAGGAAGAGGGGACGAAAGGTAATGATACTTCTCCTCTCGGTTTTTAGGATTTAGGATGCATGAATAGCAACCCCTTCCTTTCGTATTTTGAGCACTGAATCTCTCAAATGAGAGGGATTCGTGTAGCCTAGGTTCAAGAGGAACCTCCGGGTTGAGTATGTTCATCCCGGCATGCTTTGCATTAGAGATCCGCTCCGTTAGCGGATTAGGCATTGTGGGTGAAGCCGTGGTCGCGACCGTTAGTCCGACCCGGTGATGTTGCATAGCGAGATGTGAGGTTTCGGTAGAAATCCGTTGCGGCATTACGCCGTTGTGATGCGTTTTCCCTCTTACATTTAAGTGAGTACTCGTGGTCGGAACCGGACAAGGTTAGCTCCGTGTTGTGCGGTAGATGGTTTCCTTGGAGCACGGGAAAGACACAATGCGAATGGTGATTGGGGGGGGGGAACCTTTGTTTGTGCTGTGCAAAGGCGCGGCTATGTCTCCGTGGTCGGCTGGCTATCCCGTGACGCGCAAGTCATGTGGGGGAAGTGTCCCGGCGAGACTAGCCCCTTGTGTGGACTGACGAGAATGTCGAGCGGAGGGCAAGACCGGGCATTGAGGCCATGAGCGGGTGGGGTCCAGCAAGACTTCTTAGAATCGGTCAGTGTGAGACGGAACCCTGACGTGCGAAGTCAGAATGTGCGGGCAAGCCCGGGTATTTGACCCTTGTGCGGGTGGGGCCTTTGCGAGGTTCCGTGTGACGGCGTGTGTGCCGTTAGGGACATGGTGGTCCCCTTGTGTTTGCGGCTTTAAGCCAATGGGGAAATGGAAGTACCCAGTGTTTGATGTTGTGCTAGATGCATACGAGCTAGGGTGTCTTGGGTGAAACCCGGGTTGCATTCATGTTGCATAGTTGGCCCCCTTTTCACTTTGTACAAAACATAGAAAACATGTATGCTGTATAAGACATCCAAGCCTGTTTTACCGCCTTAATATATATGCTCTTTTGGTATACGAAGTGCTAACTTGCAGGTGGAGTGGTACCCCGGGGTCTGTTAGGGACGGCCGGGAGGAGATGTGTTTGTTACACAGTAGAGGTCAGCCTTTGCTGACCCACGTTACTTCAAATCCTTACAGGGCAAGGATCTCATGTAGGAGCTAGCGCGCTGGGCGAAAAGCCCTAAGCCTCATGAAGTGTTGTTGTGCTTGGATTTTCCTTTCGTGTTTGCTACCCTTGTTATGTTTATGTCCGGCTTGCATGCCGAGCTAGCCTAGGAGTGCTTCGCACATTTATATTTTTTGGACTATTTTGTGTAAGGCCTTAAGGCCATTTGATACTCTACCGTTAGTGGATAACTTATGTTTGTTAGTTTTCTGTTTCTGCTGTGTTTGTCTAGAGTTTTGAGATTGGGTAGTTTTCATATCATCTTTTAATACTAAAGCTGTGGCGTCTGTATGTTGTGGGGCCCCGGCCGGACCCATATTATATGGTCTTTACAGGGGAGGTGTTACAATTTGGTATCAGAGGGAGGTTAGCGTTCCAATGAGAAGTTTCGCGGTCGAAAGTATAAGTCGAGTCGCGTATAAGAAGTTATCCACATAGGAGTATCGCAGGACCATGAGTGTCCTTGTGTTCGAGTCTTGCGATTAGAGACTGATTTGTATTTTCTTGCTTGTGTTTAGAGTGCAAGCAACGAGGCTGGGACCTCGAGGCCAAGAGAAGATCTCTCAGCAAGTAGTGCGATTGCGCAAGGTCCGTTAGGGATGGGGGTCACACCGGCCGACTTCTGCCTTATGCTTGCAGAAGTGATGGTGGCGGCCCAAGCTGCAGCGATAACTCAGGTAGCAGCTCCCGTTGCTCAGGTAGCAGCTCCCGTTGCTCAGGTAGCAACTCCTGCTACCCCGGTCACGGCAGCGACCGTATAGGTTGAGGAGGCTAGGCGGGCGGAGCCGCAGGCCGAGAGAGTGGTTATCGGGCAGGGGGACTGGCAGATAAAGTACTTTCTGAGCTTCCACCCTCCAACCTTCAATGGAATCGGCACGCCCACAAATGCAGAGGATTGGTGGGCTAGAATTCAGGAGCTTCTGAGGGTGGCAGAGGCCCCCGAAGAGAAAAAGGCAGAGTTCGCAGCCTTTATGTTGGAGGGAGATGCCAAGTTATGGTGGCTGAGCCACAGTGGCCGGCAATTTCTAGGACGCACACCGTCCATTGAGGAATTTGGGAATGCCTTCCTGAAGAAGTACATTCCCGCCTCAACGAGGTTAGCCCTCTAGAGGCAGTTCCTACATCTGGTGCAGCGAGACAAGTCAGTGGATGAGTATGTTCAGGAATTTACTCGCTTGGGTCGTTATGCAGGGACGACCATGGCAGACGATGAAGAGAGGGATAATCTCTTCTATCATGGATTGAGGGAGAATCTAAGACAACCCCTCATATCGATGAAACGTGCAGGTTTCAACGAATTGGTGGAGGCGGCCCGAATTTTGGAGAGTGATATGGAGCGATCCCAGCATCGCAAGGGTTTCACACCCAAGCAGGGGGAGGAGAAGAAGTCTGCTCAGTCCCATGGAAAGACGGAAGGGAGCCGATGGAAGAAGAAGCCTTCCCCATATAAGACGGGCGAGAAAAGTAATTGGACGTCCGGAGGGTCACGCTCTAAGGGACCGCAGACGTGTTACAATTTTCGCAAGCCAGGCCACATAACAAGATTTTGTACCCAAGGGGGCGCTGAGCAAGAGCCAAGGCAGGAGCAGACCGTACGCTCCGGACCCAGTGCAGCAGAGAAGGGGAAAATGGCGAAGTCGAGTGCTTCCCGGTTTCAACCAGTACAGCCGAGGGCTTATAACCTTGGGCAGCAGGAAGTAATCCGCCAAATCGACGTGGTGACAGGTATGAGACCTGCATCATAGTTTCTTCCTTTCAAGCCTTTTTATGTTTGTTGCATGTGTGTAGGCTTTGTAGTGGTATCTGGGTACCCCGCTAGAGTACTTTTTGATACGGGAGCGTCGCACTCCTTCCTTACGGAAAGTTTCACCCGGAGGATTGGAGTTGAGTCCTTTGCAACGGACTCAGAGTTGAAAGTGCGCATGCCCAATGGGTCGTCTATGACAACCAGGGATAAAGGGCGGATTTGTTGGAGTCTAGAGGGAGTCGACTTCATATTGGTAGTGGCGATCTTGCCGTTGTCCGAGTTCGATGTGATTTTGGGGATGGATTGGCTAGCGGAGCAGCGTGCCAGTATCGACTGTTTGTCCAAGGTGGTAACCCTGAGGGGCGTGGGGCAAGCAGAAGTCATGTTTGAGGGCCTGCATGGAGTGGCTTGTTCCCTAGTTTCGGCACTTCAACTGGTGCGAGCTGTTAACCAGGGAGGTATAGCTCTTGTAGCGTTGTTGGAGGTTAGCCTTTCCAGGCTGTCTCTTGGAGAAGTGCCCGTGGTGGCGGAGTTTGGAGATGTTTTCCCTGAGGAGCTACCAGGAGCACCTCCTCGGCGGGAGATTGATTTCTCCATCGAGTTAGTGCCCGAGGCTAGACCGGTGTCACGACCACCCTTTAGGATGGCACCAAAGGAGTTGACCGAGCTCAAGGTTCAGTTGCAGGAGCTTTTGGAGCAAGGGTATATCAGTCCCAGCTCTTCACCGTGGAGTGCGCCGGTGTTATTTGTAAAGAAGAAGGACGGTAGCATGCGTCTGTGCATAGACTACCGAGAGTTGAACAAATTGACTGTCAAGAATAAGTATCTGATTCCCCGGATAGACGATCTCTTCGACCAGTTGGTGGGGTCGGTGGTGTACTCCAAGTTGGACCTGAACTCCAGATATTATCAATTGCGGATTCGTGACGAAGACATACCTAAGACCGCGTTTGGTACGAGGTATGGTCATTTCGAGTTCTCGGTGATGCCGTTCGGGCTGACGAACGCGCCGTCCGTGTTCATGGACTTGATGAACCGAGTGTTTCGCGAATATTTGGACTGGTTCGTAGTCGTTTTTATCGATGACATATTGGTGTATTCCAAGTCGGAGGAGGAGCACGAGTCACACTTGCGGACAGTGTTGCAAGTATTGAGAGAGAATCAGCTTTATGCGAAGTTCTCCAAGTGCGAGTTTTGGTTGGAGAAAGTAGAATTTCTAGGCCATGTGATTAGTGGGGATGGGGTGGCGGTAGATCCAACGAAAGTAGAAGCCATCAGAGAGTGGCCAGTTTTGAGGACCGTGGCGGAAGTACGAAGTTTTCTTAGACTAGCCGGGTAGTACCGAAGGTTTGTGGAAAACTTTTCGCAGATAGCTCTACCCCTCACTTCACTAACTCGTAAGGATCAGAAATTTGTATGGACTCAAGAGTGCAATGAGGCATTTGAAACCCTGAAGGAAAGGCTAATGACGGCGCTGATCCTAAGTCTACCAAAGGGGACCGAAGGATTCCAGATTTTCAGCGACGCATCCGGATGTGGTTTAGGATGTGTGTTGGTGCAGTATGGGGGTGTGATAGCCTTTGGGTCGAGGCAGCTGAAGCCCCACGAGAGAAATTACCCCGTCCATGATTTGGAGTTGGCGTCGGTAATTTTTGCTTTGAAGTTGTGGAGTCACTTCGTTTATGGTGCAAAGGTGGAGATCTTCACGGACCACAAGAGTCTGAAGTATCTCCTAGATCAGAAGGACCTAAATATGCGGCAGCGCAGGTGGGTCGAGTTCCTTGGGGACTACGAGGTGGCGATCCAGTACACGCCAGGGAAAGCCAATGTGGTGGCAGATGCTTTGAGTAGGAAATACTCGGGGCAAGGAAATTGGATTGAAGCTTATGATGAGCTGTTAAGGCGGGACTGGGAGTCCCTTGGTTTGGAATGTGTGGCAAGAGGCGAGTCTAGCGTGGCTCGACTAAATTGGATTGAGATGCAGAGTGACTTATGCGATCGTATTCGGGAAGCGACCCGTGTAGATGCGGAGTTCCAACCATTCGTGGAGGAATCTCTAAAGGGCGAGGGTAGCGCCTGGGAGATGGTTGATGGAATTCTGAGGAAGGGCGGAAGGATTTGTGTACCGCAGTTCGGCAAGCTCCGTGAGGAGTTGATGTTTGAGGCCCACTTCACTAAGTACTCCATTCACCCGGGCAGTACAAAGATGTACTTGGATTTGAAGAAGTCCTATTGGTGGCCTGGGATGAAGCGGGACGTAGCTTTGTGTGTGAGTCGGTGCCAAACTTGTGCCTTAGTGAAGGCCGAGTGTCAGAAGCCGGGAGGGTTCTTGAAGCCTCTTCCAATCCCCGAATGGAAATTTGATGACATCTCCATGGATTTTGTGCATGGGTTGCTTAGATCGCAGCAGGGTAATGATGTCATTTGGGTGATTGTGGACTGCTTGACCAAAGTGGCACATTTCATCCCAAACCGGAAGGAGGACGGTGTGGAAAAGTTGGTGGAGTTGTACGTCCGCAATATTGTACGACTCCATGGGATTCCGAAGAGTATAGTCAGCGACCGGGACGGACGTTTCACGTCTAAGGATTGGCGATTGGTGCAGAAGAGCTTGGGCATAAAACTCAAGTTCAGTACGGCTTTTCATCCTCAAACCGTTGGGCAAACTGAGAGAACGAACCGTACTTTGGAAGATATGCTAAGGATGTGTACTCTCGACTTCGGAAAGAAGTGGGAGGATCACCTCTTCATGGTGGAGTTTGCGTATAACAATAGTTACCAAGCTAGTATCAAGATGGCGCCATACGAAGCTCTGTATGGGAGGCGGTATCGAACACCGATGTCTTGGACAGAGGCGGGAGACACCAAGCTTTTGGGGAAAGAAGTGGTAGCCGACGCTAGTGATCTAGTGCGGACCATCCAAGAGCACATGAAGGTAGCTCAAGATCGGCAGTCGAAGTATTTCAATGCTCGCCACAAGCATGTGGAATTCGCTGTGGGCGACTGGGTGTATCTTAAGATCACTGACCATATCGCGCACGACCACTGGTCGTGCGCCAGGGATCGTGCGCGCTGTTTATTTCTGCTTTCTATAAATAGCGCAGGTTTCGCCCTATTCGGGAGATCGATCGAGATCCGCGATTTTCCGCCGTTCTTCGTCTCGGACGAGGGTTTCCTCCGTCCCCCTTCATCCTCCACCTTAGGGAGGGTCTCCGGGCAAGCTTTCAACGCCAAATCAACGCCGGAGCATCCTCTCGGCCTCCTCCTTCATCCTAGAGCTTCAAGCGGAGTTTTGACCTAGCTTTCTCCATCAAGTTAGGAGGAGCTGGAGCCGCAATCTACGGGTCATTTCAACGAAGAAGACGGGTCCATTGGGAGTGAGTGACAGCCTCCTCTACCCCGGACGCAGTTGAGGACCGAGCTTGGACTCGGATTGACAACCCGGGATTCCAACCGTGAACCCTCAATAAGGCTTCGGATTCAGTCGATTCGCACACCTCTTCCTCTTGTATTTGATAGCTTAGTTTAACTCTTTGTATTGATGAAGTACATTTTATTGTAGTTAATGATCTTGCACTTTTTCATGTCTATGTGGTTTGTGTGATTTCATTATTATTGTTTGAGGTGCGCCTTATTACTCCACCATCCATCCACCCTTGCCGCACTAGCAATTGCTAGTGGCGTGCGTTGCGAAGAGGTGCCCACGACCCTCATTCCGCCATTCTCACCACCTCATCCGCTAGCCTACTCTTCCATCCGCCAAGCGATTCGGTGCATAGCGGCCCGTGTAGTTTCCATCCCGCCTGGCGAAGCAGTGCATAGCGGCCTGCATAGTAGGATTTCCGCCGTTCTCTCCACCTCATACGCTTGCCTACTCGCCCATCCGCCTAGCGATTCGGTGCATTGCGGCCCGACTAGTCTTCCATCCCGCCTGGCGAAGCTTTGCATAGCGGCATTGCATAGGAGTAGTTTGTAGCATTTACTTTCTGTTTCCGCAACCATCTAAACCCCCATCGTTACCTTCTCCCCGAGGACTTCAATCTCAAGTCCTCCTCGACATTAACTCATCCCTTACTGTGTTCCTCAAGAGACCGACACTCGGGGATTTATTCCCAAACTTTATTACTTGTGCGACCGGTGCGCTTGCCGTAATCCACGCATCAAGTTTTTGGCGCCGTTGCCGGGGAACACAGTCGTTTGAGTTTTTGTAGAGGTAGATGCGAGATAGTCGTCCTTGTCCATTTGTTCATACCCTGTTTTGTCTTTATTTTAGTTTTTGAAATTGTTTACTTTATTTTTCCTGTCCCTTCCTTGTTTTCTCTTTTTTTTAATATTGCAGATCCGAGTTGTTTTATTCTTGTGTGTAGTAATTTCCGGTAAATATTTCTGTTCGCGATGGATTCTGCTGCCGAGAGTCGTATTATTGACACTTTGCGGAGATGCATCGATGTCATAGCTGTTTCTAATGCCGAGCACTGTTTTCGGTGTATTCTATGTCAAGGTGTGGGCCATATGTTGAAGGATTGCCCTCGCTTGTGCAAGCCTTCTACCTCTGTGGACGCATCCGCAGCAGTCCCCTGTTCGCGGGAGACTACTGTGGATGGGCCTATCAGGGTGTTGCTTGGCCCATACACTAACATGGCGCACCTTGCTCGATCTTTGCCCGTTGAGATTACAGAAGAATCTCTCGCCGCATATAGTTCCTTCATGGGTTCCTCAACCCCTTTTTACGAGCTTCCTTTGAGTGATCATCCTCACTCGGATGTTAGCCCGCAAGGAGTGGATCGGGAACTCATGGACGATCCTGTATGGGATGATGAGAGTGTTCCGGTCGTCGACGGGGTGGCATCTGCGGATGATGTTGCGAAGGGGCCTGCGCATTCTATGCCTGATTTTGTGAGCAGCTTTGCCCCTACGCAGTATTTGCTGGAGTTTTCTACTCCTTTTTCTTGTGAGTCGGCTGATGATGCCGTATTTGTGGATGATTCGGTGCCTGAGGTTGCGCCGAAGTGGGATGAGGATTCTACTATCTCTGACGGAGAATGTGGATCTTCGGACCACTATGACGCACCCCGGTGGGACGAGGAGTATTACCTTTCGGATGCGGAGGTTTGCACCTCCCTATCTGACAAGGCGATCCCCCTTTCCACCGCGGACTTCGAGTTCTCGGATTCTCCCCAATACGACTCATATGACACTGACGATGATCATTGTTTGGATCCTGCTGGGGGTGATACCGGGATCACTCCCACGATTTCTGATTATTTGTGTCCTTCTTCTCTTTTATTCCTTGATCCCCCTTCCATATCTGAGCCTGTGCGGGTTGATTCTCCGCTGGTGTGCTGGGATGACGATGAGCCTTGTGCTCAAGCCGTTGACTCCTACGCGCCTGTGTGGGATGACCCCTTGCTAGGCAAGGATATTTTTTGTGGTGAGATGAGTGAGGACCAGTGCTTCTCCTCATCTTACTTCCTATTTCCTCTACCTGTGCGTCGCAGGTATTATTACTCAGGTAGAGGGGTAACTGCTCTTTCTCCGTATCGGTACTTGCTACCGCAACGGATAATGGAACAGTTACCTGTTCATCTTCTCTTCCATAGGCCCATTAGCTAAGGCTTTTCTGCTTCGAATAAGTCGTGCTGGGATGACAATAACCCCAGTACTTATCTTTCATTTTCTGCATATTTTTTTTTTATGTCTAGCTTAGTTTAGTATTTCTTTTTGTATATTTTGCTTTTGTTTTTGCGGAGCTCACCCCTGCAGGTATTCATGGAAACTACGCATTGGCGGGGTTGTGATTCTTCGTATGGCGGGCCTGCTTCTACTTTCCACGCGCCTTCTGGTATGCTCACTAGCTGAGCATTGGGTAACCTCTTCCCTTAGCTCATTCTGATTTTAATTTCTCTATCATTTGATGTGTTGTTTAGTTTAAGTCTGGGGGAGAGCTACTTGTTGTTGCCTTTTGCACGTGCACATTGCATGCGCATACTAGAAGCTTTTATAGTTATTATTTTGTTTAGTTCATTTCTCGCACACCACTGCACCCACATGAGCGCTTGCTTAGCTGTTACCGTGCCGCGAGTTAAACTTGTGTCTTTGATAGATTTGGTAAAATTATGGTGCTGGCTTAGGATTGTGAGACGGAGTAAAATGTTGGCCTTGCTGTGTTCCTAGTCTATTGCTCTCGTTTTGTGTAGAAATTTGTGTAGATTTAATTTTTCTGTGTACTTATAGATTTATAATTTTCTATTTGCGTAAATACTTTTTATTCTACTCAAAAATTGGTGAATCCGGTGTGAATCAAACGGTAGCGTAGGAATGTGTGTAGCCGCCACTAGACTCGTATTGCTTGAGTCGGGAGGAAGGATTATCTTTCTCGGTTGCTAAGAACTTGCCCCAAGCTATTCTTGAAGCATTGGTACACGGTTAGTCTAGCGTGAGAGTGATGTAGGCCACCTTTTGGCCCGGTTGAGCTTTGTACCCATTCCTAGCATCGCCCTTGCTAGCCCCTTTGTGCCTACCCTTCTTTTTGATTCAGCTCCACCATTATTTCACCAAAGCCTTATAGCCTATCCTAGTCGCACACCCAAGTCGAGCTTAGAGTTTATATTTTCATGTTGGGATGTGATGTGGTGCTATTATTTGTGAATATGTGGAAGCGCGCCCAAGTTTTTATTTGCTGAGATTTTGAAAATAAAAAGAAAAAAAAAATGAAATGTTTGTAAAAAGAAAAAAAAATGATGAAAGAAAAAGTTTAATTGAAAATCTTTTGGAGATGATTTTGATTTGGAGTAGGCGGTGCACACACCCATTTAGTAAAAGTTAAGTCTGGGGGTGTGGTGTACCCGTGTTTATTCTGTGGGCAGCGGGTACTAGTTTTGTACGTTAGCTCATTTGGGTTAGATGCATACCATTCATGTTTATCCTTGTTTTCCTCACTGTAACCCAAGCCCCATTATTACCCGAAGTCCTACGGACATGCGCTTGAGTTGACTAGTGTCGTGGAGAGAGTGCGATCGGGCAAGCTTATGGTTTCCGACATTGGTGGATTCCTTTGGGGGTAATCTTGAGCCCTGGTCTTCGGCAATGCTCACATTAGTGGCCTGTCTACTTTCTTCCTGCGTAGGACCGGATGATTCACCGTGATTCCACTTTTGAGTAATAATAAATTTTTGCTACGCATTGTGAAAAATATAAAATATTTTGTATACTTTAAAATTTCCTCTACTTTATTTTTATGCACGCGAGCATGCGACTTCGCATGGTACTCCGTTTTGCAATTTCTTTGTTAGCTAGTTCATTTTCCCCGTCTGCTTAGGTTTTGTTTGCTCGGGACGCGCAAATGGTTAAGTCTGGGGGTGTGATGAGTCCTCTTTATATACCTATTTTCGGACTCATCTAGGCTTATTTTCTTGTCTTTGCACACCGTTTAGCGCCATTAGCACTTCTTTTGGTTCGCTACAGTTTTCCACGTTTTGTGTACCTTTTTAGCCTATTTCTGTGCGTGTGTGTATTTCCCTTTTACTGTGCATTATATTTATGTCTGTGACTGCCATGATCGACATCCCGTCCAGTTTTCCTGCAGGTTCTGGGATTGTGTGGGCGTCCGGGGTAGGACTTTCACCATTTTTGGCAAAGGAGTCAGTGGTCGTGCGTTTTTACCCACGCACGACCATCGACCTCTTTGGCGCACGATCATCGGTCGTGCGCAGTCATGACCTCTCCTGGGAAAGTTCTGTCCCGGCATATCGCACGATCACCAGCCATACCGCGCACGATCACTGCTCGTGCGCTACCGGTCGTGCGCAGTCATGACATCTTTTCCCACTTTTCTGCCTCCATTTCGCACGATCACTGACCATATCGCGCACGACCACTGGTCGTGCGCCAGGGATCGTGCGCGCTGTTTATTTCTGCTTTCTATAAATTGCGCAGGTTTCGCCCTATTCGGGAGATCGATCGAGATCCGCGATTTTCCGCCGTTCTTCGTCTCGGACGAGGGTTTCCTCCGTCCCCCTTCATCCTCCACCTTAGGGAGGGTCTCCGGGCAAGCTTTCAACGCCAAATCAACGCCGGAGCATCCTCTCGGCCTCCTCCTTCATCCTAGAGCTTCAAGCGGAGTTTTGACCTAGATTTCTCCATCAAGTTAGGAGGAGCTGGAGCCGCAATCTACGGGTCATTTCAACGAAGAAGACGGGTCCATTGGGAGTGAGTGACAGCCTCCTCTACCCCGGACGCAGTTGAGGACCGAGCTTGGACTCGGATTGACAACCCGGGATTCCAACCGTGAACCCTCAATAAGGCTTCGGATTCGGTCGATTCGCACACCTCTTCCTCTTGTATTTGATAGCTTAGTTTAACTCTTTGTATTGATGAAGTACATTTTATTGTAGTTAATGATCTTGCACTTTTTCATGTCTATGTGGTTTGTGTGATTTCATTATTATTGCTTGAGGTGCGCCTTATTACTCCACCATCCATCCACCCTTGCCGCACTAACAATTGCTAGTGGCGTGCGTTGCGAAGAGGTGCCCACGACCCTCATTCCGCCATTCTCACCACCTCATCCGCTAGCCTACTCTTCCATCCGCCAAGCGATTCGGTGCATAGCGGCCCGTGTAGTTTCCATCCCGCCTGGCGAAGCAGTGCATAGCGGCCTGCATAGTAGGATTTCCGCCGTTCTCTCCACCTCATACGCTTGCCTACTCGCCCATCCGCCTAGCGATTCGGTGCATTGCGGCCCGACTAGTCTTCCATCCCGCCTGGCGAAGCTTTGCATAGCGGCATTGCATAGGAGTAGTTTGTAGCATTTACTTTCTGTTTCCGCAACCATCTAAACCCCCATCGTTACCTTCGCCCCGAGGACTTCAATCTCAAGTCCTCCTCGACATTAACTCATCCCTTACTGTGTTCCTCAAGAGACCGACACTCGGGGATTTATTCCCAAACTTTATTACTTGTGCGACCGGTGCGCTTGCCGTAATCCACGCATCAGAAAGCGTTGTTAGAAGCCAGCGTGGTGATTGAGCCGACGGCGGTGCCAGTAGAGGAAGACTTGAGGACGCGAGTTCGTCCAATCGGGATAGAAGACTCAAAGGTTCGGCAATTGCGGAACAAGGAGGTTAGACTCGTAAAGGTCCGTTGGGACAACTGTGGTTGCGAGGAGCTCTCTTGGGAGCGAGAGCAGTCCATGCTGGAGGAGTACCCCGAGCTTTTCTCCTCAAGTACTGTTTAGTTTTGTTTACCTTCCATGTTTTAAATTTCGGGACGAAATTCTTTTAAGGGGGAGAGAGTTGTAACACCCCAAAACTCAAAAGAGGGACGGGTGATGTTTTAAGCCCAGTTTGGTTTTTGGAGCATGTGTCACGGGCGAGTCACGGGCATGTCACGGGCGTGTCACGGGCGTGACATAGGCGTGTTCGGCCTCGGGTCGTGCAGTCGACGCTTTGGCGGTCGACGTTAGTCGAGTTGTAGAACACGGCCTAGGACACGGGCGTGTCCCAGGCTGTGTCACTCCAGGGATTCTGCAAGTGTGGTACACGGCCCGTGACACGAGCACAAACACGGGCGTTTCAAATTTGACACGGGCGTGTCCGATGTCGTGTCACAAGGCCATGTACCTCTCTGACAGCGAAATGTTGGTCGATTGCACACGGGGGGCGTGACACGGGTCCCGACACGGGCGTGTCGCAGGTGACACGGGCGTGTCGGAGGCCGTGTCAAAGGCCCTGTGCTGGTTTTTTGACTCGATTGAGACGGCGAGTGGGTAACACGGCCTGGCACACGGCCATGTTGCAACCCGTGTTCGGCCCAGTTTTTCTATTTTGGGTTCCGATCGTGGCCGTTCGATCTTTTCTTTGGAAGATCCAACGGTGGGGAGCCTCCCTAGGTGGTTTAAGGACGGGAATAGGGTTTCAAACCCTCATTTTCCATTTGGCTTTATCTCTCTTGATTCTAGAGAGAAGGGAGAGCAAGGAGGAGGAAGGAGGCCAAGTTCCGGCCGCCAGCGAAGCCTCGGAGGTCTGTTTCGTGAGCGGAGTTCAGATCCGCAAAGGTGGGAGCGTTGCGGTGGTGTTCATCCGAGCAAATCTTCTCCATGGCTAGGAAGAGGGGACGAAAGGTAACGATACTTCTCCTCTAGGTTTTTAGGATTTAGGATGCATGAATAGCATCCTCTTCCTTTCTTATTTTGAGCACCGAATCTCTCAAATGAGAGGGATTCGTGTAGCCTAGGTTCAAGAGGAACCTCCGGGTTGAGTATGTTCATCCCGACATGCTTTGCATTAGAGATCCGCTCCGTTAGCGGATTAGGCATTGTGGGTGAAGCCGTGGTCGCGACCGTTAGTCCGACCCGGTGATGTTGCATAGCGAGATGTGAGGTTTCGGTAGAAATCCGTTGCGGCGTTACGCCGTTGTGTGTATGTGTTTTCCCTCTTACATTTGAGTGAGTACTCGTGGTCAGAACCGGACAAGGTTAGCTCCGTGTTGTGCGATAGATGGTTTCCTTGGAGCACGGGAAAGACACGGTGCGAATGGTGATTGGGGGGGGGGGGACCTTTGTTTGTGATGTGCAAAGGCGCGGCTATGTCTCCGTGGTCGGCTGGCTATCCCGTGACGCACAAGTCATGTGGGGGAAGTCTCCCGGCGAGACTAGCCCCTTGTGTGGACTGACGAGAATGTCGAGCGGAGGGCAAGCCCGGGCATTGTGGCCATGAGCGGGTGGGGTCCAGCAAGACTTCTTAGAATCGGTCAGTGTGAGACGGAACCCTGACGTGCGAAGTCAGAATGTGCGGGCAAGCACGGGGTATTTGACCCTTGTGCGGGTGGGGCCTTTGCGAGGTTCCGTGTGACGGCGTGTGCGCCGTTAGGGACATGGTGGTCCCCTTGTGTTTGCGGCGTTAAGCCAATGGGAAAACGGAAGTACCCAGTGTTTGATGTTGTGCTAGATGCATACGAGATAGGGTGCCTTGGGTGAAACCCGGGTTGCATTCATGTTGCATAGTAGGCCCCCTTTTCACTTTGTACAAAACATAGAAAACATGTATGCTATATGAGACATCCAAGCCCGTTTTACCGCCTTAATATATATGCTCTTTTTGTATAGAAGTGCTAACTTGCAGGTGGAGTGGTACCCCGGGGTCCGTTAGGGACGGCCGGGAGGAGATGTGTTTGTTACACAGTAGAGGTCAGCCTTTGCTGACCCACGTTACTTCAAATCCTTACAGGGCAAGGATCGCCTGTAGGAGCTAGCGCGCCGGGCGAAAAGCCCTAAGCCTCATGAAGTGTTGCTGTGCTTGGATTTTCCTTTCGTGTTTGCTACCCTTGTTATGTTTATGTCCGGCTTGCATGACGAGGTAGCCTAGGAGTGGTTGACACATTTATATTTTTTTGACTATTTTGTGTAAGGCCTTAAGGCCATTTGGTACTCTACCGTTAGTGGATAACTTTTGTCTGTTAGTTTTCTGTTTCCGCTGTGTTTGTCTGGAGTTTTGAGATTGGGTAGTTTTCATATCATCTTTTAATACTAAAGCTGTGGCGTCCGTATGTTGTGGGGCCCCGGCCGGACCCATATTACATGGTCTTTACAGGGGAGGTGTTACAATAAGAATGGCAGGTCAGGCTGGCAGCTGGCGGGTTAGCGAGTTGCGGGTCCTAGCGGGTTGCGGGCTGCAGGTTAAGTAGCGGGTTGGCGGGTTGTGGGTCCTGGCGGGTTGCAGGTTGCAGGGTTGGGATTAAATTGGCGCAAAAATATAGCAGCCGGATTCAAACTCGCAACCTCCTGAATCTCAACTTATCTCCCACTCCACTTGGCCACTTGGACTTGATTACCTATATCCTGAATATATTATATATAATATATGCCAAACAGATTTAACATACTAAAATTCTTACAATGTTATGCCATCTAAAATATAATTATAGTATTTATAATATAATAAAAAAACATTCTTAAAATATTACTTTATATTATATATTATTAATAGAATATTATTTTATTAAACAATAATATACATAATATTACTATTATAATAATACTTAAATATTTATAATTTATAATAATACTACTTATTAAAATAATACTTTAAAACTAATACTTAACATATTATACTATTTATTATAATTTATAAGTAGATTGTAATTAATTTATGTACATTATATTAACTCTTTTTATTTACATTATTATTATTATTGTAATTATATATAGATTATTAGATCCTATATATATTTGTGAAAATAACATGATGGTTCAGCTCTGCTCAGGTTGTCCAAACCGTTCGGACCGTGAACATTGTCACAAAACATAATATAGTAGATTAAAGTGATGGTTAAAAAATGAAAAATAAACTACTTGGAGAAAAGAACTAAAAACAAACCATTTATTTAAGTTTTGACATAAACTATTACAACCTTGAATTAGAAATGATATTAAAACATCGATCAAAACATGTATAAATAACCACTCATTAAAACTAATGGCATAACACCGGCGGGTTGAGCACCAACAACACAAAGAAGGGGGGCTAATGGGAGAATCTAAGCCCTAAATTCAGCAAGAAAAGAGAACATTCTTGGCTTCTATAACACCCCAAAAAGCTCAAAATTGGATTTGAGGTGCAGGCTGGTTGACACGGCCTGGGACATGGGCGTGTCCCAGGGCGTGTCGGGGGTACACAGCCTGGGACACGGGCGTGTCCCAGGGCGTGTGACTCAAGAAATTGCCGGATCGAGTCAGAAATGTACACGGCCCGGAACCAAGCCTTGCACACGGCCGTGTCAGATTTGACACGGGAGTGTCAGAGGGCGTGTGCCTACCCGTATACTGCTCTGACTGGTTTTAGCGCTCGTTGAGTACCATGTAATAGGGGTGACACGGGCGTGTCATATGACTGACACGGGCGTGTCAGGTTCGACACGGGCGTGTCGATGCCCGTGTTCTGGTAGTTTTCAGTCGGTACGTGTGCCGCTTAATGGTACACGGCCTGTGACACTGGTGTGTCATAGGCCGTGTCAGCCAAAAAGTCTAGTTTTTTAGGCAGATCGTGGCCGTTCATTTTCCTTAAAGAGGCTCTTGTGGCTGGGGCTCATTCCTGGGCTGATAAGGCCGGGAAAGGAGGAGGAAAGGCTCATTTCTAAGTTCATCTTCTTTTTCTAGCTTTAAGAGAGAGGTGAGAGCAAGGTGAGGAAGAAGAAGTGGAATCTGGCTGCCGGTGGTGCTACGGTGGTCCAAATCGCGAGCCGAGTTCGGATTTACGAAGGCAACGCTGCTGCGAAGGCTTTCATCCGTCTCAATTTCTCTCCATGGCTCCGAAGTGAATTCCTAGGGTAACGATTTCCTGCTTGGACATGTGAAGTCCTTAATTCCTGCATTGCATAGGGAAAACCCTTCCCCGCGAGTGTGCGGTGGGTTGTGGCGTCCCTTGGTGTAGATATGTGAAGTCCCCCTTGTTAGAGTCCGGAATTGCAGTACGGATCTAGGCATGCTGTGTGAAGCCCATCTGGACATATTGGTCTGGATTGGTGATGCTTGTTTGCATATCGGAGAAAACTCTGTGATTATGGCTTGTATGCATGATGGATAAAGTACTGGAGGAAGTCTAGGAAATTGTGAGAGTTGGGTGCAACTCTTGTGGCCGTGAACTGCCACTTTGTGTGCGGTTGAGCGTTGGGCTGCAACAGTATGAAAAGGCTTCGTGCCGAACAGGCAAGGTGAAACCGACCCGCGCCTTTAAATGTGGCCTCAGGTACAATGTACTTGGTTGGGCAAGGCGATTTGAGCAACGGGGGGTGGCTGATCTGTACCTGCGTTTTGTAGGCTGGACATGAGAGCGCCAAGGCATTGGTCTTTCGTCAGCGGCATAATGAGAGTCCTGGGCCTGCGTGCCGGACTAAATTCTCAATGGTGAGATTCGGTGTTTCCGGTGCACCCGAGAGTGCCATGAGTGAACGGGACGTCGGGCCGTCGTGCCGGCGTTTGTGATATGTGACTGTGCGGTCGTGCACGTCTTGCTTGAATTGCTATATATATCATATTGGAAGATTGTTATGCAGGGATGGAATTCCGTTGCCCCGTGCCAGGGGCAGGGTCGTTATAATTGGTCAACTAAATGCTGACAGTTGCCATGTTTGCCACCGCTTGGTAGATTGGTTCTTACAGGTACTGGAGGTGCTGGTCTGAGCGGGACTTAGCGGGCTGAAGCCCAAAGCTGCGTTGCTACCCTCGAAGGCATTGTTTTGTTTCTTTTGTTCATGTGTGGCCGTCCTGCGTGCCGATGTCTGTAATCCACACTCTTGTTAAGAGAAACTGTTGTAAGGCCTTAAGGCCAGACTCTTTTGATGTTTGTATACATTCCTATGTTATAGTGGACAGTGTTCTGTATCTTGAGTTCAAATATTCAACCGTGAAACTTCCGCTAGAATTCTCTGTGTTAGGATGCGTTGGTTATGATATTATTTCGTAGCGTCTCTGCCTGTTTGTGGAATATGGTGTGGGGCCCCAGCCGGACCCTCTATTATATTCTTCTTGACGGGTAGAGGTGTTACAATTTGGTATCAGCTTGTTGGTCGATCTCTTCCGAATTCGCGGACGAATTCTTTTGAGAGGTGGCGAGTACGTGTCCGTGCCGTCGTTATAACACTTAACTTGAACTCAAGATTGTCCACTTAGGAATGCAAATACACTTGTTTGTTGAACTTGTGTATTCTTTTTGTATGGTTGCCGTTTTCATAGGTCGTCAACCTGTGTATTTTACACATATAGGTGACCAGAAGTGTTGCGGGTCAATCCGAACCACAACGTTTTGTTGAGAGTGCGGCACCAGCCGAGGTGCCCACAACTCCTCCATCCGCTGAAACAGTCCGTCTCATCACGGAAACGGTACTTGTTGTGATGAATGCTCAGCAGGCTGGGCAGGCACGTCCTACAGTGGTGCCAACGCAAGCTGGGGTACGGCAAGAACCGGTAGAAGCCGAAGTTGATCTGCGGGTAGCAGATCAACAATGGAAGCAATTCTTGAACTTCAACCCTCCGCAGTTTCATGGGGCGGGTACACCGGCCTAAGCAGAGGATTGGCTTGCAAGGATCAAGAGGATTATGAGAGCTATCAAGGTTGAGGAGGAATAGAAAGTCATGTTAGCCACTTTCCTACTGGAAGGAGAGGCGCGATTATGGTGGGACGAGATTGAACAGCATCACTTGGCCGGCATGCAATTGGCAGAGATTACAATGGAAGAATTTTCACGATTGTTCTTAGCACAACATCTGCCGATACAGCAAAGGATATCGATGGAAATGGAATTTCAACGGTTAGCACAGGGAGATCGAAGTGTGGATGAATACCTGCATGAGTTCACCCGTTTGGGAAGATATGCGGGCACGATCTTCGCCGAAGAAGAGCGTAAGACTAGTCGGTTTTATGCTGGACTGCGAGATGAGCTGCGGTATTTGCTCTCGAGTTCTGTGAGTCAGGGATTCCAAGCCTTAGTCTATACGGCTCGTTCTTTGGAGACGGACATAAAACGGTGGCAAGCAAAGGGAAACTTGTCTAGTACAAAGCCAGAGTTTAAGCCGCCGCGTCCGGACAAGTTTGGCTACCGAAAGAGATGGAATAAGAAGTCTAAGTCTTCTGGACAAGCTCCTTCTGCGACTGTGACGGATACATCTGGGTATGGATCTCGTGCTTGTTATACGTGCGGGAAGGTTGGACACTTCGCACGTGAATGTCGATCTGGTCCTCCAAAGGGTGATAAGATGACGGGAGCGTCTTATGCAGAGAAGGAGAAGGCTGTGGTGGAGTCTTCTGCCTCGCACGCGCAGCCCAGGGTCTTCAACCTTGGACAACAGGAGGCCATTAAGCAGGCGGATGTCGTCACAAGTGCGTGTAGGTTTTAATGTTCTTGTTTTTGATGTGTTGTGCTTGTTTTAATTGTAATGTTATAGGGTTTGTCCTTATACGAGAATATCCGGCGCGAGCACTGTTCGACACAGGTGCTTCACATTCGTTTCTGTCTGAGGACTTTGTCTTTCGTGTCGGGGTTCCTATCCGGACCATGACAGACAGTGTAAATGTGTTGTTGCCTAACGGATGTTTGATGTGCGCGGATCGATCTTGCGGTCTTGAGGTCAAGATAGGAAGTCGGGAGTTCAAGGTGGAAACATTAGTATTACCGATCAAGGAGTTTGATATAATCTTTGGTATGCATTGGCTTTCAGAGCTGCGTGCCTGTATAGATTGCACTTCAAAAGTGGTCACACTTGGGCAAAATACCGAACAAGAGACAAAGTTCATTGGTATGCAAGGGATGAGTGGGATGTTGTTATCCGCTCTCTAAGTTGTTAAGGCAGTTCGGAAGGGTACGGAGTTGTTCTTCACACTCATAGAGGCGGTGGCGCCGAAGGCTAGTGTGAGTGAAGTGCTGATTGTGTCGGAATATGTTGATGTGTTTTCAAAGGACCTTCCGGGGTTACCTCCCAAAAGGGAAATCGACTTCGCTATCGAGCTGGTGCCGGGTGCGAAACCTGTGGCCCGTTCGCCGTATCGGGTAGCGCCAAAAGAAATGGCTGAACTGAAAGTTCAGTTGCAAGAGTTGTTGGAGCAGGGATACATACGCCCAAGTATGTCACATTGGAGCGCGCCTGTTCTTTTTGTGAAAATGAAAGACGGTGGTTTGCGACTATGTATTGATTATCGCGAACTGAACAAGCTGACGGAGAAAAACAAGTATCCAATTCCACGGATCGATGACTTGTTTGATCAGCTAGCAGGCTCAATCGTCTATTCGAAGTTGGATTTGAAGTCCGGGTATTACCAGTTGCGTATTAGGGAAGGTGACATTCCCAAGACAGCGTTTGGCACACGCTATGGTCACTATGAGTTCACAGTGATGTCGTTCGGCTTATGTAATGCGCCTTCGGTCTTCATGGATCTCATGCATCGAACGTTCCGCGAATACCTGGATCTGTTTGTGATTGTGTTTATTGATGATATCCTTGTATATTCACAATCGGAGGAAGAACATGCAAACCACTTGCGGTTGGTATTGCATACCTTGCGAAGGAATAAGCTGTATGCCAAGTTCTCTAAGTGTGAGTTCTGGCTCTCGTCGGTGGCTTTTCTAGGCCATGTGGTAAGTGGAGAGGGCATAGCGGTGGATCCGGCTAAGATAAGTGCCATTCGTGATTGGCCATTGTTGTCTTCAGTGGCCGAGGTCAGGAGTTTCCTTGGACTGGCGGGCTACTATAGACGGTTCGTGGAGAACTTCTCCCGGATTGCTTTGCCTTTGACTACGTTGACGAGAAAGGATCAGAAGTTCGTTTGGACACCGAAGTGCACAGAGCTTTTGAGGAGCTAAAGAGTCGTTTGACCACGGCGCCTGTTTTGACATCGCCATGTGGTACAGATGGTTTTGAAATATACAGCGATGCGTCAGGAAGCTGCTTAGGCTGCGTTCTCCTGCAGTTTGGCAAGGTGAACGCCTATGGCTCACGTCAATTGAAAGTGCATGAGCGTAATTACCCCGTCCATGACTTGGAGTTGGCGGCGGTGATCTTTTCGCTAAAGTTGTGGCGGCATTATCTTTATGGCGTGAAGGTGGATATTTATACAGATCATAAAAGCTTAAAGTATCTGCTCGATCAAAAGGAATTGAATATGCGACAAAGGAGGTGGATGGAATTCCTTGGGGATTATACCTTCGACATTCACTATGTTCCCGGAAAGGGAAATGTGGTCGCTGATTCCTTGAGTCGTCGGACTCCGGTGCGGGCAAATTGATTGCGGATACATAATGAGCGGTTAATCCAGGAGTTGGAAGCTTTGGAGATATCTTGTGTGGAAAGAGATTCTTCAACTAATGCATGCGTGAACTGGTTGGAGGTTCAATATGACCTTGCTGACAGGGTTCGGCGGGCAACGGAGTTGGATGAAAGTCTCCAACGCTATGCAAAGGAGGGGTCTGGTGATCAATTCTCCTGGGATGACGGTTTATTACGGAAAGATGGCCGATTGTGCGTCCCTAGTGCGGGTAAATTGCGCGAAGAATTGCTATATGAAGCACACTTTACAAAGTACTCAATTCACCCTGGGAGCACAAAAATGTACAAAGACATGAAGAAACTGTTCTGGTGGCCTGGCTTAGAGAAGGACATAGCCGCGTATGTGGCTAAATATCGTACTTGTGCTTTGGAAAAGGCAGAATGTCAACGGCCGAGTGGTTTCCTGAAGTCGTTGCCGGTTCCGCAATGGAAGTTTGAGGATATTTCTATGGATTTCGTGCACGGATTGCCGAGATCTCAGCGTGGCCATGACTCAATCTTGGTGACTGTAGACCGGTTGACAAAGGTGGCTCACTTTATACCGAACAAGCGGGACGATTCAGTGGAAACGTTGGCAAAGCTCTATGGGGAGCAGATTGTTCGATTGCACGGTGTTCCCCGGAGCATCGTAAGTGACCGAGATGGGCGCTTTACCTCAAAGGATTGGAGATTAGTTCATCAGATGTTGGGCACGAAGTTAGCATTCAGTACGGCCTTTCATCCGCAAACGGATGGCCAAACTGAACGAACCAACAGAACGATGGAGGATATGCTCCGTATGTGCGCCCTAGACTTCGGTAAGAATTGGGAAGAGCATCATGTTATGGTGGAGTTTGCCTATAATAATAGCCATCAAGCGACTATAGGCATGGCACCGTTTGAAGCGCTGTATGGTCATAAGTGTCGTACACCGCTAGCTTGGGAAGAAACTGGCGAGACCAAACTTTTAGGCAAAAAGGACATCGAGGAAGCTACCTCAACAATATGCTCTATTCGCGAGAGGCTCCTAATAGCCCAGGATCGGCAAGCCAAGTATTACAATGCTAAGCACCGGAACGTGGAGTTCGCGGTGGGTGACTGGGTCTATTTAAAGATTAAGCCCTTCAAAGGCGTATCTCGGATTCGGCGGTTGAAAAAGCTAAGTCCGCAATACCTTGGTCCGTTTGAAGTGGTGGAGCGAGTTGGGGAAGCTGCCTATCGGCTAGCTCTTTCATCAGAATTGAGTGGATTGCATGATGTGTTTCACATCTCGGTGCTACACAAAGCAGTCAAGGATCCAGCTCAAGTAATTGACAATGATCAAGTGCCGGTTGAGTATGGGCTAACGACAAAGGTGAAGCCTATACAGATCGAGGATCGAGCCGAGAAACAGTTGCGGAACAAAGTGATCGGGATGGTCAAAGTCCGATGGGATAATTGTGGCCGAGAAGAGCTAACATGGGAGCGCGAGCAGACCATGCGAGCCGAGTTTCCCGAGTTATTTTCGTAACTTATTTGCTCGTTGTATATTTAATAGAAACATATAATGTTTTGTTATTTTCTCCCTACTGTCTTCAAATTTCGGGACGAAATTTTATTAAGGAGTGGAGGATAGTAACACCCCAAAAAGCTCAAAATTGGATTTGAGGAGCAGGCTGGTTGACACGTCCTGGGACACGGGCGTGTCCCAGGGCGTGTCGGGGTGACACGTCCTGGGACACGGGCGTGTCCCAGGGCGTGTCACTCAAGAAATTGCCGGATCGAGTCAGAAATGTACACGGCCCGGAACCAAGCCTTGCACACGGCCGTGTCAGATTTGACACGGGCGTGTCCGAGGGCGTGTGCCTACCCGTGTACTGCTCTGACTGGTTTTAGCGCTCGTTGAGTACCGTGTAACAGGGGTGACACGGGCGTGTCACATGACTGACACGGGCATGTCAAGTTCGACACGGGCGTGTCGATGCCCGTGTTCTGGTAGTTTTCAGTCGGTACGTGTGCCGCTTAAGGGTACACGGCCTGTGACACGGGCGTGTCACAGGCCGTGTCGGCCAAAAAGTCTAGTTTTTCAGGCAGATCATGGCCGTTCATTTTCCTTAAAGAGGATCTTGTGGCTGGGGCTCATTCCTGGGCTGATAAGGCCGGGAAAGGAGGAGGAAAGTCTCATTTCTAAGTTCATCTTCTCTTTCTAGATTTAAGAGAGAGGTGAGAGCAAGGTGAGGAAGAAGAAGTGGAATCCGGCTGCTGGTGGTGCTACGGTGGTCCAAATCGCGAGACGAGTTCGGATTTGCGAAGGCAACGCTGCTGCGAAGGCTTTCATCCGTCTCAAATTTCACTCCATGGATCCGAAGCGAATTCCTAGGGTAATGATTTCCTGCTTGGACATGTGAAGTCCTTAATTCCTGCATTGCATAGGGAAAACCCTTCCCCGCGAGTGTGCGGTGGGTTGTGGCGTCCCTTGGGGTAGATATGTGAAGTTCCCCTTGTTAGAGTCCGGAATTGGTGTAGGGATCTAGGCATGCTGTGTGAAGCCCATCTGGGCATATTGGTCTTGATTGGTGATGCTTGTTTGCATATCGGAGAAAACTCCGTGATTATGGCTTGTATGCATGATGGATAAAGTACTAGAGGAAGTCCAGGAAATTGTGAGAGTTGGGTGCAACTCTTGTGGCCGTGAGCTACCACTTTGTGTGCGGTTGAGCGTTGGGCTGCAACTATATGAAAAGGCATCGTGCCGAACAGGCAAGGTGAAACCGACCCGTGCCTTTAAATGTGGCCTCAGGTACAATGTACTTGGTTCGGCAAGGCGATTTGAGCAACGGGGGATGGCTGATCTGTACCTGCGTTATGTAGGCTGGACATGAGAGCGCCAAGGCATTGGGCTTTCGTCAGCGGCATAATGAGAGTCCTGGGCCTGCGTGCCGGACTAAATGCTCAATGGTGAGATCCGGTGTTTCCGATGCACCCGAGAGTGCCATGAGTGCACGGGCCGTCGGGCCGTCGTGCCTGCGTTTGTGATATGTGACTGTGCGGTCGTGCACGTCTTGCTTGAATTGCTATATATATATCATATTGGAAAATTGCTATGCAGGGATGGAATTCCGCTGCCCCGTGCCAGGGGCAGGGTCGTTATAATTGGTCAGCTGAATGCTGACCGTTGCCCTGTTTGCCACCGCTTGGTGGATTGGTTCTTACAGGTACTGGAGGTGCTGGTCCGAGCGGGACTTAGCGGGCTGAAGCCCAAAGCTGCGTTGCTGCCCTCGAAGGCATTGTTTTGTTTCTTTTGCTTATGTGTGGCCGGCCTGCGTGCCGATGTCTGTAATCCACACTCTTTTAAGAGAAACTATTGTAAGGCCTTAAGTCCAGACTCTTTTGATGTTTGTATACATTCCTATGTTATAGTGGACAGTGTTTTGTATCTTGAGTTCAAATATTCAACCGTGAAACTTCCGCTAGAATGCTCTTTGTTAGGATGCGTTGGTTATGATATTATTTCTTAGCGTCTCCGCCTGTTTGTGGAATATGGTGTGGGGCCTCGGCCGGACCCTCTAGTATATTCTTCTTGACGGGTAGAGGTGTTACAGCTTCTACCCTAGGACTAACTAGGAAATTTCAACATTCAAGAAAACAACAATGGCAAGGGCAAGAACACCACTTGCCTCGATTTCCGGCGAAGCTTGGACGGATTTCCCTCCTCTTACTTGGCACTAGCAGCAGCAGCACCTAAAACATACTCCCGTACATTAATGGCGGAAAAACCTCAAGACCGAAATCCCAAATCTCCTAAAAACTCCACGAAAATCAAATATCTTACCGTCTAAACGTAGATCTGAGCGAGAGCAAGACAACGCCGCTTTCAGAATCGAAATCGGTCCACGAACACTCCCGGAATCACCGTCCGAAAGCTAGGGCAGCCCATCGTTCTGCCTCTGATTTCCGCGAAACAGGAACAACGGTTTTCTTTTGGTCTTGGGAAGAAGGAGGAAGGAGAAGTGGGCCCGCCACTTCATAATAAGGCTTTTATAACTTCTTAGCCATGTCGGTTTAGCCTAACTGCAGCCCAGCCGCCGGTTTACTCAACTTAAAAAATCAAATTTCAAATTTGATTTTACTAATAGCACACCCAAAACGACGCGAAAATCGAACTACCTCGGAATTCGATGAAATTTGCACCGTAGCTAAATAACCACGCTACGAACACAACGGCAAAGTCAAAATTAACTTTCGACGAACAGAACTCGAGTTATAATCTCCTAAAACCAAAATACAAGCATCCCCAAGAGGCCACACCGGGTCACCAAAAGCGACTCGGCTTGCTAGGGAGACCTTTCCCATAAGCAATAAAATAGGCCAATCAGTTCTAAGGAGCTAAACCACACTCCACAAATGGCACAAGCCACGAAGATGCGTCATCGTAACGCTGAATGAGAATAAAATAGTCGCAAAAAAATTCGGGGCCATTACAGTCACTCCCCCTAAAAGAAAGTTTCGTCACGAAACTTTACGCACGACACTCCTACTAAAGAAGAAAAAGTAACAAAAAGGAGTTACAAGAAGGAAAACATATCGATCAAAATCAGGGAAACAGGTGAGGGTAAACTTTCCTCATGGCCGACTCTAGCTCCCAACTCGCGCTCTCCAAATCCTGATTCCTCCAAAGAACTTTCACCATCGGAATAGACTTCCTTCGCTGCACCCATTCCTGAGTATCCAAAATACGGACCGGCACTTCAACAAAAGAGAGGTTGGGCTCCAACTGGGGCACAACGTCCAATACTTGGCCACTGCTGCGCACACACTTCCGCAATTGACTAACATGGAAAACATTATGAACACCTGGGAAGTTTGCTGGCAAATCCAACCTGTAAGCTGATACGCCAATCCGCTCCAAAATCTTAAACGGGCCCACATACCTCGGGTCCAATTTCCGATTCTTACCAAACCTCTTTACACCCACCATCGGGGAAACCTTAAGAAATACAAGGTTCCCTACAGAAAACTCCACGGCAGACCTACGCCGATTGGCGTTCTTCTCGTACCTCTCCTGAGCTATTCGAAGCTTCTCTCGAATAAGCTTCACTGCAACTTCCATTTCCTCAAGAGCATCAGGACCCAACAAAGGCCTCTCACCAGCCTCAGCCCAAAACAAATGAGTTCTATAGCGCCTCCCATACAAGGCTTTAAAAGGAGCCATCTGCAAGCTTTCCTGATAACTGTTGTTGTATGCAAATTCCATAAGTCGCAGCCGCTCATCCCACGCTCCACCGTAGTCTAAAATGTAGCATCGGATCATATCCTCAACTATCTGGTTCACCCGCTCCGTCTGCCCATTTGTCTGTGGGTGATAAGCAGTAGAATACCTCAGATCCGTACCCAAACCCTCCTGCAGACTCTGCCAAAAATGAGAAGTAAACCAGGAGTCTCGATTAGAAATGATACTCACAGGAACACCATGCAGTCGGATGACTTCATCCAAGTACATCCCCGCTATCTTCTTCATCGGGTAATCAATCTTATATGGCACGAAGTGCGCACACTTCGTCAGTCTATCTACTCTGACCAAGACAGAATCAAATCCCCTCGGGGATTTCGGTAAGCCCGTGATGAAATCCATAGATATACTTTCCCACTTCCAAGTAAGAATATCTAAAGAAGTCAACTTGCCACCAGGCCTTCCATGATCGGCCTTCACACGCTTCCAAGTGTGGCACTCAGCAACAAACCGGGCTACATCACCTTTCATGCCATACCACCAGGCAATTTGCTTTAAGTCACGACTCATCTTCATAGATCCTAGATGGTAGGAAATGCTGGATCCATGAGCCTCTCTGCATAACATACCTCTAATGTCCCCAACAGCGGGGATGCAAAATCTGCCGTGGTACTTCAAAGTACCCGCATCATCGATAACAAAGTCTGACAACTCCCCCTTCTCGGTCCTGGTCAATAAGTGCAGAACATCTGGATCGTCCTTCCTGTACAGTCTGGTCAAAGAAATCCAGGACGGCTCTGCCACTGATAAACTACTCTGCAAGCAACAACATCCCACTGATATATCCATAAGGAGAAACTCCTCTACTAAATGATCGGCGGTGAGATTAAAGATCTTTCTCGTCTTACGGCTCAGTACGTCGGCCACCACATTGGCCTTTCCTGGATGATACTGGATCTCTACGTCATAATCGGCCACGTACTCTAGCCACCGCCGCTGCCTCAGATCAACTCCTTCTACGTGAACACGTACTTAAGGCTCTTATGGTCGGTGAAGATTTTGCACTGAGCCCCATAAAGTAGGTGTCTCCACAGCTTCAATGCATAAATAACCGCTGCGAACTCGAGGTCATGCGTAGGATAAATCTTCTAATGAGTCTTCAGCTGCCTTGACGCATAGGCAATCACTTTTCCAATCTGCATTAACACACAACCAATACCTATATGCGTAGCATCCACGTAAACATCATAATCCACCCCTTCAGTAGGCAGGGTAAGAACGGGAGCAGTGCACAATCTCCTCTTTAACTCCAGGAAGGCTTCTTCGTACCTCTCGCTCCAAACAAAAGCCACGTTCTTCTGAGTAAGCTTGGTCAAAGGTGTAGCTAGGGAAGAGAAACCCTCCACGAACATCCTGTAGTAGCCAGCCAACCCTAGGAAACTCCTGATCTCCTTTGGCGTATTCGGCCTACTCCAATCCATCACCGCTGCGACATTTTCTGGGTCGACTGAGATCCCATCCTTGTTCACCACGTGGCCTAGAAATGAAACCTGAGGCAACCAAAATTCACACTTGCTCAGCTTGGCGAATAACTTGTGGTTCCTCAACTCCGATAGAACCAAGCGCATATGCTGCTCATGCTCCTCAGTACTGCGAGAATAAACCAACACGTCATCGATGAAGACCACCACGAATTTGTCTAAGAAATCCTTAAACACCCGGTTCATCATATCCATGAAGGATGATGGTGTGTTGGTCAAACCAAATGACATCACCAAGAACTCAAAGTGTCCATGCCTTGATCTAAACGCAGTCCGTAGAATATCTGCCGCACGTATCCTGAGCTGATGATAGCCAGAACAAAGATCGATCTTGGAGAACACCGTGCTACCGCGCAACTGGTCAAACAAATCATCGATCCTTGGGAGAGGGTACCTGTTCTTAATAGCGACTTTGTTCAACTCCCTATAGTCGATGCAAGGCCGCATTGACCTATCTTTGTTCTTCACAAACAGCACAGGAGCACCCCAAGGCGACGAACTCTGACTAATAAATCCCTTTGCGAACAGCTCATCCAACTGAACTCGCAACTCCTCTAACTCACGAGGGGCCATCCGGTACGGCGCCTTAGCAATAGGACGCGTACCCGGCTCTAAATCAATCACAAACTCCACATCCCGCTCGGGAGGAAGACCAGGAAGATCATCTGGAAAAACATCGACGAAACCACGAACAACTGGAATCTCCTCCAAGTGAGGTACACTAAGAGCTGTCCCAACCACCGAGACCAAACAAGCAAAACAACCCGAAAGAAATAGCTTCTGAGCACATATCGCAGAGATAACAGGAGAATCCTGGCACAGATCAGCATACACGCTTCCGGGCTGACCGTCGTCCCTGATGAAGTCCAAGTGCTTTCCTTTGCACTGAATGACTGCATCATACCTAGACAACCAGTCCATGGCCAAAAAAACATCAAAGTCCTCCAGATAAATCATCTTCAGGTCTGCCTTCGCAAGGAAGTCCTCTAACATAATAGGGCAATCTAACATGCCCAAATCTGACAACACAGATTCACAAGAGGGGAACTTGACACGGAAGGTATCCCGAACTCGATCTAAAGTCAACCGATGTCGCTCCACAAAGGCTCTATCCACGAATGAGTGGGTAGCGCCGGAGTCAAACAAAACACGCGCCTAGCGGTTCCTCACCTTAAATTTCCCTATAGGAGCATATAAAACTAAGGAACTACCACAATAATACTGCAAACATTCTAGTAAACAAGAACAAAACCTTCAGGCTGGAAAGACAACTAACTTGAGATGACCTGAGTCGAAGCTTGAGCCTCCTCGGAAGAGATCACGTTCAGCTTTCCCTTGCCCTTGTCCACCCGCTGAGGTGGAGGTAGCGCCTGAAGTGGAAGTGCATGAAGAACAGGCTGGGCCTGAGTACACCTAGCCTTAATGTGTCCCTTCTGCCCACACGGATAGCATACTTTATCCTTAGACCAGCACTAGGCAGCATCATGCCCGGGTCACTTGCAAATAGAACATGAGACATCCCTCCTAGGAGCACCCTGAATCGCATGAACCTGCTCCTTCTTCTGATCTGCTGCCTTATTGAAACATCTCTCGACAGGGTGGCCTGACCAGCAATAGAAGATGCACACCACTTTGCTCTTCTTTCCTGGAGCAGCACCGGGTAACTGGGGTTTCTTCTCCTCCACCGACTTCCTCTTGTCCTTCCTCATATGCTTGTCTCTGCTCTTTGCGGTCTCAATATCCACCACCTTCAGAGCCGCCTCCACTACTCCCGCATAAGTCTCTGACCCATAAGCACTGGTCAACTATTGCACCTCGCTCCTCAAACCATCGAGAAATCGCTTAGCCCGTTCAGCCTCAATGCTGACCAATCTAGGGGCAAAACGACTTAACTTGCTGAAATCTATCTCATACTCACCCACCGTGAGTTGCCTTTGCTTCAGATGGAGGAAGTCGTTCTTGAGGCGGTCACGCTCGACCGAGGGTAAGAACTTCCTCAAAAGCATCTCCTTGAACACTTCCCAAAAGCATCATGCTTCCAAGCTCTCCTTCTCTCTCAGCCACCAACTCTTAGCCAAACCTTTAAGCTGATAGGCGGCTATCATCACCCTCTAATCATCTGCAATTCCTAAGTACGAGAACATCTCCTCCATGGAGATCAGCTAGTCGTCTATCACCATGAAATCTGCCTTCCCGTCATAAGTGGGAGGGCTCAGCCTCTGAAATTGCGAGATGAAGGCCATCTCTGCTGGCCCCACCACTAGAGGTCTTAGAGGTGCAGGAGGAGGAGGGATAGCTAACCCCCCTACAGGACCTTGCACTCCCTGAGTCTGACCTGCCACAAACGCCACCAGGGACTGAATCTGGGCCTGCATCTCTACCATTTACCTGCTCATGGCATCGCTACTCTACCGCAAGCTCTCGATCACCGCGTCATTCTGAGCTCAAGATGACTCACCCTCAGATAGGTGATTCAATCTAGTTGAAGGACGTCTCGCCATCCTAAAATCATAACAACACTAGTTAGATCCTATTACAACAGTTAGAACCAACTACAAGTAGAGACAATACATATATAGATATAACTTAAAGCTGCTAAACTTGCTCTAGGAGTTTATCTTTTTACAAAAAATGATGTTATACCCTAACCTAGGATGGTTAACCACCACCATGCTAATTCATGTGCCTAGATCGGGAATGCATGACTTTTATTACTTTTGACTTTAAAGCTTATGTGTGTACATATGTCATCCTGTCAGTCTTTAGCTTGGCACGTTGTGCTTATGCAATGTTATGCTATGCATGATTGTGCTATGCATTCTAAAAAGGCCCTAATGCATGTTATGAGCGGCATAAGCCTGAAAATGTTATGCATCCCATACTACATAACATTCGCATGCAACGAAAAAAAACATGCTAGACGCAGCCATGTGGTGAGGTTATGCATCCCATACTACATAACCCTCACATGTTGCCACTAAGCTGGATCCATATACGAACACATATTATGCATCCCATACTACATAATATGCTCCGTATACTTCATGTTATGCTATGAGTGTAGTGTTCGTGCTTTTGCCAAGACGTGCTGATGACATATCGGTGTGTGAATGATATGATGCTGAACTACTAAAGCAAACAAAGGAAGGTTTCCCGACTAACTTGTCAAGCAACCTCCCTCTAATACCAACTGTCACAACCCGCATTTTCTCTTAATTTAGTAATTATCAGAGTATGAGAAAACACGCGTCATGATGCCACGTCGAACAGGGGATAACTCCTGACGCTCAGGCAAAACCATCTACTAACTTTAAGAAAGAATTTCATGAGTTTAATGATTAGAAAAATCAGTTATATTTTAGAGGCCGTATCCCTTGGCTCAGGGGATCACCTAGTCCACAGTTAAAAACTATACTTTATGCTATGGAAAATACTGTATTCAGGTTTGACTTCCTAAGGAGTGCATAAGTGCCCCAAGAGGACAACTTATATGATGCAAGACTCTACATTTATTTTATATTATATAAAGGAAAACTAACTTTATACATTGTTTGGAAAATAAAGATTTTAGTTTTATAAAACATGCTGATCATGCGATATACTCATAATAATAGTTGTAGTTTTAAAATAACTAGCAACTTAGCATAAATCCTCCACAGAGCAAATAGACTATCTCCAGAAAATGGTAGCAGCAAAAAGTAATATATCTAGTACGAGGGTAAAAACTACCAGTGGGCGTTAACTACCTGACACGAACCCACTGTCAAATATGTATGTCTGTAAGAAGAGTATAGAAAAACTACCTCACTAACAAGGCAAAAGGATCTCCAAAGTCTAAGAGACCACCAGCAACACCACCGCAACCTAGCCACTAAATTAGCTACTGCTCAGAACCTGAGGCATTCAAAAGGAGAAAGAATACCTCAGCAAGCAAAACAAGGAAAAACTGCATGAAAGTGTCAACCAGGGAATAAATGAAAGAGGAAAACACACAGTAGTAAAAGTCACAACTGCCCAAAGCAAGACAATAAGAAATGCACTACGTGCGAGGAAACAGCATCAACCCTTCCCGGAAACTACATCCTGCAGAGTCTACTAAGCTACCAAGAGCCCAAAGTGCTGCAATCTACCTAAGCTGTTGGAGATGGTAGTAGCAAAGACAAACAACATGGATCCGGGTTGGAGGCAAACTCAGTCCCCCAACCACCATTTCCAAGCCAACAAGCTCAAGGGTTTACATATGAAAAACACAAGGGACCTTCCATTCCCTTGCCCAGCACGTACCTGGAGCAAGATAGAAGAATAAGGGTGGCCTTGGCTAAATTACAGAAAACCTCCCCCATGAAGAGCTTCAAACCACCACTACTAACCACGGCCGACGATTCGGCCTTAAGGAAAGAAAAACATGGCCGACAAGAAAACTCAAAATGTAATCAAGGAATTCACTCGGGAATGAAAATCGTGGTAGAGGAAAAGTGTTGAAATGACTCAACACGGCTTGGCGTTGAGTGGGACCCACTCAACGCCTACCTAGACCTTGGTGTTGAGTGAGCTAGCCTCACTCAGCACCAAAACAAGTATGGTGTTGAGTGAAGTTCACTCACTCAATGCCTCCAGCAAGAACAACTCTTGCGTTGAGTGAGCTAGCCTCACTCAATGCCAAAACAGGCATGGCGTTGAGTGAGGTACACTCACTCAACGCCCTAGTACTTAACCACAATCAGAGAAAGTGGCGTTGAGTGAGCTGGCCTCACTCAATGCCAAAAACGAAATGGCATTGAGTGAGGTCGACTCATTCAATGCCAAAACAGTTAGCTTCTCAGGAAAACCGCGACGTTTAGTAAGCTTGCCTCACTCAACGTCAAAACAGAAATGGCGCTGAGTGAGGTCGACTCACTTTGTAACACCCCAAATTTTGTCGTAGGAGCGACGGGGATCGATTTTGGCCAAGTCGGGTTTTTTGGTGCAGGTGACACGGGCCCCGACACGGGCGTGTCGGAGGCCGTATCGGGCGTGTCGAGCTCGGGCCGTGTCGTCGACCAGCGCAGGTCGACGATGGTCGTGTGGTGGAACACGGCCTAGGACACGGGCGTGTCCCAGGCCGTGTCACACCTGTGATGTGTGGTTGGGTGCACGGGTAGTGACACGGGAATGAACACGGGCGTGTCTAGTTTGACACGGGCGTGTCTCATGCCGTGTCACCAAGCCGTGTACCCCTCTGACTGCAAAGTGTCGATTTATTGCACAAGGGGGGCGTGACACGGGTCCCGACACGGGCGTGTCGCAGGCGACACGGGCGTGTCGGAGGCCGTGTCACATGCCGTGTGCTGGTTTTCAATTTGGGTCGAGACGGCGAATGAGCTACACGGCCAGGCACACGGCCGTGTGCCAACCCGTGTTCGGCCCAGATTTTATAATTTGAGGGTAGATCCGGGCCGTTCGTTTCCTTGGCTTTGGATCCGACGGTGGGGGGCTGCTCCTGGGTGGTTATGGCCGGGAAATAGGGTTTAGAAACCCATTTTTCTTTGGCCCATCTCTCTCTAAAACTTAGAGAGAAGGGAGAGCAAGGAGGAAGGAGGAGTCCAAGATCCGGCCGCCGGAGGAGCTTCGGAGTTCCGAATCGCGATCCGAGTCCAGATCAGCGGAGGCGATGCCGTTGCGGTGCTTTCCAACCGTATAGTTTTCGATGGCGCCGTGGAAGAATGCAAGGGTAACGATTTCTCATCCTTGGGCATGTGAAGCCCTATTTTCCTTTGCATAGGAAGCCCTCTCTCGCGAGTGAGCGAAGAGTTGGAGCGTCCCTTGGGGTAGATATGTGAAGTCCCCCTTGTGTAGAGTCCGTATGCAAAAACGGACATAGGCATTGTGTGTGAAGCCTATCCGGACATGTAGAGCCGGATCGGTGATGTTGCATTGCATATGAACCAGGGAAGACTCCGGGTGTTTGGGTGTTTTTTGGGTTTTCTACGTGGTAGATTGCATCAGGGAGCCTTGGAGATTAACTCCAAGGTGCACCCGGAAAACTGGGCAAAAGCGGGCTTTGCCAACACAGTGGTCGGGGAGCCAACGTGAACATAACCGGGTTATGTGATTGTTGTGGCGGAAACGGGACTCGGTGAGTCTTGACCTGCGCATATGGCTTAAATTACCGTTGTGATATGAGCACGGGTCAGGCGGAACCGTACCCGGTCTATGTCGTTCGGTAGGACCGTTGGCATGGATGAGGGTCTTCGGCGGTCTATGGCTTAAATTGCCGTGACCAAGGACAGGAAGGAAAAATGCTCATATGGATGACCGTCCAAGAGGCGGTGGTGGATTGGGAACGTCTATGGCTTGAATTGACGTTACGTTGGCCGGTTCGCCGAGAATGTGCCCTAAGTGCACGGGGTGTGTGGCCGTGCGAGCCTACGCCTGTGTTGATGTTTGTTCACATTAATATATTGCCTATACTAATAAAGTGCAGGGAAAGAGCATCGCCGCCCCGATCTTGGGGGCGGGATCGTTATAATTTGGTCAGCATTGCTGACCGTTGCTATTGTTTGCTACCGGGCGGTGGTTTGTGGTTTGCAGGTGCTGCGGAGCAGAGCGGGAAATAGCGGGATAAAGCCCTTGTTGCTGTGCCGGCCCTCGAAGGCCTAATTGCTTATGTTTCTTTCCCGTTTTCATGAATGGCCGGCCTGCGTGCCGAAGTTTGGAAAACACTATTTTTGTTAAGTGAACAATGTAAGGCCTTAAGGCCAGTTCTCTTTTGTGTATGATTACATTCCTGAGTTGGTAGTGGACATTCATGCTTTGTAGCAGGGTTCTTATTTCTTTTGCAACTTAATAATTTGCTTCCGCTAGGTGTTGTGTAGGACGACATGATTGGTTGAATGGTTTCAACGTGTAACCAACCGGTCTGTCCGTAGTATATGGCGTCGGGCCCCGGCCGGACCTACTGCTATATGCTATGTGACGGATAGGGGTGTTACAAATTGGTATCATACTTCTGGTTTCGGTCAAGCTTAAATGAATTCGTGGACTAATTCACTTTAAGGGGTGGTGAGCACATGTGTGCGTCATCGTTATAACATGAAAAGAACCCATGAATGTCCACTTAGGAATGAAAATATACATGTTTGAGGAACCTGCGTGTTCCTATAATTGCTGTTTGCAGTAATTTTTGGGTCGCTTATTGGTGTTTTGCATGATTATAGGTGACCAGAAGTGGTGCTGGGCCGTTTGAACGGCCAGGTTCTGAGGCGAGCAGTGCGCCAAGCGATGCGCCTGCAACACCTCCGTCTGCCGAGACCATTAGGTTGGTGGCAAAAGCGGTCATTGCAATGATCAATGCGTAGCATGCAAGGCAGGTGCAGCAGCCCGCTCCTGCTATGGAGCAAGTACCGCTTCAGACGGCAGAGCAAAGGAGGGTTGAGCAAGTAGTGTTGGAGCCAGAGTTGCCTCGGAGAGCAACGGAAAGACAACTGTAGCACGTGATGTGCTTTCACCCACCTGTATTCACGGGGGCAGAAACCCCGACCCAAGCAGAGGATTGGCTCTCAAGGGTCAACAGGGTGATGACTGCGACGGAAACAGAAGAGTGGCAGAAGACCACTATAGCGACGTTCCTTTTGGATGGGGACGCAAGGTTATGGTGGGAAGGCCTATAGCTACATCAATTGCGGGGAAGGCCGTTGGCCGAAGTTTCGATGGAGGAGTTTGTGAGACTGTTCATGGCTCGATACCTCCCCTCGGCGCAGAGGATTGCGCTAGAAAGCGAGTTTCAGAAGTTGGTGCAAGGGGATTGCACCGTTGATGAGTACCTCCACGAGTTTACTCGGTTGGGGAGATATGTCGGCGCTACCTTCACAGACGAGGAGCGCAAGACGAGCCGCTTCTACGAAGGGCTAAGAGATGATCTAAGATTGGTACTGTCGGGGCCCAAGATGCAGGGTTTCATGACCCTGGTCAGTTCGGCCCGGTCCTTGGAGAAGGACATGAAGAATGTCCAAGCAAAGAAGGAATCCGGTAGCAAGAAACCGGAGTTCAAGGCACCGACTACGTCGAAGTCGGGCTACCGCAGATTCTATAAGAAAGCTAAGACGTCAGGTCCAGCTGCTTCAGGTGCCTCGGCGGCAACTAACAATCGAACCCCGGGCGCTTGTTTCACGTGTGGAAAGACGGGGCACTTTGCCCGTGATTGCTAGAGTGGACGCTCAAAGTCCGAAAGGAAACAAGGAGCTACCTACGAGGAGAAGGGCAAAGCGGTGGAGTCGACCGCGTCCCACTATGCTCCGACTCAGCCTAGAGTCTATAACTTGGGCCAGCAGGAGGCCATCAAGCAAGCGGATGTGGTGACAGGTATGAGTTAATTTATAGCAAGTTAGATTTAATACCGTTAGCTATTGCTTGTTAGCCTAATATTGTTTGTATAGGCTTTGTTGTGATTAGTGATAGTCCGGCACGGGCACTATTCAATACGGGAGCTTCACACTCCTTCTTGTCCTAAAGCTTTATATCGCGCATCGGAGTCCCTTCTTCGATGGCGAAGGACAAGTTGGATGTGCTGCTACCGAATGGGTGCTCGATGTGTGCGGACAGGGTGTGCGCCGTAAAGGTTCACATTGGGAGCCAAGAGTTCGACTTGCTAGCATCATTACTGCCGCTAGTAGAGTTCGACGTGATCTTTGGAATGGATTGGCTGTCAGAGCAGAAAGCTTGGATTGACTGTGACCGAAAGGAGGTCAAGCTGGGTGTAGGGCGGGAGACTACATTCGAGGGGCTAAAGGGGTCGAGCAAGACACTGATGTCTGCTCTTCAGGTGGTGAAGGCGGTTCGTGCTGGTGCAGAGCTGTTCTTCTCAATAGTGGGGGCTGTGGAGCCAAAGTCTCCGTTGGATAGCATCCCCGTGGTTTGCGAATACCCCAATGTGTTCCCGGATAGTCTTCCCGGAGCCCCACCGCAGCGGGAGATTGATTTCACCATCGAGCTCGTACCGGGGGCCAAAACGGTGTCACGTGCTCCATATAGGTTGGCGCCTAAGGAGATGGCAGAGTTGAAAGTTCAGCTAGAGGAGCTGATGGAGCAAGTGTATGTGCGTCCAAGCTCGTCGCCTTGGAGCGCACCGGTCCTCTTCATTAAGAAGAAGGACGGGAGTATGCGGCTGTGTATCGACTATAGAGAGTTGAACAAGCTAACGGAGAAGAATAAGTACCCTATCCCGAGGATTGATGATCTATTTGATCAGTTGGTCGGATCGTCGGTATACTGCAAGTTGGACTTGAAGTCGGGGTACTATCAGCTGAGGATCAGGGAGTGTGATATCCCGAAGACGGCGTTCAGTACGAGGTATGGGCATTTCGAGTTCACGGTCATGCCGTTTGGACTAATGAATGCGCCATCGGTATTTATGGATCTGATGAACAGGACGTTCAGAGATTTCTTGGATCGCTTTGTGATCGTCTTTATTGACGATATTTTGGTGTACTCGCAGTGCGAAGAAGACCACTTCAAGCACTTGCATTTGGTATTGGAGACTTTGAGGAGGAATGAACTTTATGCAAAGTTCTCCAAGTGAGAGTTCTGGCTACCCTCGGTAGGGTTCCTTGGTCATATAGTGAGTGGGGAAGGTATAGCGGTGGATCCGGCGAAGATTGTTGCGATACGGGAGTGGCCTGTGTTATCTTCTGTCGCGGAAGTCCGGAGTTTTCTTGGAATTGCCGGATATTACAGGCGCTTCGTAGAGAACTTCTCGCGGTTAGCATTACCTCTCACGAAGTTGACAAGGAAGGATCAGAAATTCTTGTGGACGCAAGAGTGCGTGCAAGCTTTTGAGGAGCTGAAGAGACGGTTGACCACGGCGCCAGTGCTTAGTTCGCCGAGTGGGACCGAGGGCTTTGAGGTGTATAGCGACGCTTCGGGTAGTGACTTGGGCTGCGTGTTGTTGCAACATGGGAGCGTGATAGCGTATGGATCGCGTCAGTTGAAGGTGCATGAAAGAAATTATCCGGTGCATGAGTTGGAGTTGGCGGCCGTGATATTTGCACTCAAGTTGTGGAGGCACTACCTATACGGCGTAAGGGTCGATATATACACCGATCACAAGAGCCTAAAATACTTGTTGGATCAAAAGGACCTTAATATGAGGCAGAGGAGGTGGATGGAGTTCCTAGGGGACTACACCTTCAAAATACATTATGTACCAGGGAAGGGCAACGCAGTTGTGGATGCGCTGAACCGCAGTGCTCCCGCCCAAGCCAACTGGTTGTCGGTGCATGATGAGCGGCTAGTACGGGAGTTGGAGGAGCTTGAGATCTATTGCGTTGACAGGCAGACGAGCGCCAAAACAATGTTAAATTGGACGGAAGTGCAGTATGACCTGGCTGACCGGGTTCGGCAGGCATTGGAGCTAGATGACTCCATGAAGGAGCTTTTGGAGGCCGCTCTGGATGGGTCAAATTCCCAGTTCTCGGTGGAAGATGGTTTGTTAAGGAAGGGTCATCGGTTGTGCGTCCCGAGTGGTGGTAATTTCCGGGCGGAGTTGATGTACGACGCTCATCATACCAAGTACTCAATCCACCCAGGGAGCACAAAGATGTATCGTGATCTCAAGAAGCTGTTTTGGTGGCCGGGGCTCAAGAAAGATGTGGCATTGTACGTGGCTAAGTGCCAAACGTGCGCCTTGGTGAAGGCGGAGTGCCAAAAAACGGGAGGATTTCTGAAGTCCTTGCCTATACCGGAGTGGAAATTCGACGATATATCTGTGGACTTTGTGCACGGGTTGCCAAGGTCGCAGAAGGGGAACGACGTCATCTGGGTGATCGTAGATCGGCTAACCAAGGTGTCGCACTTCATTCCGCATAGGAAGGATGATCCAGTGGAGAAGTTGGCAAAGTTGTATGTTGACAATATTGTTAGGCTGCATGGTGTGCCTCGTAGCATTGTGAGTGATCGCGATGGGCGGTTCACGTCAAATGATTGGAGGTTGGTGCAGCAGATGCTGGGAACGAAGTTAAAGTTCAGCACAACTTTCCATCCGCAGACGGATGGGCAGACCGAGAGGGTCAATAGAACGATGGAAGACATGCTACGCATGTGTGTTCTGGATTTCGGTAAGCATTAGGAAGACCACCTTTATTTGGTGGAGTCCGCGTACAATAACAACTACCAAGCGAGTATACAAATGGCGCCCTTCGAGGCCCTATATGGTAGGAAGTGTCGCACGCCGTTATCGTGGCTTGAAACGGGTGAGGCAAGGTTGTACAAGAAGCAGGAGATGGAGAGTGCTACCTAGTTAGTGCGGATCATTCGGGAGCGCTTGTTGATCGCTCAGGACTGGCAGGCGAAGTATTACAATGCCAAGCACCGGAATGTGGAGTTCGCGGTAGGCGATTGGGTATACCTGAAAGTGAAGCCGTTCAAGGGGGTTTCACGGGTGAGACGCTTGAAGAAGCTGAGCCAAAGATACCTTGGACCTTTTGAGGTTCTGGAGCGAGTCGGCGAAGTTGCATACCATTTGAAGCTATCGGTGGAGTTGAGTGGATTACATGATGTGTTCCACATTTCTGTGTTGCGGAAGGCGGTGCAAGAGCCTTCGCAGGTGATCGCGGTTGACCAAGTGCCGGTGGACGAAGGGTTGCCGACAAGGGTCAAGCCCGTTCGTATTGAAGATGTTGAGGTCAAGAGGCTTCGTAACAAGGAGATCTGGATGGTTAAGGTCCGGTGGGATAACTGCGGGCGTGAGGAGCTCTCTTGGGAACGGGAGCAGACTATGCTCGAGGAGTACCCGGAATTATTCCGCTCAGGCACTGTTATACGTTAAGTCCTGTTTTTCCTTTATTAATTTCGTGGACGAAATTCTTTAAGGGTGGTAGAATTGTAACACCCCAAAATTTGTCGTAGGAGCGACGTGGATCGATTTTTTCCAAGTCGGGTTTTTTGGTGCAGGTGACACGGGCCCCGAAACGGGCGTGTCAGAGGCCGTGTCGGGCGTGTCGAGCTCGGGCCGTATCGTCGACCAGCGCAGGTCGACGATGGTCGTGTGGTGGAACACGGCCTAGGACACGGGCGTCTCCCAGGCCGTGTCACACCTGTGCTGTGTGGTTGGGTGCACGGGTAGTGACACGGGCATGAACACGGGCGTGTCTAGTTTGACACGGGCGTGTCCCATGCCGTGTCACCAAGCCGTGTACCCCTCTGACTGCAAAGTGTCGATTTATTGCACATGGGGGGCGTGACACGGGTCCCGACACGAGCGTGTCGCAGGCGACACGGGCGTGTCGGAGGCCGTGTCACATGCCGTGTGCTGGTTTTCAATTTGGGTCGAGACGGCGAATGAGCTACACGGCCAGGCACACGGCCGTGTGCCAACCCGTGTTCGGCCCAGATTTTATAATTTGAGGCTAGATCCTGGCCGTTCGTTTCCTTGGCTTTGGATCCGACGGTGGGAGGCTGCTCCTGGGTGGTTATGGCCGGGAAATAGGGTTTAGAAACCCATTTTTCTTTGGCCCATCTCTCTCTAAAAGTTAGAGAGAAGGGAGAGCAAGGAGGAAGGAGGAGTCCAAGATCCGGCCGCCGGAGGAGCTTCGGAGTTCCGAATCGCGATCCGAGTCCAGATCTGCGGAGGCGACGCCGTTGCGGTGCTTTCCAACAGTATAGTTTTAGATGGCGCCGCGGAAGAATGCAAGGGTAATGATTTCTCATCCTTGGGCATGTGAAGCCATCTTTTCCTTTGCATAGGAAGCCCTCTCTCGCGAGTGAGCGAAGAGTTGGAGCGTTCCTTGGGGTAGATATGTGAAGTCCCCCTTGTGTAGAGTCCGTATGCGAAAACGGACATAGACATTGTGTGTGAAGCCTATCCGGACATGTAGAGCCGGATCGGTGATGTTGCATTGCATATGAACCGGGGAAGACACCGGGTGTTTGGGTGTTTTTCGGGTTTTCTACGTGGTAGATTGCATCAGGGAGCCTTGGAGATTAACTCCAAGGTGCACCCGGAAAACTGGGCAAAAGCGGGCTTTGCCAACACGGTGGCCGGGGAGCCAACGTGAACATAACCGGGTTATGTGATTGTTGTGGCGGAAACGGGACTCGGTGAGTCTTGACCTACGCATATGGCTTAAATTACCGTTGCGATATGAGCACGGGTCAGGCGGAACCGTACCCGGTCTATGTCGTTCGGTAGGACCGTTGGCATGGATGAGGGTCTTCGGCGGTCTATGGCTTAAATTGCCGTGACCAAGGCCAGGAAGGCAAAATGCTCATATGGATGACCGTCCAAGAGGCGGTGGTGGATTGGGAACGTCTATGGCTTGAATTGACGTGACGTTTGCCGGTTCGCCGAGAATGTGCCCTAAGTGCACGGGGTGTGTGGCCGTGCGAACCTACGCCTGTGTTGATGTGTGTTCACATTAATATATTGCCTATACTAATAAAGTGCAGGGAAAGAGCATCGCCGCCCCGATCTTGGGGGCGGGATCGTTATAATTTGGTCAGCATTGCTGACCGTTGCTATTGTTTGCCACCGGGCGGTGGTTTGTGGCTTGCAGGTGCTGCGGAGCAGAGCGGGAAATAGCGGGCTAAAGCCCTTGTTGCTGTGCCGGCGCTCGAAGGCCTAACTGCTTATGTTTCTTTCCCGTTTTCATGTATGGCCGGCCTGCGTGCCGAAGTTTGGAAAACACTATTTTTGTTAAGTGAACAATGTAAGGCCTTAAGGCCAGTTCTCTTTTGTGTATGATTACATTCCTGAGTTGGTAGTGGACATTCATGCTTTGTAGCAGGGTTCTTATTTCTTTTGCAACTTAATAATTTGCTTCCGCTAGGTGTTGTGTAGGACGACATGATTGGTTGAATGGTTTCAACGTGTAACCAACCGGTCTGTCCGTAGTATATGGCGTCGGGCCCCGGCCGGACCTACTGCTATATGCTATGTGATGGATAGGGGTGTTACACACTTAACGCCAAAGTACTTAGCCGCTAGCAGGGGCTGTGGCATTGAGTGAGTCCACTTCACTCAACGCCCCAGTACATAGAAATATTCTGACTGGCTATAGCTGCGGCGTTGAGTGTATGCACCACACTCAACGCCAAATCCGCAAAGGCTTTGATTGTGTGCACCACACTCAACGCCGGCCAGACAGAACTCAAAAAGGCTCTTACCCACAACACAACAGGCACCCCCTTCTCTCTCTCTCCCTCTCGGCTTAACCCACAAGACACCAACCAGACAGCAATCTGGAATAAACTGATGGAATTACACCGACGGGTTGAGCACCAACAGCACAAAGAAGGGGGGCTCATGGGAGAATCTAAGCCCTAAATTCAGCAAAAAAAGAGAACATGCTTGGCTTCTACCCTAGGGCTAACAGGGAAATTTCAACATTCAAGAAAACAATAATGGCAAGGGCAAGAACTCCACTTGCCTCGATTTCCGGCGAAGCTTGGACGGCTTTCCCTCCTCTTACTTGGCAGTAGCAGCAACAGCACCTAAAACATACTCCCGTACATTAATGTCAAAAAACCCTCAAGACCGAAATCCCAAATCTCCTAAAAACTCCACAAAAATCGAATATCTTACCGTCGAAACATAGATCTGAGTGAGAGCAAGACAACGCCGCTTTTGGAATCGAAATCCGTCCACGAACACTCCCGGAATCACCGTCCGAAAGCTAGGGCAGCCCGTCGTTCCGCCTCTGATTTCCGCGGTTTTCTTTTTGTCTTGGGAAGAAGGAGGAAGGAGAAGTGGGCCCGCCACTTCTTAATAAGGCTTTTATAACTACTTAGCCATGTGGGTTCAGCCTAACTGCAGCCCAGCCGCCGGTTCACTCAGCTTAAAAATCAAATTTCAAATTTGATTTTACTAATAGCACACCCAAAACGACGCAAAAACCGAACTATATCGGAATTTGAAAAAATTCACACCGTAGCTAAACACCCACGCTACGAACACAACAGCGAAGTCGAAATTAACTTTCAACGAACAGAACTCGAGTTATAACATCCTAAAGCCAAAACACAAGAATACCCCAAGAGGCCACACCGGGTCACCCAAAACGACTCGGCTTGCAAGGGATGCCTTGCCCATAGGCTATAACATAGGCCACTCTGTTCTAAGGATCTAAACCACACTCCACAAATGGCACAAGCCACAAAGACGCATCACCGTAATGTCGAACGAGAATAAAATAGTCACAAATAAAATCTGGGGCGTTACAGGCACGGTCTTAGGCCAACAGGTAGATAAATTCTTTCACCTAATTAATTATGCAAGCAAGACACTCACGTCCGCAAAAGCCAACTACACCACCACCGGGAAAGAGCTCCTAGAGATCATTTTTGGCTTCGAAAAGTTAAGGTCTTATATAACCCTCTCCAAAGTAATCGTCTTCATGGATCACTCAGCCCTTCAGTTTTTATTAAGTAAAGTGGACGCCAAACTCGCGATTTGCGATGGATCCTCCTCTTGCAGAAGTTTAATTTAGAGATCTAAGATAAAAGTTGTGCTGAATATTTGGCGGCCGACCATTTATCACATTTAGAAAACCTCGCTATAGAAAAATTAGTGGAAGCCGACATTAACGATAAATTACCTGAAGAGTGCCTACTTGCTCTCGAAATTTCAAAAGATTATCCCACGCCCTGGTTCGCCGACTTGGCCAATTATTTAGTAGCTTGGGTCTTGCCAAAAGAGTTCTCAAGTAAGAAAAAGAAGAAATACTTTTCTAACATAAAGAATTACATTTGGGAAGACCCTTTCTTATTCCGAGTCTATGCGGATCAAATAGTGCAGCATTGCATTTCGAGTGAGGAAGGAGGTCTAATATTGCGACATTGCCACGAGGGACCAACGAGTGGTCATTATCAAGCGAACTGCACTGGAAGGAATGTGCTGGAGGTGGGTTTTTATTGGCCCACGCTATTCAAAGATGCTCACACCCTGGTGAGTACTTGCGATAGTTGCCAGCGAGCGGGCAATATCTCACGAAGGGACGAGATGCCTCAAAATATTTTCCTAGAATGTGAAATCTTCGATCTTTGGGGCATCGACTTCATTGGCCCCCTCCCTCCGACTTATCAAAACAAATATATTCTCATAGCTGTCGATAATGTATCAAGGTGGACGGAAGCACAAGCTCTCCCCACCACGATGCACGAGTCATAATTAATTTTCTTAAAAAATTATTCTCTCGATTTGCCATGCCACGCACTATAGTTAGCGATAGGGGAACGCATTTCTACAATAGCCAGTTTGCCAAAATTTTGGTAAAATATGGTGTAACGCACAAACTTTCAACCGCTAATCACCCCTAGACGAGCGGTCAATTCGAGGTTGTTAATCGTTAATTGAAACATATTTTAGAGAAAACTGTATCTATAAATTGGAAGGATTGTGAATGAGACGATGGCCCCCAACATGTAGATGATAATGAAGGCATGCTCGCGACAGATCTTTCTCCGTCTCCAACAAAAGACTTACGGCGCCATGGTGACCTTATGAAGCAACGCTACAATCTCCTCCCTCGGCGCAAGATGGCCAATTAATATTTAGTTACGTATTATTTTATTTTATTATTTTGCTAGCATATGAGCGTGTTATTTATTATTTCAGATCATGATAAAACTTTAGGAGTGTTTTATATTCATGTGGGCTGCATGTAGCTTAGTCATGTGTTTTATTTTATTTTACTTGGGTTGCAAATAGCCTAGCCATGTGTTGAGCCTATATAAGGCCATTTAATGTTAAGAATTATTCAAGTTTAATGAATTAAGCTTTGAACCCTAATTTCCCCTCTTGAGAACCTCCCTCTGATACCAAATTTATGCAGGCTCACCCGTTGAAATCGTCAAAACAACGATCGAAGCACAATTATCTCTCTACAATTTTAATTTTACACTCGTACAAAATTTTCATGTAGCGCACACGCCAAGTAATTATATCACGTTAACGCTAACATACGGGTAACCAAACTGGTTAGGAACGAATAAGAGGCTATAGGCCAATATTCTTTCCCGCTAAAAGGACCCACCCGGTCTGATCGAGCGAAGGTTGTACCAAAAGAGATCTACCAAAACTTGTGATTTAATACAGGTTTCCCATCCCTCGTTGGATGACTTATTGGATATGCTAGCAGGAGCCACGATTTTTTCTAAGTTAGATCTTAAGAGTGGCTACCATTAAATAGGATTAGGGAGGGATATGATTGGAAAATGGCCTTTAAATCAAAAGACGAACTTTATGAGTGGTTAGTGTTCGGGGAAGGGCTCACTAACGGCCTGAGTACTTTTTCAAGATTGTTTACTTTAGTATTCAAGACTTATCTAGGAAAATTCTTAGTTATTTACTTTGATGAAACCCTAGTTTTTAGCTCCTCACCGAATGATCATGAGTCTCACTTGAGGATAATACTCTCCACACTGCGATCAGAGAAATTATTTGTTAATTTTAAAAAATGTACGTTTAATGTTCCATCTGTGGAGTTCCTAGTGAAAGTGAAGGGGTAGATCTTAACTTTCTTCTAATTTGGAGTTAATATATAAAAAGTTACAGCACAAAGATAAAGAAACAAAAAGCAAGCACACAAAGGACACAAGAAATTTTAGTGGTTCCTCAAATCTGGGTACATCCACTCTTCTACCACCCTGGTTAGAATCCACTACAGGTTTTTGATCAGGTGCCCTGTCACCATAAGATCTACTTCAGGTAGATCTAGAGACCCTTCAGGCTTTTGATCAGGTGCCTAAAAACCAATAGGTTTTTTATCAGGTGCCCTATCACCAAAGAGTTCACTGTTGAAGGGAGTAATAACCCTGTGCACAGGAAAGGGAAAAGAAATAGTGTTGTATTCTCTGTCAATGATTTGAGAGAAGACTAGTAGATTGTTGATGATGTCAAAGCTCCCCTTGAGATGTAGAATTGTTCAGGAGTGGAAGCTTTGCTTCAGGGTGTAGGCCTTCAAGTTGATGTTGCTCTCCAACAAGCTTTTAGACTGATATTTATTGATTGTCTCTTGAAAGCCTGGAGCAGATGATGAAGAAATCTGTGAGAAACTGAGCTATGTTATTCTTCACTGATTGCTAATTGTTATTGTTTCTCTTTCTTCTCTTTCACTGCTTCATCTCTTTCTACCTTCTGTTCTGTAACAAAATATCTCTATATATGTCTGAACATGATTCAAACATTTGAATTCACTTTGACTTTAATGGCTGACTCATTTTTGAGAAAGGAAAGAGCCTTGGGAGTTAATTAGCTTTTAATCCATATTTAATGCTCCCTTTCAACGGCTATATTCAAATGAGAATATATGGTATAAATTTGAGAATCATAAAGCCTGCAATTAAGGCCTTCATTAATTCTGCTAGCTGTAAATCTATCTTAAAAACTGCACAGGAATCGTTGATCACAATTTTAAAGCTTTCTTTAAACTTGGTTCGGAGATCGTTGAACTCAGCTCGCAGATCGTTGATCTCAGCTCGCAGATTGTTTGAGCTGAGTTCAGACATTTTTAACTGCATCTGAGTTTTACAGTTTTCTTTGAACTGACCTCAGAGATCGTTGATCTCCACTCAGGGATCTCTGAATTGAGTTCAGAGATTTTCTTCCAGCAATTTTCTGATCTTCAAATCTAAACTTCTCTGGAATTTTTCTGAATGAGCAAACCTGGAAATAAATCTATGACCCATGACTATACATTTTGGGTCAATCTAATATTCCTAGTAGTTATCCTTACCCAAATTAGAACTAAGGTTCCAACAATCTCCCCCTATTTGGATGAGGACACTATTCATATAAAAATATAAAGCAAGTTTAAAATGAGTGCCAAAAAAAAGAGCAACAATGGTTCGAAATAAAAATGAGAACAAAAACTTCTAAAGGGCTATGCAACTGTTCTGTTGTTTGTCTTAAACTGAGTTCATTTCAGCATATCTGAAACATGGTTCCAACAAACTCATTGATATCATCCCCCTTATTTCCGAATAACTAAAACTACTGCTGTTGTAACCTCTAAAATAGTCTCCCCCTATACAGCTACCCCTGCTCTAAAGGGTCTTTTCCTGAAATAGGAGGTTAGAAGTTCTGGACCAAGATTACCTTGGGTCTTGGTTCTTTTTCATAATAATCAGAAATAAAAGAATATTCAGGTTAATCTTTGTAATCTAATGGATGAAATTTCCTAGGAGAGATGAACCATTGGGTAAAAGGATTGACAAAATTTTGAGTTTGATTATAATTTTCAAAAGGATAAAAATTTCTGTTTTGAAATTCTGAGTTCGATGATTTATGTTGAGAAAGTCGATCTGCATTCGACAACCAGTATTGATCTCGTCGATCTCGGTTCACAGAGTAATAATGACTACTGTATGGGTTCCACGATCGTCGATCTCTGCTCGATGAAAAGTGATGATATCGTCGATCCCCTTTTGCTAAGTAGTTAAACCCAACCTCTGGGTTTAGAGATTGTCGATCGCCGTTCGACGAGTAATACTGAGATCATCGATCTTGGTTCGACACCTTTTTTTGAACAAAAAATTTCCTAATATTTTTCGTTTGTTTTGATAAAAATTCAGTTATTTTGTCTAAATTTATTATTTTTTCTTTACCTTTAACTGATTATAATGAAGCTATTTTTTTGAAGTAATTGTTTAGTCTTCTTTGAGTTGAATGTTTTCAGAATATAAATTAATTTCTTTTTCTCTGAGAAGTTTTATTTCCTTCTCAGATAGAATCAAAACCTTGCAAAAAATTTTAAAATCTTCTTTAAAAAGTTCTAAAGAGAAATCAATGGAATAAATAACGTGATTCTTTTCTGATTCTGCTACTGATTCTTCATCAGATTCAAATTCTTCATCATGCCTGCTGCAAGATGTATTGATTGCCATCCGGCAGAATTCTCTTGCTCTTGTTTCTTCTTCATCCTCAGTTATACAAGATTAAGCTTCAAAATCACTCCAAGTATCAGCATCATATTTTCTCTTTTTAGCTGATCCACCAGCCATTGCTTTGAGGGAGTCCCAGATATCCTTTGCTGATAAACATTCAGTAATTTCCTGAAAAATGTCATCATACATTGATTGAGCAAGAATCTTCATTGCTTGTGCATCAGCCATCTTCAGCCTTTTCTGGGCTTCTGTCCATTGAGATGACGGAACATCATTCATGCTTGTTGTTTCTAATGGTTGAAAAGGACCTGTCAAAATGGAATTAAAAATGGCTTCATCAATAGAATTCATAAATAGCTTAATCCTTACCTTCCATAGTGCAAGCTTATCTAGATTGCGCATAGGAGGTCTGGTGCTTGAAAACTCTTCATTTTGTTCCATGTTAGACTCTCAAGAAAAATAAGATCTATCAGATCGTTTTGGTTCAGGTGTTAGCTTGTACAACCAAAGAAACGAACCTATGATACCAATTGAAAGTGAAGGGGTACATCTTAACTTTCTTCTAATTTAGAGTTAATATATAAAAAGTCACAGCACAAAGATAAAGAAAGAAAAAGCAAGCACGCAGAGGACAAAAGAATTTTTAGTGGTTCCCCAAATCTGCGTACATCCACTCTTCTTCCACCCTAGAAGGAATCCACTACAGGTTTTTGATCAGGTGCCCTGTCACCACAAGATCTGCTTCAGGTAGAGCTAGAGATCTTTAAGGCTTTTGATCAGGTGCCTAAAAAAATAGGTTTTTGATCAGGTGCCCTATCACCAAATAGTTGACTTTTGAAGGGAGTAATAACCCTGTACACAGGAATGGGAAAAGAAATGGTGTTGTCTTCTCTATTAATGATCTGAGAGAAGACTAGTGGATTGTTGATGATGTCAAAGCTCCCCCAGAGATGTAGAATAGTTCAGGAGTTGAAGCTTTGCTTCAGGGTGTAGGCCTTCAAGTTGATGTTGCTCTCAAACAAGCTTTTAGACTGATATTGATTGATTGTCTCTTGATATCCTGGAGCAGATGATGAAGAAATCTATTATAAAGCGAGCTATGTTATTCTTGACTGATTGTTAATTGTTATTGTTTCTCTTTCTTCTCTTTCACTGCTTCATCTCTTTCTAACTTCTGTTCTGTAACAAAAGATCTTTATATATGTCTTAACACGATTCAAATATTTGAATTCACTTTGACTTTAATGGCTGACTCATTTCTGACAAAGGAAAGAGCCTTGGGAGTTAATTAGCTTTTATACATATTTAATGCTCCCTTTCAACGGCTATATTCAAATGTGAATATATGGTATAAAATCTTAGAATCATAAAGCCTGCAACTAAGGCCTTAATTTCTTCTGCCAGCTGTAAATCTGTCTGAAAAACTGCACAGGAATTTTTGATCACAATTTTAAAGCTTTCTTCAAACTGGGTTTGGAGATCGTTGAACTCAGCTCGGAGATCGTTGATTTCATCTCGGAGATCGTTGAGCTGAGTTCAGAGATTTTGAACTGCATCTGAGTTTTACAGTTTTCTTTGAACTGAACTCAGAGATCGTTTATCTCCGCTCAAAGATCTTTGAACTGAGTTCAGAGATTTTCTTCCAGCAATTTTCTGATCTTCAAATCTGAACTTCTCTGGAATTTTTCTGAATGAGCAAACCTGGAAATAAACCTATGACCCATGACTATACATTTTGGGTCAATCCAATATTCCTAATAGTGATCCTTACCCAAATCAGAACTAAGGTTCCAACACCTAGTTTATATCGTAAGTTCGGATGGTATCCATGTTGACCTTAAGAAGGTCCAAGATATCAAGGATTGGCCGGAACCAACCAATATACAGGATATTTAGAGTTTTCATGGATTAGCTACGTTTTATCGCGGATTTATCAAGGATTTTAGTAGTATCATGGCACCAATAACGGAGTGCATGAAAAAGGGAGATTTAACGTGGACAAAATCGGCCGCCAAAGCGTTTGAAATAATTAAATCCCGAATGTTGAAAGCTCCTCTTTTACGATTACTAGATTTTAATAAAGTTTTTGAATTGTCATGTGATGCATCTGGAATCGATATTGGTGGTGTATTAAGTCAAGAGGATCATCATGTTGGATACTTTAGTGAGAAACTCTCGGGGCCGAAATTAAATTAATCTAACTATAATAGAGAGTTTTATGCAGTTATCCGGTGTTTATAACATTGGAGTCATAATTTGATCTCTAAGGAATTCGTGATTATATCCGACCACGAGGACTTGTGATTTATTAATTCCCAAAATAAAGTTAGCCCAAGGCATGCTAAGTGGGTCTCCTATCTTCAAGAGTATACCTTCAAAATTAAACATCTAATGGGAACTTTAAACCATGTGGCGGATGCTCTTAGTCGTGTCTCCTTATTATTGTCTATGCTAAAGGTCAAAGTGATTGGATTTGATAGGATAAAGGATGAGTATGTTAATTGCCTGGATTTTATGGACATCTATTATTCCACTCAAGATAACTCTCCCACTACCATTTTAGCATATTATATTCGGGATGGTAATTAATTTAAGCATTCAAAGATTTGTATTCCTCGTTCTTCCCTTAGACATTTTATCGTATGTGAGTTATATATTGGTGGTTTAGGTGGACATTTTGGGCGTGATAAGACGATTACATTAGTCGAAGATAAGTTCTACTAGCCAGGCCTAAAAACTACAGTTAATAAAATTTTGTGTAGTTGTCGTGCGTGTCAACTAGCTAAATGTAATAAAACGAACACGGGAATTTATACCCCTCTGCTGATTCCTTCCATTCCGTGGGAAGATGAAAGTACGGACTTTATCTTAGGCCTACTAGTCACAATTCGTCATCATGTTTCCATTTTAGTGGTAGTAGATCGATTTTCTAAAATGGCCTATTTTATTGCCTGTAGTAAGACTGATGTTGCGTCAAATGTAGCGAAATTTTTTTTTAATAAAGTTTTTGGTCATAGGGGCGTTCCATGATCGATATTGACTGATAGAGATGTGAAGTTTACTAGTTATTTTTGGAAGACCTTGTGGAGGATTATGGGCACCAAACTATTATTTTCTTCGGCCTACCATCCACAGAAGGATGGGCAAACAGAAGTGGTAAACAGAAGTTTGGGTAGTTTGCTACATTTCCTTGTGGGTGACCACAAGGGTACATGGGAACTTATCCTTCCTCATGCTCAGTTAGCATATAATAATTTGAAAAATAGGTCCACTGGTTTGTCACCGAATGAGACCGTGAACGGATATAAAGCACCAATGCCACTTGACTTGTTTCCATTACCGTCATCTTATAAGTCAAGTCAATTTGCACATGATTTTGCCTCTCATATTCATAATTTGCATAAGCACATAAATAAATGCTAACCACACAATACACATCTTATCAAGTTCATGCTAACATGCATATAATAGAATCTCAATTTTAGGTTGGAGATTTAGTATTGGTGCGTCTCGTCGCTGAACGGATGTCTTCAGGCACTATAAAAAAGTTGGCGAATCGTTGAGCTTGACCATTTCGGATCTTAAAGAAATTAGGAGAAAAGGCATATATTTTTTTAGTTACCCACTGATTGGGGTATTTTCCCTATTTTTAATGTTTCTAATTAAACGCCATATGTTTCTCCACTACTTGAATTATTGAACTCTCTGTTTAGTTCCATTGCATTTTCTAATGGGTTGGGTGGTGTGCTTGTGTCTAGATTGCTCTCTCCATCGGTCTTCAATGGAGGTACGTTGGTTATTGATGAAGGAAATTTTCCTCCTTTATTGCCTAATGCTTTTCCAAGGTTTCCAATGACAAAATTTTTGCCAGACAAGATCATCAATGATGAAGTGCTTTCCTCTCCAAGTGGTGATGTTCTTCTCTACTTGATTTGTTTCCGTGATCATCCGGCCTCCGATGACTCTTGGCTTCCGAAATTGGAGGTGGCTCTCTTGGATGATGCTCTTCCATGGCGGTACCTTCGGGACAAATCATCGGTGATGAGTACTTTCGAGCGGGGGAGGATTGATGGAGACGATGACCCCAAACGTGTTGATGATAATGATGGCATGCTCGCGAAAGATCTTGTCCGTCTCCAACAAAAGACTTACGAAACCATGATGATCTTGTGAAGCGACGCTATAATCTCCGATCTCTGCGCAAGATGGCCAATTAATATTTAGTTGCGTATTATTTTATTTTATTATTTTGCTAACATTTGAGCGTGTTATTTATTATTTCATATCATGATAAAACTTTAGGAGTGTTTTATATTTATATGGGTTGCATGTAGCCTAGTCATGTGTTTTATTTTATTTTACTTAGGCGATAAATAACCTAGTCATGTGTTGAGCCTTTATAAGTCTATGCAATGTTAAGAATTGTTCAAGTTGAATGAATTAAGATTTGAACCCTAATTTTCCCTCTTGATAACCTTTCTCTGATACCAAATAGATGCAGGCTCACTGGTTGACACCGTCAAAACTACGGTCGAAGAATGATTATCTCTCTACGATTCTAATTTTACACTCGCACAAAATTTTCATGTAGCGCACACGCCAAGCAATTATATCACGTTAATGCTAATATACGGGTAGCCAAACCGGTTTGGAACGAATAAGAGGCTATATGACATATTATTTCCGGCTAAAAGGACCCACCCGGTCCGATCGAGCGAAGGTTGTACCAAACAAGATCTACAAAAACTAGCGATTAAATACAGGTTTCCCATCCCTCGTTTGAATGACTTATTGGATATGGTAGCAGGTTCCATGATTTTTTCTAAGTTAGATCTTAAGATTGGCTACAATCAAATAAGGATTAGGGAGGGAGATGAATGGAAAGAGGTCTTTAAATCAAATGTCAAACTTTATGAGTGGTTAGTGCTCGGGGAAGGGCTCGCAAACAGCCTGAGTACTTTTTCAAGATAGATGACTTTAGTATTCAAGCATTATCTAGGAAAATTTGTAGTTATTTACTTTGATAATATCCTAGTTTTTAACTCCTCACCGAATGATCACGAGTCTCACTTTAGGACAGTACTCTCCACACTGCGATCAGAGAAATTATTTGTTAATTTAAAAAAATTTACGTTTAATGTTCCATCTATGGAGTTCCTACGTTATATCGTAAGTTCGGATGATATCCATGTTTACCCTAAGAAGGTCCAATCTATCATGGATTGGCCGGAACCAACCAATATACGGGATATTCAGAGTTTTCATGGATTAGCTACGTTTTATCGCGGATTTATCGAGGATTTTAGTAGTATCTTGGCACCAATAACGGAGTGCATGAAAAAGGGAGATTTTACGTGGACTAAATTGGCCGCCAAAGCGTTTGAAATAATTAAATCCCGAATTTCGGAAGGTCCTCTTTTAGGATTACCAGATTTTAATAAAGTTTTTGAATTGTCATGTGATGCGTCTGGAATCAGTATTGGTGGTGTCTTAAGTCAAGAGGGTCATCCTGTTGGATACTTTAGTGAGAAACTCTCAGGGCCAAAATTAAATTAATCTAACTATAATAGAGAGTTTTATGCGGTTATCTGGTGTTTACAATATTGGTATCATTATTTGATCTTTAAGGAATTTGTGATTCTATCTGACCACGAGGACTTGCGATTTATTAATTCTCAAAATAAAGTTATCCCAAGGCATGCTAAGTTGGTCTCCTATCTTCAGGAGTATACCTTCATAATTAAACATCTAAAGGGAACTTTAAACCGTATGGCGGATGCTCTTAGTCGTGTCTCCTTATTGTTGTCTACGCTAGAGATCAAAGTGATTAGATTTTATAGGATAAAGGAAGAGTACGTTAATTGCCCGAATTTTAAGGACATCTATTATTCCACTCAAGACAACTCTCCCACTACCATTTTAGCATATTATATTCGGGATGGTTATTTATTTGAGCATTCAAAGCTTTGTATTCCTCGTTCTTCCCTTAAACATTTTATTGTATGTGAGTTACATAGTGGTGGTCTAGGTTGACATTTTTGGAGCGATAAGACGATTACATTAGTCAAAGATAAGTTCTACTGGCCAGGCCTAAAAACTACAGTTAATAAAATGTGGGTAGTTGTCGTGTGTGTTAACTAGCTAAAGGTAATAAAACAAATGCGGTATATTATACTCCTATACCGATTCAGTCCATTACCTGGGAAGATGTTAGTATGGACTTTATCTTAGGCCTACCAGTGTCGATTCGTCATCATGATTCCATTTTAGTGGTAGTAAATCGATTTTCTAAAATGTCCTATTTTATTGCGTGTAGTAAGACTGATGATCCGTCAAATGTAGCAAAATTATTTTTTAAGGATGTTGTTGGTCATAGGGGCGTTCCAAGATCAATTGTGACCGATAGAGATGTGAAGTTTACTAGTAATTTTTGGAAGACCTTGTTGAGAATTATGGGCACCAAACTATTATTTTCTTCGGACTACCATCCACAGACGGATGGGCAAACGGAAGTGGTAAATAGAAGTTTGGGTAGTTTGCTACATTGCCTTGTGGGTTACCACAAGGGTACATGGGACCTTATCCTTCCTCATGCTCAGATAGCATATAATAATTCGAAAAATAGTTCCACTGGTTTGTCACCGAATGAGACCGTGCACGGATATAAAGCACCAATGCCACTTGACTTGATTCCGTTACCGTCATCTTATAAGTCAATTCAATTTACACATGATTTTTCCTCTCATATTTATTATTTGCATAAGCATATAAATGAAATGCTAACCACACAATACGCATCTTATCAAGTTCATGCTAATATGCATAAAAAAGAATCTTACTTTAAGGTTGGCGATTTAGTCTTGGTGCATCTCGTCCCTGAACGGATGCCTTCGGGCACTATAAAAAAGTTGGCGAATCGGCGAGCTGGACCTTTTCGGATCTTAAAGAAATTAGGAGAAAACGAATATCTTTTGATGTTATCCACTGATTGGGGTATTTCCCCTATTTTTAATGTTTCTGATTAAATGCCATATGTTTCTCCACCTCTTGAATTATCGAACTATCTGTTTAGCTCAACTGCATTTTCTAATGGGTTGGGGGGTTAGCTTGTGTCTAGATCGCTCTCTCCATCTGTCTCCAATGGAGGTACGTTTGTTGTTGACAAAGAAAATTTTCCTCCTTTATTGCATAATGCTTTTCTAAGGTTTCTCTAGACAAACCTTTTGCCAGACAAGATCATAAAGGATGAAGTGCTTTCCTCTCCAGGTGGTGATGTTCACTGCTACTTGATTCATTGGCGTGATCGTCTGGCCTCCGATGACTCTTGGCTTCCGGAATTGGAGGTGGCTCTCTTGGATGATGCTCTTCTACGACGGTACCTTCGGGACAACTTATCAGTGATGAGTACTTTCGAGTGGGGGAGGATTGATGAAGATGACAGTGAAAGTATCTAGCGTCAACCGAATCCACCTATTGGGGGGTATAGGTGTGGTGAAGTCTTTTGCGGAATTAAACTAACTTGCACAAGTAAGAAAACAGAACACAGAAAACACAAAAAGAATTATAGTGGTTCCCCGATTTGGGTACGTCCACTTTCCCCTTTGACCTATCTCCCACCAAGGGATGACTCGGTCACTTCTCCAAACGGATTGAAATACAATCCTCACACTAGGAGAAACGCTCCCCTAACCACACAAGGAACCCTTCCAACAACGGAGTAACAACTCCACTACAACGGGTTGCACCCAATCCTTACAAGTAGGAATGAAAATTCATTTACAACAAAATTGAAAGTAAATAAAAGTACAAACAATGCTTTATGGAGATTCCAATGTCCTTCTTCGTTCGTTGAAGTCGGCACAAAAAGTACGAAGAGTCCACAACCGGATTTCTCACTTAGAATGGATCTTGTCAAGATCGGCGGCGGCAAGCAAGTGTGGCGGCGATGCTTTGCAAATCCAAACTTCTTGACGAAGCAAGTTAGGTCTTCGAACGATCTCAGTCGGATCAAACGTCTCAACCGATTCGGAAGGTAGAACAAGTCTTGTTCAACGAATCGAAAGAGAAGAGATCTCGAGAGAGACACGTGAGACCAGGTGCTTGCCTCGGTACTATCGTCGAGCGATCAAAGACGGGTTGAGATCAGCGACGATGACTACTTTCGATCGGCGACGTGCGTGCAGGCGGAGATCGCGAGGCACTAGGTCACGGCCGATTTCAGTATTCCGGTGGGTTGGTGTGTACTGTAGACAACAGGTATAAGTACATATTTATACGCAAAGGAAAACCCTATAAGACCGTTGTGGGGCCCACCTCGAAAATCCCGAGATCTGGCCAACCTAAGCATGGCGACCTAGACCGGCCCAGCGAGCGGAGAAATCTGCCTAAGGCAAAATTGGTGGGAGTCGTTGGTGATTCTCTTCTATGTCGGTGGGAATCGCTCCCGACTCCAGTCGATTTTGCCTTGGCAGAATTTTCCATTTTATTTTCCATCCGGAAGTAGTCGGCAGGAGAAACTTAGTGATTCCTGTCGAAGTCGGCGGGAATCACTAACGACTCCCGTCGAAGTCGGCGGGAATCACTAATGATTCCCGTCGATTTTTTCTTGGAAGGATTTTCCTCCTTCCTTCTTTTGATAGCTTGGTCTTTGAACCATCCTTGCTCCTTCTTCTGCTCTTGATCTACCTTGATCCTGTACTTTAAAATAAGTACACTCCAATATAGAAAGCACACGCGGATCAACACACTGATCTACACAACGAGGGATTACGTTGCGTAGACCCGTGTATATTGACCCACTACACTCTGACATTGGTGTGTACTTAGCATGGAATGGCTTCAAGCACAACTTGACATAAGAACGTCAAATACCTTGTGAATCCATCTTAGCTTGACTGGAGTCTTCTTCAAATCTGTGTAATTGTGGATGCAATACCCAACAATCTCCCCCTATTTGAAAAAGCCAAAATCCTACTATCTAAGATGAATTACACTAAACACCAAGATATATATAAGTGTATGGGAGACAAGAAATAATAATAATAAAGTTTTACGCATTCAAAACAGAAATTGAATCAGCATATAATCACATATATATATATATATAAATCCAAAGTGTTTTTATAATTTAAGAACAGAAGTACATGGATAATGAAAATTAATCATTTGGGTTTCATGTTTTTCCCCTCCTTTGCCTCAGCTTCTCTTTGCTATTTTTCCAGGAACTTCTTGCTTTGCCTTTCAAAATATTCCTTTTGCTTTGGATTGTACCTATGGGGAGGAGCTTTGTTTTCAATTGTGTTTGTCCTGAAGAATATATTTCTTTTCGCCTCAAATTCTCTGTGCATTTCCCATTCGTACTGACAACAGACTTTATTCCTGTTAAGCTCTCCCCGATCTTGTAGCGTGAACGTATCAAGTATAATGCTCCTAGAGACGGGACTCCAACGTTTGTTTTTGACTTCACATTCCTTTCTTCTGAATTTAATCTCTGTTGGATTGTCTTTAGAGGTTCCTTCATGAATCTTTCTCTTCCATTTCGCAATCGCATTTTGATCAAAGAGTGCAATGTTAGCAGCTTTAGCAGCAGCTTTAGCAGCCTTTTTGGCTTCAGCTTCACTAAAGGGAAAATCCTCAGCAATAGCAACAACAGCAGCAGGATCAACATCAGGAGCATCAGCAGTAACATCATCAGTGGTCATGGTTACTTCAGGAACAACAGGAATAGGAATACCTAACGCTTGTTGAGCAAGCCAATGACAACTTTTAAATACAATTTCGTTTGATTGTTTGAAGTTGTCGACTATGATTTTCTCGAGTTCTGCCATCTTAGCTACATACTCCTCCCCCTTTTTGGCTTCTAGTGCTATTGAGTTTGCATAAGAGTGCAATGACTCATCTATATGCTTCACATTCTTAGTGAAATCGTCCAGCAAGGTTTGTTGATTCTTGTTGAGGGCGACCATGATGGCATCGAAAAGTTTGATGTTGTTGTCCACGACATGAGCATTTTGATTGACCACCGCCAGGTCATCTGTGGTCTTCTTTATCCCTTGTATTAGAAGAGTGATGGTATTGCCAGCCTTAGTATACTTGGCTTCAAATCTTTCTTCCATCTTATCTATCTTGTGATTTATCTCCACTATGTTCTTTCGCATCAGATCTTCTGATTACGTTATTCGTTTGAGTACTTTGTTGTGAGAATGTTAAAAAGATATCTTCAGCTCGTCTGCTATAGCTTGAATGATGTTCACAGTGTGATTGGCTAGGCTTGTTCCTAACTGATGTTCTTGATGTATAGCCTTGTCATGTCCTGGAGTGATAAGGTTTTGAGAGTCATGACTTTCGTCTTTAGATTCACCTGTGGAGCTCAATAAACTTACAGTCTCCTTTAAAGGAATTGAAGCAGCATCTGCCATGGAGTTTAGAATGTTGCCATATTTTCTCATCTCCCCATCCAACAGAGTATCAATTGTCACCTGAGGCCTTAAGGTCTCCCCCTCAACTGTAGCGCCAGTCATGTCAGGAACCTTTATTTTAATCTGTTCCTCAAAAAGGAGTTAAGAGTCAATTTCCAGCATAGCCACATCATAATCAGCCTGCTAATCCACAAGATCCTCAACAACATTGTTTTCAAGGGAATTCACATCATTTTCACTATCAGCAACATTTGCAACATCATCCTCTTCTTCCTCCTCTACAGTCTCATCAATAGCAAAGGTTTCCACCGCATCCTTAATGATGAGGGAAATATCAGTAGTAACCTTTAGTTGTTCTGGGACTGAGGCTTCTGTAATGAGGGCAGCAGAATGATTTGGTAGTGACTCCCCCTCAGTTCCTGCATTCAGCAGATCAGGCACTTCATTGGGATAAGCCGAAAGATTTGTGAACTCATGAGCTCTGTCATCCTCATCAACACGTGTTGCAGGAGCTCCCCCTTGGACAAGGATTCTTCTTTCCCACCTATCGAAGACGTAGGAGTCCATCTTCTTCAGATAGTGAAGGGGAACTCCCCTAGTCATATCAAACTGATCTCCATCCATCCGCTTTAGGTAGAGACTGATGATTCGTCCGATGTTTGGGGTGCATAGAGTATCTTTTATTTTTTCAAACAGCATGGCCCCCTAGTTCATCTTCTTTCTGCACACAATGGCTATCAGGATCTTGAACATGTCACCTGAGATGTGATCATGGGAGCCTGGCATTTAGATCAGTACTTTCCCTATGATATCTGACAAAAGCTTTCATTCGTCATTCATATCCTTACATTTAATGGCCCTAGTCTCTCGAGTCAATCCATAGAATAGCAAGGTCCTTGTACAATCACCTTCGTCTCGATAGTCCTCTTGCTTGGAGCTGGAGAGCTAGAGATGATGGGACAGTCTTGCAGTCGTCATCTTTATCCTGAGGCCCGCTATCTTACTTTTTATCATTGTGTCCTCGTGACGCAACTTGGAGTTGGCGAAAAACTCTAGTACTTCCTTGTCGAGGATCTTGCACGGGTGCTCGAGAATGAACAACAGTCCGCCTTGTTCTAGCATCAGAATGATATTTCTAAACTCGTCTGAGGCATGAGCAAAGACTGTCCTCACTAATTCACTTCATGTGAGTAGCCCGATCATTGTTCAAGGAGCCATTTTTATCCTAAGCGAGTTAAACCCAAGGGGTTAACTCTTTCTAAATTTAGAATTAGTAAGAATTGAACTAGCTAGAGGGATGATCCCTGTTTATGTAGAACTTACAAATTTAGTTTAGCTTAGAGATCAACGAGGAGGCCTTGAGAGAGAGCAAATCGACAGCAACCTTTCAAAAGAGCTGTCGAGGGAATAAAGGTTCAACCCTAGTTCGGAGTGATGATGGAGAGCTGATGAGAAAAGTTATAGTTCGAAAGCTTATAGGAATCAACTTCGATGGTTGCCATTTTCTCTAGGAGGGGCAAGGGAACGAAATGGTAGAAGACGGTGGGTAGTTGTGGCCCTAGGGTTGGCGTCAACTGAAGCTGATGCCGATGAAACTCTTGCGTCGGGGCTGGAGAACTGGCGAGCATACGTCGGCGGGTGCGGAAGTCTAGAGTCGATGGGAGAGTTCCAGTCGACGAGTGCGGAAGGCTTGTGTTGACGAGTGCAGAAGGATAGAATCAACCGGTGCGGAAGGCTTGAGTCGACAGGAAGCTGAAGGGTCGGGATATATAGTTGGGCATATTTTCAGAATTTGAAAACTTAGGGTCTGCTTTTTCAGAATTTGAAACTTAGGGCAAATTTTTAGAATTTGATCGACATGAGACTTGTGTTGACGGGTGCAGAAGGTGTAACATCCCATTTCCGGCTTGACCCCTAGGAGTCGGTTGGTCGTGACAGAACCCTAGGAAGCCCAAAAATTGAAATAAATCGATCGAGATTTCGGGTCACGGGTTGGTCACGCCCGTGACCGACCCGTCACGCCCGTGACTTTGGGCATGACTACTTCGACGATCGTCGATCTCCGTGAGATGATCGTCGAACTTTCTGCGCGGGCATGTCACGCCCGTGACCTATGTGTCACGCTCGTGACCTAGGGCGTGACTCCTTTGACGATCGTCGATCTCCGTGAGACGATCGTCGAACTTGCCTCCCGGGCATGTCACGCCCGTGACCAAGGTGTCACGCCCGTGACCTAGGGTGTGACTCCTTCGACGATCTTCGATCTCTGCAAGGAGATCGTCGAAATTGACACTCGGGCCTGTCACGCTCGTGACCTAGGTGTCACGCCCGTGACCTAGAGCGTGACCACCCTTCGACGACCGTCGATCTCAGTTCGACGATCGTCGACCCCAGAACATGCCGTTCGGGCATGTCACGCCCGTGACCTAGGTGTCACGCCCGTGACCTAGGTGTCACGCCCGTGACCTAGGGCGTGACCACCCTTCGACGACCGTCGATCTCAGTTCGACGATCGTCGATCTCAGAATTGTCACCCGGGCCTGTCACGCCCGTGACCTGTGTGTCACGCCCGTGACATTGGCCGAAACGATGGTTCAGGCCCGCAATTATTCTAACACGCGTGGTAATAAATGCTGGTGTGGGAAGTTACACCAGGAGTAATTACGGGTTGTTTTCCTTCTGTAATTATATAATAAAGGAGGAAATGTTGGTCCAATAGGAATCGACCTGACAAACACCTGTTCATCTTCCACCGTTTCCTATTCCTTCACTGTAACCGAAAGGTTATTAAGGGGAGCCTTCATGACCATTAAGGCTTTACCCTTTCACCTCCCACTTGCTGACTTATAAAAGCCCACTTGGAGCAAGAGGAGAAGTTTACACGCTCAATCAAACGGATCATATCTTTGTTCTTGCTATAGGAGGAGTTCGGCTACGCCACCACTGAGCCATGGCACCCCGTCGTTCATCTCGCCTCCAAACCGCGAATAATGTCCTCCTCTGCTTCTTCTTTCATGGGTAGATCTTAGGATTCCTAGAAAGGAAGTTCGCGCTCAACGGAGCCGGACCCATCTCTCGTTTTCATGGAAAACCATGAAAAACGTATTCTTGAGTCCGCCGGAAACCGCCACCTCCGGCGGCCAAACCACCGCCGACCAATAGCCATCGCCTCAACGGAGGTGGTGGTGGTGGTGGCTGGCCAAGGAGGTGACCGAATTGCCGGTGACGGATCACGGAAAGCTTACATGAAAAATGGTTTTTCTGAGTTCTGTTTTCGGGTTCATGTAGAAGATGAACAGGAAAATCAATTTTATAATTATTAAACTAAGTATATAATACATAGAGGAAAGATATATTATCTGAGTATATTTTGAGGCTGCGAAATGAGGTGCTTAGAGGCCGTTTTAAGAAAAATGTCCAGTCAAGAAAGTTGTAACCCTTCGAGTATAGATTAATTTAAAATCGGTTTCATCTCGTTTGGGTAAGCGGTTCGGCCGCAGCACCCGTTTTAGTGGGGGCTGCACCTAGAGTTGGGCAGAAATTAAAATGGATGCCCACTCTTCGTCCCTTGTCCAAATGACCTGAAATTTGGGCAGAGGGTTAATCTTAGCTATACCTAACGGCAGACCAAAAATGGGAATTTTTGGAGATAGTTTTGCCTAAAGTTTTTGTAAAATTTAAATAAACATTATAAAATTAATTAGGAGATGAAATTAAGTCCAAACTCACCCAAATTTTGGGTGGTGGTCCCTGGCATCAATGTTAAGATCTGTACAAAATTTCAACTCAATTGGTCGAGTTTTGAATAGGGAAGAATCAAGTCCTAGATAGGTCTTGGTGAGGGATACTTTGGGGAAAAGTACGATTGGAAATGGAGTGGACAAATCTCCTCAAAAGAGGCTGATGTTGTGGCCACTGATTTGCTGAGTCTATGTCTACCCTCTTGGGTAACATGGTGTGGATTAGGGTGGATTTTACCCTAAGAGATTGGTTCAAGTCCAGTGGGTGGGAGTTTGAGTTTTGTGAAGGACATAGGAGCAAAAGCTCTTGTATGCCCTTGAAATTTGGAGGAGAGGGGGATGATATGATGAAAACCCTCTGGTTGAAATAGTGAAGGAATTAGAGGTAATTAGGTATCTCGAAAGTTGAGATTTTGGATTAGGATAAAAATGTAATTTAGTTATTTTAAGTACTAAATCTAATCCAAAAATTATGAAACTCAGGAGGAGGGAGTTTTAGGATGTTTTAGACTTATGGTAATTTTCCTGGAATTTTATGATTAATAAATATTATACTTCATGTGTTAAATGATTATTAGCCCGATTTGTTGTTTCAATTATTTGGAAGTTTTAAATTAATTATAATCAGTTAAAATTCTGGATTTAGATCTTGAGTAGTAGAACATTGATCCCTGAATTTTTATAGAATTTTATGTTGAGAAATTTTAGAGGTTCATTCACAATGTTTTAATATGGGCTTTTGAGCATAAAAATAAATTAGGGCTTGTGGAATTGCTGGAAAATTATGATAGTTGAAACTTAAGTTTTATTAGGCCCTTTTATATCACTGGGAATAATTTGGGAATTTTTAGATTTACTGTTATAGCACTTCATTCACAAAGCATGTTAGATTGTAATTTAGTATTTGATTTATTATGATTTAATTACAAGCAAGAAAATTATGGGATTCTGTCAAAGTTATTTTCATGATAAAACCAGCACCCTGTATTTTATTTGAATTATTTGGAGGACAAATTAAGGTAGTTTATTCATTAAGTTTGAAATAACTGTAATAATGATTAAATAAGTTTAGGCCCTTGAAAATCATTGTAAAACTATCAAACTTTGGAAACCTGATATTTAGGCCTACTTTTATTTACCTTAATTTTGTGATAGCTGGAATCAACTAGAATGTTATACCTCATGTTCAAAATGATGATATTAGATCCTTAAGAATAAATAAATAAGTTGTCGGATTTATTAGGAAAATTCCAATATTTTGGATTTAGGCAAATCTTGTTAGGATAGACCCCCGATAAATAAATGGTGGCATTTGGATGAAAAAGTAAATTACGTGTAATATTGATTATCGTGTAGCCTAGGTGAGTCCCTAGGAGGTTTGGTTTAGCACTGATGGTAGTTGGAAGATTAGGTGTTACGCGGGTATGGCGGAAGACCGTCTTTCCGTGTGGAGAGGGTGAAGAGTCAAGCTACCCTAGGTTTAGTTTAATGTAACTCTTAAAGGGAAAAAGGTAAGGTGAGAAACCAATTAAAGTAAGTGCCTTGCGAAAGGGAACTTCGGGCCGTAATGCCGCCGTCTTGGTTCCTAGTGCCCCTTGAGAGCCCTTCACGGGGAATACCGGGGGCAGTCTTGGGCCAATGTAAACTGTAATAACAAACTGGCAAGAGTAACTTAGTAACTAGGGTTGCACCTTTCACAAACACTGTTGGCACAGGAAGATTGATGGGAGCTTCGGCTCGGTTTGGTCTGGAGACGGACGTTTTGGTCCGGGGAGCTTCGGCTCGGTTGGTTTGGAGACGGACGTTTTGGTCCGGGGAGCTTCGGCTCGGTTGGTTTGGCGACGGACGTTTTTGTCCGGGGGCTTCGGCTCGGTTTTTGTGTGTTTACGATTAAACTTGCATGTGCATAAAATAGGGAAAAGTTAAGGTGGTGGGTTTTTGATATCGGGGAGTTCGATTGCACCGACACCGATATCGTAGACTCGGCGAGGTGATTAGCACTTCACCAACAGAAGTCCGGTGCTCCAGCCGGCAAGAGTACGCAGGCGTCTGCTTAGTGCACCAAGCGTTGAGGTGTACGATAGGTCAGACCAGTGGTGCTTTTACTGGTTTTGAGGTGGGCGAGGCCCAACACACCGCTTCCGTCCGCCACTACGGAGGTATCCTGGGAGGTAACGGCTCCGAAAGGGGGAACTAAAGGTCTGTGTGCACAGAGTCGGGTGTGTGAGTTGCACTTGTATGTTTCATCATACCCACATGCATGTCATAGCATAATCGATTCATTTAACCCTGACACCTAAAGTATAAGTGGTATGGGACGCTTATACATTAGGACTTGCAAAACGACCCCTTGGTCTATAGGCTTGTGTGGGCAAGTTTATAAATCAAAGGTTAATTTCAATATATATACATGCTGTTGTTTGATAACCGTCACCCCAACGTATAAGTGGTATGGGACACTCTATGCGATGGGAGCCTTGCAGAAGATCCCTTGGCTTATGCGCTTTCGCACATAAGTTAAGGTTACTTTTCTTACTTTCTGTTTTCTGTCATATTATTATAGAATTGCTAGATTAGTTCCGCTGCCATCTGTTTCTTGATTAATCTCTACCTTAATGACCTTCCCTTTCTTCCTCTCCGCTCGGTACTTAGGAGCCATGGGGGAAGGGGTAGGGGATGATAGGGCTTAGTCTTTATGACTAACGGTTTTCGAACCGCATCATTTAGGGGATCGTGGAGCCCAGCATGGAGGAGCAGCCCCAGAGATCGGTGCGCCTAGAGATGGGGCAGTCTAGCTCCGGAGTTCATACAGCCGGGACCGTGAGTCTCGACCCTGAGTAGTTTCTAGTTTTGCTTCCGCATTGAGTGATATTGTAGTGAGGACATGATGTATCGGGCATAAGCCCGCATTTATAGTACTCTGATTATTGTTATTCTGTGGACACTACCTTCGTGGAGATTTTATTTTATATACATGTGATTTATTATTGTGGACTGCATTGCTCTTACTTCAATTATTGTGCTACCTTTCTGTGATCGAATTGGCCGGCAGAATCGGCGCCTTGTGGTGATGACCCTTCAGGACGTGAAGGTGTCACCGTAAAGCGGCGACTCTGGGCCTAAGACCCCGGGTGTTTAAAAAGAAAAAAAAGGGGGGTCTTACAAGTGGTATCAGAGCGGAACATTGATCAGAAGGAAGTAGCAGTCCACAAACCCTGGGTCACCCCCGCTCGAGTTTAGTTTGGGGACAAACTAAGCAGCGGAAGCAGTGGTGCGCCCAAATGGGGATCACATATAAATTGTCCACTTTTATTTAAGATTGAACGTTTTCTTAGCATGTGTTTTTGTTACGCAGCCTCCAGCACGGCCTACACCACAAGGTGGAGTTCAACAGGCTCAGGATGTTGCACCACCCCACCAGTCCCCACTCCTTTCCTTCAGTCAGACATGGGACAGACTCTGACTGCCATCCTGGAGGCCTTCAGGGCCCAGCAGGTTCTGGCCCCGCAGTCAAATCCGGGGGCCAACTGGCTAAGCATCTTCCGAGGACTGTCTCCCCTGTCCCACTTGGGGACAAAGTCGGCAGTTCGGACGGAAGAGTGGCTGGATATCATGTACGAGATGCTGACCGGGATACGGTGTCCCTGGGAGGAGAGGGTGGCTCTGGTCGTCTCTTGCCTGGAGTCCCATGAAAAGAGGTGGTGGAAGACGCTGTTGGACACGACATTTGCCGATAGGGAGGTTGCGGAGGTTACCTGGGAGGAGTTCAGGGCCGCACTGCTGGAGCATTTCGTTCCGTAGTCGGCCAGGGATGATTTGGAGGAGCGGTTCTTACAGCTGAAGTAGGGCACCCAGACCGTGGTGGAGTACCATCGAGAGTTCGACCATCTGGCTCGATACGCAGATTCCTACCAGCTAGACGAAGCAGGGTATATCAGGAGGTTCTATAAGGGCCTGCGGGAGGACTTGAGGGAGGCTCTGTTGTTTGTATCTGACGGGCCCATCTCCCGGATTTTGGAGATGGCAAAAAGGATTGAGGCAGATTGGCACGCCACCCGGGGCCGGAAACGGCCAGCAGAGGATCAGGGACGGAGAGGTAGAAATGACCAGCGGCGAGGTGCTGTACCAGAGGGGAGGAGGACAGAGGACCAGCCTCGTCAGGACGTGAGGCAGGAGCCGAGGGAATAGGTGATATTGGCCCCTCCACCTCTTCGGATGCAGGAGATGCTGAGACCCGGGGGAATGGCGTATCCCCCACCAGAGTGCTTCCTTTGTCATCAGATTGGGCACATTCGGAGGAACTACCCCATGAGGGGGGCACCACCTCCAGCACCACAGGGCGGCCCACCAGCTCAGCATTACGGAGGTCGAGGACGCGGCCGCGGTCGTGGATACCAGGGGGGAGATTGTAGACAGTAAAGGGAGCAGGTATATGCCTTGGACCTTGCGCAGCCTCGGAATCCGGAGCAGGTCATAGTAGGTACGCTGCAATGCCGCTTTATTTTCATAGAATTTCCCTTTCAATCGTTAAAACTTTGAATCGCACTAGATAGATTAGTAAGGAAAGTAAAACTCACTATAGAACCCTAAGATATCTAATAACCCCAGGTATAGTCTTCATCAGCGGCAAGCCGGCCCGCACGTTGTTCGATACTGGAGCTACTCACTCCTTTGTGTCGGAAATGTTCGTAGAAGGACTGGAAGGTGTGGAGCGGTTCACAGGCTCGAGGATGAGGGTGCGACTACCAGATGGATCTGAGCTCCTTTCCACGGATCACTGTAATATGGAGGCAGAAATTGGTGGAAAAGCGTTCGAGGCTCCAGCGACGATTTTGAAGCTGACGGACTACGACCTGATCCTGGGCATGGTATGGCTGCACTGGAACCATGCCCAGATTGACTGACAAGCAAAGAGGATCACCGTGAGACACGGGGACTCTTTCATTACCATCGAAGGTATAAGACCTGTCTCCCGTATACTCTTATCTTCGGTACAGGACGTTAAGGCCCATATGCAGGGAGAGGAGGTCTATCAGATTCTATTTGAGATGGCGTAAGTTAAGGAGTCGGTGACAGACATCCCGGTGGTGCGAGATTTCGCTGACATCTTTCCAGAGAAACTGCCAGGACTACCTCCACACCGAGAACAGGACTTTCAGATACAGCTTGTGCCGGGGGCCAAGCCGGCATCTAGGGCCCCTTATCGAATGGCCCCAAAGGAGTTGGCAGAGTTTCGTACTCAGTTGCAGGAATTGGTTGAGGCAGGATTTGTTAGACCGAGTTCCTCGCCATGGGGAGCACCGGTCCTATTCGTGAAGAAGAAGGATGGGACACTCCGCCTGTGCATCGATTATCGAGCACTAAATAGGCTGACCGTTCGGAATACCTATCCGCTCCCACGGATAGACGAATTGTTCGATCAGCTGGAGGGGGCCCATTATTTCTCGAAGCTGGACTTGAGGTCAGGATACTACCAGCTACGGATCCAGGAGGAGGACATCCCGAAGACGGCCTTCAGTAGCAGATATGGCCTGTATGAGTTCACTGTGATGCCCTTCGGGCTCACGAATGCACCGTCGGCGTTCATGAGCCTCATGAACCGGGTTTTCGAGGCCTACTTGGATGTGTTCGTCATAGTATTCATAAACGACATCCTGATCTACTCTAGGACGGAGGAGGAGCACACTAGGCATCTGGCACTCACTCTGGAGAGGTTGCGGGAGCATCGTCTTTATGCAAAATTCAGCAAGTGTCAGTTTTGGTTAAAGGAGGTGGCCTTCCTAGGCCACATTATCAGCGGAGCGGGGTTGCCAGTGGATCCGGCAAAGATTCGGGCAGATCGAGATTGGCCGCAGTTGAAGACAGCCACCGATGTACGAAGTTTCTTGGGACTTGCCGGTTACTACCGGAAGATCGTAGAGGGGTTCTCTCAGATTGCCCTCCCCCTCACATCTTTGACGAAGAAGGAGGCACCTTTCGTTTGGACCCCGCAGTGCCAGGCGGCTTTCCAGGAGCTGAAGGACCGACTGATCTCAGCCACTATTCCTGCCCTTACATCTGGAAAGGAAGGATTCCAGGTGTACACCGACGCATCATACCAGGGGATGGGAGCAGTGTTGATGCAGAACGGACACGTCATAGCATATGCCTCCCGCCAACTGAAGACCCATGAGAAGAACTACCCAGTGCACGACCTTGAGATAGGAGCGGTCGTTTTTGCTCTAAAGGTCTGGCGTCATTATCTTTATGGAGTCCACTGTGACATCTACTCCGACCACAAGAACCTGAAATACGTGGACACTCAGAAGGAGCTGAATATCAGGCAGAAGCGCTGGGTGCAGTTCTTAGCAGACTATCAGTATGAAATGCACTACCATCCAGGGAAGGCAAACGTGGTGGTCGACGCATTGAGTCGGAGAGCTGCCACTTCCGAAGCTGGGCCCCAAGTTATGTCCATGGAGCTAGTCCGGTCATTCAGAGATATGCAGATATCCCTAGTGTCCGAGGATGATCCAGAGCTGTATAGGGAGTATCTGACATCGATGGTGGCCATAGACGATATCCGGGCTTGCATTCGGGAAAGATAGAGGACAGATGTGTGGGCAGAGCCGATGTTCCGAGCCTTGGAGGAGGGTTCGATAGGAGATTATTCCTTGAGAGATGGTCTGCTACATTTCAGAGGCAGAGTATATATACCCGCAAGAGGCCAGATCTGAGAGGATATTATGACAGAGGCGCATTGCAGCCGGTACTCTGTGCACCCGGGGATCACAAAGATGACCGCTGATCTGAAGAAGATGATGTTTTGTCCGGGCATGAAGAAGGACATTACGTACTTCGTGACCCATTGTGAGGCGTGTCAGTTGGTGAAGACGGAGTGCAAGAACCCCGCAGGATTGTTGCAGCCACTCCCGGTGCCAGAGTGGAAGTTCGACGATATAGCTTTGGATTTTATACATGGTCTTCCCCGGTCTCGGACAGGGAACGACTCGATCTGGGTGATTGTTGATCGGTTGATGAAGGTGGCCCGCTTTATACCGATCAGGAAGGATGACTCGGTGGGAGTGCTGGTACGGAAGTTCGTGGAGCAGTATATCCGATATCATGGCGTGCCCCGGACGATAGTATTGGACCGCGATGGACGGTTTACATCCAGGGAGTGGCGGTCAGTGCAGGCATATTTGGGCACCCGGTTGACTTTTAGCACGGCCTTCCACCCTCAGACGGACGGGCAGACAGAGCGCACCAACCGGACCTTGGAGGATTTACTACGACTGTGTATACTGGACTGAGGGGAGCCGTGGGAGAAGATGTTACCGTTGGTCGAGTTCTCCTATAACAATTGCTACCAGTGCAGCATCAGGATGGCGTATTATGAAGCCTTGTATGGAAGAAAATGTAGGACCCCGCTTTCTTGGGTTCAAGACGAGGATCCGAAGGTGTTGGAATCAGATTTTGTTGAAGACACCGAGGCTCAGGTGAGACTGATCAGAGATAGGATGTTGGAGGCGCAGAGCAGACAGGCTAAATACTATGACGCCCGGCATCGTCAGGTGGAGTTTTGGGTAAGAGATCGAGTGTTCTTGAAGATCCGGCCCATGTACGGAGTCTCACGGGTGCGCAGTCGGAGGAAGAAGCTCAGCCCTAGGTATATGGGCCCTTACCGGATCCTGGAGCGGATCGGACCCCTAGCCTACAGGCTAGAGTTGCCGCCAGAGCTGGCAGCTCTACACGACGTCTTCCACATTTCTTCGCTGAGAAGGGCTCTACTACGCCCGGAGCAGCAGATTTTGACCACCGAAGGGCCGGTAGCTTCAGACCGGTCTGTTCACTTGGAGCCGGTCCGGATCGACGAAAAAGGAGTACGGATCTTGCGCCGCAAGAAGATCCCCTTAGTCAAGGTTCTGTGGAGAAACCACGGTCAGGAGGAGCACACCTGGGAACCGCAGGACCTGATGAGGCAAAAACACCCGGAGTTGTTCAGTCAGGTATACCTCACCACCTCTTGGAATACTATAAATTACCTTCTTGTTTTGGACAGTTAAGACTAGATAAGGAAAATTCAGGACCTAGGCATGCGCACTCAATCAGAAAGGTAGGGGGCTAATCTTTTGTTTATTGGGGAGATTGTCTTCGTTTATCAAACGAATAGACGCCTGATCCCAATAGAAAGATTGTATGGGATGTTACAAGTTTAATTTATTTCGATAGAAATCCCTGTAGGCTCAACCTCAATTTCGGGGATGAAATTTTTGTTTTGTTTATTGGGATTTGTAACATCACATTTCCGGCTAGACCCCTAGGAGTCGGTTGGTCGTGACAGAACCCTAGGAAGCCCAAAAATTGAAATAAATCGATCGAGATTTTGGGTCACGGGTTGGTCACGCCCGTGACCGACCCGTCACGCCCGTAACTTTGGGCATGACTACTTCGACGATCATCGATCTCCGTGAGACGATCGTCGAACTTGCTGCCCGGGCATGTCACGCCCGTGACCAATGTGTCACGCCCGTGACCTAGGGCGTGACTCCTTCGACGATCGTCGATCTCCGTGAGACGATCGCCAAACTTGCAGCCCGGGCATGTCACGCCCGTGACCAGCGTGTCACGCCCGTGACCTAGGGCGTGACTCCTTCGACGATCGTCGATCTCCACAAGGAGATTGTCAAAATTGACACTCGGGCCTGTCATACCCGTGACCTAGGTGTCACGCCCATGACCTAGAGTGTGACCACCCTTCGACGACCGTTGATCTCAGTTCGACGATCGTCGACCCCAGAACATGCCGTTCGGGCATGTCACGCCCGTGACCTAGGTGTCACGCACGTGACCTAGGTGTCACGCCCGTGACCTAGGGTGTGACCACCCTTCGAAGACCGTCGATCTCAGTTCGACGATCGTCGATCTCAGAATTGTCACCCGGGCCTGTCACGCCCGTGACCTGTGTGTCACGCCCGTGACATTGGCCGAAACAACGGTTCAGGCCCGCAATTATTCTAACATGCGTGGTAATAAATGCTGGTGTGGGAAGTTACACCAGGAGTAATTACGGGCTGTTTTTCCTTCTGTAATTATATAATAAAGGAGGAAATGTTGGTCCAATAGGAATCGACCTAACAAACACCTGTTCATCTTCCACCGTTTCCTATTCCTTCACTGTAACCGAAAGGTTATTCAGGGGAGCCTTCATGACCATTAAGGCTTTACCCTTTCACCTCCCACTTGCTGACTTATAAAAGCCCACTTGGAGCAAGAGGAGAAGTTTACACGCTCAATCAAACAGATCATATCTTTGTTCTTGATGTAGGAGGTGTTCGGCTACGCCACCACTGAGCCATGGCACCCCGTCGTTCATCTCGCCTCCAAACCGCGAACAAGGTCCTCCTCTGCTTCTTCTTTCATGGGTAGATCTTAGGATTCCTAGAAAGGAAGTTCGCGCTCAACGGAGCCGGACCCATCTCTCGTTTTCATGGAAAACCATGAAAAACGTATTCTTGAGTCCGCCGGAAACCGCCACCTCCGGCGGCCAAACCACCGCCGACCAATAGCCATCGCCTCAACGGAGGTGGTGGTGGTGGCTGGCCAGGGAGGTGACCGAACTGCCGGCGACGGATCACAGAAAGCTTACAGGAAAAATGGTTTTTCTGAGTTCTGTTTTCGGGTTCATGTAGAAGATGAACAGTAAAATCAATTTTATAATTATTAAACTAAGTATATAATACATAGAGGAAAGATATATGATCTTAGTATATTTTGAGGCTGCGAAATGAGGCGCTTAGAGGCCGTTTTAAGAAAAATGACCAGTCACGAAAGTTGTAAACCTTCGAGTCTAGATTAATCTAAAATCAGTTTCATCTCGTTTGGGTAAGCGGTTCGGCCGCAGTACCCGTTTTAGTGGGGGCTACACCTAGAGTTGGGCAGAAATTAAAATGTATGCCCAATCTTCGTCCCTTGTACAAATGACCTGAAATTTGGGCAGGGGGTTAACCTAAGCTATACGTAACGGCAGACCAAAAATGGAAATTTTTGGAGATACTTTTTCCTAAAGTTTTGGTAAAATTTAAATAAACATTATAAAATTAATTAGGAGATGAAATTAAGTCCAAACTCACCCAAATTTTGGGTGGTGGTCCCTGACATCAATGTTAAGATCTGTACAAAATTTCAACTCAATTGGTCGAGTTTTGAATAGGGAAGAATCAAGTCCTAGATAGGTCTTGGTGAGGGATACTTTGGGGAAAAGTACGATTGGAAATGGAGTGGACAAATCTCCTCAAAAGAGGCTGATGTTGTGGCCACTGATTTGCTGAGTCTATGTCTACCCTCTTGGGTAACATGGTGTGGATTAGGGTGGATTTTACCCTAAGAGATTGGCTCAAGTCCAGTGGGTGGGAGTTTGAGTTTTATGAAGGACATAGGAGCAAAAGCTCTTGTATGCCCTTGAAATTTGGAGGAGAGGGGGATGATATTATGAAATCCCTCTGGTTGAAATAGTGATGGAATTGGAGGTAATTAGGTACCTCGAAAGTTGAGATTTTGGATTAGGATAAAAATGTAATTTAGTTATTTTAAGCACTAAATCTAATCCAAAAATTATGAAACTTAGGACAAGGGAGTTTTAGGATGTTTTAGACTTATGGTAATTTTCCTGGAATTTTATGATTAATAAATATTATACTTCATGTGTTAAATGATTATTAGCCCGATTTGTTGTTTCAATTATATGGAAGTTTTAAATTAATTATAATCAGTTAAAATTCTGGATTTAGATCTTGAGTAGTAGAACATTGATCCCTGAATTTTTATAGAATTTTATGTTGAGAAATTTTAGACGTTCATTCACAATGTTTTAATATGGGCTTTTGAGCATAAAAATAAATTAGTGCTTGTACAATTGCTGGAAAATTATGATAGTTAGAACTTAAGTTTTTTTAGGCCCTTTTATATCACTAGGAATTATTTGGGAATTTTTAGAGTTACTGTTATAACACTTCATTCACAAAGCATGTTAGATTGTAATTTAGTATTTGATATATTATGATTTAATTACCAGCAAGAAAATTATGGGATTCTGTCAAAGTTATTTTCATGATAAAACCAGCACCCTGTATTTTATTTGAATTATTTGGAGGACAAATTAAGGTAGTTTATTCATTAAGCTTGAAATAACTGAAAATAATGATTAATTAAGTTTAGGCCCTTGAAAATCATTGTAAAACTATCAAACATTGAAAACCGGATATTTAGGCCTACTATTATTTACCTTAATTTTGTGATAGCTGGAATCAACTAGAATGTTATACCTCATGTTCAAAAGATGATATTAGACACTTGAGAATAAATAAATAAGTTATCGGATTTATTAGGAAAATTCCAATATTTTGGATTTAGGCAAATCTTGTTAGGATAGACCCCCGATAAATAAATGGTGGCATTTGGATGAAAAAGTAAATTACATGTATTCTTGATTATCGTGTAGCCTAGGTGAGTCCCTAGGAGGTTTGGTTTAGCACTGAAGGTAGTTGGAAGATTAGGTGTTACGCGGGTATGGCGGAAGACCATCTTTCCGTGTGGAGAGGGTGAAGAGTCAAGCTACCCTAGGTTTAGTTTAATGTAACTCTTAAAGGGAAAAAGGTAAGGTGAGAAACCAATTAAAGTAAGTGACTTGCGAATGGGAACTTCGGGCCGTAATGCCGCCGTCTTGGTTCCTAGTGCCCCTTGAGAGCCCTTCACGGGGAATACCGGGGGCAGTCCTGGGCTAACGTAAACTGTAATAACAAACTGGCAAGAGTAACTTAGTAACTAGGGCTGCACCTTTCACAAACACTGTTGGCACAGGAAGATTGATGGGAGCTTCGGCTCGGTTTGGTCTGGAGATGGACGTTTTGGTCCGGGGAGCTTCGGCTCGGTTGGTTTGGAGACGGATGTTTTGGTCGGGGGAGCTTCGGCTCGGTTGGTTTGGAGACGGACATTTTGGTCTGGGGGATTCGGCTCGGTTTTTGTGTGTTTACGATTAAACTTGCATGTGCATAAAATAGGGAAAAGTTAAGGTGGTGGGTTTTCGATATCAGGGAGTTCGATTGCACCGACACCGATATCGTAGACTCGGCGAGGTGATTAGCACTTCGCCAACAGAAGTCCAGTGCACCAGCCGGAAAGAGTACGCAGGCGTCCGCTTAGTGCACCAAGCGTTGAGGCGTACGATAGGTCAGACCAGTGGTGCTTTTACTGGTTTTGAGGTGGGCGAGGCCCAACCCACCGCTTCCGTCCGCCACTACAGAGGTATCCTGGGAGGTAACGGCTCCGAAAGGGGGAACTAAAGGTCTGTGTGCACAGAGTCGGGTGTGTGAGTTGCACTTGCATGTTTCATCATACCCACATGCATGTCATAGCATAATCGATTCATTTAACCCTAACACCTAAAGTATAAGTGGTATGGGACGCTTATACATTAGGACTTGCAAAACGATCCCTTGGTCTATAGGCTTGTGTGGGCAAGTTTATAAATCAAAGGTTAATTTCAATATATATACATGCTGTTGTTTGATAACCGTCACCCCAACGTATAAGTGGTATGAGACACTCTATACGATGGGAGCCTTGCAGAAGATCCCTTGGCTTATGCGCTTTCGCACATAAGTTAAGGTTACTTTTCTTACTTTCTGTTTTCTGTCATATTATTATAGAATTGCTAGATTAGTTCCGCTGCCATCTGTTTCTTGATTAATCTCTACCTTAATGACCTTCCCTTTCTTCCTCTCCGCTCAGTACTTAGGAGCCATGGGGGAAGGGGTAGGGGATGATAGGGCTTAGTCTTTATGACTAACGGTTTTCGAACCGCATCATTTAGGGGATCGTGGAGCCCAGCATGGAGGAACAGTCCCAGAGATCGGTGCGCCTGGAGATGGGGCAGTCAAGCTCCGGAGTTCATACAGCCGGGACCGTGAGTCTCGACCCTGAGTAGTTTCTAGTTTTCCTTCCGCATTGAGTGATATTGTAGTGAGGACATGATGTATCGGGCATAAGCCCGCATTTATAGTACTCTGATTATTGTTATTCTGTGGACACTCCCTTCGTGGAGATTTTATTTTATATACATGTGATTTATTATTGTGGACTGCATTGCTCTTACTTCAATTATTGTGCTACCTTTCTGTGATCGAATTGGCCGGCAGAATCGGCGCCTTGTGGTGATGACCTTTCAGGACGTGAAGGTGTCACTGCAAAGCGGCGACTCTGGGCCTAAGACCCCGGGTGTTTAAAAAGAAAAAAAAAGGGGGGGTCTTACAGAAGGTCTGCTTTTGCACTTTTGAAAACCTAACATCGACGGGTATAGTTGATTTCCTTTTTCTTCTGAATGACACATTATAATTTTCAGTTTTAAAGATGAGGATCATATGGCTATTTGCTTGCATGTCCTTCCGTTCAAGGTGTGTATCTATATATATCTACTTGAAAGTGTCTATATATATATCTGTATATATATATATCTATGCAATGCGATTCAATTATCTAATTTTAGTGCGCGTACCTGGGATTACAAGGATGATCATCCGGATTCACTATTTGGAGTACAAAGAATATCAGGTACATGAAGTACACTGTTGTTAGCATTATATCTTTTCCCATGTTCCCTGTTCGAGAACAAGCATGGAACATCTCTTGTCCAAGTCCCATCATGCTCATGTGTACTTAGACTATCCTGCAAAATAAAATTACCTTACCTTAGGATCCCAATAGGTATTGGGTCCTAGGTTCTTGTTAGTATAAAGTACAGCATGCCTTCCGACAGGATCTCAGACAAGAAGGATGTCTCTTGCCGGAGGATGTGGACATACCCTTGCATTTGGCATGGATGGATTGTGCCTATAGTCTATGGCAAAGTGGCCCACTCTGCATCAGCACCAACACTCATGGATATTGTACCTCCTTTTCTGACCTAATCTACTAACGGAGTTAGTCACGATCCTAGGTCTGTAAGGGGCAGAGCTGGTTCTGTTCTCATATTTTCCCTTTCCACCGAGACTCAAGGTGGGTCTGATGGTGAACATGTGGTGAGTATCATAAAGCCTGGGAGGTGGCGCTTTCTTTTCATCCAACACACATCCGGGGGCCCTAGTGATACTTGCTACATGTTTGCCAACTCCCTTTCCCTTTGTCCTATGGTGTGAATAAATCCTATGAGAGCTTATTCCTGCAATATCATGAAGTCTGGGGGCTGAGGACGTAAATACAAACGGTTCATGATGAGCCGTATGTATTTTCTCATGGGTAGCCATAACAGCACTTGCACTATGGGTGTTTCCACATGAGGGAAGACCGTTCTTGAAGTGACCATAGTTGTTCTTATGGTCATACCTGAAGGAATGATGTGTGCCCTTCCTACTCGGTGTGTGGGATCTGTAAACAGTTTCCCCATTTCTCCACGAGTTTATAATTCGCGAGATCCACTCGTTTTCTTCCTTTCTCTTAATAGCATCTTCCTTGTAAAAGTTTGATACTATCCTCTTCTCGGTCTCTAGATAAAACTCTAGATCCGAGATCTTTGAGTCCTTCACCTTGAAGGATTCCAATTGTAGGTCCCTCATGCTCCTCAAATGTGCAATTTCCATAGCTTGTTTCTCAAAAAGCAAGTTGCTATCCTGAAGGGCTCTTCGAAGGGAATCTAGAGTTTCAAACTGTTGATCGAAGCTTTCAATATTCCTGGCATCAATTGATGGACAATCCTCCGAACTTATCTTATCTTCAGGAGATACAAGTGGGAAAGAGAAAGAGGAGGAAGATACCTTTCCTGATTGGGCTGATCAAGGTTAGAGTTATGCTCTGTAGAAGCTGATGTTTCTGCTTCATAACAACTACATTCCTCAATCTCTTCTTCGGTCTCTGATAGAGAAATAGGAGCCCTGATTTTGAAAGGTTGTTCTTGACTTTCATCTTCAGAGATGAGGAACACCACGTATGCTTCATCTTCTTGCTGACATTCAGTCCAGGCAGTACTCTTTCCTCCATGAGGTCAGAGATTATTTCCCACATGGACTTTGCAGTCTTACACTTATCTAACCTTGTAAGAGAAGATCCTGACAAAATATCAGAAATGATCTGTCAAACCAGCTTGTCCAAGTTGAATAGTGAGAACTCAGTTTCAAACATCTCCGCGGGACTCTTTGGGATTTGGAGATCTTCTCCAGCGTCAGAAGCCTTCATGGGAATGAATGGGCCCTCTTCCACAATGTATAAAACACGAGGGTCAATGGCTTCTAGAAGAAACTGAACTCTCATTTTCCAGATGGGAAAATATTCGTTTGTGCATGCAGGCAGTCTTATGGGAGAGACATCTGTGTATAGCTCCATGCATGAATCTTTTGTTTTATTCTTGACACTAGACACAGGATCTTACTCAAGGTGTTAACCTTATTGAAGAGTAACGTCCCTCTGATACCACTTGAAAGAATCTAGTGTCAACCTAATCCACATATCGGGGGGGATATGTGTCGTGCAGTCTTTTGCGGAATTACACTAACCTGCACAAGTAAGCAAACAGAACACAGAAAACACACAAACAATTATAGTGGTTCCCCGATTTGGGTACGTCCACTTTACCCCTTCGACCTATCTCCCACCAAGGGACGACTCGGTCACTTCTCCAAACGGATTAAATCCAATCCTCACACTAGGAGCAATGCTCCCCTAACCACGGAAAGAACCATTCTAACAAAGGAGTCACAACTCCACTACAATGGGTTGCACCTAACCCTTATAAGTAGGAATGAAAATTCCTTTACAACAAAATTGAAAGTAAATAAAAATACAAACAATGCTTTATGGAGATTCTGATGTCCTTCTTCGTTCGTTGAAGCTTGCACGAAAAGTACAAAGAGTCCACAACCGGATTTCTCACTTTGAATGGATCTTGTAAAGATCGGCTGCGGCAAGCAAGTGCAGCGGCGATGCTTTGCAAATCCAACCTTCTTTACTAAGCAAGCTAGGTCTTCGAACGATCTCAGTCGGATCAAACATCTCAACCGATTCGGAAGGGAGAATAAGTCTCGTTCAACGAATCGGAAGACAAGAGATCTCGAGAGAGACACATGAGACCAGGTGCTTCCCTCGGTACTGTCGTCGAGCGATCAGACACGGGGTGAGATCAGCGGCGGCGATTACTTCCGATCGGCGACATGCGTTCGGGCAGAGATCGTGGTGCGCTAGGTCATGACCGATTTCAGTATTCCGGTGGGTTGGTATGTACTGTAGGCAACGGGTATAAGTACGTATTTATACCCAAAGGCAAACCTTAGAAGACCGTTGTGGGGCCCACCTCGGAAATCCCGAGATCTGGCCGAACTGAGAACGGTGACCTGGAGGGGTCCAGCCAGCGGCAAAATTTGCCTAAGGCAAAATCGGCGGGTATCGTTGGTGATTCCCGTCGATGTCGGCGGGAATCACACTCGAATTTCGTCGATTCTACTTTGGCAGAATTTTCCATTCATTTTGCCAGCTAGAAGTAGTCGGCGGGAGACACTTAGTTATTCCCGTCGAAGTCGGCAGGAATCACTAATGACTCCCGTCGAAGTCGGCGGGAATCACTAACGATTCCCGTCGATTTTTACTTGGATGGATTTTCCTCCTTCCTTCTTTTGATAGCTTGGTCTTTGACCCATCCTTGCTACTTCTTCTGCTCTTGATCTACCTTGATCCTGTACTTTAAAATAAGTACACTCCAATAGAGAGAGCACACGTGGATCAACACACTGATCTACATAACGAGGGATTACGTTGCGCAGACCCGTGTATATTGACCCACTGTACTCTGAGATTGGTTTGTACTTAGCATGGAATGGCTGCAAGAACAACTTGACATAAGAACGTCAAATACATTATGAATCCATCTTAGCTTGTCTGGAGTCTTCTTCAAATTCGGGTAATTATGGATGCAATACCCAACAGACGGCCCCCAACATATTGATGATAATGAAGGCATGCTCGTAGAAGATCTTTATCCATCTCCAACAAAAGAATTACAACGCCATGGTGACCTTGTGAAGCGACGATACAATCTCCTCCCTCGGCATAAGACGACCACTTAATATTTAGTTGCGTATTATTTTATTATTTTGCTAGCATTTGAGAGAGTTATTTATTATTTCATGTCATGATAAAACTTTAGGACTGTTTAATATTTATGTGGGCTGCATGTAGCCTAGTAATGTTTTTTATTTGATTTTACTTGGGCTGCAAATAGCCTAGTCATGTGGTGAGCCAGTATAAGGCTGTATAATGTTATGAATTATTCAAGTTGAATGAATTAAGATTTTAACCCTAATTTTCCCTCTTGAGAATCACCCTCCTCTTTCCTCCTCCTCTAAAATTTTGGCCAGCCTGACCCTTTTCTTCCTAGCCGCAAACCACACAAACTTCCCCCCTCTCTCTCACAGCCAAAGACCTCCCATCTCATAAATCTACAACCTTTTGCTACCTCCTTCTTCCATCGAGCCCCCTCTTCACCACCCTAATTTGGCCCGCCACCCAAACCCCAAACCCGACCAGCCCTTAAACCCCACAAAACTGACCAGCCAACTTCAAGGAGAAATATGACCACCCCTCTCTCTTCGTGGTTTGCAACAAAGGTTTTGTGGATCTCGGCCAAAGCGTGAAAGTGACGAAGGCAGATGAAGTTCCTCTCCATCCGGCGTAACTTCGGCAAATCGGTAAAGAGCGATTCAGATGTTGTGAATCGAAATCATACATTTCGATTGGGTAATGAAACTTTCTACTTGTGTGAGATTAACCTCTAGATTTTTCATTGTGGTGGATTTATTTTGGCGTGACTTTTGAAACATTGGATTGATCGTGGTTTTCTTTGATTATTTTGTTGTTCATATTACTTTTCGTTAAGTTCGAGGGGTTTGACGAGCCTCGTTTTCTTTTTGTTAGAGAGATCTACCATTTTCCAAATCGCAAGTTTTGGTAGATCTCTTTTGGTACAACCTTCGCTTGATCGGACTAGGTGGGTCCTTTTAGCTTGAAAGAATATTGGCCTAAAGCCTCTTATTCGTTCCTAACTGGTTTGGTTACCGTAAGTTAACATTAACGTGATATAATTACTTAGCGTGTGCGCTGCGTGAAAATTTTGTGCGAGTGTAAAATTAGAATCATAGAGAGACAATCGTGCTTCGACCGAAGTTTAAACGGTGTCAACGAGTGAGCCTGCATTAGATTTGGCACTAAAAAAAGATGATGCCCTATGGGCCTATCGAACGGTGCATAAGACAGCCATCAGATGCATGCCATATCGATTTGTTTATGGCAAGGCTTGCCACCTTCTAGTTGAGTTAGAGCACCGTGCAGTTTAGGCACTCAAAACATTAAAACTAAATCCTACCCTAACCATCGAACAACGTAAATTTCTGTTAAATAATCTCAACGAGTGGCGTGTGAATGCATATAAGAGTAATATACTTTATAAAGAGCAAACAATGTTTTTTCACGACAAAAATATTAAATTTTGTAAAAAAATTTCGTCGAGTGATCTCGTCCTTCTTTATAACTAAATTCGCCTCTTTCCGAGTAAATTAAAATCGTGATGGTACGAACCCTTTATTTTTAAATAGGTTTGTCCATATGGGACGGTTCTCATTTTGCACTCGGATAAGAGTGAATTCAAAGTAAATGGTCACCAATTAAAGCTCCATTTGTCAAACGACTTAATTCCCACTATGACAAAATAATTAGTGTTATCAAACTATTAAACTATTTTTTATTTGGACTGTAATAATAATTTAATACTTCTTATTGCTGGACAATATTCTTTTGGGTTGAGCTCAAATGACCTTTAAACAAAGGGCGCTCTTGGGAGGCAACCCAAGGTTCTATTTTTCTATATTCTTTATTTTTCACTTTTTTCCCCGGGCGGCTCTGACATGCGGAGTCTCTGCGATTGCCGACTCCAACATTGCTCATTCCACCCAAAGTTCGGAGGATATTTTAAAAAAGTACAAAAGCACTAGCATGGGGGAGCGGCAGCACCCCGCCATTCGCAACTCGCAAATCCGGGGAAGTACCTGTTTTAATTTATTTAATTTTAGTATTCTTTATTAGTTTCTCTCTCTCCTACCCCTCCTTTCTCCATTGAGGACAATGTTTGACATTAAGTATGGGGGAGTGTATTTAAAATCTTTTGAAAAAAAACCCAAATTAAATTAAGTTAATTTTTGCCAAATAAATTAGTACCCCGCCACTTGGCATTTTTTTAAGCTCATGTCTACTTGCTTTGTTAGAATAAAGTAGATTAATTTTCTGCTTAAATAAGTTTAGAGAGTAGTATGTTGACTCGTGCAGTGTTCCTATTTAGGGTAGTATGTTGTTTTTGAAAAATTTCATGAATTTTTTTCACTTTTCCCTAGTTTTTTTATTTCTTTAACTTCTACAAAACCTATCATCCTGTATTTTTCCTTATTAAAATATTTTTAAACGTTAATTAGTATTAAATGTAGTATACACAAACCGGTCTAGACGCTTATTATCATTGTTTTCATAAAAGCAAATTCTCTATTTTCTATTTTTTGCTTATTTTTTTTAAATTTCAAAACTTTACTTTGAGTAAATTTAGGATGTATTAAAATGATCTAGGCATTTCTTTTTAAAAGGTTTGAGCATTTGCACCCCACCTAACAATAATCATTACTAGCAATTTTGTGCCTTTTTCTCTCCTTTTTGTAGCCCCATTTTTTATTTCACTACGGCTAAATAGCTTACCTATATGCAATCTTTAAATTTGTTTTTGAGCTTTAATTGCTAATGTGCATCTTTTTTAAAAATTTGTGGAAAATCCTTGTATTATCTTTTGCTACAAAAGTGTAAATTTATAAGTATGAGAAATGAAAAAAAAATGAAAAATGAAGAAAAAAAATATATTTGATGACAAAGTAAAAGAAAAGAAAAAAAATTTGTGTAGTATTTATTTTGGTTAGTAATATTTTGGCAAAGCTCACTTCTTTTTGGTTTAAGAATGCAAATACCTCTCGTGTTTATCTTTTGAATATCGCTCCCTTTAAAACCTAAGCATAACTGTACGCCTAATTAAAGGCCTAATGATTCAAGCTTCCTAAGTTTACTTTTTAGTATTATAGCGAGAAACAAGATTGAGTTAATGTTTTTTTATAGAAATATTGATCTTTGTCTTGATTGACTATGATTTTAATTTGTCTCTTAGACTTCAGTAGTGACTCATTATGTTTTTTACTCTTTACTTTAATCAGTTTTTAATTCTGTAAAAATTTGGGATGAATTGTTTTTATATTTAGTGAAATTTATAAAATTATGTGCTAAGTTAAAGTAGGAAATTTCAGTTCTTTTTAAAAATTTCTCTACCTCTAAATTCCCATCTTACTCGTTTAACATTTTTAAACTTTTCAATTAATCCTCTTTATTTTTGCTAACTCGTAGTCTTTACTTGAGGAAAAGCAAGATAATAAGTATGTGGAAATTTGATGAAGCATAATTTAGCTTAGTTTTTTATGGAAAAAATACTTATATTCTCATTGAAATGCTTTGCGTTTTGTATTTTTTTGTTCTTTTTAGGTTCTTTTCGCAATTATTGTTCTAAATAGTTTATTTTATGTTCTTTTCGGTTTTTGTTTTTTCTCCTATTACACACCCCTAGGTCACGCCCTCCCAGGGCATGTACTTAGGGCGTGTAACCTTTGTGGAATGAAGCTACGATCCAATGTCAAAATTCAGGAAAATCAAGATTTTGCCGAGGGGAGGTGCTGCCAATACGATTTATGAGATCTTTTTATGTGTTCTTCCTTGTTTTCTCTCTCTCTCTCTCTCTCTTTTATTTCAAGCCTTCTTGCTTTTCATTTCATGCAAGTGTTGTAATATTATTGTAATTTCATTTTCGAGTATGATAGTAGTGTTGGCCAGCTTTCATTTCATGTTATCATAACTTTCATTTCAACTTGTATCTCTCTTTTGTTTTTTTTTAAAAAAAGCTCATTTCTTCTTAGCCTCTTTTCTTCCTTTTTTTCTAGTTTATGAACTTTTTCTTACTTGTTATAATCTTTGATAGTGGACTAGTTGTAAGTAAAAATAGTACTCTTTTATTTACTTTTCCATAGTAGAAGTTTTGAACTAGTTTTATGTCTCCTCTTCTTCTCTTTCTCAACATCTTTCTTTCTCTTTTGCTTAAATTCTCTAATTAATTCCTACCACTCTTTCTTCTCTCCCCCCTCCATAATGAGTTTCTAATTTCTCATAGAACTCGATCTTGATGATCTGAGGATGAGTTGATCAGTTATGATGCTCTAGCTCTCTTTCTCTTTTTAGAATTTTGGCCTTCGATTACTCTTGATTTATTTCAAATGAAACTATTTTATCGATATATAGTATTCATTCATGCTTTCATTCTTGGCTAGCCGAGAGGCCGATAGTTTGAAGTGAGCACTCAAGAGTAAAGAGAGTTGCACTCACCTCTCGAGAGAGAACAATGTAAATCTCTCGGATTGGAGTCATATCAATAGTGGGGTACACTACTTATAGCAAGCGTTAGGTATTCGGATACGGGATGAGAGTTTGGTTGGATCTTCCTAACCTCATTTTGTCACTTCTTCAAGAGGAGCGTATTCAAGCTTCGGGAACCCCCACGATCATGGTATCTTTATTTTATTAAGTTAAAGTTTGTTATTGCATTCTTGATTAATTTATGCCAAAGAAATTCAAGATTGAGGACTTCCGCTTAATCATTGTTTAGTCTTTCTTTTATTTGCATGTAATTTTCTCTCTTCTCTAATTTAGTAAGCAAACCCAAAAGAACTTTTATTTGATAAGATGATAGTAACTCCTTGAAGTAAAAGTAATCAAATCGCCCCGGGTAATACGACCTTGATATTGAACTTTATATCCTATACTATATGCGATAAGGTACACATGCCTTCATCGAATATCGAATCGGAGAACATCTCACAACAACACTTTCACCTTCTCTTTCCTTAACTTTTCATCTCCACGGATAACCCCTTTTCCACATAAATAATTATATCAGGGGTGTAATATCCATTAAACAACAAGATTCCTAGGAGTGGTTTTGTCATGACTAGGTCATGACAAAACCCTAAGAAGCTCAAAAGACGAAGTGAGCAAAGGCATAAGGTGAAAACCACCTTGGTTTGCCTATAGCACAACCTTACCACCAGACCTAAGATTTGACCTTAGGGCTTCAACTTGTCTCCATGACCCCACCAACACCTTCTTAACTCTAAAGGGAGGTCAATAGGTCACCAAGGACCCATTAGGGTCAACCCAAAAGGTTAATTTGACCCAAGTCAACCCTAGCCCTAAAAAGGTCAAAGTGCCCTAACTAAGTGTCAAGTGACCTCCAAGGTGCCCAACTAACCCTACCCAAGTCTTCCTAGACCTTAGGGGAGGCCAATGGGTCACCAAAAACTGATAGGGGTCAACCCAAAAGGTCAATTTTACCAAGGTCAATTCTACCCTAGTATTAAGTCAAACTAGGTCAAATGGGCTAACTCAATCTCAAGCCCAATCCCCCTTAGGCTAACCTTCTTTCCATGAATAATATGGGTTAGTGGGGTGCCTTTAGGCTGAAATAATCATCAATTTCGGCCATGGTGACTAGGATAGAGAAAAGCACCATTTTCTCTTTAATGGAGGAGAGAGAAAATGCGAGAGAAGGCCATTCATGGCTTGGAAGGCTAAGAGCCTCACTCTTCTGACTAGAATCATCTCCCCTTGTTAGTTAGGAGAAGACTAAGAGTTTTCCCGGCCGTGGTAGTGAGTAGGGGAGCAGAATTACCATGGCTGAAATGAGCTTTCAATGCCCATTAATGGTCATTGATTCCTTGGCCTTTCCCCTCCCCAACTATGACTTTAAACACCATCAGTGGACTATGAGGAGTCTTTTCCACCACTAACCTGAAGAAATCGAGCCACTCCATAGTGTAGTTGTAGAGCATCCGACTGCGACACCCCCATCCATGGAAACCCGGCGATCGACCCAACTCCAGCCCTCCACTAAGGTCCTATCCCTCTCCTCTCTTCTAGTGGGTAGATCTACACTCGACGGCTGCCGGAATTGAGGCCAATTAGGCCAAGATCAGCATGGCCTAAAGCTTGGTTTTTCAAGCTTTTTTTTCCATGCACAAAACACTGTTCCGACCACCACCGGCCGGCCAACCACCGTGAATCGCTAGCCACCACCTCAATGAAGGTGGTGGTCGCGGTGGCCGGTCGGGAAGAGACGTAGATGGTCAGGAAATCGCCAGCCAAACAGCCTAGGATGGGATAAGATGTGTCGTTAGCGCGTTGGGGAAGACGAACTGATTCTGTCGAATCTGCGTTAAGATTCGTGTTGGATGTTAAATATTAGTCCATTTCCATATATATTCATTCACAGTTTTTATAGTAGCTAGAATTAAACACTAAAACTACTTATAAACCTCTAAGGTGAAAGTGGCCCACATAAAAGTTTTATCCCCTAAAGTCTAGTTATTTTTAAAATTAGTTTCAACCAATTTGGGTCAGTGGTCTGACCACATCACACCAAATGGTGCAGATTATACATAGGGCTAGTCAGAACTTAAGTTGAGTGCCCCCCCTCAAACCTATCATCCAAATTACCTAAGATTTTGGATGGGGGTCACTCCTATCAATTCCTAAAACATATCCAAAAAATGGGAATTTTTTGAAAACATATTACTAAAGTTTTTTGTAGAAAATTAATAATGCATGTATGAATTATTTTAGGGGTCTAAAGACTTCTAAACCCACCAAAGTATTGTTGGCTATCTCTTAGGGTCGTATTATGACTCTGATAAAAATCTCAGCCCAATTCAGTATGATTTGAATAGGTTTTGGTGAGACCAAAGTGTTGTCCTTTAAGAGTTAATTAGGGAAAGAGTGAGCTTTGGGCATGGAGGGGCCAATTCTCACCCAAATGGGTTGAGACTATTGCAAGAGGCCCAAGGTTATTTTAAACACCCCTTAATGGAGTTGGAGATGGATTGGGGTGAATTTTTCACTTGGATCCTAGTTCAAACCCTAAGGTTGAACTTTTTGGGTTGGTGAAGGACATAGTGTGATATGTCATGTATGGACTTGGAATTTAGTCCATGTAACCCTAGGATGGTAAATAGCCCTAGGAAGAAATTTTGTGACATTTAGACTTAGGCACACAACTTAAATCAATTAGGGATTGTTTAGTCTGATACCTTTTATGGAAATATTTAAGGGTCATATGATCTTGGATCCTTCTGAAATTATGGTAAGAGAGTTTTTATATCATTATGAGTCTCTAAAATTTATTCTAGGGTGTTTGAAAGACAATAGCTCATACTTATAGCCATAACCTTTTTGTTGACCCTATTGATGATTTGTATAAATTCATCGTTGAACTGACTAGGAATTGTATGAAACTCAGTCAGTAATGTTTTATGATAATGTTTAAGATCTGGTAATTTTTGTGTAGTTTTTGGATTATGATTGGTGGTACTTCCTTATTTAACCTTAATTACTACAAATATCTTGAATTAATTATGTAGGGGCTAATATATTTATGAAAGTTTGTGTAACTTTGTACTCTCTAATATTTTGACATGATATAGTGATCATAATTTTTGGAAGTCCATAACTTAAAGAAATCTAGTACTTCATGTTCAAAACGATCCATAGTCTAATTTTGCGAAATAAAATAAATGTTAAATTATTTAGGAAAATTACAAGTTTTTGGATTTAGTCTAAATATGACATGATAGACCGCCAATAAAAATTATAGGACATTTGGAAGAATATTTGAAAGGGTCACCTTTAATACCCATCATGTAGCATAGGTTGGTCTGCACATAGTAAATCAGCAGATTTGTGATAACATGTGGAATGGTCATTGGAATTTGGGAGTAATGTTATTCTGATTTGGTAAGATAAAAAAGTGAGCTTCATTAGGAGTCATCATTGGGAGAAGTGATGGGTTGACTAGTGTAAGTGGTGCTCGGGATCGGCGAAGGATCTTTTTTCCTGCGGAGAGTGAAAGAGTAAAAATATACTAGGGTTAGACTTATCATAACATTAAATGGGATTGGGAATTGGGTAATAACCAATAATAGTAAGTGTCTTTCAAAAGGAAACGATGGGCTTCAGCTACCATTATAGTTCTTATTGCCCTGTTAGAGCCCTTCTCCGGGAATACCTTGGGCAGTCCTGGGCTAACCTAAACCATAAGAATAATTACTGTTAAGAGCAGCTAGTATAACTAGTGATTCACTTTCACACACCCGGGTAACTTGGGAGCTTAGTTTATTGGGGTTATCCGAGCGGTAGGCTTGGTGGATGTGGAAGTGGGCCGGTTGGCCCAGCGTGCCAAGGGATCGGAAGATAGTTATAACGGACATGTTAGTCCGAGGAGCTGATGGCTCGGGAATTCCTGGATAGATGAGAAAAAGGTGGTGGGTCTTCGTTATTGGATGGTCGTTCACATCGACGTCGATACGCAGACTCGGCGGGTGTGGTTGACATTTAGCCAAATGAATACTGGTGGATATGTCCAACATTTGTATGTGGTGACTCTGAGTGTGTACTTCCAGAGGCAAACAAAAGGGCTGGCATGGTAGTGTGGATACCTGCCTTGGAGTGGGTGGCCCGACCCACTATCTCCATTTGCCACTACAGAGGCTCTTGGGAGTGATGCTAGCTTCCTAATAGGGGAACTAAAGGACTGTGCCCGTCGTGTGTGTGTATTACACTTGAATGATTCAAGACATAACATATCACTACACTCATACTTGCATATAATCCTGACACCCCATTTTATAAATTGGTATGGGACTCTTTATACAATGGGAGCCTTGCAAAAGACCCCTTAACTTATATGTTTGTATGGGCATTCATATAAGTTAAGGTTACTTATTTCTTAGTTTACTTTTCATATACTGCTACTCTATTTTACCTGTTACTCTACCGTTTTATTATTATAGAAAATTTAGTTTGCCTTACTTTTTCAGCTCTGTAGATTTACTATATGCCTTCTAGAATAGTTCTACCTTCATCTGCTTGACCACTCTCCATCTTTATAGCTTTCCTATCATTCGTCCTGCGCGGTACCTAGGAGCCATTGGGGGAGGGGCGGGGGAAATCAGGCTTAGTCTTTTAACTAATGGTTGGTGTACCAAACATTTCAGTTTCTCCGGATGGGGTACAGGGAGCAGTAGTAGGAGATACAACACTAGTGGAGCACGGTGCACATGGAGGTAGGCCAGTCTAGCGCAGGAGCACCGGCTACTGGTTCCGTTAGTGATTAGTTTACTTAGCTTCCGCGGGAATTTGTATTGAGGAATTGATGTACCTAGCTTAAGCCCACCTATATTTTTATGTACTATTCTATTTCAGTACTTCTTTTATCATGTGGACTTGATGTGATTTCTTTTATATATTTTGTGTGTGATATGTGGACTTGGTTATATCTGAAATATCTATTTACTTCTCTCCCTTTGGTGATCATTAAGGCTGGCAGGTTCAGAGTTTTTTAGTGGCGACCTTCCCGAGTGTCGGTGTCACCGCAAAACATCGATCCAGGGCATAAGACCCGGTGGTTTAAAAAGAAAAAAATTGGGGTCTTACATGGGGTTGGTGAGTCTTGATTGGACACAAGTGAAATTTCTCTATACTAATCTACCTTGACTGAGATAGAATCAGCCCAAATTTGACTATAGGAATATATTTCCTGAGTCTACATTACTTGAATTGAGATATTCTAAGTCCTAACTTCTTCTTCTCAACACCAGGGATGTAAATCTTCAGGATGTCTTGGCTTGTGTTGGAAGCAACTTGCAGAATAGCTCTGCTTCTTCTTTCTTTCCTAGGGTAAGGAGATTGAACCGTAACTTCTTCTTCATAGCCTCTAGAAAATATTCTTTAGAATTGATTGGCTGGATTTGTGAAGTGGATGCAACAAGGGTTATCCTTTGCAGCACTTTCTCTCTTAGAGATTTACTCTGAACTGTTATTGATGATTAAGATGACAACAACAACTTTATTATCTTCCTTTTGCTGCAACTTGGGAAATAACCAGATGCTTCTTCTTCTTCCTCAGAAAGAAAACTTTCTAAACATTTTCGTGCAAGTGAAAATGACACCTGCTTACATTCTTTTAATCCTAGATCCTATAGCTAGGGTTTGACCTTGGCTACATCCTTTTTCTCAAAGATTAACTCTGAACTTGCTGATGTCGATTAAGAAGACAACATCTTTCTTTTTGTTGAGCTTTAATACCTGCTCAGTTGAAATTCATTCTTCAGCCTCTACAATAAAGGCGAGGAAGAAGATGAGGGCCAACAGTCTTTTCCAAAATCTATTTTCTCTTCCTTAATCTCTGTCTTTTATTATTAGCCTAACAACGGCTCTTTTGACCTGTGGGCACCACTAAGATTGATAACTATAAATTTGCTTTTGCTTGAATTGTAATACTGAAGGTACGCGGCTACATTTCTCGTGTACTGTAGTTTTCCTGCAACAAATTTTAATTTTGTTTACTTGTTGACTTTGCTACGTCACCAACTGAAGGCTTAGCTAAAATCAAACATCAGTTGCATAGGCGTTGAGTGAGCATGCCTCACTCAGTGCCAAAACACTTAGACAAAATTCTGTCTATCTAGGCATTGAGTGAGTCAGCTACACTCAACGCCAAAACACTTAGGCCACTTTTTTTCCTTTAGGCGTTGAGAGCGTTGAGTGAGCAAACCTCACTCAACGCCCAAACACTTGAGCAAACTTTATGCCAATAGTCATTGTTAGCATTTAGTGAGCATGCTAGAAATCCTTAGTTCGATGAACTCAAAACTCAGTTCGACGAACTCAGAGCTCAGCTCAGTGATGATGCATATTTTAGCTTAATTTATTAGGGTAAAAATATGTTATTTTCGTTTTAAATCTCTTTCTTTATGTTATTTTATCCTTCTTTTTATGTAAATATTATAAATAATATTTATTTTCTGTTTTTTTGCAGGTTTCAGCCAATTTCTAGAAAAATTCCCCTGACACGCCCCCTTGTCACGCCCTCCCTAGGCGTGACCCAGGGCGTGTCACCTGTTCCCGTTGATGAAAGCCGCAACAGACCGCTTCCCGCTAAAAATACCCTGTCACGCCCCATCGACACGCCCTCCCAGGGCGTGTCACCGGGCGTGACGCAAGGCGTGTCGCCCTCTGCCCGAAGTCTGCCGCCTCCTTCAATGCATTTTACAACGCTGCACGCAACAGTACTGTCACGCCCCATGTCACAGGCGTGACCTGGGGCGTTACTGCCCCCATGTCGACGTTTGATGGACCTGCGACTGCTGAATTTGACTTGACACGCCTGTCATGCCCCCTGTCACGGGCATGACCTAGGGCGTGACCACCATCGTACCGAAATAATCATCATTCCCGCCAGAATTCAGCTCCCGAGGTCAAATCCGTACTTGTGACGCCCCGTGACACGCCCCCCCTAGGGCGTGTCGGAGGGCGTGACCGACCCGAGAAAAAAAATCTATAAATAGAGACCCCCCCTCTTCATTTCAGGAAGCTTTTGGAGAGAGGGGGAGGTGCTGCCCCTTGGTTTTTCATCTTTTTTTATGCCCTCTCTCTTTCTCTCTCTCCCTCTCTCTCTCTTATTTTGTAATTACTTTCTTAACCTAGCTTAGTGTTTTGCTTTTAGCTCTTGCATTTCTTTTACTAGCTTGTTGTAGGGCTAGAATAGGTTTTACTTTGATGCACCTATAATTTTCATTTCATAGTTGTAGCTCTCTTTTTCGTTAATAAAAGTGCTCCTTTCTTATTCTTGTATTTTTATATGCTTTACTACTCATCCCCCCTCCTCCACTCCATTATGATTAACTAATCCTCCTTGTACTCGATCTTGATGATCCGAGGTTCGAGCGATTAAGTTATGATGCTTTAATTTACCTTTTCTTTTTAGGTTTTGGGCCTTGAATTACTCTTGATTAATCACGGGTTGGAGGTATATTTTCGATATATACTCTCCGTCTTTGCTTTCATTCTGGGCTAGCCGAGAGGCCGATAGAATGAAGTGAGCATTCAAGAGTAAAGGGAGTTGTACGCACCCCTCGAGAGAGGCAGACGTCCAAATCTCCTGGATTGGAGTAAAATCCAATAGAGGGGTTCACCGCGTAAAGCGATCTTTAGGCCTCCGATTTAGACGAGAGTCGGTCAGACCTTCCTAATCTCAGTTGGGCACGACTTCGAGAGAAGCGTGTTCAAGCTTTAGGAACCTCCACGGTCAAGGACTTTTACCCTATTAAGCTTAGGTTTATTTATCGTCTTTTTAATCGTTTCCTGCTGAAGTGATTCTTGATCTAGTGCACCTCTTTATTATTCGCTATAAATCTTTTTATCCTGCAAGTAATTAGTTCTCTTTTCTTTTAGCTTAGTAATTTAATTTCAGTTTTTAGTTTAGTAATTAATAGAAATTTCATTTGATAAAATAATAGCAAACGCCCTTGAGTAGAAGTAGTCATTACGCCCTAGGGAAATACGACCTTGATACTAATCTTTAGTATCCTATACTATAACCGATAAGGTACGCATGCCTTTATCGGATATAGAATCGGAGAATATTCTCAACCACCACATCCACTTTCCCCTCTCTAACCCTCTCTCCGCAGTTGCGATATCGCTGTATCAAGTTTTTGGCGCCGTTGTCGGGGAATGTTTTGATATTTGGAAAAAAGGATAGCTATTAATTTTATCGTTTTTGTTTTATTTTTATTTTTTTTCTTTTCTTTTTTCTCTCGTCTCTTTCACACCACTCTCGCGGTTGATTAATTTTATTTTAAAATGTGTAATCTTTGTTTTAATTGTGGAGAGTTCGGTCACTCTCGCGAGGAGTGTTGGGTAAGGTATCCTTCATCCTCCCATGATTTTATCCCTTCCGGATCGAATCAATTTGGCCAAATTGATCCGTCCGCGAATTTTATTTCATGGGGTTACGATGTTTTTCAAACGCCTTCCTACCCCACTCCTCCGAATTTTTCTGATTTTAATTCTTATGGAAATTTCTTGAATGGACATTTTGATCCTAGCCCTACTTTGAACTACTCAGGGTGGCAACACCCTGATCATTCTTGGGGCCAAGGTGATCATCAATCCATTCCATCTCAAGATTTTTCCACTTTTTCTCCGCAAGTTTGCGCGTCTCCCATTTTTGATTCTAGCAAAAATGAAGTCATTTTTGATGGTGTAGCATTTGATGGACGCATCAATGCTCACTTCAAAGTGATTTTTGACGCTTTGGCTGCTGAGGCCGCATCTTTTTCTTCCCCTCCTCCTCCTATTTATCTTTCGAATGATGAATCTTCGGATATTCCGCAGTGCCTTCAATCATTTACGGAATACGATTATTCAGAAATTCATTTGTGCCTTCAACCTCTCGAGGAGGAAATTTCCCCCGATATTCCGATTTTTTTTCAAGTTTCCGAGGAAGACAAACTTTCTTGTGTTCGATCTTCTGAAGAGATTGATTTTTCGGATATCCCAGTTTGCTCCCAATCTACCGAAATGATTGATATTCAGGTGGAGCAACCGGATTTTTCTATCCAACCATTTTCTTGTGATCAACCGCCGTCACCTTCTTCTTTTTCTTCTCTTCCCCCTTCTTGCGAAAATTCTGTTTTCTTTTCTTGTTTTATTTTTCCTTCTAGTTTAGTTTCTTCTTCTTCTTCGCCCCCTTATAATAGTATAGTTTCTTTTTCTAGTTTTTTTTCTTTTTCTAAATCTTCTTGTTTTTTGTTTTATTTAAAAAATAAAAATTTACAAAAAAATATTTTTATTTTCTTAAAAAATGTTTTGGCACTCGCGCCGAAACGCATATTGCGCGAGCTGCCATTACATTTCTTTTTTTATTTTCCATTTAGCTAGCCATAATACGTCGAGCACAACGACGTTTTAAACAAAGAGCGCTCTTGGGAGGCACCCCTTGCTTATCTTTTTCTTTTTTTGTTTTTTTTTGTTTTTCCTTTTTTTTATCTTTTGTTTTGTGCAGGAATAAGCTCCCGCGTGTTTGTGCCGCTTTTCGCCTCGCAACTTGGACAGAAGCCGATCTTTAGCTCAAGTTTGGGGGACGCATTTTCCAACGTCTGGGCATCAAATGCTAGGGAAGCATCTTTTCCCTCTCTTTGCATTTTTTTCTCTTCTCTTTTCTCTCTCTTCTCACTCTCTTTATGCTTAACTTTAAACATTGGGGACAATGTTTAACTTTAAGTATGGGGGAGTGTTCCCTTAATATTTTACTTTAGAAAAATCAAAATAAAATAAAAAAAAATTATAAAAATTTTAGAAAAATCAAGAAAAATTTAAAATATTTGTTGTATATATTATATTTTTGAAATATATATATATATATATATATATATATATATATATATATATATATAAATATTTTTGAAAAAAATCCCAAATTAAATTGAGTTAATTTTTGCCAAATCAATTAGTACCCCGCTACTTTGCTTTTTATTGTTTTTTCAAGCTCATGTCTACTTGCTTGGTTAGAATAAATTTGATTAATTTTCTGTTTAAATATGTTTAGCGAGTAGTATGTTGACTCATGCAGTGTTCCTATTTAGGGTAGTATGCTATTTTTGAAAAATTTTTCAAATTTACTTTACTTTTCCATAGCCTTTCTTTTATTTCTTTTACTTTTATAAAACCCATCATCCCTTATTTTTCATTATTAAAATCTTTTTAAACGTTAATTAGTATTAAGTGTAGTAGACACAAAACGGTCTAGACGCTTATTATCATTATTTTCATGAAAGCAAATTTTCTATTTTTTATTTTTTTGTGCTTATCCTCTTTTGAAATTTCAAAGCTTTACTTGGAGTAGATTTAGGAAGCATGAAAATGATTTAGGCATTTCTTTTGTAACATTTGAGCCTTTGCACCTCGCCTAACAATAACCATTGCTAGCCATTTTTGTGCCTTTTCCTTTCCTTTTTGTAGCCCCACTTTTTATTTCACCACGGCCAAATAGCCTACCTACATGCACACTTTAAAATTATTTTTGAGCTTTATTTGCTAATGTGCATCTTTTTGAAAAATTAGTGGAAAATCTTTGTGTTATCCTTTGCTATAAAAGTGAAAAGTTATAAGTATAAAAAAAATGAAAAATATGATGAAAATAAGTGAAAAAAAAAAGAAAAGGTAAAAGAAAGAAAAGAAAAGTATTTATTTTGGCTAGTTTTATTTTGGCAAAGCTCATTTTCTTTTTGTTTTAAGTGTGCAAATATCCCTCGTGTTTATCTTTTTGAATATCGCACCCTTAAAAACCTAAGCCTAACTATACGCCTAATTAAAGCCCTAATGATTCATGCTTTCTACGTTTACTTTTTAGTATAGTAGCGAGAAACTAGATTGAGTAAGTATTTTTGATAGAAATATTGAATTTTGTCTTGATTGACTGTGGTTTTAATTTGTCTCTTAGACTTTAGTAGTGACTCAATGCGCTTTTTTACTCGTTACTTTATTAAGTTTTAATTCTGTAAAAATTTGGGATGATTTGTTTTTATATTTAGTAAAATTTATAAAATTCTGTGCTAAGTTAAAGTAAGACTTTTCGGTTCTTTTTCAAAAAATTTCTCTACCTCTAAATTCCCGTCTTACTTGTTTATAGCATTTTTAAACTTTTCAATTAATCCTTTTTATTTTCTCTAACTCGTAGTCTTTGCTTGAGGACAAGCAAAATAATAAGTATGGGGGAATTTGATGATGCATATTTTAGCTTAATTTATTAGGGTAAAAATATGTTATTTTCGTTTTAAATCTCTTTCTTTATGTTATTTTATGCTTCTTTTTATGTAAATATTATAAATAATATTTATTTTCTGTTTTTTGCAGGTTTCAGCCAATTTCCAGAAAAAATCCCCTGACACGCACCCCTGTCACGCCGTCCCTGGGCGTGACCTAGGGCGTGTCACCTATTCCCGTTGATGAAAGCCGCAACAGACCGCTTCCCGCTAAAAATACCCTGTCACGCCCCATCGACATGCCCTCCCACGGCATGTCACCGGGCGTGATGCAGGGCGTGTCGCCCTCTGCCCGAAGTCTGCCGCCTCCTTCAATGCATTCTACAACGCTGCACGCAACAGTACTGCCACGCCCCATGTCACGGGCGTGACCTGGGGCATGATTGCCCCCATGTCGACGTCTGATGGACCTGCGACTGCTGAATTTGACTTGACACGCCTGTCACGCCCCCCTGTCACGGGCGTGACCTAGGGCGTGACCATCATCGTACCGAAATAATCATCATTCCCGCCAGAATTCAGCTCCCGAGGTCAAATCCGTACTTGTCACGCCCCGTGACACGCCCCCCCTAGGGCGTGTCGGAGGGCGTGACCGACCCGAGAAAAAAATCTATAAATAGAGACCCCCCCTCTTCATTTCAGGAAACTTTTGGAGAGAGGGGGAGGTGCTGCCCCTTTGGTTCTTCATCTTTTTTATGCCCTCTCTCTTTCTCTCTCTCCCTCTCTCTCTCTTATTTTGTAATTACTTTCTTAACCTAGCTTAGTGTTTTGCTTTTAGCTCTTGCATTTCTTTTACTAGCTTGTTGTAGGGCTAGAATAGGTTTTACTTTGATGCACCTGTAATTTTCATTTCATAGTTGTAGCTCTCTTTTTCATTAATAAAAGTGCTCCTTTCTTATTCCTGTATTTTTATATGCTTTACTACTCATCCCCCCCTCCTCCACTCCATTATGATTAACTAATCCTCCTTGTACTCGATCTTGATGATCCGAGGTTCGAGCGATTAAGTTATGACGCTTTAATTTACCTTTTCTTTTTAGGTTTTGGGCCTTGAATTACTCTTGATTAATCACGGGTTGGAGGTATATTTTCGAAATATACTCTCCGTCTTTGCTTTCATTCTGGGCTAGCCGAGAGGCCGATAGAATGAAGTGAGCATTCAAGAGTAAAGTGAGTTGTACGCACCCCTCGAGAGAGGCAGACGTCCAAATCTCCCGGATTGGAGTAAAATCCAATAGAGGGGTTCACCGCGTAAAGCGAGCTTTAGCCCTCCGATTTATACGAGAGTCGGTCGGACCTTCCTAATCTCAGTTGGGCACGACTTCGAGAGAAGCGTGTTCAAGCTTTAGGAACCTCCACGGTCAAGGACTTTTACCGTATTAAGCTTAGGTTTATTTATCGTCTTTTTAATCGTTTCCTGCTGAAGTGATTCTTGATCGAGTGCACCTCTTTATTATTCGCTATAAATCTTTTTATCCTGCAAGTAATTAGTTCTCTTCTCTTTTAGCTTAGTATTTTAATTTCAGTTTTTAGTTTAGTAATTAATAGAAATTTCATTTGATAAGATAATAGCAAACGCCCTTGAGTAGAAGTAGTCATTACGCCCCAGGGAAATACGACCTTGATACTAATCTTTAGTATCCTATACTATAATCGATAAGGTATGCTTGCCTTTATCGGATATAGAATCGGAGAATATTCTCAACCACCACATCCACTTTCCACTCTCTAACCCTCTCTCCGCAGTTGCGATATCGCTGTATCACTCAGGGGAAAGTGAAATCTCAATTTGACGAAATCAGTGCTCAGTTCAACGATCTCAGAGCTCAGCTGAACGAAAAGTGAAAGCTCAGTTCGATGAACTCAGAGCTCAGTTTGACGAACTCAGAGCTCCGCTAGACGAAAGTAAAAGCATGCAATGCATTTGGACTTAGCAAAATTTCTGTGTCGAAAACTCACAATTACTTGATGTGATACACTCAACGCCTTCATCATATGGCATTGAGTGAGCTTGCCTCACTCAACGCCTGTGTACTTAGTCAAATATCATGATTAATTTTATGTGGCTTTGACTTAAAAGGGTATCCTCAACGATTATGAAGCAATGGCATTGAGTCAATGATATTCACTCAACGCCTGTAGACTTAGCCATATTTCTCCCTGCTTCCTCTTAGGCATTGTCAATCTCACAACCTTTAGCTGTATGGCATTGAGTGAGTTGACTTCACTCAACGCCTTTGGACTTAGCCACTTTTCTTTCAAACTAATAGTTAGGCTTAGACTAACTAAGCTATATCAACGCTTTTACCTACCTGGCATTGAGTGAATATACTTAACTCAATGCCTGTAGATTTAGGTTATTTCAAGCCTATCCAACATCTTTTCTTATAACTGGCCTTGAGCAAGTAAGCTTCACTTAATGCATGTGGACTTAACCAAATTCTTGCAGCTTGAGTTGAATGAGTAAGCTATACTCAATGTCTGTTGACTTAGGCAAATTTCTTCCTATCCATCATCTATTTTTTTGTCCACCTTTCTTTCTTGTGACTACCTGTAATAATTACTTAGACCACCTGTCTAAAATTGTTCTAAGGAACATCAAACACATGATGAGCTGAAACAACGTCAAATATAACTATGCTCTTAGTATTGATGGTGATGCATCTTCAAATCCAATCTAGGAAACATTGTGGGAAATAGACCCAACAATCTCCCCCTTTTTTAAGAAGGCAGAACACCCAGCAATACTAAGAAGAATTAACATAATAAGAAGATTAATTTCATGTACTCCATTTGACTGCATTGACTCAACAGGTCAAGTCACTTCACTCTCCTTTATAGACTTAATACTTAAATGAATCACCACAAGAAGCACTTACTCAACATGATATGCACTGACCCAATCATGTCTCAACATATAGTCAGTCATTGTATTCCTCATACTACCTAATTTTTTTTTCATGTAATACGAACTGACTTAACATGACCTAGTCATGTCATGTGTTGATTCTATATCTCCCCCTTTTGTATTGCCACACATCTCCCTCCTTTCTGGATTCTTCAATAGGTATATCTATTGAGGGAGGAGAAAGGATAATGGGAGAGTTGATCTCTTGATCCTAACCAATTTCCCATGTTGATAATACTAAGGAAATTTAATACAGGCTCACACGTTGACACCATAAAATCAATGGACTAAACATAATTGCCTCTCTACGATCAAATTCTACACTCGCACAAAACTACAACGCGACATACACGTACTGCAATTATATCAATTAGATGCTAAAGTACGGGTAGCCAAACCGATTAGGATCGGATAAAGTCTACAGGCCAATATTCTTTTCGACTAAAAGGACCCACCCGCTCCGCTCGAGCAAAGGTCATACCAAAATAGATCTACCAAAATTTACGATTCGGAAACGGTAGATCTCTGCCAACAAAAAGAAAACGAAGGTTCGCCAAACCTCTCAAACTTAAATAAAAATAAGGATGAACAACAAAATCAATCGAAGAAAACCATGATGAAAATAATGCAATCAAGAATCAACGCCGCAGCATTCCACCACAAAAGTTAATCTAGGGGGAAAACACACAAGTAGCAAGGTTTCGTTACCCAATCCGAATGGATGATTCCGAATCACTATTTTTGTGATCGGTCTTCAATGGCTCCTCTAGAGGCACTTCAGATGGAGAGAAAACTCGTCTGCCTTCGTCGCTTCACGCCAAAGTTGGAATTCATAAGGGGGGATCCTTTTCCTTGGCTGAATTTCACCAATTGAAATAGGGCTGGTTGATTTTTGGTAGGTTTGCTGGTGGTTGGGTTTTGTATGGGTAGGTGGTGGCCGAGAGTTTTGTATGTGGTGGCTGAATTTCACCAATGGAAATAGGGAGGGTGGTCGTGTTTTTAAAGGGAGAGGGGGTGGACGGTTTTGCTAGTGGTGGCCAGTCGGGTTCGGTGTTGAGGAGGTTTGGTGGCTTGATGGTGGAGGCAAGGTGGCCGAGTGGTGATTAAGGGGAGGAGGAGTTGGAGGCTAGGAGATGGGCTGAAATAGAGAGGGGGAAAAGAAGCCGACGGATTGGAGAAGGGAGGGAGGTTTGTGGCCGAGATTAGAAAAGGAGGAAGAGGGAGAAAGGCGGGCCGAACTAGAGATAGGGAGGATATAGTGGTCGGCGGCCAATGAATGGGGAGGGGGAGACGATGAGCCGAAATTTTCATGATGGAGGGAGAAAGAGGTGGAAAACTCTATTAGGTTTTTTTTTCATTCATTCTCTAAGCAAAATGAAACAATACATTGTATATATATAGGCTTACATCAAACATTGGCCACGTGCAACCCAAAATCAAGAATTAAAACATACAAATGTTTTAAACATTACATGATAATAAACATTGCACAAAAATAACAAAATGCTTCAAATAAAATAATATTGGACGTCTCCATTCATTGGCCGTCTTGCGCTGCAAATCTTTGGTTGGAGACGGAAGGATCTTCTGCGAGCATGCCGTCATCGTCTTCAAAATGTTGGGGGCAATTGTCTACATCAATCCTCTCGCGCTCAAAAGTACTCAACACTGATGAGGTTGTATGAATGTACCGGCGCGGGAGAGTAACATCCAAAAGATCCACCTCTTATTCAATAACCCAAGAGTCATTGGAGTCTAGTCGATCACACCATCGAAGAGGGTAGCGAAAAACATCACTACTTGGAGAGGAGAGCACTATATCTTTGAGTATCCTGTCTTGCAAAAAGGTGGTCCTGGGGAACATTGGAAAAGAATTAGTGATAGAGAAGTTGCTGATGCGGCCGACATTGATCCCCGTCTGAGAGAGTTCGTGGATTGGGAAGATCGTTGCCGCTAGCTCGAGGATGGGACTCTACCACGATACCAACACCGTCGTGGCTATTAAATAAAATATATAATTATAAATTTTATCAATTGTTATTTTTTGCAATTTTATTTCATGCATTTTATTTTATTGCATTTTATTAATGTAGTTTAATTCTTGTATGAAGGGTCATTATAACCATCTAGTATTTTATTTCATGCAAGCACTATTTTATTTCTTTCATGATGGGTGCATATAACCATCATACGTGTTTTAATTTTCAAAGGTGGAGATTGAGTGGTGTAGGATATATGTAGCCATGTATTGCTTTCATTTTGATTAGAAAATGAAAAATTGAGACTTTGAATTTAAAATTTGAATTTCCCCCTTACCTCTCTTTTCTCCCTTAGACAAAATTTGGCGCCCCTCTTTCTCCTCCCCTCTCTTTGGCCGCCGACCACCCTTCCTTCCTCTCTCTCTCTATTCGGCCTCCTCTCCACTTTCCTCCTCCCTCACCTTTCCTCTCTAAAGAAACCCGACCCCTTCCCCTACACAATCTGACCACCCTCTTCCCTACCAAAATCGACCAACCTCTTTCAGTTTGGGTGAAATTTGGCCAAGGAAAGATCCCCGTTGTCGATTCCAACTACGGTTTGAAGTGACAAAGCTGAACGAGTTTTCTCTCCATCCGGCATGACTCTGGCAGAGCCGTTGAATGACGATCCTGAAAAATAGTGAATCGGAATCATCCATTCTGATTGGGTAACAAAACCTTGTAACTTGTGTGTTTTCCCCTCTAGATTAATTTTTGTTGTGGAATACATTGTCGTTGAATCTTGATAGCATTAATTTTATCGTGGTTTCTTCGATTAATTTTGTTGTTCATCCTTATTTAATTTTAGTTCGAGAGGTTTGGCGACCCTTCATTTTCTTTTTGTTGGGACAGATCTACCGTTTCCGAATCACAAATTTTGGAAGATCTCTTTTTGTACAACCATCACTCGATCGAACCGGGTGGGTGCTTTTAGCCGGAAAGAATATTGGCATATAGACTTTATTCGATCCTAGTCGGTTTGGCTACCCATACGTTGGCATCTAAATGATATAATTACAAAGCGTGTGCGTCGCGTTGGAGAATTTGTGCGAGTGTAGAATTTGATCGTACAGAGACAATCGTGTTTAGATCGTTTGATTTTTCGGTGTCAACGCGTGAGCTTGCATCAATTTGGTATCAGAGGGAGGTTTACGTCAATTTCCTAATTGGCACCCTCCACCTTTTTTTTTTCCGACAGGCACTTGCACATTTCATTACACCACATATAAAAAAAAATTTTAATTTTTTCTCTGCAAATAGCGGCCTAAAATTCTTAGTTTTTCTCAAATTTCAAAAAAAATAAAATTCTAAAAATTCTCCATCATTTTCTTTGTAAGAAATCAAAAATTATTTTATTTTTTATTAAGTCCTTATTTTTATTAAGTCTTTATAATATTTAATTTTTGGTCTGCAAATAGCGGCCTATATTTACATTTTTTTGTAAAATCATTAAAAAAATATTAATTAATAATCCTCATAATATTTCCCGGAAGATAATCAAATTCTTTTATTTATTACCCTAGGCTAAGTGGGAACAATTCCGTCTTTCCTAGAATTTAGTGGGTCAGGTTCTTTATCTCATTGCATGTGCACCAGTTCCGGGTAAGTTTTCTCTTCGGTTCTCGCTATTATGGCATATGACGTTAATTCTTCATATTTAGATTATTGGTATGATAAATCCATGTCTAAATATACCCCAACCTTGCCATCCTACTTTAGGAATTCCAACCGTCTCCACACTATTCCTCGCACTAGGAGTGAGATACCCACGTTTGATGGTTCTAGAAATTATCAATGTTTTAGGGACTTGCATAAGAGGATAGAAGCTTATTTTGATTGTCACGTATGTAGCGAATACTATAAGGTTGTCATAGTCCGAGATAGCTTAGTAGGTCAAGCCCTGGTGTTTTGGCTGAACGAAGAGCATAGTTCTGGTAGCTGTCCATATGCTTTGCCGCACATGTGATGCCTACTCTTGGATTGATTTAATCCCACCTATCTTTGTACTACTGACACCGAGCCTTTGAGTTGGTATCGTTATGGAGCTAGTCCCATACCTGCCTTTTGGAATGATTATAAACTAATCGCCCAGACCGAGCGGCAGATGTTTGATGATTTGGCTTCCCTTAACAAGGGAGTAAGTCTGTCTCTTAGTATATGAGTCTTCTTAAGGATATGATGGTTATGTGTTGTGTGAACGAGATGCCAGAGATCACCCTCTTTAGATTTCGTAAGGGTTTAAACCCCGACATCCAGGTTAAACTACTGCGTTATGGTAACACTAACCTAAACACACATTTAATGCGGCCTTGGATATTCAGAAGCAAAACATTCCTAAGAATAAGACTCACTCATTTTTTATGGGAAAGTCTGTCTTAGGACCACCGCCCATCATAACCAATACTAATAGGTCATATATCATGGAATCAAAAGATGTTACTACTAGCATTATGCTTCCTTTAGCCTCGACATCTAAGCCACTTGAGATAGAAATTGATACCCATGAGGATGCTGATGTAAATGTAATAACTCTTGATCCTGAGGAAGACCCCGTAGGTGAGAGTATTCTGTCATGTGCGATAGTGGCCGACAATTCTAATGAGTTTGCAATTAAGAAAATACATAGAGACTTAAAAGACGATATATGGGATGATGATAGTCTGATTTGTGAGAGTATTACGTTACCTATTACATACCCTAGTAGCATTGTGTCTGATCACCCTAGTATTGATAACACTCTCCAGGCTACGATCCCCGTCGTGTTAGAGCCTATGATTACACCTACTGAGATTATATCTGAGTTATCTGAGAAGCATGAAAGTCAGGATGTCACAAGTGTTATTGTGGATGAATTAGCTTATGAGGGACGGATATTTTTTGATGATTTTAGCGTTGAGAATCCAAAAACTATTTCTTTGACGTTATAACCAGTTCCTAAAGCTCAAATTGAATTAGAAATTTAGTCGGGTTCGATTTTGCCAATTTATGTGACTTTTATTGACTTGATTCAGATGTTGTTTCTAGTTTGTTGGAAGAAATTCCAAGAGAGGAAGGTGTATTTTTGGACGATTCTGTTGGAACATCCTATTACTAATTTGGGTAAGGATCACATTGTCCTTAGGAATGTGTCTTGACCACATTATATAGATTTAATGTTCAAACTAGAATAGGCTTAAGGCTTAGAACTTAGGTTTGAAAGCTGCCCCCAAGACCTCCTAGATCAGATTACAAGTGAAGAAAGACTGAGGCAATTATCGTCGAGCTCAGATCGACGAGGCATCAGACTCAGTTCGACTATCTCTGAGCTCAGTTCAACGAGTCGTCAAACTTGGTTCGACGATCTTCAAGCTCAGATCAACATTTCTGTCTCTAGCCAAAATCCAGATCTCTGAGCTCAGATCGATGATAGTCGAGCTCAGATCGATGATTTCTGTTTCAAGTCAAGTTCCAGTCTCTGAGCTCAGGTCGACGGTAGTCGAGGTCAGATCTACAATTTTCTTGAGAGATCGATGATTTCAGGATTTCAAATTAAGTTAGTTATGGAATTCAAATTTATTCATATCAAGAATTTCATGCAAAGGATTGTGTAGCCGTTTCAATCAATCTAGACCAAGTTTCAAGGAGACTAAAAGAGAATGTTACTTAGGACTTTCCTCCAGAGACAGTTATCTATTAAGGAAGTCATTTATGACTTGCTAACGTCTATCTAGAAGGTTGGATTTCAATATATCTTTTTAGACAATAGAGACAGATATCTAGAATAACAATAGCAAGAGAAACCAAGAATAATATCTGAGATCTGTGAGACACACACAAGAACTACAGAATTACAGTATCTCATTTCTGATTCAAGTGTTCAAGGCTTCATCAATCAAGACTCAAGACACAACACATTTCAGCCATTGTTGAAATCATCTTTTGCTGAAGATCTCAATCATTCTGAAGGCCTATCGCCCTGTGCAAAACTTCTCTTCCTGAACAACTGCAAATCTCAGAGGGAGCTTTGACATCAACAATCCACTAGTCTTCTCTTTGACTATTGAACATAGAAGAACAACTTCACCTCCTTTTCTTTTCTTTTGCTGTAAAAGGGTTATACAGAACTCCCTTCAAAAGTTTTGTGTTTTGTTTCTGAGACCTTGTGAAAACTCAGTGGTGGCAAGACACCAGATCAAAAAATCTGGTTTGGTTTTTGAGCACCTTATCAAAAGCTCATTGGTTCCCAGGACACCAGATCAACTATTCCTGCAGTAGATTCCTACCTAGGGTGGTAGAGAGTGGATGTACACAAGTTGATTGGGGAACCACTATAGCTCCTTTTGTCTTCTGGTTGCATGTGTTCTATTTGCTGTGTGCTGTGATTTCCTTTCTTGCTTTACTTTATTTTGTTTACTACAAGCACAATACAATATAATTTAATTAAGTCTTCCACTGCCAATTAATTTTTAATTTGCAAAATTATTTTAATATACTCTATTCACCCCCCCCCCACCGCTAGAGTAAAGGTAGAACTTACCCTCACTTTCAATTGGTATCAGAGGGAGGTTGGTTATTCAACAACTAGATCTTCACTAGGTTGGTTGTTTTTACAGGCTAACACCTGAACTAAAAGATCTCTGATAAGATCAATCTTTAATAGAGGGTTATTATTTCTATTATAATTATTTTCATATAAAATCATGGCACAGAATAAAGACTATGCAAGCACCAGACCCCTAGTGTGCAATCTTTCTAAGTTTGCACTTTGGAAGGCATGGATTAAATTATACATGAATTCTATTGATGAGGATATCTTTAATTCTGTTTTGACAGTTTGTCCAAGACCTCTAGAAACCACAAGTACAAGTGTTGTTCCACCGCCTTCAGAAACAGATGCAGACATCAAGAAGTGAAAAGTTGCTGATGCAAAGGCAATGAATATATTGGCTCAAACAATGTCTGATGATATATTTCAGAAAGTGGATGAATGCAACTCAACAAAGGAAATATGGGACAAGCTATTTGAGCTTGTGTCAGGATCTGCTGATGAGAGAAAGGACAGAAGATCTCATCTCATAACCCAGTATGAGAACTTCAAGAAGGGAGAAACTGAGTCAGTAGATGACATGTATAATAGACTCAGTCTGATGTTCAGTGAACTGAAAACTTTGGATAAGGAGATCTCATTGACTGAACTCAATGATAAGATCCTAATGTGCTTCCCCAGTACTTGGGACTCAAGTATCTGGCCAATCAAGGATGCCGGAAGCCTAAATGAGATCACCACTGAAGATCTATTGGGCAAGCTAGAGTCTTATGAGTTGCTCTTCAAAAATATAGAGAAAGAATAAAAGACAGCTTCTCCAGCAACAAGGAAGGAGAAGATAATTGCTTTCAAAGCTACAAAAGAACAGCCTGAAGACAAGGTCACAGGCAATGAAGAGTTAATGAGCCTACTAGCCAAAAGATTCTACAAGATTGCTAGAAAAGACTTCAGGAAAAGGTCATCTAGAGGCCATGAAAAGCCAATGTATGACAAGTCCAGTAATAAAGAAATTATTTGTTTTGGATGCAGGAAACAAGGCCATATTGTGCCTGACTGTCCAGAAAACCAAAATAAGGACAAGAAAGAAAAGAAAGATAGGAGAAGAGACAAAGACTTCAGGAGAAACAGCAATGATAAATTCTCCTCCAGCAAGAACAAACACACCAGGAAAGGATTTGTAGCTAAAACCTGGAGTGAGACTAAAGAAGAATCAGAGGCTTCATCAAGCTTAAGTGATGATGAAGATGATGCCAGAGAGAAGGAGTTCTGCATGATGGCTATCAATGCCTCTCAACATAATTCTGATGCAGATTAAGAGTAAGAATATGAATCTAAACATGAAGCTGAAGAAGATCAGGTAATAGATTCTTTTGATTTTAATTCAGAGGACTTTAAATTTGAATATAAGGCATTATGTTTTGACCTACTCAAGTCTGAGAAGGAGATTATCTCTCTCAGAAATCAACTATCTGAACATAGCTCTTTAAAATTAGATAACCTCAAACTCTTTAAGGAGTTAGAATGCTGTAGGGAGGAGATAGCTTCACTGAAAAGTGAACTATCTCAGGTAAAGAAGTTTGAAGAATCCTTTAATGGGAGAAGCATCAGACTGATGGACATCACAAGCACAGTGAACTCAAGACTTAACATTACACTGGGCTTGGGTGCTTCATCCAGCCAACCTATAGTATTAATTACCCCAATCAAATTTATCTCAGATAAAGGAAAGGGAGTTGTAGAGGTAGCTAGGAATAATTCTGATATTCCTAAGAAAAATAAGGTTCAACAGAAAATGTCGAACAGAGCTCGACGATCTCCGAACGGAGCTCAGCGATCTCAAGATGAATCGTCGAACTCAGGTGGACGATCGCTAAACAATGAACTCCCGAAAAGTCGATCTTCGAACAGAGCTCGACGATCTGACCCAAGATCGTCGAACTCAGCTCAGAGATCGTCGAATAGAGATCAGAGCTTTGAACAAGTTTTTAAGGGTAAATCAAAATTCAATTCTAGAGGTCCTACATCCCAAGGCTTCAACCCTTATACTGAATGGATTATATCTCATAGGAGATATCATCCTGAAGGTTATAAGAGTCAACCAAGGATGTCTATTATTTCAGATTTTAAAGGTTATCAACCTAGGCCCAAGGTAAACTTGGTCAAAAATAAATAAATTGTTTTATGTGCAGGTGAAGACCTATCCAACAATAAACCAGCAATGGTATCTGAATAGTGGGTGCTCAAAGCACATGATAGGGATCAAGGATAATCTTACATCCTTCAAAGCCAAGCTTGGACCCAAAGTCATATTTGGAGATTCAAACTTTGGACAGACCAAGGGATATGGTGCATTCCAGATAGGGTCAGTCACATTCAAAAAGGTTGCCTATGTGGAAGGACTGAAGCACAAATTAATCAGCATCAGTCAACTATGTGATCAAGGTTACCAAGTGACATTCAACAAATCCTCATGCAAAATCAGATCAGAGGACAACACAACTGTGTTGACAGGTAAAAGGAAAGGTAACATCTATCTTGTAGATTTTCATTCAACTAAGGTAGATATCTGCTTGTTCAATTCTGTTTATAAACCAAATGAACTATGGCATAAGAGATTAGGACATATAAACAATAGAACCATTTCTAGGCTATCCAAGGACAACCTTGTTAGAGGACTACCTTCTGGCCCCTACAAGAAGGAAGGACTTTGCAGGGCTTGTCAATTAGGCAAGCAAACTAAAAATAGTTTTAAGTCACATAATAAGAGTGATTCACCTAAGATCTTGTATCTGTTACACATGGATCTTTTTGGACCCATTACAGTACAAAGCCTTGGAGGGAAATCTTACACTTTAGTAGTTGTAGATGACTTTTCCAGATTCACATGGGTGTTCTTTCTAAGGAAGAAGTCTGATAACTTTAGGTGTTTGACAGAATTTCTCAAATGCATACAGATTGAGTTCAATACTCACATTGCCCAGATAAGAAGTGATCATGGGACAGAGTTTGATTCTCTTCTTATGCAAGAGTTCTTTCAGAGTGAAGGGATCAGGCACACTTTCTCAGCTCCTAGAACTCCTCAACAAAATGGGGTAGCTTTAAGGAAAAATAGAACCCTTATTGAATCTGCTACTACATTGTTGACAGATGCTCACCTTCCTATATCGTTTTGGGCAGAGGCAATGAACACGTAAAACTATGTGTTGAATAGAAGTTTGATACATAAGCTAAAGGGCAAGACTCCATATGAATTACTCAAAGGGAAGAAACCTAAAGTAGATTATTTCAAAATTTTTGGTTGTATTTGTTACATACACAATAATGACAAGAAATACATAGCAAAATTTCAAGCCAAAGATGATGAAGGAGTGTTTCTGGGATACTCCATGATCAGTAAGGCTTATAGGTTGTATAAGAAATCATCTCTTAAAATTGAAGAATCTGTACGTGTATCTTTTGATGAAACTAACATGTCTTATAAGGAGAAGAATACTTCTACCATAGAACCTTTGTAGGTACATTCTCTTTCAGAGAATTTGGACAGGTTGAACATAATTGAAGAGGGTACCACACCTTCACCTATTCAACAAAAAGGTGAAAGCAATGAAGATGAAGAGGACACTCAACATCTTGGTGAGAACCAGATTGAAGAGCCAGTTATTGTTCCACAAGAGGAAACAACAACACAGGTTGGTGAACAATCAACACCCCCTATTGATTTAGTAACATCAAGAGATCATAAAATCTCCCAAGTGATTGGAGATATCTCAGCTGGTGTGCAAACTAGAAATCAGGTCAACCAAAACATGAGCACACCTGCTTTCTATCTCAAATTGATCCTCAATCCATACAAGATGCAGAACAAGATCCAGAATGGATCATTGCAATGCAAGAGGAGTTACATCAATTTGAAAGGAACAAAGTTTGGGAGCTAGTGCCAAGACAAAAGGATCACTCCATTGTTGGAACAAAATGGGTGTTCAAGAACAAATAAGAGCAAGGCATTATTGTATGGAACAAGGCAAGGCTAGTTGCACAAGGATACTCACAAGAAGAAGGAATAGATTATGACCAGACCTTTTCACCAGTTGCAAGGTTGGAGGCCATAAGAATATTTCTAGCCTATGCAGAACACAAGGGATTCAAGGTTTATCAAATGGATATAAAGAGTGCATTTCTAAATGGAGATATCAAGGAAGAAGTCTATGTTAGACAACCCCCAGGTTTTATCTCTCCAACTCATCCTGATTATGTTTTTAAATTGCATAAAACATTATATGGTCTCAAGCAAGCTCCTAGAGCATGGTATGAGACCTTAGCATGCTTTCTTTTGAAAAATGATTTTATAAGGGGTAGAGTAGACCAAACTCTTTTCATTAGAATCCATAGGTCCAATATCCTACTAGTATAAATTTATGTAGATGACATTATCTTTGGATCTACTGATTCAAATTTTTGCAAGAGGTTTTCCAACCTAATGCATTCTAAATTTGAAATGAGTAGCATGGATGAGCTTTCCTTCTTTCTAGGATTGCAAGTCAAACAACATGCTGATGGCATATTCATTTCTCAAACTAACTATGCAAAAGAATATGTTAAGAAATTTGGTATGTTTGAAGCATCCTCTATGAAAACACATATGTGTACTAATGTTGTATTGGATGCTGATGAACATGGGAAACCTGTTGATCAGACAACATATAGAGAAATGATTGGCTCTTTATTGTATCTTACAGCTAGTAGACCTGACATATTGTTTGCTACATGCATCTGTGCTAGATTCCAAGTAAGCCCAAGAGAGTCACACCAAACATTAGTAAAAAGGATTCTTATGTATGTGAAAAGTTGTCCAAATCTAGGTCTCTGGTATCCAAAAGATTTAGGATTTGAATTAACTGGATTTTCAGATGCTGATTATGCTGGATGTAGAGTAGACAGGAAAAGCACCAGTGGAACTTGTCAGTTTCTTCGAGACAGACTTGTCTCCTAGTTTTGTAAGAAACAAACACTTGTGTCCACATCAACTGCTGAAGCTGAATACATGGCAGTAGGTAGTTGTTGCTCACTAATATTGTGGCTTCAAAATCAGCTCCTAGACTATGGTTATAACTTAGATAAGTCAAAAATCTTTTGTGATAACACCAGTGCTATTTATATAGCCCAAAATTCAGTCCTCCATAGTAGGACAAAACAAAAAGAGATTAGGCATCACTTCTTAAGAGATAATGTTGAGAAAAATAAAATATAACATCAATATATCCCAACTGATTTGCAAAGGGGAGTTATTTTCACCAACCCTTGGATGAAAATATACACACCTTCTTCCTGAATCAGTTAGGAATGTTAGATGGAGGAAGTTTAAATTAAGATCCAAGATTTTAAAACCTAAAAATTGACCAAGACTAGGCTAAAAACTTGATTTTTATACTGTCTATAGGTTATTTCTGATCTCTGAACTGCGCTCGATGTTTTTCCAAAAGATCGTCGAACGGAGATCGACGTTCTCAGAAATCGTCGACCGGAGTTCAGCGTTTTCCAGATAGTGCTAGGCTGAAAGAGAGGGGATAAGATACTTAATACTCTAGAGGGGGGGGGGGGGTGAATAGAGTATTCAAAAATGAAGAGACTCTAAACACTTCTCTTGAGCTATTTGCGGAATATAAAAATAAAGGCTTTAAAAAAAAGCCTAACAGAGTGAGTGAATACCAAAGGATGCTAACTAAAGTTTCAGTCAAGCATAAGTCCTAACACAGCAACTAGCAACCTAGTTATATCTATCACAGCCACAGAGCATAAATTAAATGAGCAACCAGACAACACCAGAACTTTAAAGTGGTTCCCCAATTGGGTACATCCACTCTTCTACCACCCTGGTAGGAATCCACTACAGGTTTTTGATCAGGTGCCCTTACACCACAAGATCTTTTTCAGGTAGATCTAGAAACCCTTAAGGCTTTTGATCAGGTGCCTTAGAACCAAACACACAGGTTTTTGATCAGGTGCCCTGCCACCAATTGTTCACTTTTGAAGGGAGTAATAACCCTTTTACAGGAGGTTAAAGAAAAAAGTTAGAGTGTCTTCTCTGTGTTCAGAGAAGCTAGTGGATTACTCTAAATTATTCAAAGCTCCCCCTGGCTTAGAGAATGTCTAGGAAGAAGCTTTGCTTCAGGGTGTAGGAAATCCAAATTGCTTTGAACAGTTTTCGGAAACAGCTACGAAGAAGACTCTGAATATTGAGTGAATGTTCTTCTTCAGGAGCTTTTTGCAATCTGGGATGTTCTTCTTCTTGAAAGCTTGAGCACTGAGAGTTGATTTCCTGAAGACAGGATGCACTCAGGGAGAAGAAGAGCTTTTTCTTTTTCACTTAAGAATACTGGTTCTGTGTTTGTTGAGAATTGTATTGAGTTATTGTGTATGTCTTCAACGATCTACTCTGCTAATATAAAACCTTCTCTCTTATTTTTGAATAATGTCTCGAGCCCTGCACTAAAAGATCTTTCCAAACAATATAATAAAACAAATAAAGAAAGCTGCGCTAGAAATCTTCTCTGTTATTTCCAAAAAGGAATTAGGGATATTAAAATATCCTATCAAATTGACTTTATAAATTGGCATAGGAAGCAAGGCATAACGGCTATAATACAGCTGTTAGAAAACACGATTTCCTCTAATAAAACAAAAGACTTTATTCGTCCAAAACTCTCAATTAATGCAAGAAGAATATTGCAAATAAGCAAAGGAATATGTGCATTTTATTAAGCAGAATATTTTAGTAAAATATGTCTTATGAATGAGGAAATAAAACATTATCTTAACAGAGAAGAATATAAGAAATAACGTACAGAAATTGTCGACCAGAGAACGGAGATCGTCGATCTGAGAAAGCAGATCATCGACCTGAAGAAAAACTTTCTTCACAGAAAACGTCGACAAGGGCAACACGATCGTCGATCTGAGTAGGCAGATCGTCGATCCTACTTCAGAGTTCATATAACTCTGAAATCATCGATCTTTAGTTGAAGATCGTCGAGCGACGATCGACTATCGTCGAGCACAAAAATACTTAGCACAAAATCATAACAATCCAATCCAAACAAACTATCCTATGGATAGACTAACCTTTTAGTCTAACCATTGACCATAGATAAATCTTGGGTCAAATAAGCCTAAAAGATATGACACAGCCCAAATCAAAACTATGGAGCCAACAATCTCCCCCTATTTGGGTGACGTCACTCAAACAAAATAAATCTAATATAGATAGATATAATCAGGAGTCAGATTGGAATAAATCAAATAGATAAACAAACAGCATAGTTTATTATCAGAAGAGTCTGAGGGAGGAATAGAAGAAGCAGGAGAGAAAGAAATTTTTCTTTTACGATCATATGCTTCCTTCTTTGATAGCTTCAGGTCCCGTTCTCCAATGATCTTCAGTTCTCCTGCTTTGGGCAGAACAGCTTCTGGATGTTTTTACATATATTTTGAAACATCAAAAACCCTTGAGCTGACTAGAAATCTATCCAACTTTTTCTTCTTGTATTTTGACATGGTGGAGAATTTTGATATGTCTTTGCCTTCTGATTAAGCTTTCTTGATTTGTGCAGCTCCAACTAGTTCTAAAAATCTAGCCATTCTAAAGTTGGAAACAAGCTCTTGGCTTTCATAATCATTTTATTAAGATAGATCCAAAGGATTTACAGTTTTAAATTTAACTGACAGAGTTAAAAAACTTTCAGTTTGTACTTGAGATGGCTTGTCATTCAGATCTGTTGGCTTTGGAATTGAAAGACTAGGTGGAGGATCAAATTCAGCAAACTTTTTGTTAGACCTGTCAGAGTATACAACTCTTTTTCCTTTGAAATCAGCTTGCTTGACCTGAGCAGGTTTTTATTTTGAAGAAGACAATCTTGGTTTAGGAGAAGACTAAGGAGCTGGAGGAGGAGACAAGGTAGGTTGTTAATATACAACTTCCTTTACCTGTTCTCTTTGAGTGTCTGATTGCCTAGTCTGCCTCTGATTGTATGAGCTGCTTGGAGGAGGCTGCCTTCCATTTCTCTGATATGTATAGGACTTATTCTTGCTAGCTGAAGAAGCAGAAGATCTGGAAGCAATATTTCCAGAAGCACCAGCAGATGGAGGAGGAGGAGGAGGACCTATCAGAAATCCCTTGGGAGGAGGAGAGTACCTTCTGCTCTTCTTCCTTGCTTTTTGTTCATTCTTGGAGTACCACATCCATGCCTCAAAATTCTTTGCTTTGGGATCAATTCCTTTCAAAATGTAGTAGGGAGTGACATGATCTAGATTTGGAAGAGGTGGAGCAACAACTTTCCTTTTCTTTGCAGCAAACCTTTTCTTTTTCTTATTCCCTTCAGAATCATCAGAATCCTCATCCTCATCTTCAGAATGAGAGGACTAAGTTTTGTCATATAGATCATCAATTTCTTTGAACAAAACCTTCTCTTTTTCTTCTTTAGCCTTCTCAATGGCTTTTTCTCTTTCTTCTTCTAGTATGTCTTTGGCAATGAGATTATCCAAGTTTGGTCCTGGAGTGTCGTCCCAAAAAGTAGATGGTAGAGTAGAACCAACATATGGAACCTTTTCTAGAGCAACAACTGACTCAATCTTATCTAAAGATTCTGCAGACTTCCATTTGTCTTCTAGAAATGATGTAATGATTCCTTCTAGGTACCGGGTAACTACTGGAGTAGAGATCTCCTTAAGACAAACTTTGAAGGAAAGATCTTCTTTAGTTATTGTTTCAGAAATAACAAACTTATCCAAGATTTGAAGGCACACTGGTCTCTTATAGCAAACAATGGCCTGGAGAGGATCAGAAGTACAAGGGGAGGAGATTGAATTGGAAAGGTCTCCATAGGAGGAATAAGAGGACTCAACATCAGAGTCAAGGAATGCCTACAGTTCTTCTCCAAAGACTACTAGAGCATCTAAATTTATACTTATCCTCTGAGCAGAATCTAAAACATCTGTATCTGGAGCTGTATCTATGCAAATTTCTGGCTCTACTGCTGCTGGAGACTGCACAATCTGATGAGCCCGAGCAGAGCCTGATTCATCTTCATTGAACATCTCCCCCTACCTGGGTTCGGTAAGAACTAAACCCAGGCCCCTAGATGAAGAAGGGTTTGAAAGGGCAGAGGTAGAGGCAGCAAGAGTGGAGATAGATAAAGCAAGGGGGGCAATGGCTTCAGCTATCATGGCTTTTATGGAAGGGGTGATGAGGTCTAAGACTGAGGCAATGAATGCTGGGGTAATTTGGAATGATGGAGGAATTGTTGATGGAGAATCATCAGGGATGGTGGTCTTCTGAACTGTTGCTTCATCAGGAGGTGACGTATGATGAGATGGTTGATCTGTAGTAGGTGATTGATGATTTGGAGAGGCTGGAGATTGGTGAGGAATTTTAGCTGGTGAAGGATGAGGTGAAGGGGTAAGCAGGTTAAACATAGAATCCAAATTGAAGTTAGGTAATTAAAGAAGGGCTGGTGTTGGGGAAGAAGGTATAGATGGATTGTTCACGGAAGAATAAGGAATGTCTATGGAGGTGGATGGTATGGAGGAGGAAGCAGGAAGATCTTCACTAGGTTGGGGAGCGACTGCAATAGCTCTTGTGCTCTCAGATGCTGGAAGGGCAGACTCAGTATTTGTTGGCTTCTGTATTATCCTTTTCCATTTCACAAACAGTGAAGGGTCAATCCTTTTGCTAGCATTGATTGCTAACAGCTGGGGCGCTTTCTTGGATAGAAAGACCGCAATTATCCTTCTAAGGGACACCTCTTGCTTATTGTACTTCTTCCTGATCAGTTCAAACATCTATCCCGCCCAGTTGATTGCTTTCTTGTTTACTAGCGCAGACATCAGTGTAAACTGGTGCCGATTTATGTTGTCATGGGCTGAGTGCTTTCCGAGCAACACTTTCCCAACAAGATCAGCCAAAAACTTGAAACCTACTGATAAGTTTACCTTTAGGAGCTTGGATGGGATGCCTTCTGCATGACCCATTTTCAGCAGCATCCTCGCATACTCAGTAGAGTCTTGTTCATACTGATCAGAACCATTCTATAGCTCAAAAATTTCAGTTAGAATCTCTGGAGAGAGTTACCTCTACGTCGTTGATTGATCCAGTCATCGTCTTGTCATCTGAAGAGGACGTATAAACCCATTCCTTTATTTCATACATGTGTAGCTTGATCCTTATGGACATCAGTTTCTTGAGACCTTGATCGACACATAACTGAAGCATTTCCTGAAAAATCTAATCGCTGTCGCTGAAAGACTCGAAATCGACACTGAAGCTGGCGTCAAACTTCATCACAGACAGGGTTGCTGAGGGAATCGCCATCGAAAACGACTAGAAGATCTAGAACGGGAAAGATCGCAAGAAGAGGGAAGAGAAAAACGCGGGACGAGAGCTTGAGATAATCCTGAAAGCGGAATATGAAAAGGCGAGCTCCGTCGACGATCTTCAGACCTAGATAGACGATTGTTTTGGAATAAAATAAAAACATCGATCTTTGAGTGAAGGTCAAGAGAATCGGTCGTCAATCGTCGGTCGGCGATCGATTTCCGAAGCATATTCGTCGATCATCGGTCGACGATTTCTATCTCTAAGCGTAAAGAGCTATCGTAGACCCGGGGTCAACGATCAGGCTCAACCTGTTCGACTTTCTTCGAACGCCATTCGACGATTTTAGAACAGATTTAAATTTAGCAGATTTTTCACTTAGTCTGATCCATCCATCATGCCGAGTTGATTCAAAAAGAATAGATGTTTCTGTTCATCTAATGGCTTTGTGAAAATATCACTTCTCTGTAGATCTGTGGGTATAAACTCGAGATTTATCTTATTCTTATCAATACAGTCTCTAAGAAAATGGTGTCTAATGTCATGTGCTTAGTCCTAGAATGGTGCACAGGATTTTATGCTATGAAAATATCACTGGTACTGTCACACATGATTTTTGTGTTCTTGTGTGTATACCCATAATCCAAAAGTTGATTTTGAATCCATTGAATCTGTGAACAGAAACTAGCAGCTGCAATATATTCAGCCTCTGCAGTTGAAGTTAAAACAGAAGTCTGCTTTTTACAAAACCAAGAGACTAACCTCTCACCTAGGAACTGACAAATCCCTGAGGTGCTCTTACTGTCAACTCTACAACCAGCATAGTCAGCATCTGAGTATCCAATCAACTCCAATTTGTATTCAGATGGGTACCAAAGTCCTAAATTAGGACATCCCTTCAAGTATCTTAAGATTCTCTTGAGATGAGTCAAATGAGATTCCTTAGGGTTGACCTGAAATCTAGCAGATAGGCATGTGGCAAACATTATATCAGACCTACTTGTTGTTAGATATAATTGGGAACCAATAATGGCCCGATAATTTTTCTGACCAACAGGCTTGCCCTTATCATCAGAATCAATAACTACATTAGTAGCCATAGGAGTGTGCATTGCTGAAGCATCTGTCATCCCAAACTTCTTTACCAATTCCTTGGCATATTTAGATTGGGAGATGAAGATGCAATCAGTATCTTGTTTCACTTGGAGACCAAGGAAATAAGACAGCTCACCCATACTACTCATTTCAAATTTAGAATGCATTAGGTCAGAGAACCTTTTGCATAGTTTGGGATCAGTGGAACAAAATATAATAACATCCACATAGATTTGAATTAATAGGATTTTGTCTTTGTGGTGCTTAATAAAAAGAGTTCTATCAACTATACCTCTTACAAACTTATGTTCTAATAGGAAATTAGCTAAAGTCTCATACCATGCTCTAGGAGCCTGCCTAAGTCCATACAGATCTTTTTCCAACTTAGAAACATGTGAGGGATAAGTTGAAGAAATGAAACCAGGAGGTTGTTCAACAATTACCTCTTCCTTTAGCTCACCATTTAGGAATGCACTCTTGACATCAATCTGAAAAACCTTAAACTTCATGTAGGCTGCATATGCTAGAAAGATCCTTATTGCCTCTAGCCTTGCAATAGGAGCAAAAGTTTGATCATAATCTATTCCTTCTTCCTGTCTTTAGCCTTGTGCTACAATCCTTGCTTTATTCCTTACAATTATTCCTTATGCAACCGACTTATTTCTAAACAGCCATTTGGTACCTATAACGAGTTGGCCTTTTGGTCTTGGAACCAAATTCCACACTTTGTTTCTCTCAAACTGGTTTAGCTCTTCTTGCTTAACAATGATCCAGTGGGGATCTTGCTCAGCATCTTTTATGGATAAGGGCTCAATCTGAGAAAGAAAACATGCAAGCATCACATTTTGACTTAGTTGATGTCTAGTTTGCGCACTAGTTGAAATGTTTCCAATCACCTGAGATGTAGGGTGATCTCTAAGTGTGACAAAATCAGGTGGTGGAATGTGATCTTAAACAGCAGTTGGAATCAATTCCTCTGGTGGAATTAGATTTGTTGGAACCTTAGGTTCTGATTTGGGTTAGGATCACTATTAGGGTGATTAGTTTGACCCAAAATGTATAGTCTAAGGGTCATAGGTTTTTCCAGACATACCTCAGAAAGAATTCCAGAAGAAGTGCAGAAGAATTCCAGAGAAAATCAGTTTTGAAGTTCAGAAATTTTAGCTCACAGAGATAGTACAACAATCCACTAGTCTTCTCTCAGTTGATTTGAGAACAGAGAAGAACATCATCAACTTCTAGTTTTATAAACTGTGTACAGGGTTATTACTCCCTTCAAAAGTAAACCCCTTTGGTGGTAGGGCACCTGATCAAAAACCTGTGTTGGTTTTTAGACACCTGATCAAAAGTCTAAAGGGTCTCTAGATCTACCTGCAGCAGATCTTGTTGGTGGCAGGGCACCTGATCAAATACCTGAGTGGATTCCTACCAGGGTGGTAGAAGAGTGGACGTACCTATTGAGAGGGAACCACTGTAGCTCCTTGTGTCGTCTGGTTTGCTTGCTCTGTTTCTTTCTTTGTGCTATGCTCTGTTATTTGTTTTAATATTTAATTTTCCGCATTAACTCTTCCTAAAGAAAATATAAGATCTTCCCTCACTTTCAATTGGTATCAGAGGGAGGTTGGTTGCTCATACAGGCTAACACCTGAACCAAAATATCCTTGATAGATCTTATTGTTCTTAAGAGTTTTTCATGGCACAAAATGAAGAATGGTCAAGCACTGGACCTCCTAAGTGCAATCTGGACAAGCTTGCACTATGGAAGGCAAGGATTAGGCTTTTTATGAACTCTATTGATGAAGCCATTTATAATTCTATTTTGTCAGGTCCTTTTACACCATCTGCAGCTACAGAAGCTCAAAAACAGCTTAAGATGGCTGATGCACAAGCAATGAACATTCTTGCAGAATCAATGTCTGATGACATTTTTCAAGAGATTGCTGAATGTTCATCTGCAAAGGAAATTTGGGACTCTCTCTCAGTAATGGCTGCTGGATCAACAAAAGAAAGAACATCAAATGCTGATTCCTTGAGTAACTCTGAAGCTTCGTCTTGCACAACTGAGGATGAAGAAGAAGCAAGAGCAAGAGAATTTTGTCTAATGGCAATAGATGCATCTTGCAAAAGGTATGATGAAGATAAAGAATCTGAATCAGATGATGATGAAGATCAGGTTATCTCTACCCTTGACTTTTCATCAGAAGAACTTAAAAAAGATTTTAAATTATTATGTAAAGATTTGATTCAATCTAAGAAGAAAATAAAACTTCTTAGAGAGAAAGTAAATAAACTTTCTTCTAAAAACATAAAATTCAATAAAGATTTAGAAATTGCTTTAAATCATATAGCCTCATTAAAATCAGTTAAAGATTTTCAGAAAATCTGTGTTCAACATAATTCGTCGAGCTCAGGTCGACGAAAATACTATTCGTTGAGATCAGATTTTCATAGCAAAGATTTTAAATCATTTTATAATCAAAAATTTAAAAATCCTTATACCCAGTGGTTCATCCCTTCTAGGAAACTTCATCCACTTGGCTCTAAAGATTTCCCTGGATATTACTTTACTTCAAATTATTATTGTGAAAGAAAATTAAGACCCAAGGCAAATCTGGGTCCAGAATTCCTAACATCTCCTTTCAGGAAAATTGTTCAGAAGGCTACAACTATAGGGGGAGATTATCAGAATCTCAGAATGAAAATAAACAGAAGTGCAGCTGTCACTTTATTAGATTCTATGCAGCTGTCCCTTAGTTTCTGTTTGTATTTCTTTTATTTTGAATCCCTTTTTAACAAAGCGCCCATGTACATCTGCTATCATATTATAATTCAGGCAGATCTTTTTGCTTTGTATTTTGTTTTTATGTAAATAGTATCCTCACCCAAATAGGGGGAGATTGTTGGAACCTTAGGTTCTGATTTGGGTTAGGATCACTATTAGGGTGATTAGTTTGACCCAAAATGTATAGTCTAAGGGTCATAGGTTTTTCCAGACATACCTCAGAAAGAATTCCAGAAGAAGTGCAGAAGAATTCCAGAGAAAATCAGTTTTGAAGTTCAGAAATTTTAGCTCACAGAGATAGTAGAACGACGCTCTACTATTGCAGTCCAGAGATAGTAGAACAACGCTCTACTATTGCAGTCCAGAGATAGTCGAACGGCGCTCTACTATTGCAGTCCAGAGATAGTCGAACGGCGCTCTACTATTGCAGTCCAGAGATAGTCGAACGGCGCTCTACTATTGCAGTCCAGAGATAGTCGAACGGCGCTCTACTATTGTAGTCCAGAGATAGTCGAACGGCGCTCTACTATTGCAGTCCAGAGATAGTCGAACGGCGCTCTACTATTGCAGTCCAGAGATAGTCGAACAGCGCTCTACTATTGCAGTCCAGAGATAGTCGAACGGCGCTCTACTATTGCAGTCCAGAGATAGTCGAACGGCGCTCTACTATTTCTGTGCAGATTTTCAGGAAGCTTTAAGAAGGCTATTTTTGGCGTTTTCCTGTGCGGCTTTTCAGACAGACTTTATTACAGCTGGCAAAGTTATTTCAGGCTTATTTTAAGGGACTTACAGCTAATATATTTAATGCAATATTCTTATGAATATAGCCGTTGAGGCTGCATTAAATATAATCTTTCTGGGGAAAAGTAATTCAGCCAGATAAAGACAAAGATAAAAAGAAAGATTAGAGAGAGAAAAAGTGAGAAGAATTTTTCTCTTACAAATAAAGGATCTCTCTCTCTCTCTCTCATATACATTAACAGAGAAGAAAGCTCGACACTCTCAGGATACAGGCAGAAGAAAGAAAGCTTCATCTTCTTCTTCTGCTCCAAGCTTCAAAGAGACAATTATTCATATCTGTCTAAGGAAGCTTGCTGAAGCTCAACATCAGTTGAAGGCCTACACCCTGAAGCAAAGACTCCCAGCATTCCTGAACCATTTCATATTCTCAGGGGGAGCTTTGACATCAACAACAATCCACTAGTCTTCTCTCAGTTGATTTGAGAACAGAGAAGAACATCATCAACTTCTAGTTTTATAAACTGTGTACAGGGTTATTACTCCCTTCAAAAGTAAACCCCTTTGGTGGTAGGGCCCCTGATCAAAAACCTGTGTTGGTTTTTAGACACCTGATCAAAAGTCTAAAGGGTCTCTAGATCTACCTGCAGCAGATCTTGTTGGTGGCAGGGCACCTGATCAAAAACCTGAGTGGATTCCTACCAAGGTGGTAGAAGAGTGGACGTACCTATTGAGAGGGAACCACTGTAGCTCCTTGTGTCGTCTGGTTTGCTTGCTATGTTTCTTTCTTTGTGCTATGCTCTGTTATTTGTTTTAATTTTTAATTTTCCGCATTAACTCTTCCTAAAGAAAATATAAGATCTTCCCTCACTTTCAAGATTGGCTGTTGGTAAATTTTCAATTTCTTCTGTCTGATCTTCATCACTTTCTAAGTCAAATGTCTAAGGTGTTGATTGAGGTTGAATCTCCTGTGTGAGTTTCAGCTTATCCAAGTTCTTGCATAAGTCAGATACCTGCAAAGAGTTGCTGGAGGAAGTTTCCTTCTCTCTGTAAAACATTTTTGTTTCATCAAAGGACACATGCACTGATTCTTCAATTTTTAGGGTGCATTTATTAAATACCCTATAAGCTTTGCTTACTTGGGAATATCCTAGAAAGATTCCCATTAAAGCCTTTACTTCAAACTTTTTAATATATTCTTTGTTATTAATGTGGATATAGACTACACAGCTAAAGATTCTAAAATAATCTATTTTAGGTTTCTTTCCTTTAAGTAATTCTTAAGGAGTCTTCCCCTTTAGTTTTGTATCAGACTCCTATTCAGCACATAATTAGCTGTGTTAACTACTTCTGCCCATAAGGATAGAGGCATGCTAGCATCTACTAATAATGTTCCTGCAGCTTCAATCAGGGTTCTGTTTTTCCTTTCAACTACCCCATTTTGTTGAGGAGTTCTAGGAGCAAAGAAACCGTGTCTGATACCTTCTTTCTCACAGAATTCTTGCATAAGAAGAGAATCAAACTATGTCCCATGATCACTTCTGACCAGGGCAATGTGAGTATTGAACTCAATCTTTATACAATATAGAAAGTCTGTAAGAACTTTAAAGTTATCAGATTTAGTTCTTAAGAAGAACACCCAAGTGAATCTGGAGTAATCATCTACAATCACTAGGGTATAAAATTTCTCTCCTAGACTTTGTACAGCTATTGGACTAAAAAGGTCCAAGTGCAATAAGTACAGAATTATAGGTGAATCACTTTTATTTACTTCTTTGAAACTATTTTTGGTTTGCTTGCCTAGCTGACAAGCCTTGCATAGGCCTTCCTTCTTGTAGGGGCAAGAGGGAAAACCTCTGACAAGGTTGTATTTGGATAACCTAGATATATTTTTAAGGTTAACATGACCTAGCCTTCTATGCCAGAATGTATTATTACTACTCACTTCATTAAATAAAAAAATTTCAGAAGAAGTGGAATTAAAATCTACAAGATATATATTACCTTGTCTAATACCTACTAACACAATTTCATTGTTCAAAGTAATATTGCATAGAGTATAAGAAAACAAAACCTGGTAGCCAGCATCACAGAGCTGACTTACTGAAATGAGATTGTGCTTTAGTCCTGTGATATATGCTACCTTATTGAAAATCACTGATCCTAAGGTGAATTTGCCATATCCTTCAGTCTTACCACAACTTGAATCACAAAAGACCACCTTTGGTCCGAACTTGGCTTTGAAGCTTGAAAGATTATCTTTATTTCCTGTCATATGCTTGGAGCATCCACTATCCAAATACCACTTATCCTGCGTGATAGGATAGGTCTTCACCTGCAACAATATAAATTAAACATTATGGACCCAGGTAACCTTGGGTCCCTTGTTCTTCACATAAGAGAAACTAGAAATGAAAGAATATGCAGGTTGAGGATGATATCCTAGGTGGTAAGATCTCCTAGGTGGGATAATCCAATCTTAGGATATATTAGCAGACCTAGGGTTGATGTTAAACTTATTATTCCTGTAAGCATTGTTGTAATTTTGAGAATTTAGTTCTGATCGTCGATCGATGGTCGACGATCGGTACCCAGATCGTCGATCTTGGTTCACAGAATAGAATTCTGGGTTCCACGATCGTCGATCTCTGTTTGACGACTCAGGCTGAGATCGTCGATCCCTCATTGCTGAGTAATTATTCCCAGCAGGTGAGTTCAGAGATCGTCGATTGTCGTTCGACGATGGGTGCGGCGATCGTCGATGGGCGTTCGACGATTTTTGTATTTCTATAAACTTCTGTTTCCTTTTGTTTCTCTTAATTGTATTTATCATTTTCCTTGCTTTCTTGACAACCTCAGTATTGTGTATTCCCTTTTTAGAAAAAAAAATTTACTGGTGTAGATAGATTATATTTAAGGAGAAATGGGAGTTCACTAGATGAGGCACCTAAGCCTAACATATTGTTATCTGTCCTAGTGTTTGCAGTGCTAGTGATTTCTAGAAACTTAAGGCTCCTACCATTAAGTGAATCTTCTAATCTCTTAGCTTTGGCTAGTTCTAGTTTAAGAAACTTAATTTCCTCAGATGATCTAGTGAGTTCTGATTCTAATCTAATGTTTTCACTAGTTAAGGATTCTGTTGCAGCTAGTTTCTCTCTGAGCAATTTTATCTCCTTTTCTGAGCTAAGTAAATCTAAACACAGAGTTTTGAATTCATTCTTAAAATCATTTGAAGTAAAATCATAAGACGATATTACCTGGTCTTCATCAGATAACTCATCCTACTCATCTTAAGTTATCTCTACAGCTGAATTACTACTGCAGGCATCGATTTCCATGAGGCAAATCTCTTTAGCTTTCTTCTATTCTTCATCATCTTCACTAGAGCTGGAGGAAGATGAGTCTTCCTCAGTGTCACTCCAGGTCTTTGCAACAAGACCTTTCTCTTTCTTCTTGTGTTTGTGAGAAGATGCCTTGGAGTAGTTCTTCTCATGATCCTTCTCTTTCCTTCTTTCCTTATGCTTGGTCTCTGGACACTCAGGGAGAATGTGTCCAGGCTTCCTGCATCCATAGCAAACAATTTCTTTAGAAAGAGTTTTATAATACCTTGGCTTGTCATCATACTTTGATGACTTCCTTCTATTGTCCTTCCTTCCCATCTTGTAAAATCTTTTGGCAAAGAGTGCCAGCAATTCTTCATTTGATTGAGTCACCTTTGACTCATCATCAGCCTTAAGAGCAAGGGTTTGCTCTTTCCTTGTTGGAGTGGGTTCTTTAGCTTCAGCTTCAACTTCCCTGGTCTTTAGTACTTGCTCAAATGATTTGAGCTTGCCAAGGAGGGCTTCAGTTGAGATCTCTATTGTACTTCTGGACTCCTTCATTGGCCAAATTCTGAGATCCCATGTGCTGGGAAAGCACATCAGAATTTTGTCATTAACTTCTGTCAATGTAATCTCCTTATCCAGTGTTCTCAGCTCATTAATTATGGAGCTGAACCTTGTGTACATAGCTTCTACTGTCTCAGCCTCTTCCTTATTGAAGTTCTCATATTGGGATATGAGGTTGGACCTTCTGTCCTACCTCTCATCTGCTGAACCAGCTACAATCTGATTAAGAGAGTCCCACATGGCTTTTGCTGAGGTGCAATCAGCCACTTTCTGGAATGTTTCAACAGACATGGTATGAGTTAGGATATTCATTGCTTTAGCATCAACTATCTTGGCCTTCTTGTATGTTTCATTGTAGTCAGGAGGTGGCACTGTACTGAGATTTGTAGATGTTGTAGCAGTTGCTGCAGCAGGTGGTGTTGGTGGCCCTGTTAAGATAGTAGAAAAAATATCTTCATCAATAGAGTTCATGTAGAGTCTGATTCTTGCCTTCCAGATGCCAAACTTTGCTAAGTTGCATACTCGAGGTCTGGTGCTAGAGTAATCTTTGTACTGGGCCATGAATCTAGAGTAAGTGTATATGGTATCAAAGTATCTTATCACAAGATCTTAGGGTTCAGGTGTTAGCCTGTTCAACCAATCAACCAAGGAATGGTTAAGTTATTGAATAACCAACCTCCCTCTGATACCAATTGAAAGAGAGGGGATAAGATACTTACTACTCTAGAGGGGTGTTGAATAGAGTATTCAAAAATGAAGAGACTCTAAACACTTCTCTTGAGCTATTTGCGGAATATAAAAATAAAAGCTTTAAACTAAAAGTCTAATAGAGTGAGTGAATACCAAAGGATGCTAACTGAAGTTCCAATCAAGCCTAAGTCCTAACACAGCAACTAGCAACCTAGTTATATCAATCACAGTCACAGAACATAAAATAAATGAGCAACCAGACAACACAAGAACTTTATAGTGGTTCCCCAATTAGGTACACCCACTCTTCTACCACCCTGGTAAGAATCCACTATAGGTTTTTGATCAGGTGCCCTGCCACCACAAGATGTTCTTCAGGTAGATCTAGAAACCCTTAAGGCTTTTGATCAGGTGCCTAAGAACCAAACATACAGGTTTTTGATCAGGTGCCCTGCCACCAATGGTTCACTTTTTAAGGGAGTAATAACCCTTTTACCGGAGGTTAAAGAAGAAAGTTAGAGTGTCTTCTCTGTGTTCAGAGAAGCTAGTGGATTGCTATGCATTATTCAAAGTTCCCCCTGGCTGAGAGAATGTCCAGGAAGAAGCTTTGCTTCAGGGTGTATGAACTCCAAATTGCTTTCAACATCTTTCATAAATAGCTACGAAGAAGACTCTGAATATTGAGTGAATGTTCTTCTTTAAGAGCTTTTTGCAATCTGGGATGTTCTTCTTCTTAAAAGCTTGAGCACTTAGAGTTGATTTCCAAAAGACAGGATGCACTCAGGGAGAAGAAGAGCTTTTTCTTTTTCACTTGAGAATACTGGTTATGTGTCTGTTGAGAATTGTATTGAGTTATTGTGTATGTCTTCAATGATCTACTCAGCTAATATAGAACCTTCTCTCTTATTTTTGAATAATGTCTCGAGCCCTACACTAAAAGATGTTTCCAAACAATACAATAAAATAAAAAAGAAAGCTGCGCTAGAAATCTTCTCTGTCATTCCGAAAAAGTAATTAAGGATATAAAAATATCCTACCAAATTGACTTTACAAATTGGCACAGGAAGCAAGGCATAACGGCTATAATACAGCTGTTAGAAAACACGATTTCCTGTGATAAAACAAAAGACTTTATTCTTCCAAATCTCTCAATTAATGCAAGAATAATATTGCAAATAAGCAAAGGAATATGAGAATTTTATTAAGCAGAATATTTTAGTAAAATATGTCTTACGAATGCGGAAATAAAACATTATCTTAACAGAGAAGAATACAAGAAATAGCATACAGAAATCGTCGACCAGAGAACGGAGATCGTCGATCTGAGCAAGCAGATCGTCCACCTGAAGAAATACTTTCTTCACAGAAAACGTTCACCAGGGCAACAAGATCGTCGATCTTAGCAGGCAGATCGTCGATCCAACTTCAGAGTTCATATAACTCTGAAATCGACGATCTTCAGTTGAAGATCGTCGAGCGACGATCAACTATCGTCGAGCACAAAAATACTTAGCAAAAAATCATAATAATCCAATCCAAACAAACTATCCTATGGATAGACTAACCTTTTAGTCGAACCATTTACCATAAATAAATATTGGGTCAAATAAGTCTAAAAGAGATGTCATAGCCCAAATAAAAACTGGGGAACCAACATAGGCTATCTCTTTCCGGTCAAAGATCGTCGAACGGAGCTCGACGCTCTCCAATATTGTCAAACGGAGATCGATGATTTTTAAGATCTTTCAGATTCCTTTAGAAGCCCAGATCGTCGAACGGAGTTCAACGATCTTTCTTTTTCGGCGTCGAACCCTGATATAAATTCATTTTTCGGCCGTCGTTCTTTTTTGCGCATTCATACTTTCTGCAGAGCTTTTCTTCCCTCCAAACCCATCTATACTTAGTCTTGTTTGTTTGTTTTTGTAGGAAAAACATGGCCGCTTCAGTTGCCATCTTAGCCGCACTGAAGTTTTACACTGGTTTTGATATAGATATGGATTCATTTAGGGTAGTGATCAGATTTTCAAGGATATTCTAGAGCTATTCAAAGAGCAACAGTTTGTGACAATCATGAATATAAGGATGAAGCTGGTTGTAGATGAGATTAAAGAATGGGTGTACACAACCAACAATCTGGATCAAAATACTGTGGTCAGGAGTATATCATGTTGGTACCCTAGTTTGGATTTGAGTTCTGTCCTCTCCTTCTGTATCTTGACCCAAGATTTATCTATGGTCAATGGTTAGTTGTTTAGTTAGTTTGCTCTAGTTTAGAGTTGTCACTTTTCCAGATGAAAATTTGGTTAAGTTGTTTTTTGTTCGACTATGGTCGAACGCCGCTCGACTATCATCTATCGACTGTTCGGCGATCGTCTATCAATTGCTCGACATTTATCTGTCAGCAGATCGTCTTTCTCTGAGTTAGTTCAACTCTTGGTAGCTCAACGTTCTGTGAAATCTGCCTCGCCGATCGTCGAACCCCGCTCGACTTTTTCTGATCAGACAGATTTCTTGATAGTTCAACTATCTACTTGGATAGTTCAACTATCTGATAGTTCGACTATCTGTTTGATAGGTCGACTATCTGTTTTCTTTGATAGTTCGACTATCTGTTTGATAGGTCGACTATCTATTTTCTTTGATAGTTCGACTATCTGTCTTGATAGGTCTACTATCTGATAGCTCGACTATCTGTCCTGACAGTTCGACTATCTGCTATGGTAGTTCGACAATCTGCTTGGGTAGTTCGACTATCTGTATCGTTCGACTATCTGTTTGATAGGTTGACGATCTCTGAGCTTTGGTCGACGATCTCCGAGGGTCGTTCGACGTTTTGCTGTATGTCTTTAGAAATTTTGTCCTCTTCTATTCTATGATTTATTTCATATTTATTTGGCATATTATTTTAGTTAATTTGTGTTATTATTTCCATGCAATCTCTGCTCCATTCCTTATGCATGAGCCAATCTTTATCTGACAAAGTGTTTTGTTTTATTAGTTGAAAATACATTTTCTGCTTTATCTGTCAGGCTGCCCTTTATAGCCGTTAGACTCAGAAAGTCTTTTCTGGCTGTAAAGAGTTCTTTCTGATGTGACCTTTTTCTTGCACCCTTCTTATCTGATTGGTTATGCAGCTTCTTAGAAAGCTTTATCCTCTTATAGCTTGTCTGTCTGCAGGATTTGTTTTTGCTTTATGCTTTTCGCAGCCCAGATTGCTGATTCCAGAAGAAGACAAAGATTCAAACTCAAATTAAAGCCGTTGCAAAGGCTCATATATAAAGAGCTTCTATTGAAAGAAGAACATAGATTTGATATAGAACATTTTACACTCAGCAACATAGAAAAAGAGAGAAAGCAAGAAAGTTCCACAGCTCTCAGAAATTCATATTCAACTGAGAAGTTCAAAGCTCTTCTGCATTCTTCTTCATCCTGAGTTCATCCTGCTTACAGGAAGACTTTCACTCAGAGGCCTTTAGAAGAAGAAGAAGAAGAAAGGAAGCTGTTTGAAGAATAACAGCTGTTCCCAATCAAGAATCTTCTTCAAGCTTCTCCTTCAGAACCTCAAGACATTTCTTTGTCTTAGTTCAGAAGAGCTCCTGCACCCTGAAGCAAGACTCCTTCCTGGATATCCTCTAAGCCAGGGGGAGCCTTGATTCTTTAGAGCTATCTAGCTCTGTGCAATCCACTAGCTTCTCTAATCCGTTTAACAATAGAGAAGAAGCCTTAACTCTCTCAACCTCCTGTACAAAGGGTTATTACTCCCTTCAAAAGTGAACCATTGGTTGCAGGGCACCTGATCAAAAACCTGTGTTAGATATTGAGCTCCTGATCAAAAGCTCAAAGGGTCTACTTGATCTACCTGAAGCAGATCAGTTGGTGGCAGGGCACTTGAACAAAAACCTGTAGTGGATTCCTACCAGGGTGGTAGAAGAGTGGACGTACCTATTTAGAGGGAACCACTATAAAATTTCTTGTGTCGTCTGTGCTGTTTATTTAATTCATTGTACTGTGGCTGTGAGTAGAAATAACTAGGATTGCTAGTTGCTGTGATAGGATCCCAAGCTTAACTGTAATTACAGTTAGCTCTCTCTTGTGCACTACACTTTGTGTTAGGCTCTAGGGTTATCAATATCTATAAACTAATTCCGCAAATTAACTCTAAGGGAGTTGAGTAGGGTGTCATAATTTTTGTATACTCTATTCACCCCTCCTCTAGAGTTATATCTATCATCACTTTCAATTGGTATCAGAGGGAGGTTGACTAACTGTGCAGGCTAACACCTGAGTCACAAGATCCTGATAGATACCAAGCTTATAGATATTCACTTCATGGCCCAGTCCAAGGATTACTCAAGCACCAGACCTCCAACATGCAACTTAGCTAAGTTTAGCATCTGGAAGGCAAGGATTAAGTTATATATGAACTCCATTGATGAGAGTATTTTTGCTTCTATTTTGACAGGACCACCAAGAGCACCTGTTGCAGCTACTGCTTCATCATCAATTGATATGAGTGCAGTGCCTCCTCCAGATTACAACGATGAATACAAAAAGGCAAAGATAGCAGATGCCAAAGCAATGAATATTCTGGCTCAGACTATGTCTAATGAAGTATTCCAGAAAGTTGCTGACTGCCCCTCAGCAAAAGCAATGTGGGATACACTGAACCAGATTGTAGCTGGTTCATCTGATGAAAGGAAGGACAGAAGGTCCAACCTTATCTCCTAGTATGAAAACTTCAAGAAAACTGATGCTGAATCAGTTAAAGCAATGTACACTCGGCTCAGCTCAATCATCAATGAGCTAAGGACTCTTAACAAGGATATATCATTGACAGAGGTCAATGATAAGATTCTTATGTGCTTCCCTAGCACATGGGATCTGAGGATCTGGCCTATCAAGGAGGCCAGAAGTATAAATGAAATCTCAACAGAAGCTCTCCTTGGCAAGCTCAAGTCTTTTGAGCAAGTGTTGAAGACCTGGGAAGCTGAGGCTGAAGCAAAGACTCCAACTCCAACAAGAAAAGAGCAATCTCTTGCTCTCAAAGCTGCTGAAGCTTCTGAAGAAAGCCAATCCAATGAGGAACTAATGGCATTATTTGCCAAGAGGTTTCTTAAGATGGGAAGAAAAGACTTCAGAAAGAAATCTTCATGATATGAAGATAAACCAAGATATGATCGTTCTCCTGCTAAAGAAATAATTTGCTATAGTTGCAGGAAGCCTGGACATATTCTACCAGAGTGTCCAGAGGAAAAGAATAAAGAGAAAAGGAAGGAAAAAGAACAGTACAGGAAGCATTCCAAGCCCTCCTCCTACAAGAACAAAAAGAAGGAGAGGGGTTTCGTTGCTGAAACCTGGAGCGATTCTGATGAGGAATCTTCCTCGTCAAGATCCAGTGAGGATGAGGAAGAGAAGAAGGCAAAGGAAATTTGCCTGATGGCAATTGATGCCTGCAGCAATCACTCAGCTGCAGAGAGTTCAGATTCTGATGATGAAATGCCAATAGAAGATGAGGTATTGTCTTCTTACGATTTTACATCAAATGAATTTAAATTAGATTTTAAATCTTTGTGTTTAGATTTAATTAGTTCTGAAAAAGAAATTAAGGACCTTAGAAATAAGCTTGCTGAATCTGAATTTATCTTTAATGAAAACATTAGGTTAACAGCAGAACTCACTAATTCCAGTGAAGAAATAAAATTTCTTAAGAATGACTTAGCTAAGTCAAAAAGGTTAGAAGAATCTCTGAATGGTAGAAGCCTTAAGTTGTTTGAAATAACCAGCATGTCAAACACTAGGTCAGGCAATAATAAGATAGGCTTAGGAGCTTCATCATGTGAACCCCCAATTATCCTTAAAAATCATCTTTCAACTCCAGTGAACTTTATCTCAGCTGATGGGATAAAGAACACTGAGCAAGTAAGACAAGTTAATCAAGCCTTAAACAAAGCTAAGAGAGAAAAGAGAAAACAAAAATTTAAGGAAATACAAAAAGCGTCGAACGCTGCTCGACTGTCACATGCTCAGTAATCGAACGAAGCTTGACGATCTGTGCATCCATCGTCGAACGTCGATCGACGTTTTCAACATAAATTTCAAAATTTTAATCAAAACCCTATAAACCTTAATATGAATAGAAACCCTAGGTTTGTGGACCCATTAACTGCATGGAGCATCCCACCTAGGAGATATTACCCTTTAGGTTATAAACCCCAACCTGCTTATTCTTTTATTTCTAGTTTTTATTATGTGAAGAATAATGGACCAAAGGTTACCTGGGTCCACAATGTTTGACTTAACTCACTACAGGTGAAGACCTATCCTATCACTCAGGACAAGTGGTATTTGGATAGTGGTTGCTCCAAACATATAACAGGGAATAGAGAAAATCTGTCAAAGTTCAAGGCCAAGCTTGGACCAAAGGTGATCTTTGGGGATTCTAGCTGTGGTCAAACTGAAGGATATGGTAGGATTACCATTGGAGCAGTAAATTTCAAGAGGGTTGCATATGTAACTGGACTGAAACATAATCTTATCTCAGTAAGTCAGTTATGTGATGCAGGATATCAGGTATCGTTCACTAACACTCTTTGTAATATTACTTTAAATAGTAATGTTGTGTTAGTAGGTATTAGACAAGGTAATATTTACTTAGTAGATTTTAATTCAACCCATTCTGAAATCTGCTTATTTAATGAAGTAACTAATAACAACACCTTATGGCATAAAAGGCTTAGCCATGTTAACCTCAAGAACATATCTAGGTTATCTAAATACAACCTTATTAGAGGTTTACCTTCTTGCCCCTACAAGAAGGAGAGCCTATGCAAGGCTTGTCAATTAGGAAAGCAAACCAAAAATTCATTCAAATCTGTAAATAAAAGTGATTCACCTAGAATCCTGTATTTCTTACATTTGGGCCTTTTTGGCCCAATAAATGTACAAAGTCTAGGAGGGAAGTATTAAACTTTAGTAATTGTAGATGACTTCTCCAGGTTCACTTGGGTGTTCTTCTTGAGAACTAAGGCTGATAACTTCAAAGTTCTTACAGATTTTTTACTGTGTGTGCAGACTGAGTATTCTACTCAGGTTGCCTTGATCATAAGTGATCGTGGTACTGAGTTTGAGTCTCTTCTCATGCAAGAATTCTATGAGAAAGAAGGTATCAAACATAGCTTCTCTGCTCCTAGAACTCCCCAACAAAATGAGGTAGTGGAAAGGAATAATAGAACCCTGATTGAAGCTGCTGGTACATTATTGGCAGATGCTAATATGCCTCTCTCCTAATTGGCAGAAGCTGTTAGCACAGCTTATTATGTGCTGAACAGAAGTCTTATACACAAGCTTAAGTGTAAAACTCCTTATGAGTTGCTTAAAGGAAAGAAACCTAAAATAAATTATTTTAGAGTATTTGGTTGTGTAGTTTACATTCATAACAATAATAAAGAATACCTTAGAAAGTTTGAAGCAAAAGCTTCAATGGGAATTTTTCTTGGATAATCCTAAGTAAGCAAAGCTTATAGGTTATTTAATAAATCATCTTCTAAAATTGAGGAATCTGTGCATGTGTCTTTTGATGAATCTCAGATGTTTTATAAGGAGAAGGAAACTTCCCCTTCCTCAAATTCATTGCAGGTACCAGAATCTAGTAAAGATGTCTCTCAAGAGATTCTCCATCTATCAACTCTTCATAAAACTGAATCAGACAGTGATGAAGACTTGGCAGAAGCTGTTGCTGTACCACCAATAGTAGATCAAATTCCTCCTGAGGAATTAATCCTAACTATTGCTGAAGATCACATCCCACCTGTTGATGTTGTCACACTTAGAGATCATCCTACATCTCAAGTGATTGGAGACATATCAGCTGGTGTTCAAACAAGACATCAATTAAGACAGGATGTGATGCATGCTTATTTCCTTTCACAGATTGAGACCCTCACCATTAAAGATACTGAGCTAGATCCCCACTGGATCATTGCTATGCAAGAGGAACTCAATCAGTTTGAAAGATGTAAAGTATGGACTTTGGTTCCAAGACCTACAGGCCAACTGATCATAGGCACCAAGTGGGTGTCTAGAAACAAGTTGGATGCAAATGGAATCATTGTAAGGAACAAAGCTAGGCTTGTAGCTCAGGGCTACAGATAGGAGGAAGGTATAGATTATGACCAAACCTTTGCTCCTGTTGTAAGGCTAGAGGCAATAAGGATCTTTCTAGCCTATGCAGCCTATATGAAGTTTATGGTCTTTCAGATGGATGTTAAAAGTTCCTTTTTAAAGGGTGAGCTAAAGGAAGAGGTATTTGTTGAACAACCACCTGGGTTTGTTTCTTCAACTCAGCCCTCATATGTTTTCAAGTTGCAAAAAGCTCTTTATGGACTCAAACAAGCACCCAGAGCCTGGTATGAGACTCTAGCTAGTTTCCTGTTAGAGCACAACTTTCTTAGGGGAGTAGTTGATAGAACCCTTTTCGTCAAGCACCATAAGGATACAATCCTGTTAGTTCAAGTGTTTGTGGATGACATTATTTTTGGTTCCACTGATCCCAAACTGTGCAAAAAGTTCTCTGACTTGATGCATTCTAAGTTTGAGATGAGTAGTATGGGTGAGCTGTCTTACTTTCTTGGTCTCCAAGTAAAGCAAGATGCTGATGGCATCTTCATCTCCCAATCCAAATATGCCAAGGAATTGGTAAAGAAGTTTGGGATGGCTGATGCTTCAGCAATGCATACACCTATGGCTACTAATGTAGTTATAGATTCTGATGATCAGGGAAAGCCTGTTGATCAAAAGAATTTTATGGCCATTGTTGGTTCCCTATTGTATTTAACTGTAAGTAAGCCAGATATAATGTTTGTTATATGCCTGTGTGCTAGATTCCAGGTCAACCCCAAGGAATCTCATATGATTCTTCTCAAGAGAATCTTGAGATACATGAAGGGATGTCCAAATATAGGACTATGGTACCCAGCTGAATCAGAATTTTAATTAATTGGATACTCTGATTCTTATTATGTTGGTTGTAAAGTTGACAGGAAAAGTACCTCAGGAACTTGTCAGTTCTTGGGAGAGAGATTGGTCTCTTGGTTCTGTAAGAAGCAGGCTTTTGTCTCAACTTCAACTGCAGAGGCTGAATATATAGCAGCTGCTAGTTGTTGTTCACAGATCCTGTGGATTCAAAACCAGCTTTTGGATTATGGGTACACACACAAGAACACAAAAAACATGTGTGACAGTACCAGTGCTATCTCCATTGCACAAAATCCTGTGCACCACTCTAAAACCAAGCACATTGAGATTAGACACCATTTCCTGAGAGATTGTGTGGAAAAGAACAAGATCAGCCTTGAGTTCATATCTACTGACCTTCAGAGAGGTGATATTTTCACCAAGCCCTTAGATGAACAGAATCATCTGTTCTTTTTGATCCAACTAGGCATGATTAATGGAAAAGACTAAGTGTGACGTCTGCCTTTGTTGAAACTTGTTTGAAGATCGTCGAAAGACGTTCGAAGATAGTCGATCGGATCAAGCCTATCGTCGACCTATGGTTGATGATAGCTTATCTGCTTGAAGATCGTCGACCGACGTTTGAAGATCATCGAACAGGTCGAGCCTATCGTCGATCTATGGTTGACGACAGCTTGTTGTTTGTGAAGACAGAAATAGTCGAACGATTGATCAACTACTTTGCTTCAGAAACGATCGTCGAATGACCGTTCGACCATCGTTTCCAGTATCTTTTAAAATAGATCGACTATTACTGGTTTAATATAAAACCGATGGTCGACCTAGGTTAAGAGATCGTTCCTTTTATCGTCGACGGAGAGCGTCTTCTCGCATTTCGTCTTTCTGCTTGCTCCCTGTCTCGCGATTTCTGCCGTTTCACCTTCGGAGTCTCTCTCGTCTTCTCCAACCCCTTCGATGGCAATTGCTCCAGCCCTCCTGTCCGTAGTAAAGTTCGATGCTGGCTTCAGCGTGGACTTCGACTCTTTTAGCTGCTGCGAGTCTGTAATAGTGGAAATCCTCAACCTATGCAAAGATCAAGGATTGGAAAAGCTCTTTTCAACAAGAATAAAGACAAACATTCCCGAGATTAAAGAATGGGCATTCACTTCGTCCTCCAATGACGATTCTATGACCGGAACAATAGGCGGAGAAGAGGTAATTTTGACTCCCGCCGTTTTAACTGAAATTTTTGGATTATTGAATGGGGAAGAGGATTATGAGTAAGATACCCCTGAGTTTGGGAGGATGTTGACTGAACTAGGACATGCCGAAGGCATTCCTTCTAAGCAGCTCAAGGTGAATTTTCCGTTGAAGATTAAGTTCCTTGCTGAACTAGTCGGAAAAGTGCTACTGGGAAAGCACTCTGCCCATGATAATATTACCAGGCAACCGTTTGCCCTGATGTGTGCCATCGTAAACAAGAAGCAAATTAATTGGGCAGGAGTTTTGTTTGATTTGATAAGGAAAAAGAATAGCAAGAAGGAAGTCACCCTGGGTAGGGTGGTTGGGATTTTTCTAAAGGAGAAATATCCCCATCTGTTGGTCTCTGTTTCTACTTCAATAAATGCCAGCAAAAAGATGGACCCAACGCTGTTTGTCAAGTGGAAAAGGAGTTTTCTAAAGCCCGCTCCAGCAGGGGTAGCTCCAGTTGCATCTGAGAGCACAAGGACTGCTTCATTCACTTCCCCCTCTTCAAGAAGCAGGCTCAGCAATTCTCTCTGTTCCATCCACTTCTTCTGCATTACCTTCAACCTCTACTGAAGTGCCACCATCTACTTCAGTTGAAGTTCCATCTTCTGCATCTCATCTTTTTGATTCCTCAACAGGTCTCCATGCATCACCTTCAGCATCTCCTCTCCCTTCTTATCTTGCTAGGATATCTCATCCTAGTTTTGATTTATTGGCTTCTGAGCTTTCTACTCCTCCTCAGTCTCCAATTCTTCATTCTGATCATGTTGATCTTCTTGCATCTACTCATCATTCTCCAGTTCACTCTCCATCTCATAAAGAATACACCATCCCTGCTGTTCATCCATCTTCTGTGATTCCCCCACCTTCATTTGAAATCACCCCAGCCTTCATATCTAGCATCCTGTAGTTAATTACTCCTTCAATCAAAATCATGATTGAAGAGGCAATTGCTCCCCTTGTATCCTCCATCTCATCTTTGACTGCCTCCATCCAAGCTCTCTCAAAATCTGCTGAGCCCTCTTCATCTAGGGGGCTGGTTTCAGTTTCTACTGAAATCAGGCAGGGGGAGATGCTTTATGAAGATGCCTCTGAGCTGCCCTTGGCCTCCCTTCCAGCAGATCCTCCTGCAGATACAGAAAAAGAGATAGAAGAATAGTTCCTCCATTGCCTAAAACAGATATTTCTAATGCTATAATGAAATCTGAGTTTGTTGTCAAAGTATGCCTAGAAGAATGCTCCACTCCCCTGGTTGCCCTCTACCTAGAAGGAGTCATTACTTCCTTCCTAGATGAATTATGGGAGTTAGGACATTCAAAGGAAAATTCTAAAGGTATCCCTTTTACTCTTTTTTTAGACTTGATAACTGACATGTTTGTATGGGAATACCTAGAAGGAATGATAAAATGTCATTTAGCAAATTTGTGTTCATAATACTACAGTTATAATGGAAGAAGTATTAGCTCCCCAAGAGCTTGATCATCAACCAGCTCTAGAAGTTCAACCTGAACCAAAACCAATTGTTCAAGATCTTGAGGCTGCTCAGCCAGCTCAGTTAGCTGTGCAAGAAGAACTGGTCCCCACGATAGTTACTGATGAACAAGAAAAGGTTTCAGAAATTCAAATCGAAAAGTCTACTGTCTGGGATGACACTCCTGGATTAGACCTAGACACTCTTCTGGAACAGGATTCCCTGGAAGAAGAGTTAGAAAAAGTTGCCTTAAAAGAGAAGGAAAAAGCTGTGCAAGAGGCGTTTGACCCGTATGATCTTCCTCCTTCTTCAAATTCTGAGGATGAGGATGATTCTGATGAATCTGAGGAATCCAAGAAAAAGAGATCTGCTAAGAAGAAAAGGAAAGCTGTGGCTCCTCCTCCTCCAAACCCTGATAATGATATCCCCTATTATATTTTGAAAGGTATTGATCCCAAATCTAAAGAATTTTTGCATTGGATGGCATTTTCTAAGAATCAGCAAAAATTAAGAAAGAAGTCTAAGAGGTATGACAGTCCTGCTCCAAGATGGACTCCTAGAGGTCCTCCTCCTCCACGTCCCAGTGCAGGAGCCTCTGGAAACTTGTCTGCATATCCTTCTGCTCAGTCTGATAGGTTTACTCCATCTAAGTCTTCTCAAAGGAAAAGCTCTCAAGGAAATCAAGGCAGAACGCAATCTGGTTATCAAAGATATGATGCTGATGTAAAGGAACAAGTAAAGGAGGTGGTTTATCAAAAACCAACATTTTCTCCTCCTGTTTCCAAAGAATTCAAGAGCACATCCTCTTCAAAGCCAGGTCATGCAGTGAAAGCTGTTTCAATAGTTATTCAGGAAAAAGAGCCAGCTGAAAGCCTGCTAGATATGTCTGTTAAATTTAAATCTGTGAAACCTGTAGATATAACTTGTGAAAATGTGTATGAAAGCCAAGAGCTTGATCCTGATTTCAGGATGGCTCGATTTCTTGAGCTTGTTGGATCAGCCCAAATTAAGAAAGCCAAAGCTGAAGGCAAAGATACTACAGGATTAACAACTATGTCCAAATTCAGAATGAAGGAGCTTGATAAATTCTAGGTTAGACCTGAGGTATTTGACCCTTCAAAATACATGGAAAAGCATCCTGAAGCAGTTGTCCCAAGGGCAATTAGAATCTAAAATCATTGGAGAGCAAGATCTAAAGCTGTCAAAGAAAGATGCTCTAGACCCTTTTAGGAAAATTACTTTTATTCCTAGTTCTTCTTAACCTAAACCAAATTCTGAAGCTCGTTAAAATTTCATTAATTGACAGTTATTTATCTGTCTGTTTGATTGATGTTATCTGCTGCTTAGATATCTTACTTCCTGTATTGTTTTTATTTTCAGTAGTTTGTTTTGTTTTTTGTTGTTAAGAGACTTAACTCAAATAGGGGGAGATTTTTGGTACCCTAGTTTGGATTTGAGTTCTGTCCTCTCCTTCTGTCTCTTGACCCAAGATTTATCTATGGTCAAAGGTTAGTTGTTTAGTTAGTTTGCTCTAGTTTAGAGTTGTCACTTTTCCAGATGAAAATTTAGTTAAGTTGTTTTTTGTTCGACTATGGTCGAACGCCGCTCGACTATCGACTGTTCGACGATCGTCTATCAGTTGCTCGACGTTTGTCTATCAGCAGATCGTCTTTCTCTGAGTTAGCTCAACTCTTGGTAGCTCGACGTTCTGTGAAATCAGCCTTGCCGATCGTCGAACCCCGCTCGACTTTTTCTGATCAGACAGATTTCTTGATAGTTCAACTATCTGCTTGGATAGTTCAACTATCTGATAGTTCGACTATCTATTTGATAGGTCGACTATCTGTTTTATTTGATAGTTCGACTATCTGATTGATAGGTCGACTATCTGTTTTCTTTGATAGTTCGACTATCGGTTTGATAGGTCGACTATCTATTTTCTTTGATAGTTCGACTATCTGTCTTGATAGGTCGACTATCTGATAGCTCGACTATCTGTCCTGATAGTTCGACTATCTACTGTGTTAGTTCGACTATCTTCTTGGGTAGTTCGACTATCTGTATCGTTCGACTATCTGTTTGATAGGTCGACGATCTCTGAGCTTCGGTCGACAATCTCCGAGGGTCGTTCGACGTTTTGCTGTATGTCTTTAGTAATTTTGTCCTCTTCTATTCTATGATTTATTTCATATTTATTTGGCATATTATTTTAGTTAATTTGTGCTATTATTTCCATGCAATCTCTGCTCCAATCCTTATGCATGAGCCAATCTTTATCTGACAAAGTGTTTTGTCTTATTAGTTGAAAATACATTTTCTGCTTTATCTGCCAGGCTGTCCTTTATAGCCGTTAGACTCAGGAAAACTTTTCTGGCTGTAAAGAGTTCTTTCTGATATGACCTTTTTCTTGCACCCTTCTTATCTGATTGGTTATGCAGCTTCTTAGAAAGCTTTATCCTCTTATAGCATGTGTGTCTGCAGGATTTGTTTTTGCTTTATGCTTTTCGCAGCCAAGATTGCTGATTCTAGAAGAAGACAAAGATTCAAACTCAAATTAAAGCCGTTGCAAAGGCTTATATATAAAGAGCTTCTTTTGAAAGAAGAACATAGAACTGATATAGAACATTTTACACTCAGCAGCATAGAAAAAGAGAGAAAGCAAGAAAGTTTCACAGCTCTCAGAAATTCACATTCAACTGAGAAGTTCAAAGATCTTCTGCATTCTTCTTCATCTTGAGTTCATCCTGCTTACAGGAAGACTTTCACTCAGAGGCCTTTAGAAGAAGAAGAAGAAAGGAAGGTGTTTGAAGAAGAACACCTGTTCCCAATCAAGAATCTTCTTCATGCTTCTCCTTCAGAACCTCAAGACATTTCTTTGTCTTAGTTTAGAAGAGCTCCTGCACCCTGAAGCAAGACTCCTTCCTGGATATCCTCTAAGCCAGGGGGAGCCTTGATTCTTTAGAGCTATCTAGCTCTGTGTAATCCACTAGCTTCTCTAATCTGTTTAACAATAGAGAAGAAGCCTTAACTCTCTCAACCTCCTGTACAAAGGGTTATTACTCCCTTCAAAAGTGAACCATTGGTGGCAGGGCACCTGATCAAAAACCTGTGTTAGATATTGAGCTCCTGATCAAAAGCTCAAAGGGTATACTTGATCTACCTGAAGCAGATAAGTTGGTGGCAGGGCACCTGAACAAAAACCTGTAGTGGATTCCTACTAGGGTGGTAGAAGAGTGGACGTACCTATTTAGAGGGAACCACTATAAAATTTCTTGTGTTGTCTGTGCTGTTTATTTAATTCATTGTACTGTGGTTGTGAGTAGAAATAACTAGGATTGCTAGTTGCTGTGATAGGATCCCAAGCATAACTGTAATTACAGTTAGCTCTCTCTTGTGCACTACACTTTGTGTTAGGCTCTAGGGTTATCAATATCTATAAACTAACTCCGCAAATTAACTCTAAGGGAGTTGAGTATGGTGTCATAATTTTTGAATACTCTATTCACCCCCCCTCTAGAGTTGTATCTATCATCACTTTCATATCAGGAAACCAGGTATCCCTTACTCCTGCACTTCTAACAGAAGTCTTCCAATTAAGTACTGGACATGATATAGTGGATTTGTCTAGAGAAGAGTTTTCTACTATGTTGGATAGAATGGGACATACTACAGCAAACCCTAACAAATTGCTTAAGAAAAACCACTCAGTAGAGTATAGGTTCTTGGGTGATGTAGTGGGAAAAGTACTGTTAGCAAAACATTCTGCTCATGATACAATATCTAGGTAAAAGTTTTGCTTGATGGTTGTTATAGTTAATAAGAAACATCTGAATTGGGGAGAACTCTTTTTTGATTTAACTAAGAAGAAGATAAACAAGAACTTTATTAATTTTGGGAGGATATTAGGCTTATTCTTGCATAACAGATGCCCCCAATTGCTTGTGTCCACTGGTATGCACATCAATGCTTCCAAGATACTCTACTATGCTCTCTTTGGAAAGTGGGATCGGCAAATTGCTAAACCCAGCAGGGGTCCTACAGCTACCACCACTTCAGGCACAAGGACTGTTCCAGTCACTTCCCCACAGGCAACTACCCCCCTAGAAGAATTGCATGCTTCCTCCTCATCTCCACCATATCCACCCCCTCTTTCTTCAACAATCCCTACATCCACCATTTCAATTTCCTCTCCCATCTCAATTTCATCTCCAACTATCTCTTCTCCACCTTCAGCCACTCATCAAGAGCAATTCCATCCTCTACATTACTATCCACCTCTTGACATTGATTCATCCATCCATCTTCCATCATTCAATCTGTTAGATGATTCCTTCATAAATGATTCTCTTTCGTCACCTCTAGAGCTTCCATATTCTTCTACTTCCTACCAATAACTACTACAAGATATTCTGGCTCAACCATCTTTCACCCCATCCATCTCCATTCAAGTGACATCCATCACCACCATTCCTATTTCACAACCATCCATACCACTACCATCCACATCATCTCTCCACATAACTGTATCTCCACCAACACCATCAACCTCTGCACCTTTCTTCTCTGCCTCTACTCAAGCTTCCCTTGAGCAAGTAGACATTCCTGCCCTTGCAGATAAGCTTTATGAGATGTTAGCTCCCACGCTAACAATCTTGCTGGATACCTCCTTGGCTCCACTTCTCAATTCCATCAATGAGTTATCTGTCAGGCTTTCTTCTTTCCATCCTCCTCAGGCAATCCCTTCTTTGGGGTGCCTTGATCCAGTCTATACTAAATATAGGCAGTTGGAGATGCCAAATGAAGAAGTGATGCAGCCTGCTCCAGAAGAAGAAGTTCTAGTTGCTCCAACCCCAACTCCAGTTCCATCATTCCATACAGTTGACTTCAGGTCACTGCTTTCAGCTTTTGATGCTCTATATTGCAGATATCTTCCAGCTCAAGAAGCTGAAGATCTTACTAAGTCCATTGTGTCTGTCTCTAGCTGTGATCCCTGCTTGCTATTATCTTATATCAATTCTATCAAGGCTATGGAAATTATTACTACTGCTGATGATGTGTGTGTTGATACTGCTGCTGAGAAAGTTTGTTTTGACACTGCTAATGATATGATGATGACAGAGGCTAGTGTTTCAGAGCATGCTGATTTTATTGAGCTTGCTGTTATGGATAGTGTTGTTTATGTTGTTGCTGCTGTTATTAATGTTGTTTCTGATGTTTGTGCTGCTCCTATTGTTAGTGTTTCTATTACTGCTGTTAGTGCTGCTCCTGCTGCTATTTCTATTGTTGCTCCTGCCAGTGTTGCTACTTCTGCTCTTATTCCAGCTTCTGTTACTGCTCCTATTCTTGCTGCTGCTGCTTCATCTAAATGAATTAAAAAATAGCAAGAATATAATAAAAGGGTTGATGAGATGTACGACAATCCTCAAAGCTCAGATAGTGATGAATTTAGAACTGATTTTGATGACTTCTATACAACCATTGCAAGGAAGAGGAAAGCAAGAAGCAAAGTATTTAAGAGAGTCCCTCAAGAAAAAGTCAACAATGATAATGATATTCCCTACTACATTCTACATGACTATCTAATTACTGAACCCTGGATGAAATACTCAAGGAACCAATTGAAGGCTATGAAGAAGAGGAGGAAGTATGAAAAAGGCACATCTCATTATAATCCTCCTCCTCCTCCCTCTCCAGATGCAGGATCTGGTGGATGTTCAGCACAACAAACCTCTCATGCTACAACTCAAAGTTCCTCTCAGGTTCAAGATAAATCACAATCTAGAGGACATCAACAAATGAGGCTACCAGTCCAGAAAAGGCCAATATAGAGGAAATCAAAGAGGATATAGAGTATATTCAAGAGAACAATCCAGACAGTATCCTTATCAAGGGGAAGGATAAGGCCCAATTGATTCAACATCTGGTCCATTCCCATATAAGCTCAAAGAAATTGTTCCCTCGGGAGCTCTTCCTGCAGATACTATCAATAGATATGAACCTCCTATTCCTTATGAAGATCCAGAGAACAATCCTGTCTCTTGGACAACAAGGATGAAGGAATTAGCTTCATTAGACCAGATAAAGAAAGCAAGAGAACAAGGAAAAGATACTTCAAATATTACTACATTATCTGAACAAAGAAAGAAAGAGCTTGAGAGATATTCTTTTAGATAAATCTTTGACCCAGAAAGTTATATGAAGTTGCACCCAGAGGCAGTTGTCCCCAGACCCAAATCTCAAACCTCCCTTGGTGCTGCTGATGACAGAAGATCTAAGAAAGAAGCTCAAGATCCCAACAGAGAAATTTTATTCAAAAAGGGCAAGGAAAAGGACTAATTATGTAAGCTGAACTGTATATCTCTCTCTCTGACAATCTGCTGTAATCATTCATTTGCTTCTACAATGCTACATTTCATTATTCTACAATGTTGTATTTGCTTTTATTTCTACTTGTATGCTTTTTAATTCCTCTGTCATGTAAATAGTAATCCTAACCCAAATAGGGGGAGATTGTTGGAACATCTTATTACTGATTTGGGTAAGGACACTATGTCCTTAGGAATGTGTCTTGACCTCATTGTATAGATTTAAAGGTCAAACTAGAATAGGTCTAAGGCTTAGAACTTAGGTTTGAAAGCTACCCCCAAGACCTCCTAGATAAGATTACAAGTGTAGAAAGACTCGGTCAATTAACGTCGAGCTCAGATTGACAAGGCGTCGAACTCAGTTCGACTATCTCTGAGTTCAGTTCAACGAGTCGTCGAACTCAGTTCGACAATCTTCGAGCTCAGATCGACGTTTCTGTCTCTAGCCAAAATCCAGATCTCTGAGCTCAGATAAACGATAGTCGAGCTCAGATCGACGATTTCTATTTCAAGTCAAGTTCCAGTCTCTGAGCTCAGGTCGACGGTAGTCGAGCTCAGATCAATGATTTTCTTGAGAGATCGACAATTTCAGGATTTCAAATTCATTCAGTTATGGAATTCAAATTTATTCACATCCAGCATTTAATGCAATGGATTTTGTTGCCGTTTCAATCAATCTATAGCAAGTTTCAAGGAGACTAAAAGAGAATGTTATTTAGGACTTTCCTCTAGAGACATTTATCTATTAAGGAAGGCATTTATGACTGGCTAACAGCTATTTAGAAGGTTGGATTTCAATATATCTTTTCAGACAATAGAGACAGATATCAAGAATAACAATAGCAAGAGAAAACCAAGAACAATATCTGAGATCTGTGAGACACACACAGGAACTACAGAATTACAGTATCTCATTTCTGATTCAAGTGTTCAAGGCTTCATCAATCAAGAATCCAGACACAACACATTTCAGCCATTGCTGAAATCATCTTTTGCTGGAGATCTCAATAATTCTGAAGGCCTATCACCCTGTGCAAAGCTTCTCTTCCTGAACAACTGCAAATCTCAGGTGGAGCTTTGACTGTAACACCTCTACCCGTCAAGAAGAATATAATAAAGGGTCCGGCCGGGGCCCCACACCATATTCCACAAATAGGCGGAGACGCTACGGAATAATATTAAAACAAACGCATCCTAATACAGAGCATTCTAGCGGAAGCTTCACGGTTGAAAAACTTGAACTCAAGAAAAACAAGAATTGTCCACTAAAACATAGGAATGAATACAACCAAAGTATCTGGCCTTAAGGCCTTACAAATTTCTCTTAACAAGGTGTGGTTTACAGACATCGACACGCAGGCCGGCCACACATGAACAAGAAGAAACAAAACAAACAAAGCCTTCGAGGGCAGCAACGCAGCTTGGGCTTCAGCCCGCTAAGTCCCGCTCGGACCTGCACCTCTAGCACCTGAAAGAACCAATCCACCAAGCTTTGGAAAACAGGGCAACGGTCAGCATTCAGCTGACCAATTATAACGACCCTACCCCAGGCATGGGGTAGCGGAATTCTATCCCTGCATAGCATTTTCCAATATGATATATATAGCAAACCACGCAAGACGAGCACGACCGAATAGTCAATACATCATCCAAATGTCGGCACGATGACCCGACGCTCCGTGCACTCAGGGCACATTCGGGTGTACCGGAAACACCGAATTTCACCAATGAGCATTCTAGTCTTGATCGGCATGCAAGCCGTCAACTCTCGCTATGTGATCCTAATAAGGCCTTAAGCACCCAAGGTCAGACAACCATAATGCGGGTACAGATCCGCCTATCCCGTTGCTCACATCGTCAGACTCAGGACTGGACTAACGCGGGTACAGCTTCACCTTGCCCGTTCACCACAAGAGTTGAACCCAACTCGCAGAATTTCCTGGACTTCCTCCAGTACTTCCTGCTACACCAAGAAACAGGTATGCACCACAGAATGGACACAAACAATCAAATTCTCGGAGATTACTCCGAATGCAAACAAGCATAACCAATCCAGACCAGCACGTCCAGATGGGCTTCACACAGCATGCCTAGATCTGTACTCCAATTCCGGACTCTAACAAGGGGGACTTCACATATCTACCTCAATGGACACCACAACCCACCGCACACTCGCGGGGACGGGTTTTGCCTATGCAAATGAAGGAAAGTAGGACTTCACATGTCCAAGACGGAAATCGTTACCCTTGGAATTTGCCTCAGAGCCATGTAGAGAATTGAGACGGATGAAAGCCTTCGTAGCATCCTTGCCTTCGTAAATCAGAACTCGGCTCGCGATTTGGACCACCACAGCACCACTGGCGGCCGGATTCCTCTTCTTCTTCCTTGCTTTGCTCTCCCCTCTCTCTTAACTTTAGAAAGAGAAAGATGAAACCCAAATGAGTTTTCTCCTCTTCAATCCTGGCCTTATTAACCCAGGGAAGAGCCCAGACCATTGGATCTTGGTCAAAGAAATTGAACGGCTCTGATCAGCCCTGAATTTGATTTTCTAGGCCGAACACGGGTTGTGACACGCCCGTGTCACAGGCCGTGTTCCTGAAGTAGTGCACAACCGAATTAAAATAAACCAGAACACGGGAATTGACATGCCCGTGTCAAGCCAGACACGCCCGTGTCACACAGTACACGGCTGTGTACCCGGCCGTGTCACCCCTGTAACACGATCTCCAAAATTACCCGAGCAGGACACGGCCAAGGCACACGCCCGTGTCCCTAGCCCTGTTCCAAACACGCCCCTGTGCACGCCCGTGTCATAGGCCGTGTTCCACACTCGACGATCAGGGCTCGAGAACTCGTCTAGAATAGGGACACGCCCTGGGACACGCCCGTGTCCCAGGCCGTGTACACCTGACACGCCCTGAGACACGCCCGTATCTCAGGCCATGTCAGCCAACCTTAATCCCACTTGGCTTTTTTGAGATTTCTGGGGTGTTACAATCCTCCCCTCCTTAATAAAATTTCATCCCAAAATTTGAAGACAGTAGGGAGATAACAACATAACACAATCAGAGACATATATGTTTCTACAATATATACAAACGAGCGAACATGTTACGAAAATTACTCGGGAAACTCGGCTCGCATGGTCTGCTCCCGCTCCCATATTATCTCTTCTCGGCCTCAATTTTCCCACCGTACTTTGACAACCCCGATCGTTTTGTTCCACAACTGTTTCTCGGCTCGATCCTCGATCCGAATGGGCCTCACCTTTGTCGTTAGCCCATACTCAACCGGCACCCGATCATTATCAATCACTTAAGCTGGATCCTTGACTGCTTTTGGAATTACCGAGATGTGGAACACATCATGCAGTCCACCCAATTCCGATGAAAGAGCTAAACGATAGGCAGCTTCCCCAAATCGCTCCACCACTTCAAACGGGCCAAGGTATCATGGACTTAGCTTTTTCAACCGCCGAATCCGAGATACGCCTTTGAAGTTTTTAATCTTTAAATAGACCCAGTCACCCACCGCGAACTCCACGTTCCGGTGCTTAGCATTGTAATACTTTGCTTGCCGATCCTGGGCTATTAGTAGTCTCTCTCGAAAAGAGCGTATTGTTGAGTTAGCATCCTCGACTGCCTTTTGTCCCAAAAGTTTGGATTCGCCAGTTTCTGCCCAAGCTAATGGTGTACGACCCTTGCGACCATACAGAGCTTCAAACGGTGCTATGCCGATGCTCACTTTGTAGCTATTATTGTAGGCAAATTCCACCATAACAAGATGATCTTCCCATTTCTTACCGAAGTCTAGGGCGTACATACAGAGCATATCCTCCATTGTTTTGTTGGTTCGTTCAGTTTGGCCATCCATTTGCGGATGAAAGGCCGTACTTAATGCAAACTTCGTGCCCAATAGCTGATTGATTAGCGTCCAATCCTTTGAAGTAAATCTCCCACTACGGTCACTGACGATGCTTCGGGGAATATCGTACAATAGAACAATCTGGTCCACATAGAGCTTTGCCAACGTCTCCACTGAATCGTCCCGCTTGTTTGGTAAGAAGTGAGCCACCTTTGTCAACCGGTCTACAATCACCCAGATTGTGTCTTTCCCACGTTGAGATCTCGGCAATCCGTGCACGAAATCCATAGAAATATCCTCAAACATCCACTGCGGAACTGGCAATGATTTCAGTAAACAACTAGGCCGTTGACACTCTGCCTTTACCAAAACACAAGTACGACACTTAGACACATACTCGGCTATGTTCTTCTTTAATTCGGGCCACCAGAACAATTTCTTCATGTCCTTGTACATCTTTGTGCTCCCAGGGTGAATCGAGTACTTTATAAAGTGTGCTTCATATAACATTTCTTCTCGCAATTTACCCGCACAAGGGACGCACAATCGGCCATCCTTCCGTAATAACCCGTCATCCGAGTAGAATTGGTCACCAGACCCTTCCTTTACATAGCGTTGGACACTTTCATAAAACTCTGTTGCCCGCCGAACCCTGTCCGCAAGGTCATATTGAACCTCCATCCATTTCAAGCATGCATCAGCCGAAGAATCCCTTTCAACACAAGATATCTCCAACGCTTCCAACTCCTGGATTAGACGCTCATCATGTATCCGCAACAAACTTTCCCGCACCGGAGTCTGACGACTCAAGGCATCAGCGACCACATTTCCCTTTCTGGGAACATAGTGAATGTCGAAGGTATAATCCCCTAGGAATTCCATCCACCTCCTTTGTCGCATATTAAAATCCTTTTGATCAAGCAGATACTTTAGGCTTTTATGATCTGTATTATATCTACCTTCACGCCATAAAGATAGTGCCGCCACAACTTTAGCGAAAAGATCACCGCTGCCAACTCCAAGTCATGGACGGGGTAATTACACTCGTGCACCTTTAATTGACGTGAGCCATAAGCGATCAGCTTGCCAAATTGCAGGAGAACGCAGCCTAAGCCGCTTCCTGACACATCGCTGTATATCTCAAAACCGTATGTACCACAAGGAGACATCAAAACAGGCACCATGGTCAAAAGACCTTTCAACTCCTCAAAATATCGTGCGCACTCCGACGTCAATAAAACTTCTGATCTTTTCCCGTCAATGTAGTCAATGGCAAAGCAATCCGGGAGAAGTTCGCCACAAATCGTCTATAGTAGCCTGCTAGTCCAAGAAAACTCCTGACTTCGGCCACCGAAGACATCACTTGCCAATCACGAATGGCACTTATCTTTGATGGATCAATCGCTATGCCCTCTCCACTTACCACATGGCCCAGAAAAGCCACCAACGAGAGCTAGAAATCACACTTAGAGAACTTGGCATACAACTTATTTCTCCGCAAGGTATGCAATACCAACCGCAAATGGTTTGCATGATATTCCTCCGGCTGAGAGTACATGAGGATATCATCAATAAACACAATCACAAACAGATCCAAGTATTTGCGGAACGTTTGATGCCTGAGATCCATGAATACCGAAGGCGCATTACATAAGCCGAATGGCATCACTGTGAACTCATAATGACCGTAGCGTGTGCCAAACGCTGTCTTGGGAATGTCACCTTCCCTAATCCGCAATTGGTAATACCCAGATTTCAAATCCAACTTGGAATAGACAGTTGAGCCCTCTAGCTGATCGAACAAGTCATCGATCCGAGGGATCGGATACTTGTTTTTCTCCGTCAGCTTATTAAGTTTGCGATAATCAATACATAGCCACAAACTACCGTCTTTCTTTTTCACAAAAAGAACAGGCGCGCTCCAAGGTGACATACTTAGGGGAATGTATCCCTGCTCAAACAGTTCTTGCAACTGAACTTTTAGTTCGGCCATCTCTTTTGGCGCTACCCGATATGGCGAACGGGCCACAGGTTTCGCACCCGGCACCAGCTCGATAGCGAAGTCGATTTCCCTTTGAGGAAGTAACCCCAGAAGGTCCTTTGGAAACACATCAGCATACTCAGACACAATCGACACTTCACTCACACTGGCCTTCGGCGCCACCGCCTCTACGAGTGTGAAGAATAATTCTGCACCCTTCTGAACTGCCTTAATGACTTGGAGAGCAGATAACAATTTCCCACTCATCCCTTGTATACCAATGAACTTGGTCTCTTGTTCGGTAATCGTCCCAAGTGTGACCTATTTTGAAGTGCAATCTATACAGGCACGCTGCTCTGACAGCCAGTCCATACCAAAGATTATATAAAATTCCTTGATCGGCAATACTAATGTTTCCACCTTGAACTCCCGACTCCCTATCGTGACCTCAAGACCGCAAGATTTATCCGCGCACATCAAACATCTGTTAGGTAACAACAACTTTACATTGTCTGTCGTGGTCTGGATAGGTACCCCGACACGAAAGACGAACTCTTCAGACAGAAACGAATGTGAAGCACCTGTGTCAAACAGTGCTCGCGCCGGATACTCTCGTATCAGGACAAACCCTAAAACATCACAATCAAATCAAGCACACCACACTGGATAAAATAACATTAAAAACTGCGCCCACTTGTGACGACATCCGCCTGCTTAATGGCCTCCTGTTGTCCAAGTTTGAAGACCCTGGGCTGCGCGTGCGAGGCAGAAGACTCCACCACAGTCTTCCCTTTCTCCGCATAAGACGCTCCTGTCTTCTTGGCACCCTTTGGAGGACCAACTCAGCAATCGCGTGCGAAGTGCCCCAACTTCCCGCACGTAAAACAAACGCGAGATCCATACAAAGATGTCTCTGTCACAGTCGCAGAAGGAGCTTGTCAAGTAGACTTGGACTTCTTTCCCTATCTCTTACGGTACCCAAACTTCTCCGGATGCGGCGGCTTGAATTCGGGCTGAGTCACAGTCAAGATCTATTTTTCCTGCCCTCTTTTAGGGTCCGTCTCCAAAGACCGAGCCGTACAGACTAAAGCTTGAAATCCCTGACTCACAAAACTCAAGAGCAAATACCGCAGCTCATCTCGCAGTCCCGCATAAAACCTACTAGTCTTACGCTCTTCTTCAGCGAAGATTGTTGTGACAACCCGCATTTTCTCCAATTATAAGAATTATCAGAGTATGAGAAAACACGCGTCATGATGCCACGTCAAGCAAGGGATAACCGCTGACGCTCAGGCAAAACCAACTACAAACTTTATGCAAGAAAATCCTGTGTTTTATGAATGGAAAATCAGTTATATTTTAGAGACCGTATCCCTCGGCTTAGTGGATCACCTAGTCCACAAAAGAAAAACTATATTTATACGATGCGGAAAGAAAAATACTTTAATTAGGTTTTACACCCTAAAGAGCACATAAGGGTCCCAAGAGAACCACTCATGCTATGCAAGACACTACATTTAATTTATATAATATATAAGAAAACGGTTTCCATACGTGATTTGGAAAATAGTGATTAAGTCTTATAAAACATGCTGATCATGAGCTTTATTTATATTACTAATTAGGGTTGGAAATAACTAGCAACCTAGCATAAAACCTTCTCAGAGCAAGTAGACTATCTCCAGAAAACGGTAGCAGCATAAGTAAATATATCGAGTACAAAGGTAAGAAAAACTACCAGTGGGCGCCAACAACCTGACACGAACCCACTGGCACATATGTATGTCTGCAAGAAGGTACAGAAAACTATCTCACTAACAAGGTAAACGGAACTCCAAAGTCCGGGAGTCCACCAACAACACCACTGCCTCAGCTAGCCACCAGACCGGCTACAACTCAGAACCTGAGGCATTCCAAAAGAAAACAGAACACCTCAGCAAGCAACAAGGTAAAAACAACTGCATGCAAGAGTCAACCAAAAGGAAGAAGTAATTGAAAAACATGCAGTAGGAAGAGTCACAACTGTCCAAAACAGGACAACAAGAAAAACACAACGAGCAAAGGAAACAGCAACAACCCCACTCAGGAACAACATCCTGCCGGGCCTACTAGGCTACCAAGAGCCAAAAGTGCTGCAAACTACCAAGGAAGAAACTTCTAACACCCTAAACTGTGGGAGGTGGTAGTAGTAAAAACAAACAACGAGGAATCGGATCGAAGACAAACGCAGTCCCCCAATCCACCATGTCCAAGTCAGCAAGCTCAAGGGTCTACACGTGAAAGCACAAGGGACCTTCCACTCACACATGCCCAGCCCGTACCTGGAGCAAGAAAAACAAGAGTGGCCTTGGCTATATCACACAACTCCACCCTCTTGAAGAGCTACAAACCACCACTACTAACCACGACCCACGATTCGGCCTTTAAGAAGGTAAAGAAAACGGCCGACAAGGAAATACCAGAAATATAACAAGAAAACCACTCGGGAACCAAAAACAAGGTAAAGGAAGAGTGTTGAAAAGAATCAACACGACAAGGCGCCGAGTGAGACCCACTCAGTGCCTACCTAAACCTTGGCATTGAGTGAGCTATCCTCACTTAAAGCCAAAACCAAACTCTAACCACAATCCCACTAAGGTAAAACGAAGCTCGACGATTGTCGACCGGAGGTCGACGATAGTCGAACGGCCTAAAGCAGAAACCGAGATCGACGATCTCCATTCAGAGATCGACGATAGTCGAACGATTCTAAGACAAAAAGAAGGCAGGGAATTTCCAGTACTCGAGTACTTACCAACTACTCGTGTACCTCATCCCTCTACTCGAGTAGTCGCCTACTACTCGAGTACCTCAACCCTCTACTCGAGTAGTTGCCGACTACTCGAGTATGCTAAAGCCACTACTCGCGTATCTACAAACCTGCACTCGAGTAGATGCCTACTACTCGAGTAAACCAAACCACTTACTCGAGTATCTCGAGTCCACTACTCGAGTAACCCAAAGCCCCTACTCGAGTAGTTACCTACTACTCGAGTAACTCAAATCCCCTACTCGAGTAGTTACCTACTACTCGAGTAAACCGAAACCCCTACTCGAGTAGTTACCTTCTACTCGAGTAAGCCAAAGCACCTACTCGAGTATCTCGAAACCACTACTCGAGTAACTCAGATCCACTACTCGAGTAGTTACCTACTACTCGAGTATACCAAAACCCCTACTCTAGTAGTTACCTTCTACTCGAGTAAGCCAAAGCACCTACTCGAGTAGTTACCTTCTACTCGAGTAAGCCAAAGCACCTACTCGAGTATCTCGAAACCACTACTCGAGTAACTCAGATCCCCTACTCGAGTAGTTACCTACTACTCGAGTATACCAAAACCCCTACTCGAGTAGTTACCTACTACTCGGGTACTCCAAGGCTAATACTCGAGTATCTTAACCCACTACTCTAGTATCTCAAAGCCACCACTTGAGTATCTACCACCTACTCGAGTACTCCAGAACTAATACCCGAGTAATCCACTTCTACCTCACGAGTAACATACTCCAATACTCGAGTAAAACACTTACTAACTTCAGGAAAATCACCCCCCTCCCCTCCTAACACTCCCTCTCGGCTACGCCCAAACCAGAGCAAATCTGAACAATGATAAACGGCATTACGCCGACAAAGTTGGGTTCCATCAGCACAAGAAGGGGGGTCAATAGGAAGAACTAATTCCTATAGATAACAATAAATATGAGAACAACAAGGCCTCTAACCTGGGCTAACAGGGATTTCAATTTCAGCAAAAATAATCAAAAAAGAAACTTGGCAAGGGCAAGAATACCACTTGCCTCAACTTTCAACGAAGCTTGGATGGCTCTCCTCCTCTTCACACGGAACAAACAGCCGCAGCACCTAGAATAAATTTCACGGCCATTAATGGCTGAAAACTCCAAAACCGAAACCCAAATCTCATCAAAACTCCACGAAAATCGAATATCTTACCGTCGAAACGAAGATCTCGGAGAGAGCAAGACAACGCCGTTTTCGGAATCGAATTCCGTCCACGAACAAGCCCGGAATCGCCGACCAAAGGAGGTACAGGACGGGCGGTTTTCTCCTCTGATTTCCGCGAAAAAGGCAGCGACGGCTTCTCTCTCAGGAAAAGAAGAAGAAGAAGTCGGCCGTCACTTCTTAAACAGAGCTTTTATACGAAAAGCTAAACACCGGTTCATCCATAACCGAACCCTAAAACGCCTAATTACTTAATTTCATTAAGTAAATACCAAAATAGGTATAAGCCAAAAATATGGCTGCCACCAAGGCGAGGCAATAACTGCCCAAATAAATTCTCCCGCAGAATTTATTAATCGGTCAAAACCGAAGGGCTACAGAACAAGCCAAATCAATTTAATTAATTGATCACAAATACTAATAACACACCAAACGGCACGAAAACCGAATCACCTCGGAATTCGACGAAATTCGCACCGTAGCTAAACACCCATGCTACGAACACAACGGCGAAGTCGAAATTAACTTTTGACAAACAGAACTCGAGTTATACCCAAACAAAGCCAAACACAAACATCCCCCCGAGAGGCCACACCGGGTCACCCAAAATGACTCGACTTGCTAGGGAGATCTTGCCAACAGGCTACAAAATAGGGCACTCAGTTCAAAGGAGCTAAACCATACTCCACACATGGCACAAGCCACGGAAACGCGTCATCGTAACGCCAATGAGAATACAAATAAATGCAGGAAAATCGGGGGCGTTACAGTCACTCCCTGTTGGTACCCTAGTTTGGATTTGAGTCTTTCCTTTTAGTCTCTTGACCCAAGATTTATCTATGGTCAAAGTCTTGTTGTTGAGTATTCTCTTTTCCAGTAAAATTCTGGCTAAGGGATTTTCGGGTTCGACTATCGTCGAACGCCGATCGACTATCGTCGATCAGCCGGTCGACGATCGTCTGTCTGTTTGACCGACTATCTTCTGTCTTCAGATAGTTGTGCTCTATTTTTTTGTCTGCTCGACGCTCTGCTGGATAGTCGAGCTCTGGTCGACTATCTATTGATAGTTTGACGTTTTCTGTCAGCCTAGCTCGACGCTTTCTGTCTGAGTCGGTCGACTATCTGAATGATAGGCCGATGATCTCAGCAGGTCGTTCGACTATAGTCGAAGGTCATTCGACGATCGGCTGTCTGCATATATAATATTATATGTGTTTTATTCTGTATTTTATTTCTTATTTTATCTGATATATTTACTATATATTATCTGATAGATTTACTTCATATACTTCAAATCAATCCTTGCTATTCTTATGCTTAAGTCTTTCCTATCAGATAAAGTGTTTTTGTCTTATTAGTTGACTTTCTGACTGCTTTATTAATGCAGCTGTCCTTTATAGCCGTTGGCTATAAAGAGTTATTTCTGATGTGATCCTTTTATCTTTCTTTATCAGATTTTATACTGCAGCTTCTTATGAAGCTTTATTTCTTTATATAGAATATATATGTCTGCAGATATGTTGTCTTGTGTTAATTGCAGCCCAGATTCAAGATCTGAGAAGAAGACAAAAGATCAACTCAAATAATAGAGCCGTTGCTGCTCTTATATATAAAGAGTTCTTTTGAAAGAACTAGAAGAAAGAAGCAGAGCTGTAGAACAAGAAGAAACCTGTACAGCATACAGAGAAAGAAACAGCTTACAACTGCTCTTAGCAATATACATCCATCTGAGAAGTTATCTCTTCACTCTTCCTCAACCTGAGTGCTCCTGATCCAGGAAGATACACTCAGAGATATTGAAGAAGAAGAAGAAGAAGGAAGCTGAAGAAGAACATCCATTCCATATCTCTATACTTCTTCAGGCTTTGTTCCTCAGAACTTCAAGACAGTTTGCTGTCATAAGTTCTGAAGAGACTCTTGTGCTTCTCTAATCTATTGTAAAATAGAGAAGACTCTCTAACCCTCTTCCCCCCTCCTGTAAAGGGTTGTTTACTCCCTTCAAAAGTAAAGCTTGGTTTTTAGACACCTGATCAAAAGTCTAAAGGGTCTCTAGATCTACCTGCAGCAGATCTTGTTGGTGGCAGGGCACCTGATCAAAAACCTGAGTGGATTCCTACCTTGTTGGTAGAAGAGTGGATGTACCCAGTGTTTGGGGAACCACTATAAATCTCTTGTGTTGTCTGGCTTGCTTAATTTATTTAACTGTATTGTGGCTGAGATTAGTTTTAACTAGGATTGCTAGTTGCTGGATTAGGACTCCATGCCTTAACTGTAATTACAGTTGGCTGCCTTTTGTGCACAACACTTTGTGTTAGGCTTTAGGGTTATCTCTATATCTATAATCTGAATTCCGCAATCGGTATCTATCCCTTCACTTTCAATTGGTATCAGAGGGAGGTTAACTGACTGTACAGGCTAACACCTAAGTCACAAGATCCTGATAGATATCAAGGATTATAGATATTCACTTTCACTATCATGGCCCAGTACAATGATTATTTTAGCACCAGACCTCCAACTTGCAACTTAGCTGAGTTTAGCATTTGGAAGGCAAGAGTCAAATTATTTATGATCATTATTGATGAAGAAATATTTTCTTCTATTTTGACAGGTCTTCCAACTTCGGCAACAACAACAAAAAGTGTCAGGCTAGCTGATGCCAGAGCAATGAACATCCTAGCTCAGTCATTATCTGATGACTTATTTCAGGATATTGTTGAATGCTCAACAGCTAAGGAGATGTGGGATTCCCTTCACCAAATGGCTTCTGAACCCGTGGATAATATATCAGAAGGAAGCCACAACATCTCATCTGAAGAAGGAAAACCAACATCCCTAGATGTTATCTGGGATTTCTCAGATGATGACTCATCATTTGAAGATGAAGAGAAGGAAGCAAGGGCCAAAGAATTTTGCTTAAAGGCCATCAATGCTTCCTGCAGCAATAGAGAAGCTGAACAAACAGAAGAAAATTCAAAACCTGAAAAGGTTCAGGTATTATCAAATTCTGTTTTCAGTTTAGTTAATTTAGAAATTCAATATTGCTGCCAAAGTTTAACAAAACCTGAGAAGGAACCAACACTTCTCAGAGAAATGTTTTCTTTTTATTTTAATGAGTTCAAATCTGAGAACTCAGTTTGCTATTTCATAAATTTGTTTTATAAACAAAAGGATAAATTACTTAAAATAATATCAAATCCTTTTATCATTTGGAACAGATTTATTAGAAAGCATCTTCTTTTCTTAAAAAGCTGATTATATCTGATTGATATTCTGTTCAAAAATTTTGTTTGGATTTCTGTATTAGAAATTCTCTGTCAGATAACTCTATTTCTTATAGATCTTTTTCTAATTTCATTTAGACTGAGTCCTCTACTCTAGTTGCATTTGTCAGCTGAGTTTGAATCTCGTCTAATGAAAAGAAATTCTATAGGAAGGAAGATATCTGATTTTGTTTTTCAGATCCAGAATCTTAATTAAATTTGATGAACAAAATATCATTTCGTTTGCTGCTAACATATCCTCTTTGTCAAGGAGAGAGCAATCTCTACCATAGTCTTTCTGCAGGTACTTTTACAAGAGTTAGCTGGATGACTCAATCAAAATTCAAAGTCATCTCAGCCTCTTCCGATCACATGTACTGCATCAATATAGGGGGAGATTGCAAATGCCAGCAGCAGCCAGCTAAGCAAAGTTTTTCTTTATATATCTTATGCTTTGCAATATTTATTTATTATTTTGCTAATCGGATCCTCACCCAAATTGGGGGAGATTGTTGGAACCCTGGTTCTGATTTGGGCTTGGATCTCTATTAGGTTGTTTAGTTTAGTTTATTTATTTCTTGTAATTTTAGTTTTTGAAAGACTTAACCCAAATAGGGGGAGATTGTTGGTACCCTAGTTTGGATTTGAGTTAAGTCTTTCCTTTTAGTCTCTTGACCCAAGATTTATCTATGGTCAAAGTCTTGTTGTTGAGTATTCTCTTTTCCAGTAAAATTCTGGCTAAGGGATTTTTGGGTTCGACTATCGTCGAACGCCGATCGACTATCGTCGATCAGCCGGTCGACGATCGTCTGTCTGTTTGACAGACTATCTTCTGTCTTCAGATAGTTGTGCTCTGTTTTTTTGTCTGCTCGACGCTCTGCTGGATTGTCGAGCTCTGGTCGACTATCTATTGATAGTTCGACGTTTTCTATCAGCCTAGCTCGATGCTTTCTGTCTGAGTCGGTCGACTATCTGAATGATAGGCCGACGATCTCAGCAGGTCGTTCGACTATAGTCGAAGGTCGTTCGACGATCGGCTGTCTGCATATATAATATTATATGCGTTTTATTCTGTGTTTTATTTCTTATTTTATCTGATATATTTACTATATATTATCTGATAGATTTACTTCATATACTTCAAAGCAATCCTTGTTATTCTTATGCTTAAGTCTTTCCTATCAGATAAAGTGTTTTTGTCTTATTAGTTAACTTTCTGACTGCTTTATTAATGCAGTTGTCCTTTATAGTCGTTGGCTGTAAAGAGTTATTTCTGATGTGATCCTTTTATCTTTCTTTATCAGATTTTATACTGCAGCTTCTTATGAAGCTTTATTTCTTTATATAGAATATATATGTCTGCAGATATGTTGTCTTGTGTTAATTGCAGCCCAGATTCAAGATCTGAGAAGAAGACAAAAGATCAACTAAAATAATAGAGCCGTTGCTGCTCTTATATATAAAGAGTTCTTTTGAAAGAACTAGAAGAAAGAAGAAGAGCTGTAGAACAAGAAGAAACCTATACAGCATACAGAGAAAGAAACAGCTTACAACTGCTCTCAGCAATATACATCCATCTGAGAAGTTATCTCTTCACTCTTCCTCAACCTGAGTGCTCCTGATCCAGGAAGATACACTCAGAGATATTGAAGAAGAAGAAGAAGAAGGAAGCTGAAGAAGAACATCCATTCCATATCTCTAGTCTTCTTCAGGCTTTGTTCCTTCAGAACTTCAAGACAGTTTGTTGTCAGAAGTTCTGAAGAGACTCTTGTGCTTCTCTAATCTATTGTAAAATAGAGAAGACTCTCTAACCCTCTTCCCCCCTCCTGTAAAGGGTCGTTTACTCCCATCAAAAGTAAAGCTTGGTTTTTAGACACCTGATCAAAAGTCTAAAGAGTCTCTAGATCTACCTGCAACAGATCTTGTTGGTGGCAGGGCACCTGATCAAAAACCTGAGTGGATTCCTACCTTGTTGGTAGAAGAGTGGATGTACCCAGTGTTTGGGGAACCACTATAAATCTCTTGTGTTGTCTGGCTTGCTTAATTTATTTAACTATACTGTGGCTGAGATTAGTTTTAACTAGGATTGCTAGTTGCTGGATTAGGACTCCATGCCTTAACTTTAATTACAGTTGGCTTCCTTTGTGTACAACACTTTGTGTTAGGCTTTAGGGTTATCTCTATATCTATAATCTGAATTCCGGAATCGGTATCTATCCCTTCACTTTCACTCCCCCTAAAAGAAAGTTTCGTCCCGAAACTTTACGCACAACACTCCTACTAAAGAAGGAGAAACAACTAACAGGAGTTACAAGAAGGAAAACATACCGATTAAATCAACGAAACAGGTGAGGGTAAGCCCTCCTCTTAGCCGACTCTAACTCCCAAGTCGCGCTTTCCAAATCCTGATTCTTCCATAGAACCTTAACCATCGGTATGGACTTCTTTCGCATCACACGCTCCTGAGTATCCAAAATACGAACCGGCACCTCAACAAAAGAGAGGTTGGGCTCCAACTGGGGCACAACATCCATGAGCTGCCCACTGCTGCGCACACACTTCCGCAATTGGCTAACATGAAAGACATTATGCACACCTGGGAAGTTCGCTGGTAAATCCAATCTATAAGCTGACACGCCAACCCGTTCCAAAATCTCAAACGGGCCCACATACCTTGGGTCTAACTTCCGATTCTTACCAAATCTCTTAACACCTACCATCGGGGAAACTTTGAGGAATACAAGGTCCCCGACGGAAAACTCCAAAGCAGACCTACGTCGATTGGCGTTCTTTTCGTATCTCTCTTGGGCTGTACGAAGCTTCTCCCGAATAAGCTTCACTGCGACTTCCATTTCCTCAAGCGCATCGGGACCCAAAAAAGGCCTCTCACCAGCCTCAGCCCAAAACAACGGAGTCCTACAATGCCTCCCATACAAGGCTTCGAACGGAGCCATCTGAAAACTTTCCTGATAACTGTTGTTGTAGGCAAATTCCATGAGTCGCAACCGCTCATCCCACGCTCCACCGTGGTCTAAAATATAGCACCGGATCATATCCTCAACAATTTGGTTCACCCTCTCCGTCTGTCCATTGGTCTGCAGGTGGTAGGCAGTAGAATACCTCAGATCCGTACCCAAACCCTCCTGCAGACTCTGTCAAAAACGAGAAGTGAACCGGGATTCTCGATCAGATATGATGCTAACCGGCACACCGTGGAGTCGGATGACTTCATTCATGTACAACTCCGCTATCTTCTTCATCGGGTAATCAATCTTATAAGACACGAAGTGAGCGCACTTCGTCAATCTATCTACTACAACCCAAACCGAATCAAATCCTCTCGGGGATTTTGGTAAACCCGTAATGAAATCCATAGATATACTCTCCCACTTCCAAGTCGGGATCTCTAGCGGAGTCAACTTACCACCAGGCCTTCCATGATCGGCCATCACACGTTTGCAAGTGTGACACTCAGCAACAAATCGGGCTATATCTCCTTTCATGCCATACCACCAGGCAATTTGCCTTAAGTCACGGTACATCTTCGTAGATCCTGGATGGTAGGAAACGGTTGAACCATGAGCCTCACTGCAAATCATCCTCCTAATATCCCCAACCGCGGGAACGCAAAACCTGCCGCGGTACTTCAAAGTACCCGCATCATCGATAGCAAAATCGGGCAACTCTCCCTTCTCAGTCCTGGTGAAAAGGTGCATAAGATCAGGATCGTCCTTCTAGTGTAGCCTAGTCAAAGAAATCCAGGACGGCTCTGCCACTGACAAACTACTCTGCAAACTACAGCATCCCACTTATATATCCATAAGGAGGAACTCCTCCACTAAACGATCGGCGGAGAGGTTAAAGATCTTTCCCGTCTTTCGGCTCAGGGCGTCGGCCACCACGTTGGCCTTGCCCGAATGATACTGGATTTCTATATCATAATCAGCCACATACTCCAACCACCGCCGCTGAATCAGATTCAACTCCTTCTGCATGAACACGTACTTTAGGCTCTTATGGTCAGTGAAGATCTTGCATTGAGCCCCATAAAGTAGGTGTCTCCACAACTTCAAAGCATAAATAACTGATGCAAACTCGAGGTCATGCGTAGGATAATTCTTCTCATGAGTCTTCAGTTTCCTTGACCCATAGGCAATTACCTTTCCATCTTGCATTAATACGCACCCCAAACCTACATGCGAAGCATCCACATAGACATCGTAATCTACTCCCTCAATAGGCAGGGTCAGAACGGGAGCAGTGCAAAATCTCTTCTTTAGCTCAAGAAAAGCTTCCTCGCAGTTTTCGCTCCAAACAAACGCCACATTCTTCTGAGTCAACTTGGTCAAAGGTGCGGCTAGGGAAGAGAAACCCTCCACAAATCTCCTGTAATATCCAGCCAACCCTAAGAAACTCCTGATCTCTTTAGGCGACCTCGGTCTACTCCAATCCATCATTGCTGCAATCTTTTCTGGATCGACCGAGATCTCCTCCTTGGTCACCACGTAGCCTAGAAAAGAAACCTGAGGCAACCAAAATTCGCACTTGCTCAATTTGGCGAATAACTTGTTATTCCTCAACTCCGATAGGACCAAACGCAAATGCTGCTCATGCTCCTCAGCACTGCGTGAATAAACTAACACGTCATCAATGATGACCACAACGAACTTATCGAGAAAATCCTTGAACACCCGGTTCATCATATCCATGAAGGCTGAAGGTGCGTTGGTCAGACCAAACGACATTACCAGAAACTCAAAGTGTCCATGTCTCGAACTAAACGCAGTCCGTGGAATATCCGCCTCACGGATCCTAAGCTGATGATAACCAGAACGAAGATCGATCTTGGAGAACACTGAGCTACCGCGCAACTGGTCAAACAAATCATCGATCCTCGGCAGAGGGTACCTGTTCTTGATAGTGACCTTGTTCAACTCTCTATTGTCGATGCAGAGCCGCATCGACCCATCTTTCTTCTTTACGAACAAAACAGGAGCACCCCAAGGTGACGAACTCTGCCTAATAAACCCCTTAGCTAACAGCTCATCCAACTGAACTCGCAACTCCTCTAACTCACGAGGGGCCATCCGGTACGGCGCCTTAGCAATAGGACGCGTACCCGGCTCTAAATCGATCACAAACTCAACATCCCGATCAGGAGGAAGACCAGGAAGATCATCGGGAAAAACATTGGCGAAACCACGACAATAGGAATCTCTTCCAAGCATGGCACGCTAACAGCGGCTCCAATCGCCGAGACTAAACAAACACAACAATCAGAAAGAAACAATCTCTGAGCACATACCGCAGAGATGACAGTAAAATCCTGACACAAAGCAGCATACACGCTGCCGGGCTGACCGTCGTCCCTGATGAATTCCAAGCGCTTTCCTTTGCAATGAATGACCGCATCATACCGAGAGAGCCAGTCCATGCCCAAAATGACGTCGAAGTCCTCCAGATCAATCATTTTCAGGTCCGCCTTCGAAAGAAAGTCCCCCAACAAAACCGGGCAATCCAACATGCCCAAATCTGACAACACAGATTCACCAGAAGGAAACTTGACACAGAAGGAATCCCGAACACGATCTAGAGTCAATCGATGACGCTCTACAAAGGCTCTAGCCACGAACGAGTGGGTAGCACCGGAGTCAAACAGAACACGCGCCCAGCGGTTCTTCACCTTAAACTTCCCTATAGGAACACAAACTAAGGAACTACCACAGCAATACCGCAACAAACAAGAAAATGAAACTACCAGGCTAGAAAAACAACAAACCGCTAACCTGAAATAACCTGGGTCGAAGTCTGAGCCTCCTCAGAAGAAATCACATTCAGCTTCCCTTTTCACTTGTCCACACGCGGAGGTGGAGGTAAAGCCGATAACGGAACTGCAAGAAGAACTGACTGAACCTGAGGACACCGTGACTTGATGTGACCCTTCTGCCCACACTGAAAGTAGACTCTGTCCTTGGTCCAACACTGGGCCGCATCATGCCCGGATCGCTTGCAAACTGAACAGGAGACATCTCTCCTAGGAGCACCCTGGATCGCATGAACCTGCTCCTTCTTCTGAGCTGCTGACCTCTTAAAACATTTCTCGACAGGATGGCCTGACCTGCCACAGAAACTGCACACAACTCGTCTCCTCTTTCCCCGAACAGCATCGGGTACCAGGGGCTTCTTCCCCTCCACAGACTTTCTCTTGTCCTCTCATCTGCTGGCCTCTGCTCTTTGCCGTTTCAATAGCCTCAGCCTTAAGAGCAGCCTCCACAACTCCAGCATAAGTCACTGACCCATAAGCACTGGTCAACTGCTGCACTTCGCTCCTCAAACCACCAAGAAATCTCTTAACTCGATCAGCCTCAACGCTGACCAGAGCAGGGTCAAAACGGCTCAACTTACCAAATTCTATTTCATACTCACCCACTGTGAGTTGCCTTTGCTTCAGATAGAGAAAGTCATTCATAAGGCGGTCACGCTCGACCGAAGGCAAGAACTTCCTTAACAACATCTCCCTAAACATTTCCCAAGAGCATCTAGCTACTAAGCTCTCCTTCTCTCTCAGCCACCAACTCTTAGCCAATCCTTTAAGCTGTTAGGTGGCTAGCATCACCCTCTGGTCACCAGCAATCCCTGAATACGAAAACATCTCCTCCATGGAGATCAGCCAATCATCTATAACCATGAAATCTGCCTTCCCGTCATAAGTGGGAGGGCTAAGTCTCTGAAATTGCGAGATGAAGGCCATCTCCGCTGGCACCACCACTTGAGGTCTCACGAGCGCAGGGGGAGGAGGAACAACGAACCCCCCAGCAGGAACTTGCACACCCTGAGCCTGTCCTGCCATAACCGCCACCAAAGACTGAATCTGGGCTTGCACCTCCCCCAACTGTCTGCCCATAGCTTCGCTACTCTGACGCAGACTCTCGATTACCGCATCACGCTGAGCCCCAGACGACTCACCTTCAGACAGGGGAGTCGATCGAGTCGCAGGTCGCCTAGCCATCCTATAATCATACCACCCCGAATCAGATCCCCTAACAACAACTAGAACCCAAACACAAGCACAGACCATACATATATAGATATAGACTTAAAGCTGCTAAACTTGCTCTGAGAGTTTTTCTTTTCAACCAAAAATTTGATGACATGCCCTAACCTAGGATGGTTAACCATCACCTTGCTAACTCTCGTGCCAAGATCGGGAATGCATGACTTTATTTTGTTTTGAAAACTTATGTGTGTACATATGTCATCCTGCAAATCTTTAGCTTGGCACGTTGTGCTTATGTAATGATATGATATGCATGTTTGTCCTATGCATTCTAAAAAGGCCCTAATGCATGTTATGAGCGGCATACACATGAAAATGTTATGCATCCCATACTACATAACATTCCCATGCAATGAAAAAGAAACGTGCTAGTCGCAGTCATGTGGTGAGGTTATGCATCCCATACTACATAACCCTCACATGTAGCCCCTATGGTGAATCCATATACGAACACATATTATGCATCCCATACTACATAATATGCCTCGTATACTTCATGTTATGCCATGAGTGTAGTGTTCGTGCTTTTCCCAAGACGTGCTGATGACATATCGATATGTGAATGACATGATGCTGAACTACTAAAGCAAACAAAGGAAGGTTGCTCAACTAACTTATCAAGCAACCTCCATCTGATACCAACTGTCACAACCCGCATTTTCTCCAATTATAAGAATTATCAGAGTATAAGAAAACACGCATCATGATGCCACGTCAAGCAGGGGATAACCGCTGACGCTCAGGCAAAACCAACTACAAACTTTATGCAAGAAAATCCTGTGTTTTATGAATGGAAAATCAGTTATATTTTAGAGACCGTATCCCTCGGCTCAGTGGATCACCTAGTCCACAAAAGAAAAACTATATTTATACGCTGCGGAAAGAAAAATACATTAATTAGGTTTTACACCCTAAAGAGCGCATAAGGGTCCCAAGAGAACCACTCATGTTATGCAAGACACTACATTTAATTTATATAATATATAAGAAAACGGTTTCCATACATGATTTGGAAAGTAGTGATTAAGTCTTATAAAACATGCTGATCATGAGCTTTATTTATATTACTAATTAGGGTTGGAAATAACTAGCAACCTAGCATAAAACCTTCTCAGAGCAAGTAGACTATCTCCAGAAAACGGTAGCAGTATATGTAAATATATCCAGTACAAAGGTAAGAAAAACTACCAGTGGGCGCCAACAACCTGACACGAACCCACTGGCACATATGTATGTCTGCAAGAAGGTACAAAAAACTATCTCACAAACAAGGTAAACGGAACTCCAAAGTCCGGGAGTCCACCAGCAACACCACTGCCACAGCTAGCCACCAGACCGGCTACAACTCAGAACCTGAGGCATTCCAAAAGAAAACAGAACACCTCAGCAAGCAACAAGGTAAAAACAACTGCATGCAAGAGTCAACCAAAAGGAAGAAGTAATTGAAAAACATGCAGTAGGAAGAGTCACAACTGTCCAAAACAGGACAACAAGAAAAACACAACGAGCAATGGAAACAGCAACAACCCCACTCAGGAACAACATCCTGCCGGGCCTACTAGGCTACCAAGAGCCAAAAGTGCTGCAAACTACCAAGGAAGAAACTTCTAACACCCTAAACTGTGGGAGGTGGTAGTTGCAAAAACAAACAACGAGGAACCGGATCGAAGGCAAACGCAGTCCCCCAATCCACCATGTCCAAGTCAGCAAGCTCAAGGGTCTACATGTGAAAGCACAAGGGACCTTCCACCCACACATGCCCAGCCCGTACCTGGAGCAAGAAAAACAAGAGTGGCCTTGGCTATATCACACAACTCCACCCTCTTGAAGAGCTACAAACCACCACTACTAACCACGACCCACGATTCGGCCTTTAAGATGGTAAAGAAAACGGCCGACAAGGAAATACCAGAAATATAACAAGAAAACCACTCGGGAACGAAAAATAAGATAAAGGAAGAGTGTTGAAAAGAATCAACACGACAAGGCGCCGAGTGTGACCCACTCAGTGCCTACCTAAACCTTGGCGTTGAGTGAGTTATCCTCACTTAAAGCCAAAACCAAACTCTAACCACAATCCCACTAAGGTAAAACGGAGCTCGACGATTATCGACCGGAGGTCGACGATAGTTGAACGGCCTAAAGCAGAAACCAAGATCGACGATCTCCATTCAGAGATCGACGATAGTCGAAAGATTCTAAGACAAAAAGAAGGCAGGGAATTTCCAGTACTCGAGTAGTTACCAACTACTCGTGTACCGCATCCCTCTACTCGAGTAGTCGCCTACTACTCGAGTACCTCAACCCTCTACTCGAGTAGTTGCCGACTACTCGAGTATGCTAAAGCCATTACTCGTGTATCTACAAACCTGCACTCGAGTAGATGCCTACTACTCGAGTAAACCAAACCACTTACTCGAGTATCTCGAGTCCACTACTCGAGTAACCCAAAGCCCCTACTCGAGTAGTTACCTACTACTCGAGTAACTCAAATCCCCTACTCGAGTAGTTACCTACTACTCGAGTAAACCGAAACCCCTACTCGAGTAGTTATCTTCTACTCGAGTAAGCCAAAGCACCTACTCGAGTATCTCGAAACCACTACTCGAGTAACTCAGATCCCCTACTCGAGTAGTTACCTACTACTCGAGTATACCAAAACCCCTACTCGAGTAGTTACCTTCTACTCGAGTAAGCCAAAGAACCTACTCGAGTAGTTACCTTCTACTCGAGTAAGCCAAAGCACCTACTCGAGTATCTCGAAACCACTACTCGAGTAACTCAGATCCCCTACTCGAGTAGTTACCTACTACTCGAGTATACCAAAACCCCTACTCGAGTAGTTACCTACTACTCGGGTACTCCAAGGCTAATACTCGAGTATCTTAACCCACTACTCGAGTATCTCAAAGCCACCACTCGAGTATCTACCACCTACTCGAGTACTCCAGAACTAATACCCGAGTAATCCACTTCTACCTCACGAGTAACATACTCCAATACTCGAGTAAAACACTTACTAACTTCAGGAAAATCACCCCCCCTCCTAACACTCCCTCTCGGCTACACCCAAACCAGAGCAAATTTGAACAAAGATAAACGACATTACGCCAGCAAAGTTGGGTTCCATCAGCACAAGAAGGGGGGGTCAATAGGAAGAACTAATTCCTATAGATAGCAATAAATATGAGAACAACAAGGCCTCTAACCTGGGCTAACAGGGATTTCAATTTCAGCAAAAATAATCAAAAAAGAAACTTGGCAAGGGCAAGAATACCACTTGCCTCAACTTTCAGCGAAGCTTGGATGGCTCTCCTCGTCTTCACACGGAACAAACAGCTGCAGCACCTAGAATAAATTTCACGGCCATTAATGGCTGAAAACTCCAAAACCAAAACCCAAATCTCATCAAAACTCCACGAAAATTGAATATCTTACCGTTGAAATGAAGATCTCGGAGAGAGCAAGACAACGCCGTTTTCGGAATCGAATTCCGTCCACGAACAAGCTCGGAATCGCCGACCAAAGGAGGTACAGGACGGGCGGTTTTCTCCTCTAATTTCCGCGAAAAAGGCAGCGACGGCTTCTCTCTCAGGAAAAGAAGAAGAAGAAGTGGGTCGTCACTTCTTAAACAGAGCTTTTATACGAAAAGCTAAACACCGGTTCATCCATAACCGAACCCTAAAACGCCTAATTACTTAATTTCATTAAGTAAATACCAAAATAGGTATAAGCCAAAAATATGGCTGCCACCAAGGCGAGGCAATAACTACCCAAATAAATTCTCTCACAGAATTTATTAATCGGTCAAAACTGAAGGGCTACAGAACAAGCCAAATCAACTTAATTAATTGATCACAAATACTAATAACACACCAAACGACCCGAAAACCGAATCACCTCGGAATTCGACGAAATTCGCACCGTAGCTAAACACCCATGCTACGAACACAACGGCGAAGTCAAAATTAACTTTCGACGAACAGAACTCGAGTTATACCCAAACAAAGCCAAACACAACCATCCCCCCGAGAGGCCACACCGGGTCACCCAAAATGACTCGGCTTGCTAGGGAGATCTTGCCAACAGGCTACAAAACAGGGAACTCAGTTCAAAGGAGCTAAACCATACTCCACACATGGCACAAGCCACGGAAACACGTCATCGTAACGCCAACGAGAATACAAATAAACGCAGGAAAATCGGGGGCGTTACAATTGTACGCACATATCTTCCCAAACGTGTGAACTCATGTAGTTAATCATCAACACCACGATCTCCTTGAGTTAACCATTGAAATTCCATTTCCATCGATATCCTTTGCTGCATTGGTAGATGTTGTGCCAAGAACAACCGAGAAAATTCGCCCATCGAGACTTCTGCAAGTTATCTATCGGCCAAGTGATGCAGTTCAATCTCATCCCACCATAAACGAGCCTCTCCTTCCAGTAGGAAAGTGGCCAACATAACTTTATGTCCCTACTCAACCTTGATCGCTCTGATGATCCTCTTGATCCTTGCAAGCCAATACTCTACTTGGGCCGGTGACCCTGCCCCAATAAATTGTGGAGGATTGAAGCACAAGAATTGCTTCAATTGTTGATCTGCTGCCCGCGGATCAACTACAGCTTCTACCGGTTCTTGCCGTACCACAGCATGCGTTGGCACCACTGCAGGACGTGCCTGCCTAGCATGCTGAGCATTCATCACAGCAAGTACCGTTTCCGTGATGAAACGTACCGTTTCAGCAGATGGTGGAGGTGTGGGCACCTCAGCTGGTGCTGCACTTTCTACAGAATGTTGAGGTTAGGATTGACCCGCAACACTTCTAGTCACCTATATGTGTAAAACACACAATTTAGCGACCATGTAAAATGGCAAACATTCAAAAAGAATACACAAGTTCAACAAACAAGTGTATTTACATTCCTAAGTGGACATTCTTGAGTTCAAGTTAAGTATTATAACGATAGCACTTACACGTGCTCGCCATCTCGCAAAAGAATTCGCCCGCAAATTCAGAAGAGATCGACCAACAAGCTGATACCAAATTGTAACACCTCTACCCGTCAAGAAGAATATAATAGAGGGTCCGGCCGGGGCCCCACACCATATTCCACAAATAGGCGGAGACGCTACGAAATAATATCAAAACCAACGCATCCTAACACAGAGCATTCTAGCGGAAGCTTCACGGTTGAAAAAATTGAACTCAAGCAAAACAAGAACTGTCCACTAAAACATAGGAATGTATACAACCAAAGTATCTTGACTTAAGGCCTTAAAAATTTATCTTAACAAGGTGTGGTTTACAGACATCGACATGCAGGCCGGCCACACATGAAGAAGAAGAAACAAAACAAACAAAGCCTTCGAGGGCAACAACGCAGCTTGGGCTTCAGCCCGCTATGTCCCGCTCGAACCAGCACCTCCAGCACCTACAAGAACCAATCCACCAAGCGGTGGCAAACAGGGCAGCGGTCAGCATTCAGCTGACCAATTATAACGACCCTGCCCCTGGAACGGTGTAGCGGAATTCCATCCCTGCATAGCATTTTCCAATATGATATATATATATATATAGCAAACAACGCAAGACGTGCACGACCGCACAGTCAATATATATCATAAACATCGACACGACGGCCCGACGCTTCATGCACCCAGGGCAGATTCGGGTGTACCGGAAACACCGGATCCCATTAATGAGCATTCTAGTCTTGATCGGCACGCAATCCGTCGACTCTCGCTACGTGATCCTAACAGGGCCTTAAGCACCCAAGGTTAGACAACCATAACGCGGGTACAGATCCGCCTATACCGTTGCTCACATCGTAAGACTCAAGACTGGACTGATGCGGGTACAGCTTCACCTTGCCCGTTCACCACAAGAGTTGAACCCAACTCGCACAATTTCCTGGACTTCCTCCAGTACTTCCTGCTGCACCAAGCAATAGGTATGCACCACAGATTGCACACAAACAATCAAATTCTCGGAGATTCCTCCGAATGCAAACAAGCGTCACCAATCTTGACCAGCATGTCCAGATGGGCTTCACACAGCATGCCTAGATCCGTACTCCAATTTCAGACTCTTACTAGGGGGACTTCACATATCTACCCCAAGGGACACCACAACCCACCGCACACTTGCGGGGACGGGTTTTTCCTATGCTAATGCAGGAAAGTAGGACTTCACATGTCCAACACAGATATCGTTACCCTTGGAATTCACCTCGGAGCCATGGAGAGAATTGAGACGGATGAAAGCCTTCGTAGCAGCCTTGCCTTCATAAATCCGAACTCGGCTCGCGATTTGGACCACCGCAGCACCACCGGCGGCCGGATTCCTCTTCTTCTTCCTTGCTTTGCTCTCCTCTCTCTCTTAACTTTAGAAAGAGAAAGATGAAACCCAAATGAGTTTTCTCCACTTCAATCCCGGCCTTATTAAACCAGGGAAGAGCCCAGACCATTGGATCTTGGTCAAAGAAAATGAACGGCTCTAATCAGCCCTTAATTTGATTTCCTGGGCCGAACACGGGTTGTGACACGCCCGTGTCATAGGCCGTGTTCCTGAAGCGGTGCACAACCGACTTAAAATAAACCAGAACACGGGCATTGACACGCCCGTGTCAAGCCTGACATGCCCGTGTCACACAGTACACGGCTCTGTACCTGGCCGTGTTACCCCTGAAACACGATCTCAAAAATTACCCGAGCAGGACACGGCCAAGGCACACGCCCATGTACCTAGCCGTGTGCCAAACACGCCCCTGTGACACGCCCGTATCACAGGCCGTGTTCAACACTCGACGATCAGGGATCGAGTCTCAGGCCACTTTGGGACACGCCGATGGGACACGCCCATGTCCCAAGCCGTGTACACCTAACACGCCCTGATACATGCTCATGTCTCAGGCCATGTCAGCCAACCTGAATCCCACTTTGGCTTTTTTTAGATTTCTGGGGTGTTACATTGACATCAACAATCAACTAGTCTTCTCTTTGACTATTTAACGGAGAAGAACAACTTCACCTCCTTTTCTTTTGATGTAAAAGGGTTAGATAGAACTCCCTTAAAAAGTTTTGTGTTTGGTTTTTGAGACTTTTTCAAAATTCAGTGGTGAAAAGACACCTGATCAAAAAATCTGGTTTGGTTTTTGAGCAGCTTATCAAAAGCTCATTGGTGCCCAGGACACCTGATCAACTATTCCTGTAGTGGATTCCTACCTAGGGTGGTAAAAAAGTGGATGTACTCAGGTTGATTAGGGAACCATTATAGCTCTTTGTGTCTTCTGGTTGCCTATGTTCTATTTGCTATGTGCTGTGATTTCCTTTCTTGCTTTACTTTATTTTGTTTACTACAAGCATAATACACTATAATTAAATTAAGTCTTCCACTGCCAATTAATTTTTAATTTGCAAAATTATTTTAATATACTCTATTCACCCCCCCCCCCTCTAGATTAAATGTAAATCGTACCCTCACGTTCAGATTCTTTGGTTTTACACCCGGATAAGAATTCTTTGATGTTGTCACCTTTGGGTGAAATTTATACGGATTTTGATGTTATTCCGAGTTTGGTTTTGCCGACCCTTCCTCCTGACTATTTTCCCACATTAGTTGACTTACTAGGAAATGGAACCGGTAGTCCTAGTTTCAATTTTTGTGTTACGCCGACTTTATTAGTTCCTACATTGGCGTTGTCTCATCGTATAGATATTCCTAAGTTGAGCGCAGTGGTATTTGGACTGTACACCTCACCCCATAAATCTGCCTACGTGTCGCATTCGACTGTTCAATATTATGTATGCACGTCTACGGTTCTGTACCCTAATTTTACACCTTTATCCTCTGTATTTGGGTTGAGTCATGTAACACATGTGTTCACTCCTCATGGTAGTTAGATACTTAGGCTCACATTTAAAAAATTAATCACTCAATTTGCGTCCTATTTCTTACATGCAAGCTTATCACCGAATAAGATCGTGCACGGATATAAAACACTACTTCATGTTGACTTGATTTCGTTATCATCATATTATAGGTCAAGTAAATTCACTCAAGATTTTTCCTCTCATGTTCAAAATTTATATAAGCACATTAGTGAAGCGCTAGCCACACATTATACATCTTATCAATTTTATGCTAGCATACATAAAAGAGCGTCCCATTTTAAGGTTAGCGATTTAGTTTTGTTGTGTCTCATCCCTAAACGGATGCCTTTGGGCACTATAGAAAAGTTGACGAATCGACGCGCTAGAACTTTTCGAATATTAAATAAATTAGGAGAAAACACATGTCTTTTGAAGTTACCCACTGATTGGGGTATTTCCCCTATTTTTTATGTTTTTGACTTAACGCCATATGTTTCTCCACCACTTGAATTATCTGCATGTCCGTTTAGTTCTAAAACATTTTCTAATGGGTTGGGGGGTGAGTTTGTTTTTGGATCGCTCCCTTCATCGATATTCCTTGGAGGTACGTTGCTATTTGATGTAGAAATTGTTTTCCTTTATTGCCTAATACTTTTCAAAGGTTCCACAGGACCACCTTTTTGCATGGAATGATACTCCAAGATGAAGTGATCTCCTACCCATATGGTGATGTTTGCCGCTACTTGATTCGATGGCGTGATCGTCCGGCCTCCGAAGACTCTTGGTTTCTTGATTCGGAGGTTTCTCTTATGGATGATGCTCTCCTCCACCGGTACATTCAGATCAACTCATCGGAGATGAGTACTTTTGAGTGGGGGAGGATTGATGGAGACGTTGCTTATGCGGCCTCCATTGATCCCCGTCTGATAGAGTTTGTGGATTGGGATGATCGTTGACGCAAGCTCGAGGATGGGACTCTATCACGACGCCAATGCCTCTGTAGCTATTAAATAAAATATATAATTATAAATTAAATAATTATAAGTATATATTTTATCAAATTATAATTATTTTATCAATTGTTATTTTAAGCAATTTTATTTCATGCATTTTATTTTATTTCATTTAATTAACGTAGTTTAATTCTTGTATGATGGGTGATTATAATCATCTAGTATTTTATTTCGTGCAAGCACTATTTTATTTCTTTCATTTTTGGTGCATATAACCATCATGAGTGTTTTAATTTTCAAAGGTGGAGATTAGGTGGTGTAGGCTATATATAGCCACGCATTGCTTTCATTTTGATTAGAGAATGAAAAATTGAAACTTTGAATTCAAAATTTTAATTTCACCCTTACCTCTCTTTTCCCCCTTAGGCAGAATTCGGCCCCCCTCTTTCTCCTCCCCTCTTTCTCCTCCCCTCTCTTTGGTCGTCGGCCACCCTTCCTTCCTCTCTCTCTATTCGGCCACCTCTCAACTTTCCTCCTCCCTCGCCTTTCCTGTCTAAAGAAACCCGTCCCCTTCCCCTACAGAATCCGACCACCCTTTTCCCTACCAAAATCGATCAACCTCTTTCATTTTGGGTGAAATTCGGCCAAGGCAAATATCCCCCTTTGTGGATTCCTACTCCAGCGTTAAGAGACAAAGGAGAACGAGTTTTTCTTCATCCGTCGTAACACCGACGGAGTCGTTGAAGGACGATCTAGAAAATAGTGAATCGGAATCATCCATTCTGATTGGGTAACGAAACCTTGCTACTTGTGTGTTTTCCCCTCTAGATTAATTTTTGTGGTGGAATACTTTGTCGTTGAATCTTGATAGCGTTAATTTTATCATGGTTTCTTCAATTGAGTTTGTTGTTTATCCTAATTTTAATTAAGTTCGAGAGGTTTGGCGACCCTTCGTTTTCTTTTTTTTGTGGAGAGATCTACCATTTCCAAATCGAAAATTTTGGTAGATCTATTTTCGTACAAACTTTGCTCGATGGACCGGGTGGGTCATTTTATCCGTAAAGAATATTGTCATATAGCTTTATTCGATCCTAATCTTCTTTGCTACCCGTACGTTAGCATCTAAATGATATAATTGCATAGCGTGTGCGCCCCATTGGAGAATTTGTGCGAGTGTAGAATTTTATTGTAGAGAGGCAATCGTGTTTAGATCGTTTGTTTTTTTGGTGTCGGCGTATGAACCTGCATCAATTAGGCAATAATGGAGAAAAAGTTGTATCATTAATAATCAATATAACTCCATTGGAGACGGATGGAGAGAGCAATCTAGAAACAAGCTCACCCCATACCCATTATAAAATGTAGTAGAACTAAATGACATGCAGATAATTCAGGTTGTGGATAAACATATGGCGTTAAATCAGAAACATTAAAAATAGGTGAAATACCCCAATCAATAAGGAACTTCAAAAAATATGTGTTTCTCTTAATTTCTTTAATATCCGAAAAGATCCAGCTCTCCAACTTTTTTATAGTGTCGAAGGCATCCATTAAGGGATGAGACACACAAAAACTAAATCGCTAACCTTAAAGCAAGATGCTCTTTTATGTAAGTTAGCATGAAATTGATAAGATGTATATTGTGTGGTTAGCGCTTCACTAATGTGCTTATATAAATTATGAGCATAAGAGGGAAAATCTTGTATGAATGTACTTGACCTATAATATTGCGATAACAAAATCAAGTCAAATGGCACTAGTGCTTTATATCCATGCACGATCTCATTCGGCAATAAACTATCATGTAAGTAATAAGACGCAACTTGATTCAGTAATTTTTTTAAAGTGCGCCTATGTATCTTACTACCGTGAGGAGTGAACCCATGTGCTACATTTATTAACCCAAATACGGAGGATAAGGGGGTTAAATCATGTGGCACGGGAGCCTGATAATAAAAGATGATTTTAATGGGCTACAAATTCGTAGTTTTAATTTTATATTTCATATACTCACGCTTGGCATGAAGATATGCCAAGGAGTAACGCTCATCATGAACAATAGAGTTGGACGCTCTAGGATGTAAAAGGATGTGCGAGTAATACAACTCTAGGGACCCAACTATAGTTACTAACGCATGGACATGATGCTCATCAAAAGGCAGTGGGTAAATGCATTTAACCGTGTGTGGTACATAAGTATTTCTAGGGGATACCACATCCAGAGGCACAATTGCCAAAGAGTCAGAAACAGTCATACTCGAGGACAGAACCATAGACGTACACGCAGAAAAATTAATATTCAAATGTGATGCGTAGGCAGATCTACGGGGTGTGGTTTACAGTTGATGAGTCCCTATTTTATACCTTATTTTGGACTCATCTAGGCCTTTTTCCTCAGCTTTGCACTATCTTTTAGCGCCATTAGTACTCCTTTTGGTTAGCTACGACATTCCACACCCTGTGCACCTTTTTAGCCCATTTCTGTGCTTGTGTGCATTTGCATTCTTGCTATGATTATTATTGTTTGCTGCGGCTGCCGCGATCGATGTCCCGTGCAGTTTTCCTGCAGGTTTGGGGATCGTGAGGGCATTCGGGATAGTTGTTTCACTATTTTTGGCAAAGGAGTCAGTGGTCGTGCATTTTTACCCACGCACGACCATCGACCTCCTGGCGCACGATCACTGATCGTGCGCAGCCCGGGCACATTTGTGAAATCTCTGTCTTGAACCTTCCACACGATCACTTGCCATACCGCGCACGACCACTGCTCGTGTGCCGCCGATCGTGCGCAGTCATACCCATTTTACAAAGTTCTTCCTGGCTATTTCCGCACGATCATCAGCATTGCCTCGCACGATCACTGATCGTGCGCTGCTGATCGTGCGCGACCATTGATTTTCTGATGCAGGTCTACAGGTTGCTCGCGCACGGGCGCTGACCTTGGTCGTGTACGACCACTGGTCGTGCGCCAGTGGTCGTGCGCCCTATTTATTCTACAAGCTATAAAACGCCCTGTTCCGTGAATTAGGGTAACGGACGTTGTTACGAAACCTCCGCTAGTCCGCCGTTTCGCCCTCCAGCAGTTCCATTCGCCTCCACCTTCATCCCTACCATCGGGAGGACCTTCTCCGGTGATTCCAAAGCATTCCACATCCTCCGGTGATCCTCCCGACCATTGAAGAATTCTTCTCCGAGCTATCCACCAAGGAAGAAGACGAAGCATACCTAGAGAACGGAATTACAGGCCCTCGAGGTGATAGCTCGGTTGTACCGGAAGACCTCCTCGGACTGCGCTTGGAAGCGGATTGACAACCCGCACCTCCGGCCAACAACCGCGGTGGATCCTCAATCTCGTAGTTTTGCATTTTCTATCTTTTCTTGTTGCATGGAATGTTTATGCATGTAATGAACATTAATTTCTAGTGTTAATTTGATCGTTTGTGTTTCATCTTGCTTATGAGAATTATTCTTTGATGCGCCTCGCTCCATCTCGCTCCACTCCACATGTTCGTTTCACTCAATTTCACTCCGCACTAATCACCTCACTCGCTAGACTTCCGTCCACTCAGCAACCGAAGTACGGCATCGCGGCCTCTACATTCATCTCGCCTTGAGAAGCGGTGATTGCGACCCGCATAGTTTACATTAGTGTAATCGGTCGTAAGACCACCAACTAAAGCCCATTCTTTTTATGTTTATTTCAATTAACTCTCATAACAATAGTTTTAGAGTCTAAATCGTTCGACGCTAATTGCATTCCTCAAGAGACCGACATCCGGGGATTTATTCCCAACTTTATTACTTGTGCAAGCGGTACGCTTGCCGTATTTTACGCGCATCAAGTTTTTGGCGCCGTTGCCGGGGAATGCAACTGTTGAACGATTATGATTTCTGGAAGTATTGGTATAAGAGTTAGTGCTTTTTGATTTTTGTTTCTTTGTTTTGTTGCTTCAGTGGATGCAGGGACGTGATGCAAGAGATCTCGTTACTTACGATCCTGAGATCGAGCGAACTCTTCGTGCGCAAAGGCGTGCCGCTGCTATCAATCCAATCAGAATGGGAGATCAGTTGAACAATAACAACGGAGTTCGTGTTGGAGGGAACCTCCATTATTACCGGAACGGGGATGAGAATGAGGTGAATCTGCCGCATGTCCGAACCAAGAGAGACTACACCACTCCCACTATAGGGAGCATTTACCCTGGGTTCGGACTGGCGATCGCAAACCAGCAGTTCGAGATCAAACCAGCAATTCTTAACATCATCCGGAACAACGCACAGTTCTCCGGAATGGCCACGGAGGATACCCATCTTCACTTGGCAGACTTTTCGGAAATCTGCGCTACTTTCCGCTATGCTGGGATTCCTGATGATACGGTCAAGCTCCGTCTCTTCCCCTTCTCTCTACGTGACAAAGTCAAGTCATGGCTTCATGCCCTTCCCCCTGGAACTGCCACAACCTGGGAGGCTCTTACCGCAAAGTTTCTAGCCAAATTCCATCCGGTCGACCGTATCATGAGCTTGAGACGGGCCATCGCTAATTTCAGGCAAAATGACCAAGAGAGCTTAGCGGAAGTTTGGGAGCGCTTCAATGAGTTGCTGCGAAAGTGCCCCAACCACGGATTCCAAACGTGGAATCTCGTGGAAAGCTTCTACTTCTCAATCGAACCTCAACACCGCGCCATGATTGATGCCGCCTCTGGTGGAACAATTATGAACCTTGCTCCTTAGGATGCTTTGAGAGTTTTGCAGGACACCGCCACGCACAGCGCATTTTGGACCGCAGGAAGGAATACCCCCCGTGGGACAAGTGGAGTCTTTGCTGTGGAAGCATCAAGACCCGCTGCTGCTGCTCCGATGTTGGCCATTTCGTGTCAAGGATGCGGAGGAGCCGATCATCATAGCTTTGAGTGCCCTGGAGCGGAGGTAACGTATGACCCCGCCTTTTCCAATAAAACTGTTAATTTTATCGCGAATCAAAATAGGGGCGCGCCTTATGGAAATGCGTATAATCCGTGTGTGAGAAATCACCTGAACTTCTCGTGGAATCAAAACGCACCGGGCCAACGATGGCAACCGGGGCAACATCAAAATGATGCCTCCGCCTCCGGAAGCCAACCACGGCCGCCTCACCCGAATTACCCCCAAGGGCCCCCCGCCGTAAAAACCAATTCATTGGCTGAAATGTTTGAAAAATTTGTTGAAGTTTCCCAGACGAACATGACAAACCAAGCCGCTTCAATGCGTAAGCTTGAGGCACAGTTGGGCCAATTGGCTCAAATGGTCTCCGAGCGCACTCATGGTACTCTCCCAAGCAACACCGAAAAAAATCCCCACGAACAAGGGAAAAGCCTTGGGGAGGAAAGGCTGGGGAATAACAACGAGCTCGTGATTAGCTGTATGATCAACAATGTTGAAACCATTGCTTTATGTGATTCCTGAGCATCTAGCAACATCCTCACTCTGCAGGATGTTGCGAAGATGCAAATACAAATAAACACCGAAGACCGGAAATCACTTATTTTAGCTAATGGAAATGTGGTTGATACTGAAGGTGGTATGAGGGAAGTTGAGATCGAGGTTAACGACAAACATTTTACCACTGATTTTCAGGTCATGGGACCAAAAGAAAATGACTCCATTCCGATACTTGGTGTCCCATTCCTGACGGCCAGTGGCGCATCCCTGGATTTTTCCAAAGTACGCGTCACCTGGCCGGCCGATGATTTCACCCTTGATGATACTTCCGTACACCCCTCTCCTGTTCAAAACGACGTTTTTCTGAGTAGCGCAGATTTCAAGGAAGATTCTGGAATCCAAGCTTTGAAGGCAACCCTTACGGATGAGAAAACAAAGGGAGGATTGACCGAGACGACTGATGACAAGAATGACTTATTGACCACGAAGATGTTCGAGTGCACAAAAGACACGACGACCGTTCCATTTCCCACCGATGCTGTTGTTGATCATGACATTCCTAGTTCCATGCGGGAGAAATCCCTAGACATTTATTCTTGTAATAATATTCATGACTGTGTTAAGCGTTCTGTCGCATGGGCTGATCCGATCGCCGTCGCGGTGCCGGAAATGACGCCATCGATCATAAAATCTGGGAAAACTGTGGAATCCACTCCTTGGAAGTCTCCATCGGTTGAGAAGCTGAAGGAGGCCAAGAGCTTGCGTGATAAGTGTTATTCTTCCTTCCGGCGCGAAGACACGCACCATCTGAGCAAGGGGAAATCCCCTTCTCAAGATGCAATGAAAAATTCTGCTTCTCCTTCGCTCTCCACCAGAATAACTTTCCACAAATCGGCATATAGCTGATTGCTTCTTTGCCGCTCTGCCTCACTTTTCCTACTTATTTTCCTAGTTGCTTTGGGACCTTATTTCGCTCTTTATTTCGTAGCTTTTATTTTGCTGCAAAAACATTATATACAACTGCTAATACAGGTATTTGGTCCACCTTAAGGACGGTAAACAAAAGGGCTATTCGGGAGACAACCCAAGCTTGGACCTTATGGTCCCCTCGTTTATGCTTTTTATTTTTTGTTTTCTATTTTTTGTATTTTCTGTTGTTCGGCATAATTCGCAGGTTCAGCTTATCTTTTGTGCGAAGCAGTAACTCCCGCGAATCATCACGCAATCTTCTGGCATGCTCCCCTCTTTGGAGCATAAGTACTCTCTCTCTCTCTTCAGATTTCATTCCTTGGTTGAATGTCTATTTTACTTGCTTATGTTTTTCATTCAAGTCTGGGGGGAAGAGCAACTTGTGCACTCCACGAGCACATTTAATTTCGCATTCCAGTAGTTTTCCTTCTTGCTTCATTGTTTTAGACTCCTGCTGCACACACTTTGGCACCCACATGAGCGCGCACTTGACCACGCGTACGGCTCGAGTTAATGTATTATTTCGTGTAAACTTTAAGATGGTGGTGCTGACGTAGGATTTTGATTTAGAGTAGTTCGAAACTCATGCAGTGCTCCTAATCGAGTGCTCACGTTGTGTAGAAATTGTACAGATTTAGTTTTTCTTTATGCTTGCAATTTATATATTTTTTGCACTCGTAAATACTATCTGTCCTACGCAAATCTATGAATCCGGAGTAATCACTCGGTAGTGTAGGAATATGTGTAGGCATCGCTAGCTTTGTATTGCTCGAGTCGGGAGGACAGATCACTTTTCTCGGTGACTAAGAACTTGCCCCAGGCTACTTTCGAAGCATTGGTGCACGGTTAGTCGAGCGTGAGCGTGACGTAGGCCATCACTTTGGCTCGGTTGAGCCTTGCACCCGTCCTAACATAGCCCTCGCTAGCCCCGTTGAGCCTACCTTCCTTTTGTTTCAGCTCCACACTCAATTCACTAATGCCTCAAGCCAATCCTAGTCGCACACCCGCGTCGATCTCTAGTTCCAAGCATTTTCTCGTTGGGTTGTTGATGTGGGAAGTGGTTTTGTGAAAAATGTGGATTTGCCATCTTGTTATATTTGTTGAAATTCAAGAATTTGAAAAAGAAAAATTTATAAAAGCAAAAATTGTGAAAAAGAAACGAAAAAGAGAAAATAAAAAGTATAAATGAAAATCTGTTTTTGAGAAATCTATTTTGGGGTAGGCGGTGCACACACCCATGTTGTAAAAACCAAGTCTGGGGGTGTGGTGCACTCGCATTCATTTTGCTAGTGGGAAATCTGTAATTGTGCGAGCTCCGTTGGGTTGTGCGTAGCCTTCGTTTTCATCTTTTTCATCCATACCTACGTCTACACCCAAGCCCCAACTCTTCACCTAAAGTCCTACGGATTTATGCTCGAGTCGAACTAGCATCGTGGAGAAAGTGTGAACGGCCAAGCATATAGTCCCCGACATTGGTGGATTCCTTTGGAGGTGATCACGAGCCCCGCTCTTTGGCAATGCTCCACCATCCGACTTGCCTATTTTCTTCCTACACATGACCGCGCGATTCTCCGGAAATTCAACCTTTGAGTAGTGACAGTATTTATTTACATTTATCGAAAATTATAAATTGCATAGCATGATTAAAAACTCCTTCTATTATATTTTCTATGCACTTGTGTTTCTCGATTTCTCGTCCTACTGTATTTTGAAATTACTATGTCAGCTAGCCATTTTTGAGTCCACAAGGTGGTTATTTGCCCGGGACGTGCAAATGGTTAAGTCTGGGGGTGTGATGAGTCCCTATTTTATACCTTATTTTGGACTCATCTAGGCATTTTTCCTCAGCTTTGCACTATCTTTTAGCGCCATTAGTACTCCTTTTGGTTAGCTACGACATTCCACGCCTTGTGCACCTTTTTAGCCCATTTCTATGCTTGTGTGCATTTGCATTATTGCTATGATTATTATTGTTTGTTGCGGCTGCCGCGATCGATGTCCTGTGCAGTTTTCCTGCAGGATTGGGGATCGTGAGGGCATTCGGGATAGGTGTTTCACTATTATTGGCAAAGGAGTCAGTGGTCGTGCGTTTTTACCCACGCACGACCATCGACCTCCTGGCACACGATCACTGATCATGCGCAGCCCGGACTCATTTGTGAAATCTCTGTCTTGAACCTTCCGCACGATCACTTGCCATACCGTGCACGACCACTGCTCGTGCGCCACCGATCGTGCGCAGTCATACCCATTTTACAAAGTTCTGCCTGGCTATTTCCGCACGATCATCAGCATTGCCTCGCACGATCACTGATCGTGCGCTACTGATCGTGCGCGACCATTGATTTTCTGATGCAGGTCTACAGGTTGCTCGCGCACGGGCGCTGACCTTGGTCGCGCACGACCACTAGTCGTGCGCTAGTGTTCGTGCGCCCTATTTATTCTGCAAGCTATAAAACGCCCTGTTCCACGAATTAGGGTAACGAACGTTGTTACGAAACCTCCGCCAGTCCGCCGTTTCGCCCTCCAGCAGTTCCATTCGCCTCCACCTTCATCCCTACCATCGGGAGGACCTTCTCCGGCGATTCCAAAGCATTCCGCATCCTCCGGTGATCCTCTCGGCCATTGAAGCATTCTTCTCCGAGCTTTCCACCAAGGAAGAAGACGAAGCATACCTAGAGAACGGATTACAGGCCCTCGAGGTGACAGCTCAGTGGTACCAAAAGCCCTCCTCGGACTGCGCTTGGAAGCGGATTGACAACCCGCACCTCCGGCCAACAACCGCGGTGGATCTTCAATCTCGTGGTTTTGCATTTTCTATCTTTTCTTGTTGCATAGAATGTTTATGCATGTAATGAACATCAATTTCTAGTGTTAATTTGATCGTTTGTGTTTCATCTTGCTTATGAGAATTATTCTTTGATGCGCCTCGCTCCATCTCGCACCACTCCACATGTTCGTTTCACTCAATTTCACTCCGCACTAATCACCTCACTCGCTATACTTCCGTCCACTCACCAACCGAAGTACGGCATCGCTGCCGCTATATCCATATCGCCTTGAGAAGCGGTGATTGCGACCAGCATAGTTTACATTAGTGTAATCGGTCGTAAGACAACCAACCAAAGCACCTTCTTTTTCTGTTTATTTCAATTAACTCTCATAACAATAGTTTTAGAGTCTAAATCGTTCGACGCTAATTGCATTCCTCAAGAGACCGACATCCGGGGATTTATTCCCAACTTTATTACTTGTGCGACCGGACGCTTGTCGTATTTTACGCGCATCAACAGTACAAAAACTAGTGCGCTCAACTTAGTAATATCTATAAGCTGAGACAATGCCAATATATGAACTAATAAAGTTGGCGTGACACAAAAACTAAGACTAGGACTACCAATTCCACGTCTTAAAAAGTCCACTGATGTGGGCAAATAATTAGGAGGAATGGTCGGCAAAATCAAACCCAGGATAAAATATGAATCAATATAAATTTCTCCCAATGGTGACAACATCAAGGAACTCTCATCCGAGTGTATAACACATGAATCGTCCAAAAGTACCCTTCCCTCAGATGGTAACTCATCCACAAAAGTAATAGTGCAATCCTCACTCTAATGCTCCTCAAATAAATCAGATACAATCTCAGTGGGTTCGATCATAGACTCTATCACGATGGAGATTGTATCCTTGAGAGGGCACTAAATACTAGGGTGGTCAGACACAACACTAGCATTGCATATAATAGGTAACGGAATACTCTCATAGATCGGAATGTAATCATCCCATAACTTGTGTTCTAAATCACTAGGGATTCCCCACTTTCAGAATCATCAGACTCGTCGGGCAGTAACGTATATGATATAATACTCTCACCTAGCTGGTCATCTTCAGGATCAAGAGATACTATATTCACACCAGAATCATCAGAGGTATCAGCCACTATTTCAAGGGGCTTTGACGTCGAGGCTAAATGAGACAAAGCTCTAGTAGTAACATCTTTTGAGTCCAAGACATATGACCTATTAGGAATGGTTTCCTTAAAGGAGGGTTGTGGTCCAAAGACGGACTTTCCCATCTGAAACGAGCAAGTCTTGTTCTTATGAACATTGTGCTTCTCAATATCCAATGCAGCATTACAAGTGGTGTTTAGGTTGGTGTGACCATAACACAGTAATTTAGCGTGGATGTCGGGGTTTTAACCCTTACAAAACCTAGAGACGGTGAGCTCTGTCATCTCCTTCACACCACACCTAACCATCATATCTTTAAGAAGACTCATATACTAAGAGACCGACTTATTCCCTTGATTAAGGGTACCAAAATAATCAAACATCTGCGTTCGATGGTACGTAGGGAAGTACTGGTCTGTCAGCATGGCCTTCATGTCTTCCCAACCATTGAGTAATTCACCATTCTCGGCTCTCTAACATTGTTCCTCAGCCAACCAGAATATCTTAGCTCAACCTAACAACTTCATTCTCTCAACTCGCACCTTATCCACATCAGTCGATTTGTACAGCTCAAAGTAGCACTCTATTTCCGTAACCCAGCCTAGGAAAACTTGGTGTTCTCCCAATCCATCGTACGATGGGGGTTTGACCCGGACGACCCCAATAAAATCAAACTTGTTCGGTGCATAGGGGACATGTTCTTTATTATTGTAAATGTTATGGTTATTATTTCCTTTCGCACGTTGGTTGGCAGGTTGATTACAGGGAGCCACGAGATTAAATCTCAAGTCGTGGAGCGCCTCCATAAAATCCTTCATCTGTTAAGTGAAATCCTGACAGAGTTCCTCAATCGTTGTGGGATAGTGAACTGCATCCCGTTCGTCCGCTATATGGGAAGAAGACGTGGAATACTCCGGACCTAATCGAGTGCGCATGCAATGGGTAATACTGCTGATCCACCAAAAGTTTTGAAAGACCAAATTGTTCCTACCTATTAGTAGCGTAGAAAAAAGTATTTTTTCTATTTTTCTTAAAGAAAATAATTAGGAGATTATTAAAAAAAAAATTTACTTTTTGACGAAATTAGAAGTTTCTATGCCGCTATTTGCACACCAAAATTAAAAATTATTTTATTTATTTTAACAACGAAATTTGCACGTGCGTTCTAAGAATGAGGGGGAGGGTGCAAATTAGGAAATCGACGTGAACCTCCCTCTGATACCAAATTGATGGTGGCTCACACGTTGACACCATAAAAATAAACGGACTAAACACGATTGCCTATCTACAATCAAATTTTACACTCGCACAAAACTACAATGTGGTACACGCGTACTACAATTATATCAATTAGATGATAACATATGAGTAGCCAAACCGGATAGGATTGGATAAAGGCTATAGGATAATATTATTTTTGGCTGAAAGGTCCCACTCGGTCCGCTCGAGCGAAGGTTGTACCAAAAGAGATCTACCAAAATTTACGATTTGGAAACGGTAGATCTCTCCAAACAAAAAAAAACAAAGGTTCGCCAAACCTATCGAACTTAAATAAAAATAAGGATGAATAACAAAATCAACCAAAGAAAACCATGATGAAAAAAAACTATCAATAATCAATGTCATGGTATTCCACCACAAATATTTTATTTAGAGGGAAAAACACACAAGTTGCCAGGTTTCGTTACCCAATCGGAATGGATGAAACCTATTCACTATTTTTGGGATTGTTCTTCAACGGCTCCGCCGGAGTCATGCCGGATGGAGAGAAAACTCGTCCGCCTTCATCGCTTCATGCCAGGGTTGGAATCCAAAAGGGGGGATCCTTTACCTTTGCCGAATTTTGCACAAATGGGAAGAGGGCTGGTCGGTTTTTGGTAGGGTTGCAGGTGGTTGGGTTTTGTATGGGTATGTGGTGGCTGAGAGTTCTTTTTGAAGAGAGAGAAAAGGTGGAGGCTAGCAAAAATAGGGAGGGAGGTCAGGTTTAGGGTTGGTTCCTTGATGGTGGAGGAGGTGGTCGAGTGGTGATGATGGGGAAGAGGATTTGGCGTGTAGGAGATTTGCCAAACTAGAGAGAGGGGGAAAATGGGCTGAAGGCTTGGAGGAGGGAGAGATGGTAGTGGCTGAGATTAGCAACGAACGAAGAGGTAGAGAGGGGGACCAAACTAGAGAGAGGGAGGAGATAGTGGCCGGCGGCCAAAGAGAGGGGAGGGGAGAGGAGGAGCCAAAATTTTTAAGAGGGAGGGAGAAAGAGGGGGAAAACTAAATTACGTTTTTTTATTTCATTCATTTGCTAAGCAAAATGAAACAATACATGGCCTATATATAGGCTTACATCAAACATTGGCTAAATGCAGCCCAAAATAAAGAAATAAAACATACAAATGTTTTAAACATTACATGATATTAAACATTGCACAAAAAGAACAAAATGCTTAAAATAAAATAATATTGGTTGTCTCTATTCATTGGCCGTCTTGCGCCACAAATCTTTGGTTGGAGATGGAAGGATCTTCCGCGAGCATGTCGTCATCGTCTTAAACATGTTAGGGGCCGTCATCTCCATTAAAATTAGCCTAGTAATCAAACCACTTGATTAGGAGGCATACCTTTTGTGTTGATATATTGATACATCACAACACTGTCACACTTGTACTTGCTGCACACATAGTTGCACTTGAGCAGACTGTTCCTCTTCTCCAGCAGCAGGAATATCTTCTTAGCAGCAACAGTCCTTCTCAGACTCAGAGAAGATTATGACTATTTCATAAATAATCCCCCCCCTTATTCTATGCATTGTCCTTATGGCAAATTGAACAGCAGTGAAGATCTCTGATCCACTTCAGTAGCTGCTTGTTCCTTCTTAACAGGAGGTTGATCTTGTTATAGCAAGTGTTGGACATGCTCCCCTTTAATAGGAGAATTTCTTATCATCATTTCTGCAAGTGCTGAGCTTGCTCCCCCCAACAGGAGCCTCACTCATTCTTACTAATGGACATTTGAGTCCATCTTAGTCTTGAAACCACTTAATGGTCTTTATTGTCTTGATGACACTTCAAAGACTTATCTACCTGGAAGAAAAGTAAATCTTGCAACGCAAACTTTAATTTGGAGCAGCTGAAGCTATCCTAAGTTCCACATACCCACAGTAACCAAGAGGGTGTTGAACTTGACTTCATCTACTGGCATGATAAACATGTCAGCCACTTGTCAGTGAGGATAAAATCGGGATTAAGTTCTTCGTAATGCTCCTAATTTGATTTATACTTAATCTACATATGTATTTTCCTGCAATGAAAGACAGGATTCCTAGCAATTTAGATTACACTAGTAGAATATCAATATAAAGAAGTTATACTTATCTGGAGGTTATTGTTCTGATGCCATGGACCTGATGTTGGATTTACAGGAACTGTGCACAATAACTCCCTTGCACTTTGTACTCTCTCTTCTTACTGAGCCAGATCTTCTCCTTTTCTTTAAGAACTGGCTTGCCTTTAGCTTCATTTTTCAGATCTGTAGCACAAGAGTGATCAGACCACTTAGTACTATCTTGATCATCACATTGATCTGCCCTCTTGATCACCACATTGGATACCACATAGTCCTTCTTGAATAGGACAAATGTTGTTTATATGTTGTTCTAGTCTCAGAATACTTCTAATTCCATTGGCAACCCAGATAGCCTACTCCCCCTTGATTATTGCCATCTTGGGTACTGAATTGTCAGGGAGGATCTGGTCTTCTTGGATTCTCTTCTGCCCCTAGCATAATGCAGATGATAACACTGGTGCAGCTGCCAGCTTTATATTAATTCAATAGAGAGCTTACAACTTGGAATACAAAAACTATTACACTTGCAGAAAAATGAGAAACTAAGCTAGCACTAAAAGTAAACTACTAAGAAATTTCAAGAACTATTACAGAAGCAGTAATACTTAAACTAAACTAAGAAAATTTGAAATGAGAAAATGAGAGAGGAAGAACAATATGGAAGAACTAAAAATGGTACAACTTCCCCTCTCCAAATTTTTTTCTTAAACACAAGGGGTGGGGTACAATTTATAGAAGTTTCAAAGAGACATGCCCATGCCTCCTATCATGCACGGAGGTTTACCATGGTATGAAATCTAGCGGGAAATGATGATAGTTGTTGGGTACATTGGAAAATGTGTACCTGATTTGAAGAAGCCCAACTTAGCTCAATGATATACATCAAGGTGTATTTGATGTTGTTTTGAGTTGACATGTGCAGGTGAAGAAGTATTAAAGAATGCAGAAAAATATTCTAAGTCCACGTGTCGACACCTGAAGAAATTGTGTCGACACTTCAGAATATTTGTGTCGACACTTCAGAATATTTATGTCGACTCTTCAGAATATCAGTGTCGACACAGAGAAAGATAGTCGATCACATTTATGTCGACACTGGGAAGCAGTGTCGACACATAAAGAAGATTGTCGACCTCAGCACTGGGAAGCAGTGTCGACATAGTGAAAGATAGTCGACACCCAGAGAAAGTTAGTCGACCAGTGAAAGATTGTCGACCAGAGTAAGATAGTCGACTCACAGAAGAAGATAGTCGACCTCAACTGTGTCGACACTGGGAAGATGTGTCGACACCTTGAGATTGAGTCGACACATATTGGCTGAAGTCGACTATGCTTGTGTCGACACCAGAAGACTGAGTCGACACATTTTGGCACAATTGAAGATTGCTGTGTCGACACCTGAAGGCTGAGTCGACACATACTGAGTTCTGAATCTACAACAACTGTGTCGACACACAGGACTTTTGTCGACACATTGCAGAGCCAAGACCAAGTTATTTTCTGAAGTAGCTGTGTCGACTTAAAGGCAACTTAGTCGACATCATCAAAGACTGTGTCGACACCAAAGTCACTTGTGTCGACACAGATAGACAGATTGGTCTCGACACTTTCTGACAGACTGTCTCGACATTTTGCTGTCCAAGGCTAAGGTACAGGAACTGTTTGAAGACTTGACAGCTGTGGGTTGCCACCGTTTAACTGAAGCTGTCAGACCTGTCAGAAAACAGTTAGAAACCGGATCAGCCGGTTACCATGAAGAAAGTCTATAAATAGACATATTCAGAAGGAAATAAAACATAACAGAAGAAGATCAAAGAAGAGAAAAAAATAAGGATTACGATCCTATTGAAGTTTCAATTCAAGAAAGTGCTAAGCTCTAAAGAAGATCTTCATCAGAAGATCTAAGAAGAAGAAGTCTGAAGTATCAGAAAAGGTGTTGGATAGAGAGGGATCCAGTCATCTTGAAGAAGAAGAAGGAAGCCATCAGTGGTTTCTCAAGAAGCTGTTTGGAAATCAACTCAGCTAAGTTCAGATTCAAGAAGCTTTGAAGAAAGCACAGATTCAGTTGATTTCATCAGCTGATCAAGAAGTGTCTTGTCCTCTTCTCTCTCAACAAAGGCAAGACATTAAAATAACTTTTCTAAATTTCTATAGGATCTGTTTACACAGATCTGAGTTGTAAGCCTGTGTTATAAAGGCTGAGTGTAGGAGAGGTGATCTCTGAGTGGTAGGGCTATTTGCCTGAGTGTAGGAGAAGGTTCTTCTCTGAGTGGTAGGCCTTGAGGCAAGGCTGAGGTAGGGCTGTTGAGCCTGAGTTGTAGGAACCTATCCAGGTTCTGAGCTATAGGATCTGCAGATCTGAGAATAGTGGAAGTTTGGCCGAATCTAGCATACTACTAGATAGGTGAAGGGGGAAAGTGGATGTACCCAAACCTTGGGGAACCACTATAAAACATTGTGCAATCTGTGATGTTTCAATTTCTGTGATTGCTGTGCTGAATGTTTTATTTCTGCCATTGAATTCTGCCTAGAAGTATAAACAAGCAATTAGAACCTATTCACCCCCCCCTCTAGGTGTTTAGGTTGTCTTGAAAGTAAAACAATCAAGTGGTATCAGAGGGAGGTTCCTCAAAAAGGACTTAACAGTCTGAGGTAGATCTGAAAGGCAGAATCAAGATTCAAAAAGATGGGTTCTGGTGAGAATCAAATTACCCATATGCAAGAAAGAAATTTTTGGAATTTGGAAAGAAAGAGTCAGATTGTTTATGGAGGCATCTGACCCAAGAATTTACATCACAGTACAGGAAGGCCCCTTCATTCCAATGAAGGTATCAGTTCTTGATGCAAATATCCAAACTCCAAAGAGTTATTCAGAAATGACCAAGGATAAAATCATCTTGGCAACTATGGATAAAAGAGCTCAGAACATTATTGTTAGTGCCATAGATGATTCAACATTTCAGAATCTGATTCACTGCAAGACCTCCAAAGAGATGTGGGACACATTGATTGTCTACATGGAGGGATCTGAAGAAGTAAGGCAGGACAGGAAATCTATGCTCAATCAGGAGTATGAAAGTTTTAGACAAGGAAAATCTGATAGTATAACTGAGTGCTATAAGAAATTCTATAGAATTGTGAATGAGCTTATGTCATATGGAAGAGTCTTCAGTACTTATGAACTGAATGACAAATTCTTGAGATCCTTAATAAAGGATTGGGACACAAAGATCTGTGCCATAAGGGAAGTGGCTAAATTGGCAGAGATCTCTCCTCCCACCTTGTTTGGAAAGTTGATATCCTATGAAATGCAACTTATGGTGAGGAAGGAGGAGGAAAAGAATTCAAGAGGAGAGCATAGAGAAAAGACTGTGGCAATCAATGCAGAAGCCACTAGAAAGAATAGGAGGAAATCACCATCTCCTCCTAAGGAAGTTGTAGAAGATAGTTCTGAAAATTCAGATAAGGGTTCAGAAAGCTGTGATTCAGATGCAGACTTTGCTGCATTCACAAGGCAATTCCAGAGGTTCTTGAAAAAGAAGCAATGGAAGTCTAGGCCTTCCACATCACAGCAAGTTGATGACTATTATCAGAAGAAAAGGTCATCAAGGAAAGAGAAGAGCAGATCAAAGCCCAGCAAAGCCACTACTTCAACGATTGTCTGCTATTGTTGCAATAGGACTGGACATGTAGTGGCTGACTGTCCTGATAAGAGAAAGGAGTCTTCAGACAAGAAGAAGACTCATCAGAAAGGCAAGAAGGAGAAATCCTTTGTTGCAAAGAAAGATAAGAGTCTAACAGACCAGTCAACTTCAGAGTCAGAATCTGAAGCTGAAGCATATATTGGACTATATGCTGCATCTGAAGAAGAGGAGTTTCTGCAGTTGCTAGACTCCATCAATGAACAAAAGGATCATCAGTGTATGGGGCTGATGGCAGGATCAGAAGAGGACATATGCCAGAATCAGTCTGGTCCTAATAAGGTACAATTTCCTTCTATTACATCTGTTTGTAGTATAAGTGAAGAATCAGCTACATCTGCATCAAGTGATGTAGATGCATCTGAATCTGAAGGAGATGTCTATCAATTGATAGACAAGTATGGGGACTTGTTGCAGGCCCTTAAGAAAAGTAAGAACTTGGTTAAATCTCAGGCTCAGGAAATTGCTGAACTAAGGTTTGCTACAACTGAGTTAGAGAAAGTTATTGATCAAAAATTAAATGAAATTGCCAAGCTGAAGAATATAACTATTATTCAGATGGGCACAATTAATTATACTAATGATCAAGTGAAGAGTCTGGAGGCCAGACTTAGAATTGAAAGGGATTTAGTGGCTAGTTACTCTAAGCCAAAATCTGTCTTACCCTTGATAGATGAATTTGTCACTCAAAAGGGTAAGGCTGGATTAGGATTTAAAGGTAACTCCAGGGCTGGCAGATTCAAGAGGAAAGGCAAAGCTCCTGTTCAGTCACTAAACCTTTCAGTCCCCATAAAGTTTAGTAAGGTGGAAGTGCCTTCTAACAAATATGATTATGAAGATATTCAAGGTCATATTAAGACTAATGTTCTGAAGAACAAGGGTGTAAATGCAAGTAGGCCTACCTATGGTCATAAATCGAATGGTTTTAAGAAATCAGTAGGTGAAGTTGCTGCAGCACCAGCAATGAACAGAAATTCTTCTGACAAGGATGTATCTAGATCGAGATACAATAAGTTTGAATGTTGGTGTTGTGGCAAGAGAGGCCATTTTGCACTAGACTGCTGGTATAACTCAAGTGTTAGAAAGAACAATAGTCTACTTGTTAGAAGAAATAATGGTAGCCTTGTTTATGCTAACTTGAACCAAGGACCCAAGACTTGCTTGGGTTCTAAGGGAAAGTAAATCTGTGTTGCAGGTGAATCCAAGTAACCATGCCCCTATATGGTACTTGGATAGTGGTTGTTCCAGGCACATGACTGGAACAAAGGGGCTGCTGAAGGAGTATTCATCTGTCAAAGATGGACCTAAAGTGATCTTTGGTGGGTCTGAAAAAGGAGTCATCAAAGGGTTTGGTAACATTTCTTCTAACCTAATTACTATCACTCAAGTGGCTTATGTAAAAGGTTTGAAACATAATCTAATAAGCATAAGCCAGCTGAGTGATTTAGGATATGACATTTCATTTGTTAAGGATGGATGTCATATCAAAAGGTCAAGTGATCAAGAGATCATTTTGACTGGGTATATGAAGAGAAATGTATATTGTCTTAATTTTGTATGTGAGAATAAAGCTTCTCCCATCTGTCTTGTAGCTGATGACAATGCTTCTCATTGTGTCAAATGGCACAAGAGATTGGCTCATCTTAACTACAAGACAATTGGCCAACTCTTTATCAAAGAGTTAGTGAGGAATGGTCCTCAAGTTAAGTGTGTGAAGGAAGGGATATGCTCAGCTTGTCAAAAGGGCAAGCAGACAAAATCCTCCTTTCAAAGCCTTGAAAACAAGGATTCTGTGAGGTGCTTATACCTCTTGCATATGGATCTTTTTGGTCCTATGCCAGTTCGTAGTAAAGGTAGGAAGGTCTACACTTTTGTGGTTGTAGATGACTATTCTAGATTTACATGGGTGTTCTTTCTGAGACAGAAATCTGAAACCCCAAGTGTATTACTTAATTTTGTAAAGCAAATTCAGAATGAATTGAATAGTACAGTGGTCAAAATCAGAAGTGACCATGGTACTGAGTTTTAATCTGAAAGCATAACAAAATTGTGTAAAGACTTTGGGATTTTCCAAGAGTTCTCCTCACCTAGAACACCTCAGCAAAATGGAATTGCTGAAAGAAAGAATAGAACAATTGAAGCAAGTAGAACTCTGTTGAGTGACACCTCTCTCCTAGAATATTTTTGGGCTGAGGCAGTTAACACAGCTTGTCATGTAATCAATAGGGCTACTATCACCAAAAGCCACAAAATGACTCCCTATGAGATTGTGAAAGGCAGAAAACCAAATCTATCTTACTTTAGGATCTTTGGTTGCAAGTGTTATATACTTAACAATGGCAAGTCATATTTGACTAAATTTGCTGCCAAATCCCAGGATGGGATATTTGTTGGGTACAGCACAAATAGTAAGGCCTATAGAGTCTTCAACTTGACTACTCAAGTTGTTGAAGAATCTGTGCATGTTGTATTTGATGAAACAAGATTAATCAACTGTGAGTTGTCTTGTAGATCAAATGACTCAACAGGTATAAGCAAAAGTATGGACAAGCTCTCCATTACTGAAGTATCAAAGAAAGATGGAGCATTGGAAAATGAAGGCTTCTGTCCAGGGGGAGAACAAGACACTATAGAAGCTGATGAAAACCAAGAGATTCAGCTAAATGAAGGAGCTGGAGATGTTCAACCAGAAGAGAATCTTCCTCCAGCTACAAGACATTTAAGAGATCATCCAGCTGATCAAATAATAGGTGATCCAAGACAGGGGGTGCAAACTAGAAGCAGAAATCAAAACACAGTTCTACATTCAAGTTTCCTGTCACAAATGGAGCCTATGAAGTTTGAAGAAGCTATCCAAGACAAGCACTGGATTGATGCTATGCAAGAGGAGCTGAATCAATTCAGAAGGTGCAATGTCTGGGAGCTTGTTCCTAAACCAAGAGGCCACAACATAATTGGCACAAAAAGGATCTATAGGAACAAGCTAGATGAAAGTGGAATAATAGTGAAGAATAAAGCAAGATTGGTTGCAAAAGGATACAGGCAGGAAGAAGGGATTGACTTTGATCAAATCTTTGCTCCAGTAGCAAGGCTTGAGGCAATCAGAATGTTCCTTGCATATGCAGCCTATCAAGACTTCAAGGTATACCAGATGGATGTGAAGTCAGCATTTCTGAATGGTGATCTTAAAGAAGAAGTATATGTAGAGCAGCCATCAGGTTTTGTAGATCTTCTCAAACCTGATTATGTTTATAAGCTTAGAAAAGCTTTGTATGGGTTAAAGCAAGCCCCAAGGGCTTGGTATGAAACCCTGTCTACTTTCCTTATTGAGAATAAATTCTCCAGAGGAAAAATTGACAAAACTCTATTCCTTAGGGAATCCAAAGACAAGATCATCTTAGTTCAGATCTATGTTGATGACATAATCTTTGGATCTACTGAAAACAACCTTTGTAAAAAGTTTGCCAAACTTATGCAAGGGAAGTTTGAGATGAGCAGTATGGGGGAACTGAAGTTCTTCTTGGGACTCCAAGTAAGACAAACTGATGATGGCTTGTCCATATCCCAGTCAAAGTTTACTAAAGAATTAATCAAGAAGTATGGTATGGAGTCATCCTCCATCATGAGAACTCCTATGGGGACAAGTATGCCTATATGCAAAGATGATGCAGGTAAACCTGTTGATGAGACTTTGTATAGAGGAATAGTTGGTTCTCTACTATATCTCACAGCTAGTAGACCAGATATTATGTATGCTACATGTGTCTGTGCTAGGTACCAAGCCTGCCCTAAAGAGTCTCATTATACTGCAGTCAAAAGGATTCTGAGATATCTTAAGGGCACACCTAATCTAGGTCTTTGGTACCCTAGGAATAGAGATTTTCTACTAACAGGCTATTCAGATGCAGATTTTGCAGGATGTCGAGAGGATAGGAAGAGTACTACAGGTACTTGTCAATTCCTGGGAGGAAGACTAATATCATGGAGTAGTAAGAAGCAGACCAGTGTGGCAATTTCCACAGCTAAGTCTGAGTTTGTTGCTGCTGGAAGCTGCTGTGCACAGCTATTGTGGATGCAGCATCAACTTAAGGATTATGGTATTCAAGTAAGTAGAACACCTCTTTTGTGTGATTCTAAGAGTGCAATTTCTATTGCTAATAATCCTGTTTCATATAGTAGAACTAAGCATATAGAAATTAAATACCATTTTCTTAGAGAACATGTAGAAAAAGGAGACATCTCATTGGAATTTGTCAAAACAGATTATCAAATAGCAGATGTGTTTACTAAGCCCCTAGATGAGACCAAATTCAATAAATTTAAAATTTTATTAGGTATGTTAACCATTGATTAGTGTAATCACAAAATCATCAACAATGACGTTGAAGTGGTAACAAAACATTCAAGTGATATAAAGACACATTGAAGTAGTATCATGTACTTTGTAGTACTTATAAGTTGTGTTGAACAAACAGAAATTGGCTAAGTAAGATGGTGTCGACACATTCAGTAATAATGTGTCGACTTAGGGTTGTAATGTCGACAAGTCAGAGATATTGTGTCGACACAGAAAATATGTGTCGACACTTAAGAATCTTATTGTCGACTTATCCAGGAATTTAGTGTCGACTTCACTAGGATAGTGGTGTCGACACTTACAGATTTTGTGTCGACACTCATACTAAGAGTCGACACAGAATTTCTGATGCTCTACTATATATCTCAGGTGTCGACATATCCACACATTGGTCTCGACACATTATAGACGGACTTGGAGTCGAGACAATAGAAGCTTGTGTCGACACATTCCATCTGTGTCGACACTTATAGTCTGCTTTTGGCGACTTTTGATCTTCTTTAAACAGAAGGTATAAATAGGTCAAAAACTCATTCTGTCGACACGCTTACAAGGTTTTCGAGACTGAAACCCTGTGTCGACATTCTCCCCTCTCTCTCTCTCTCTCTCTCTCTCATCTTTCAAGCTTTCTCGACAGATCTATGGCGCCAAAGATTGAAGATAACGTAAATGAAGGATATGAGTTGGTGCGCCAGGCCTTTGCTGATGCCCCACCAGATATTCACGGGGTTATCTCTCTCCTCTCCAACTCGGGATTAGAATTCCTGGTCTCCGAACCATCTAAGATATGGAAGAAGGAGGTGCATGAGTTCTTTACTTCTGCATCTGTAGATTCTGAAAGTAACGAGATAAAATCCACAGTTCATGGGACAACAGTGGAAATTACTCCAAGTAAGTTAAGAACAATTCTACAATTACCTATAATTGAGAATGAAGAGGACGTCCCTGCTTCTAAATCAAGGGAGGCTCTTCAATGGTGTGGATTGGATTCCACCATGAAAATTGGAGTTGCTTTCAACAGAAAAGGAATGAATCAACAGGGCAAGTTCCTGTCTGAGGTGGTTGGCAAAGTAATTCTGTGCAAGCCAGGTGGACATGATGGGATTTCCTCCTATATGTTCAGCCTCATGACCAGGATTGTGTTTACACTTCCAACAGATTGGTCAACTGTAATCTTTGAAAAGATTAAGGAAGGAATCAAGAAGCCAAATCTGGCTAGAATAATGAGTATATACCTAACTAAGGAGATTCCTGATGTTATGCAACATCTACCTGGAACAAAAATTAATCACATGAGAAGGATGGACATGAGATTGTTTTCCAGATGGGATAGGGTCCTGACCAAAGAGATGTCTGAAGTGGAAAGGCAGGATTCACCTGAGAAATCCCCAGGTCATGCTACCAGTACTGAGCACCCACAAGAAGAGCAAGTAAGACAGGAGGTTAAAGATCAGCCTGCTTCTACACAAGTTCAGGATGCCACTGTACCTGCAATTCAAGGAGAACAAGTAAGAAAACCAGCTCAGCAAGTTTATTCACCTACACAAGCTGTATCTACTCATGACCAGGTACAGGTGCAGGGGGAGCTGGTGTATTTTCCTACACAAGACGTTTCTAATATTTCTATCTCTGCACAGGTTCAGGGGAAGCAAGTGTCCTCACCTGCCCAAGACATCACTAATACTGAACAAGTACAGGGGGAGAAGCTATCTGAGCAAGTGCAAGAGGAAGCTCAAATTGATTTATCTCAAGATTTGAATACTGCAGATGTTCCAGCCCAGAAGGAATATACTTTAGATGAGTTATTTCCAAATGATGAAATAGTTACTGATAGAATGGAAGTGGAGCAAGCAATTGAGGGGGAGCCTGTGCATGTTGAGGCTGAACAACATGGCACTGAAGCAGATGTTCCTCCTCCTCCCAAAGAGAGAGTTCAAATTGATAGTACTTCTGATTCTGAGAATGAAGAAGCCAGGATGGCTAAGAAGAGAAAACTTATGGTCTTCAAGAGAAGGAGCAAGAGCTATAAGCAGGCTCTACAGCCTACAACACATCACACTCCTTCTGAATTTGATTATAACAAGTTTATGGTCGATTTACAAGTGAAATTGGATGAACACAGAGTGGCTATTGAAAAATATGTTGATGAGAACAACAAGTCCCTGCAATTTGACTTGGCTCAGGATATAAAGTCTATTCGATTTGTAGTCAATATGCATAAGAAGGAGATGACAGATTGCTTCCATAAGGGAGGTAATGCTGTGGTATATTTGGCAAAACAATAGCAGTCCATCATTCCTAAAGTGGATGATATTGCTTTAAAGCAAAGCTATGTTTTGGAAAATCAGATAAGGATGAATGACAATTTAACTGAATCTCATCATGAGATCATTAATGAATTGAAAAAGATTATTCCAGGTCTGCCTGCAGCTAGAGCAAAGGAAATGGAAGAATTTGATTAGAAATTTCAAGCTGCTATTAATTCTGTTACAACTGCTATCACTACCTCTCAAAAGGACATATCTGACAAGTTTCTAAAGTTAAAACCATTTTTTAAAGAGGGTGTGAATTATCTGGATGGACAAATCAGATTTCAGAAAGAAGATCTAAGAGATCATATTACTAGAGAAGCCATAAAGGGGGAGAGGTTGTTAGTTCATGCAGGCTCAGAGCACACCAAATGGGTGACCAATAGTATTCGAGCCACATTGGGATATCCACCTTTGTGTGATGATGCTATGGTGGCTGAGTCAGGAATACAAACAGGTCTACTTGAAGGCAATCAACCTGAGGTTGCCCAAGTCATTTACCCTCCTCCAGATTTTGATATGATTGATCAACAAGTTCAAGGAATGTATAGTCCTCCAAAGGAGGTTCACAGGGTTGTTATTGGGAAAGTAGATAAGCCTGAGGCTACTTTGAAAGAACAGCAAGATGCTCTACTATCTAAGAAAAGATTTAGAGAGCAGGCTTAACTTAAGCCAGACTTTGAGCAGTGGAGTCCTACTTACAGAAATATTATACTCACTACATGGAAGGCTGTCAAAGACCAACAACATGAAAGAGGCAAGTGGTTCAATGAGATGGAATGGCATAAGTATGAAGCCAGGCAAGAGGCAATAGTATAGTTTAGAAGAAAAGCCAAGCTGGGTAGGCTGCCACCAGATGCTCAGGAGCCGAGCAAGTACTTTCCAAAGCCCTTTCATTATTTTGAAAGGCAAAGGCTCAAGGAAGAAGCTCTGAAGAAAGCTGAGCTAAAAGGCAAGAAACCAGCTGAAGATTCTGAAGCTCCTGTGAAGGCTCAAATTCAATCTGGCAAAGGGATTGTCATAAAAGAGCCTGATCAGTCTTAATTTTTAGTTCTTTCAAAGTGTTTTGTTATGTTTTGATCATTAAATGTAAAACTCTGTAATCAATCATTACCAAGTTATAAACAAAATGTTGTTTGGTATCATATAATGTTCATTCTGTGATGGATTGTTTATATTTTGTTTATATTAAGTATTCCTATTATGTCATATATCATCATATTATACTTTTTATAAATGGTGTATATCATTGGCTATAAGGGTTATGACTTCTCCAAATAGGGGGAGATTGTTGGGTACATTGGAAAATGTGTACCTGATTTGAAGAAGCCCAACTTAGCTCAATGATATACATCAAGGTGTATTTGATGTTGTTTTGAGTTGACATGTGCAGGTGAAGAAGTATTAAAGAATGCAGAAAAATATTCTAAGTCCACGTGTCGACACCTGAAGAAATTGTGTCGACACTTCAAAATATTTGTGTCGACACTTCAGAATATTTGTGTCGACTCTTCAGAATATCAGTGTCGACATAGAGAAAGATAGTCGATCACATTTATGTCGACACTGGGAAGCAGTGTCGACACATAAAGAAGATCGTCGACCTCAGGACTGGGAAGCACTGTCGACACAGTGAAAGATAGTCGACACCCAGAGAAAGTTAGTCGACCAGTGAACGGCTAAGAGCGGGACTTGTTCTCTAGCAATGGTCTTTTTGCAAGGAGGGCTCGATGAACGGCTAAGAGAAGGAGCAGGAGGAGGTCGACGAATGTAGAATGAAGACGAAGCTCGATGAAATTGGACAAGTTTGTCGAACACAGAATGAAGGAGGATCTCAACGAAATTGGAGGAGTTCGTCGAACGCAGAATGAAGGCAGAGCTCGATGAAATTGGAGGAGTTTGTCGAACCCAGAATGAAGGTGAAGCTCGACGAAATTTGAGGAGTTCGTTGAATGCAGGATGTAGGGGGAGCTCGATGAAATTGGAGGAGTTCGTCGAATGCAGAAGGAAGGCAGAGCTAAATGAAATTTGAGGATTTCATCGAACGCAGAATGAAGGCGGAGATCGACGAAACTGGAGGAGTTCGTCAAAAAGTTGAGTTCGACGAAATTGGCTGAGCTCGACAAAAATGTGAGTTTGACGAAATTGGCTGAGCTCGACGAAATTGGCTGAGCTCGACGAAATTGGCTGAGCTCGACAAAATTAGCTGAGCTCGACGAAATTGGCTGAGCTTGACATAATTGGCTGAGCTTGGCGAAAAGGTGGCTGAAAACCCACAAACCCGTAAGGAAAAGTGAAAACAATAGTGGTATTAATATATATAAAAAGGAGGTCAAAATAAAGATTTTAAAAACATGATTTACATAATAAAAACCTGAATTACCCTAGTAGTTTAAACTTGAAAATGTATTATCAAACTCCCCCAAGCTTAAGCTTTGCTTGGACTCAAGCAAAAATATAAAAACTAGCCAACATAAAAGTGACTAAACAGGAATATTCTAATTATGCTAACACATGTACTATACGAAATTCTAAGTAGGTTGAAGGTGAAATATAAACATAAAAAATTTGTTTAAATATAGTTTAAACTTTTATAAACTTAACTAAAAAAAGACAATTCATCCAAGATTTATAAGAATTCTTTAAATAAGTTAAAGCAAGGAAACAAATGAAATAGAGCATTGAGTTGTTACTAGATTCTAAGAGGAATTTTATTCTCAATTCAATCAAAGAACAAAAATCTAAATTCAAATCCAATACTTAACTAATCAACTTTTCTTCTTCACTTAGATAAAAGAAAACCTAGGAGCATAAATCAACATGACTTATTAGGACCAAAATGTTTGGTTAAGGCATATAATTAGGAATGGAATTCAAAGATAAACATGAAGGCTTAAAATCACACTAAACCAAAATAAAGAGTTTCAAAATTTTCAAAGATAACATATTTTTTTTTTTAAAAACAAAAGCCATAAATAATTTTTCTTTTCTTTTTGAAATTGGCCACCAATTAAACATTTCTTTTTAGCATACCTTTTCTTAAATTTTTTCCAAAAATCACAAAACAACCCTATCACAACATGAAATTTTATGATACTCAAGAATTTATGTGATAAGATAGGTTGGAAAATTTTTATTTGGTGAAAAATGAAATGATAAGTTAGTTTTCAAATGGAATAGGAAAAAGGCTCAAAAGCGGCTAACTAGTGGTATAATTTTTGGGTTGGCGAGAAGGCTCAAACAAAAAAAAGATGGACTACATCATTTTCATGCTTCTAAAATTTGCCTAAAACATTAGTTTTGAAAAATTTAAAAAAGTAGGTCCTAGATATTCAATAGAGACTAATGAACTTATTTAAAAAATAAGAATAATATGAGTCTAGAATCATTCACATCTACTACACTTCTTAAAGTTGACATTACAAAAATTATCCAAAAACCAAAAGTAAAATAGTGGATGAAAGATTTTTAAGAAGTAAAGAAAATAAAGTGCGAGAAACCATAATAGAAATGAGAGTTTAGAAAAACATTTCACGTTAACATACTACCGTGAATTAGGAACACAACATGGACAACATTTTACTTGTGAAACATAATTAAAAAGATCGATTAGAGAGATTATGATTAGCTAAGTTGTTATAGGAAATTTTTAGTAAAAATAAACAAAAAATCAAGGGATATTATTGAAATAACAAAATTAGTTTAACTTATTAAAGTAAAAACAATTAATATAATTTTTTTTGATTTTGAAATATTCTCTTTTTTACTTTTATTTTTTTAAAGGAATCAAAATAAAGATAAGAGAATGAAGAAATCCTCCCCTAAGCTTAAAATGGACATTGTCATCAATGGAGAAAAGAGGGGAAAGAGAGAGAAAAATTGTAACAGAAATAAAAGTACATAATTGAAAATAGGTACTTCCCTGGATTTATGCATCGCGAAAGTAGAGAGATGCCGCTCCCTCATGCTTGCGCTTTGGAACTCCTTGAAATGTCATCATTGGACTTCGTGATGGATTCAACAATGTTGGAGAAGGCGATCACAAAAGCTTTAGCTTGGCGGAGGCGTCCGAGGCAAAAAAAGTGTAAAATAAAGAAAACAGAAAAATAACTTGGGTTGCCTCCTAAGAGCGCAATTGGTTTAAAACATCGTCTGAGCTCGACGCAACAAAATAATATTGTCCAAAATATTATTGTCCAAAATAATAATTAAGGATTTAACAAAAATAAAAAGTCTTAAGCTAGTTAATGTCCGGATCATGCAAAATAAAATTAATACAGTTTGGACTGACATCAGCAAAGAAATAAAGTTTAAGATACTTTCCATTCATTTTGAACTCGCCCTTTTCAGGGTGTGAAATTAAAATCATTCCATACAGAAAAACTTCATTAACAGTAAATGGCCCAGACCATCGTGACTTTAACTTGCCCGAAAATAAACGTAATCGTGAATTATATTAAAGAACTTGGTCGCCCGGCTTGAAGGATTTTGGGTGCCTTAAGTGCTTGCCCGGAAAATGCTTCGTTCACTCTTTATAAAATTTGTTATTTTCATATACGTAAGAGCACCACTCCTCGAGTTCGTTAAATTGAAATTTTCGCAAATCGTCGACAGAGTGGGGATCGAAATTTAAAAACCTTAAGGACGAAAAAAATGGTGTTCTAATTCTACGGGTAAAGGGCACAATTTTCCATAGACCAACCGATACGGCGTACAACCGATGGCGGTTATGTATACTATTCGGTAGGCCCATAGAGCATCGTCTAATTTGGTTGACAAGTATTTTCTAATAGTGGAAACAGACTTTTCTTAAATTCTATTAAGCTCTTTATTCACTACTTTGACTTGTCCGTTAGTTTGGGGGTGCTAGAGAGTTGAAAGCTTATGTGTAACGCCATATTTAATAAGAATTTTTGAAAACTGTGCATTACAAAAATGCGTTCCCCTATCGATAACGATTCCTCGTGGCATAGCGAATCGAGAAAATAATTTTTTAAAAACGTAATTACGACTCGGGTGTCGTTAGTAGGAAGAGCTTGGGCTTTAGCCCATCGTGAAACATTATCTACAATAACTAAAAAAAACTTGTTCCCGAAGCTAGAAGGAAGAAGGCCAACAAAATCAATTCCCCAGAAGTCAAAAACTTCGCACTCAAGGAAATAATTTTGCGACATTTCCATTTTATTGGAAATATTTCCCGACCGTTGGAAACGATCACATCTACTTACAAAGGCTTTTGCGTCTTTAAACAGGATAGGCCTGTAAATACCCACACAAAGCACTTTGTGGGCAGTGCGAGCAACTTTATAATGACCACCAGTCGGTCCTTCATGCAAATGTTTTAAAATATCTAATCCTTCGTCAAAAGAGCCACATCTTCTTATCACTTGGTCTGCATAGACTCGGAAAAGATGCGGGTTCTCCCAAAAATAGTTCTTCAACACAGAAAAAAATTTCTTCTTTTGCTGAGAGTAGAACTCTTTCGGGAGTACACGAGCCACTAAATAGTTGGCAATGTGTGCAAACCAAGGAGAAGGGGATGTGCTAATTAAAAGCAGCTTCTCATCGAGGAAGAAATCATTAAAAGATTTTTCATTTAATTTGTCTATATACGGATTATCTAATCGTGAGAGATGGTCGGCGGCCAAATTCTCTGTACCTCGCTTATCACGGATTTCTAAGTCAAACTCCTAGAGGAGTAAGACCCACCGAATTAGGCGCAGCTTGGCAAACATCTTAGAAAGAAAATACTTGAGGGCCGAGTGTTCTGTAAAAATGATAATTTTGGAAAGCTTAATATAATGATGCAATTTATCAAAAGCGAAAACAATAGTTAGGAGCTACTTCTCGATTGTGGTAAAATTCTCTTGTGCCAATGTAAGTATTTTACTTGCATAATTGATGGGATGGAAGTGTTTAGATATTCGTTGTCCTAGTACGGCTCCCATCGTTAAATTACTCACATCACACATAATTTGAAAGGGAAGGTCCCACACTGGAGCTATCATAATAGAGGCATTAATTAAATTTTCTTTTATTGATTCAAAGGAAGATAGACAAAGGTTATAAAAAGTAAATGGGCCGTCTTTTTCCAGAAGATGAGTAAGGGGTTTGGTGATTTTGAAGAAGTCTTTTATGAAGCGGCGGTAGAAGCCACGTGTCATAAGAAATTTCTTATAGCTTTGATATTAGTAGGAGATGACAGCTTCTCAATAAATTCTATCTAAGTAATGTCTACTTCAATTCCTCTCGCAGAAATCTTATGACCCAAAACTAACCCCTCCCTCACCATAAAATGGCATTTTTCCCAATTTAGGGCGAGGTTAGTTTCTTCGCATCTTTCTAAGACTTTTTCGAGGTTTTCTAAGAAACTATCAAAGACATCACCGAATACGGAGAAATCATCCATAAACACCTCCATAATGATTTCTACGTACTTGTCAAAGATAGCGAGCATACATCGCTGGAATGTAGCTGGCACATTGCATAACCAAAAAAGCATTCTTCGGTAAGCGAAGGTGCCGAAGGGAAAAGTAAACGTAGTTTTCTCCTAGTCCTTGGGAGAGATGGGGATTATAAAGTACCCCGAGAGACCATCGATAAAATAGTAAAAGCTATGGCACGTTAATCTCTCTAAGATTTGATCGATGAACGACAAGTGGAAGTGGTCCTTACGGGTTGCGTAATTTAACTTACGATAGTTAATACACATTCTCCACCCCATCACTGTCTGTGTCATGATTAAATCATTATTTTCATTACTAATTACAGATTTCCCTCCCTTTTGGGGTACTACCTAGACAGGGCTAACCCACTTACTATCAGATATAGGATAGAAAATTCCTGCGTCTAACAGTTTCATAACCTCGCCCTTTACGACTTCTTTCATATTTGGATTTATACGACAATGTGGTTGGATTGAATTAAGCGAATTATCTTCCATTAGAATATTTTGGGTGCATAAAGATGGGCTTATGCCCTTGATATCAGATATCTACCAGGCAATAGCTTGACGATCTTTACGTAATACAAGTAGGAGCTTAACATTTTGCACTTCAGTCATGTAGGCCGAAACTATTTCTGGTAGCTTGGAGTCCTTTTCTAATAAGGCATACCTAAGATTTTTGGGTAGTTCCTTTAATTTCAGGGTAGGGGGTTCTTTATACAACGTTTTGAAAATTCTTTCTTTTTCAAAAACAATATCTTCATAGATTTTTTTCTTTATACGAAAAATTGAAAGGGGTGGAGCTAGTGGCCATGGAGCCTTCTTGCAGAGCTTCAATTGGAATAGTAGAGGAATAACAAAAATAAAAAAATTTATTTTCACTTTTGAAAATTCAGTAGGAAGATTCTTCACCGAAGGCATCTATGAAAAAACAGGAGTCGTCATTCTCTAGGGTATTCATCATTGAGAGGGTTATGGAGAAGGTCACTTCATCTTAGCCTACTCGTATGAAGAGCTTAGCATGTCTTACGCCAATGATAGATTGGGAGGTGGCAAGGAAGAGTTATCAAAGGATCAAGGGAACCTCGACGTCTTCTTCAATGTCAATTATGAAAAAAATCCACCGGGAGGATGAATTTGTCGATTTTAACTAAGACATCCTCCACAATTCCTAACGGTTATTTAACTAAACTATCAACGAGCTGGATACTCATACTTGTGTGGTTGAGGCTACCAATCCCTAACTTCTTGAATAATGAAAGGGGATTAGGTTGATACTCGCACCTAAGTCAGCCAATGGGTGCTTGACAAAAAGATCACCAAAGACACACAGAATAAAAAAACTACCCGGATCACTGATATTCTTTGGCAAACCATTTGTCAAGACCGCAGAGAACTCAACAATTAGTGTGACATGTGATAAGTTTTCTAACTTCTTTTTATTAGTAAGGAGGTCCTTTATGCACTTAGCGTACTTCGGCAATTGGGAGATTGCTTCGTGGAAGGGTAAATTTACGTGGATTTGCTTAAATATTTCTAGGATGCGGGAGTATTTATAATCCTGACAATGCTTGTTAAGTTTGGAAGGGTATGGTGTAGTTAGATTATTTTTAAAGATGGGTGGTGGAATGAGATCTTTTCTACAACAGAGAGAGGGGTGATAACTTCTTCTTCAGTAGAGGGTGAAATGATAAAAAATTTCTCGGCGGAGGGTTGATTTTTTTAAATGGTGGCTGAGCTTGCCTCAGGCTCTTCGCTAAACATACCAGAAACTTGATTCCAACTTCAAAGAGTTATAACTTTCGCTTGCTCTCTTGTGTTAGGCTCGGTGTTGGCAGGAAGAGACCCGATGGGTCGCTCAGAAATAATTTTTGCGAGTTGTCCTACTTGATTCTCTAAACTATTAACGGTCCCGACAAGGGCTATTATAGTATAGTCATTAACATTCATATATTTTGAAAACATTTCCTCCAAACTTCGAGGTTTTGGAAAATTTTGAGGAGGTGGTGGTGGTGCAAAAAAATCATTTTGTGGTGGCAGGCGCATTGCATTCGAGAGATTACTCCACGAAAAGTTAGGGTGGTTCCATAAAGCGGGATTATAACTATTCGAAAAAGTGAAACCTGGAGCAGGAAAATAAGTAGTAAAAAAATATGAAAAGCATTTATAGCCATAGTATAAACATAATCCAATTATTCGGGAACAGGAGTGCAGATTCTCATACCTGAGGGGCGGAGGCAGCAGACATCTCTGTTATCTTTTTACGTAATACTTCCACTTGCAGAGCTAGCTGGGAGACGTTATCTACTTTAAAGATACCTCAAGGTTTGTTTGGGCGGGACCTATGCACATTCAACTGATATGTGTTCATGTCCATGTCCTCCAAAAGCTCAAGAGCTACTACCGGGGTTTTGTGGTTTAAGGTACCACCGGATGCTGTGTCTATCATTTGCTTTGTGTTTTGATTTATCCCGTTATAAAACGTCTGCACCTGCAACCATACAGGCAGCGCGTGATGTGGGCATCATCTTAAGAGTTCTTTAAATCTTTCCCAGGTTTCATACAAGGTTTCACAATCTATTTGTCCAAAGGCATAAATATTGTTCCTAAGTTTTGTGGTTTTAGCTGGCAGAAAATACTTCGCCAGAAATTTTTAGTTAGTTGATCGCAGGTGGTGATGCTTTTTTTTGTAAAGTGTTCAGCAATTGCTTATCCTTGGTTCTTAAGGAGAATGGAAAGAGTGTTTTCCTAATAGAATCATTTGTAAAACCATTGATTTTAAAGGTATCACAAATCTCATGAAAGCTACCTATATGCACGTTCGAAAATTCATCTTGAAGTCTGCCATATTGCACATACTGCTGCACCATTTGAATTATGCTAGGCTTAAGTTCAAAATTATTATTAGTTATAGCAGGGCGAACAATGTTATATGCCATACCCTCTAGATTGGGCCGTGCATAATAGTACGTAAGCCAATATAAGGCTTCCTCTACGGTGGGCTCTTCCATTATAGTAGTAGAAATAGACTCGGAATTCTTAATCGACAATTGGAGAGTAGGACCTTTAAATCGCGATCTTCTTTGAAGAGTACGCTCAATTTCGTGGTCCAAGTCCAAAATATCCGACGGATTTCCGCTAGTCATGCACTAGTAGAAAAGAAGATGAAAGAGAAAAATAAACAAGAAAAAGAGTTACTTTTTCTTGGAATAATTTTTTTTAATGTTTTAACTCCAAAACTTTCCAAGGGCTACCCGATAAAGGGTTCGCAAGGTACTAGACAAGATAGTGGTATCTATGCAACATTGCCCTTTTCGATAGAGTTAGGAGGTGTAGAAATACTGTGATATGGGTTCTATTAAGAGCGTTAATATTTTTTTTAACTTTTTTAATAAAAATTTTTTAGAAGGAGTGTGAGAATGAGAAGTGATAAGAGTAATAGGTTCGTGTTTTCGAATTATCAACAAAAGTTGATCCCCGACAACGGCACCAAAAACTTGGTGTCTACAAATAGTGAAGAGAATAAAACTGAACTAGCAATCTAGCTAGGCAAGAATACCTATTGAATTGTAGCAAGGGGACACAAGTGTCGTATTAAAATATGGGAACTGTTGAGTAATCATACTCACACGAAGACAATTATCTTCTCGAAGAAACTTTTAGGGTTGTTAACTAAATTAAAATAAGAGACTACTTACATAAAGAAAATCACTTGCACTTAATCAGAGAGGCTACAACTAGTGATAAAAACGAAGGGTTAAACAATGATAAAGAAAAGCACTTGATCGAGAATCACCTCAGCCTAAGTTAATCAGAAATGTGATAATAAACTCTATCTTTATTAGGCAAAGGACCTTGAAAGTGGAGGTTCCTAAAGCACGAACATGCTTCTCTCAAAGACGTGCCCACCTGAGTTTAGGATGGTCTGACCGAACTCTCGTCCAAATCAGAGGCCTAAAGCTCGCTTTACGCCGTGAACCCCGCTATTGGATTTCACTCCAATCCGAGAGATTTAACGTCTACCTCTCTCAAGGGGTGTGTGAAACTCTCTTTACTCTCGAGTGTTCAGTCTAAACTACGAGCCTCTCGGCTAGCTAAGAGTGGAAACAAAGATGGAAAATATATATTGATGATATATCTCCAATCAAAATTAATCAAGAGTAAATCAATGTCTAAACTTACAAAGAAAACTAAACTAGAGCATTATAACTTAATCAACTCGATCCTCAGATAAACAAGATCGAGCATACAGAGGATTAGTTTCTAATGGTGAAGTGGAGGAATAGGGATGAGTAGAAGTGCATGGAAACAAAATAGAGAAAAGTAAAAGTAAACAAACTTTATATTAATTCAACAGAGAGCTTACAACTTGGAATACAAAAACTATTACACTTATAGGAAAATGAGAAACTAAGCTAGTACAAAACATAAACTACTAAAAAATTTCAAGAACTATTACAGACGCAGTAATACTAAAACTAAACTAAGAAAAACTGAATATGAAAAAGGATAGAGGAAGAACAATAAGGAAGAACTGAAAATGGCAGCACTTCCCCTCTCCAAAAATTCTTTCTCAAACACAAGGGGTGGGGCACAATTTATAGAAGTTTCAAAGAGACATGCCCACGCCTGTTGTCATGCACGGGGTTGACCTTGGAACGAAATCTAGCATGAAATGATGATAGCGATGTGCATTAATAGCGGCAGTAGGCTTTTTGGAAGAGCAAGACTTGTTCTCTGGCAGCAGGCTTTTTGCAGGGAGGGCTCGACTAACGGCGAATAGAAGGAGCAGGAGGATGTTGACGAATGTAGAATGAAGGCAGAGCTCGATGAAATTGGAGTAGATCATCGAACGCAGAATGAATGCAGAGCTTGACGAAAATGGAGGAGTTCGTCGAATGCAGAATGAAGCCGGAGCTCAATGAAATTGGAGGAGTTCGTCGAACGTAGAATGAAGGCGGGGCTCAACGAAATTGGAGGAGTTTGTCAAAAAGGTGAGTTCGATGAAATTGGTTGAGCTCGACAAAAAGGTGAGTTCGGCAAAATTGGCTGAGCTCGATGAAATTAGCTGAGCTCGACGAAATTGGATGAGCTTAATGAAATTGGCTGAGTACGACAAAAAGTTGGCGGAAAACCTACAAACCCGTAAAGAAAAGAGAAAATATTAGTAGTATTAATATATATATATTAGGAGGTCAAAATAAAGCTTTAAAAACATGATTTACATAATAAAAACTTATATTTACCCTAGTAGTTTAAACTACAAAACGTATTATCAGTAGAATGACCCTTGGTCTGAGTATTTCCTTGATGGGCTTGAGTGAAAGCCACTTCCTTATCCTTGAGAAATGGGGCTGAGGCACTAAATAAAAATGGTCCAGAATAGGCCATTTGTACAACTTCATGGGGAGCCATAAAGGCACTCATTCCCCTACCAATTCTTCTCCTATTCGAAGCTACTCTTGTGATCTTACAAGAAGAATTCCCATTTCCCTAGTGACCATGCATGCAACCATGGTCGTACCTGTGAGAAGGGAGGATTACCTTGTGAAAGGCTGACTGTGAAACTACATTTGCTTAGCCTTTCCCTTTGGAAAGGTCAACTCTTATGCTTCCCTTGACTACCAACTCCTTCTTACCCTTTTGAGAGGAGAAGGAATCTATAAAGGGCAACACAACTTTAGGCTTGCAGAATTCAACCAAAGCCATTATCTCCTTTTGGAGTTTCTCTTCAAGATCAAAAATGATCTTCTCCTTCAGACTTATGATCTCAATTTGGATGATTAATATGGCCTTTAGTTGGCTGACTTCCCTAACTTTCTGATCCAGCAAGGATGATGTCTTAGACTGTTGGGCAGCAACTAGCTATGGAGAGATAATCTCCTCATCCTGGAACTTAGCCAACTTCTTGCTTCTTCTCAAAGCATCCAAGATTTTACCATCCTGCATCTTAGCCAACTTCTTGCTTCCAACTCAAAAAATTCTCCTTATTGCAGACTTGGAGCTCCATTGTGCTCCACTCTTATGGTTCTCTTTTGAACCAACAACCACAAATCTTGTAGCTTTCTTTTGAGGTCTACTCAGTCTGTTAAGTCCTTTTTGAGTAACCTCCCTCTAAGACCACTTGAAAGTCTTTATTTCAAGGATATTTAAAACACCTAGAGGGGCGGGGGGTGAATAGTTTTTTGGTCTCTTTTGAATTTCTTTTATATTTCTTCTTTAAGAGTTTTAGCTGTTAGTTATTTTATGCTTTCAAGATGTACACAACCTTCACAAAGAAATAATACAACAAGAACACACAAGATATATAGTGGTTCCTGAGATTATGGGTATGTCCACCTTCCTTCCCACCTATCCAACAATCTTGCTGGACCTAAAAATTCTCCAAATCTCTGCTCCAAGGAGCTTACACCTCAAATCCCTCAGGATCTCTCAGTCTCCTCCAAGACGGACAGCTTAGCCATTCGAGCCTACAACTCAGTGATCAGCTGATCACCTACCTCAGGCTGAAGGCCCTACACTAATACTGCGAGTATAGCGCTACCAAAAATCAACTAGGGATCCTACCTCAAAGAGAATGACCCTCCTACAATCTCAGGAACAAAGACCCTACCTCATATCTGCACCAAGATCCTACCTCAGGCACAAGTGCCCTATAGCTCAGTGAGATTGACTCACATACCTAAGACTTGAAACCAAGTCCTACAGCTTTGATTCTCAATATAATCCTACCTTAGAGAAAATTTGCTCCTACCAAACAGATCCCAGAGGATCCTATAACTCAGAAAGCTTTACTCTCCAATAACTCAGGAAATATTGCCCTATCTCAAACTAGTGGCCCTACAGCTCAATCCAGTTGGATACTACAAGATGGAGGTAGGTTAGTGAGTCTTGATTGGACATAAGAGAAATTTCTCTGTGCCAATCTACCTTGGCTGAGATCGACTCAGCGCAACTTTGACTCCAGGAATATATTTCCAAAGTCTACCTTACTTGAACTGAGGTACACTCAGTCCTAGCTTTTTCTTCTCGGCACCAGGGATATAGATCTTCAGGATGTCTTGGCTTATGCTGGAAGTAACTTGAAGAATAACTTTGCATCTTCTTTCTTTATGGGGTGAGGAGATTCAACCCTAACTTCTTCTTCACAGCCTCCAAAAAATGTTCTTTAGAATTGATTGGCTGGATTTGTGAAAAAAAAGAATTGGCTGCAATTAGGGTTATCCTTTGATTCACCTTCTCTCTCAGATATTCACTCTGAGCGACTATTGATGATGGAGATGACAACGTCAACTTGATTATATTCCTATTGCTACAGCTTGGGTAACAATAGCTGCTTCTTCTTCTTCTAGAGAAATAAAACTTTCTGAGATTGCTGGTATAAGTGAAAATAGCACCAGCTTGCTTGCTTTTGATCACAGCTCCTGCAGCTAGGGTTAGACCTTGGCTGCTTCCTTTTTCTTAGAGATTAAATCTAAACTTGCTGATGTCGGTTAAGAAGACAACAACTATCTTTTTGTGGAGCTTTAAGACCTACTCGTTTGAACTTCGTTCTTCAGCCTTTATAATAAAGGCGAGGAAGAAGATGAGGGCCAGCAGTCTTTTCCAAAATCTATTTTCTCTTCCTTGATCTCTGCCTTTTATTATTAGCCCATCAACGACTCTTTTGACCTTTAGGCCCCACTGAGATTGATAGTTGCAACTTTGATTTTTCATTAATTCTAGTACTGAAGGCACGTGGCTACATTTGTCGTGCACTGCAGTTTTCCTGCAACAAATTTGAATTTTGTTGACTTGTTGTCTTTGTTGACGTGACCATCTGTAGGCTTTGCCAAAATCAAACATCAACAGCATAAGCATTGAGTGAGTGTGCCTTACTCAGCACCAAAACACTTAGATAAAATTCTGCCTATCTAGGCGTTGAGTGAGTAAGCTATAGTCAATGCCAAAACACTTCGGTAACTTTTCTGCCTTTAGGCATTGACAGCGTTGAGTGAGTAAACCTCACTCAATGCCCAAACACTTGAGCAAACATTCTGCCATTAGGCATTGATAGCATTGAGTGAGCATGCCAAAAATCCTTTCGTTTGACGAACTCAGAACTCAGCTCGACAAACTCAGAGCTCAGCTCGATGAAAAGTGAAAGATCAGTTCGACAAACTAAGTTCTCAGTTCGACGAATTCAGAGCTTAGCTTGAAGAAAAGTGAAAGCTCAGTTCGACGAACTCAAAGCTCAGTTCGACGTACTCAGAGCTCAGCTCGATGAAAGTAAAATCAATCAATGGATTTGGACATAGCCAAATTTTTGTGACAAAAACTCAGACAATTACTTGATATGATACAGTCAACGCCTTCATCACATGGCATTGAGTGAGCTTGCCTCAAACAACGCTTGTGGACTTAGTAAAATATCAGCAATGATATTTTGTGGCTTTGACTTATAAGTTCATCCACAACGATTATGAAGCATTGGCATTGAGTGAAAGATGTTCACTACACGCCTGTGGACTTAGCCATATTTTCCCATGCTTCTTCTTAGGATTTTCCTATCTTATAGCCTTTAGTTGTATGACATTGAGTGAGTTGACTTCACTCAATGCCTGTGGACTTAGCCACTTTTTTTTTCTAGCCAATAGTTAAGCTTAGATTAACTAAGCTATATTCAATACTTCTACTTACCTGGCATTTAATGAATAGACTTCACTCAAAGCCTGTGGACATAGGCGATTTCCAGCCTATCCAACATCTTTTCTTACATTTGGAGCTGAGTGAGTAAGCTTCACTCAATGCCTGTGGACTTAACCGAATTCCTATAGCTGGTGTTGAGTGAGTAAGTTACACTCAATGCCTGTGGACTTTGACAAATTCCTTCCTATCCATCTTCTATCTTGGTGTCCACCTTTCTTACTTATGACCACCTGTCACAATTACTTAGACCACCTATCTAAACTTGTTCTAAGGATCATCCTGCACATGATGAGCTTAAAGAACATCAAATACAACTTTGCTTTTAGTGTTGATGGTGATGCTTCTTCAAATCCAATCTACAAAACATTGTGGGCAATGGAACCAATATTGGCGATTATATTTTTGTCATGTTTCCCTCTTGTGATTCGATGGTGTCGGATCTGGGTATCCTGGGTTATCTAATTCTTCTTAGCGATTTCCTAGCTATTGTTGATTTTAAGATGATAGACATGGAGGACTTTTATGTGATCTTTGGAATGGATTGGTTGTACAGATATGATGTGGTTATCTAATGCAAGGTCAAGAGTTTTGACTTTAAGAAGGACAACGGTCAACCCAAGAGTGTTTATGGTTATTCGTGTCAAAATACCCCGATTATTTCTGTGGTATGTGCTGGGAAGCTTTGTAGATTGCGGCTGTTTTGCTTACTTGGTTTCCATTTTGGGAACTGTTAGTGGTTTGTCACGTGTCGAGTAGGTTTCGGCTGTGCTTTAGTTTCCGGATGTTTTCCCTGATAGTCTTCTACCTGAGAGGCTTGTAGATTTTATTATAAATCTTGAGCCGGGTACTCATCCTATTGCTAAGGCCCCGTAACATATGGCCCCTCATGAGCTAAATGAGTTGCGTACCCATTTGGATGAGTTATTGCGTAATGGAATTATTAGACCAAGTTCTTCACTGTGAGTGCTCCTGTGTTATTTGTGAAGAAGATAGATGGGTCTATGAGGCTGTGCATAGATTATCAGGAATTGAACATAATAACTATCAAGAATAGGTATCCTTTGATGTGAATTGATGACGTATTTGACTAGTTGCATGGTAGTATGGTGTTTTCGAAGATTGACCTTCGTTCAGGCTACCATTAGTTGAGGATTCGTGAGATGGATATTCCACAGACCTCTTTTCATTCTTAGTATGAACATTTTGAGTTTTTGGTGATGTCCTTTGGTTTGACATATGAACCTTCCGCCTTCATGGACATGATGAATAGAGTGTTCAAGTATTTTCTGGACCGTTTTGTGGTCAAATTTATAGAAGATGTTCTGGTGTATTCTCGGAGTGCTAAAGAGCATTCCCAGCACTTGTGTTTAGTTCTCTCTGCTTTGAGGGAGCTTAAGTTATTTGTAAGTTGAACAAGTATGAGTTTTGGCTTCCTTAGCTTTCCTTCTCGGGTCATTTTGTTAATAAGGACGGAATTTCTGTAGACCCCGAGAAGATTTCTGTCGTAATGGGTTAGAACCGACCTACCATACCTAAATAGATAAGGAGTTTCCCAGGGTTGGCAGGGTATTATAGAAGGTTAGTGCAAGGTTTCTCCACGTTGTCTACACCACTGACTAAGCTTAAGTAGAAGAACGCAGAATTCATTTGGAGCGATAAGTGCGAAGAAGCTTTTTAGGTGTTGAAAAAGAGATTATGTACTGCTCCAGTTTTGACCTTACCTACTAAGGGGGTTGAATATGCTGTTTATGTAGATGCATCGCATGTTGGACTTTGTTGTGAATTTATGTAAGAAGGAAAAGTGATTACGTATAGGTCGAGGCAGCTAAAGATTCATGAAAGGAACTACCATACGCATGATATAGAGTTTGTTGTAGTAATTTATGCCTTGATGTTATGGAGACATCTATTGTATGGCGCATTGTGCAAAATTTACACGGATCATAAGAGTTTGAAGTACGTCTTCACTCCAAAGGAGTTAAATTTGCTCCAACAGAGGTTGTAATAATAAGTCATGGATTATGATGTTGGGATCGAATACCATCCGGGTAAAGCTAATGTGGTAGACTATGCTCTGAGTAGAAAGACCGCACAAATCTTTGGACTTTCAGTGGAATCCTTGGTACAAGAGTTTCTATTAATGGGTATTTCAGTCAGAGGTAGCGACTTATCGAGTAGTTTGGATGTAGCAGAGCCTTTTTTGGATAACACTCACAAGGCTGCATCAAAAGGATGATCCTGATTTGTAGCACCTCTATAATAGAATTGAGAAAAGGGAGTTACCAGACTTTTCAATCGACGATGCGGGTACCATGAAGTACCGTGGTAGATACTACATCCCCATTTTTGAGGATATTCGAGTTAAGTTGTGCAAAGAGGCACATAGTTCTAGTGTTGCTTACCACCCTGGTTCTACGAAGATGTATAGAGATCTGAAGTAGATTGTTTGGTGTTATGGTATGAAGAAGGTGATATAGCCAAGTTTTCGTTAGAATGCTTCACCTGCAAGCGTATTAAGGCTTATCATAGGAGGCCTTGTGGCAATTTGACTCCTTTATAAATTCTAAGTTGGAAGTGGGAGAGTAATTCTATGGAATTCATTACTGGTTTGCTGAGATCTCCCAAAGGACATGACTCGGTATGGGTTATAGTATATAGGCTGACAAAGTGTGCTCACTTTGTGACTTTCAGGATTGATTACTCTGTGAAGAAAATAGTAGAGATATATTTGGATGAGGTCATCATACTACATGGAGCACCTATTAGTATTGTGTCAGATCGAGACTCCAAGTGTACGTATCATTTTTGCAAAAGCTTACAGGAAAGATTGGGTACAGATCTGAGGTATTCCACCGCTTATCATCAGCAGAAAAATGGTCAAACAGAAATGGTTAATCAGATTTTGGAAGATATGATTAGATGTTACATTGTAGACCACATGGGAGAGTTTTACGAGCATTTGAGGCTGATAGAATTTGCATATAATAACAGTTATCAAGAGAGCTTGTAAATGGCCCCATTTGAGGCATTATATGGGAGATGTTCTAGAACTCCCTTATTTTGGGCTGAGGTTGGCGAGAGAGCGTTGTTGGGTAAAGAATACTTAGAATAAATGGATATTTTTGTGAAGTATATTCGAGAGAAGCCTCGTCTAGCTTAGGAGCATTATGAGAAGAATATTAATCGACGATGAAATTATTTGGAATTTGTCGTTGGGTACATGATGTTTCTTAAAGTTTCCCCGATGACTGGTGTCAAGAGGTTTGGTAAGAACCATAAGTTGGATCCTAGGTATGTGGGACCCTTCAAGATTATTGAACGTATTAGAATGTTAGCATATAGGCTTGATTTGCTTGTAAGTTTTCAAGGTGTGCACGATGTGTTTCACGTAAGCCATTTTCAGAAGTGTGTGCTTAGCGACCGGCAGGTTCTTGAATCTATTCCGTAGTTGGAGACCAACATTTCTTATATTGAGATGCTTGTTCGCATTATGGTAACTCAAGATCGAGTGTTGCGAAGGAAGACCATACCAATGGTTAAATTTTTGTGGCGGAACCAAGATGTGGAAAGCGCGACTTTGGAGTTGGAGTCAACTATGAGGGAGGCTCATCCTCACCTATTCTCGTACTTTGTTTTGGTATGTATTTCCATTAAATAATATTTGATTATTTTCCTTCCATAGTGGATTCTTTTGTGCGTAAAGTTTTGGGACAAAATTTTCTTTTAAGAGGGGTGGCTATAACATCCCTGATTTCTCAAGGTTTATTTAAAATACTTTAAGTGAAGTATCTTGATGCCAGGGAGATACGTTGAAGCATAGTTTGTGGGTACTACTGTCAGAGCATGACTTTTGCTCGTTGGTAAATGGCTTCCTGAAGCTCTGCACGCCTCCAGCCCGCGAACAAGGTCCTTCCCTCCCTCTTCTTCTGCGGATAGATCTTAGAAATTGTTAGGAGAGATATCGGGCTCAAAAGAGCCAGATCGGGTGAGCGTTTTCATGGTTTTCCAAAATTTTCATGGTGGCGGGTTCGCCGGAAACCGCCTCTCCGGCGGCCGTGCCGCCGCCCGACGATAGCCCTCACCTCAACAGAGGTGGTGGTGGTGGTGGCCGGCCAGGGAGATGGCTGGATGGCCGGGAAAAAGCTTGGAAAAGCTACTGGAAATTAAGTTTCAGGGCTCTGTTTTCGGGCTGTAGAAGAAGATGAACAGTGCCGTTAAATTAGATTTTATTTTTAAAACAATTTCTGAATGAAATATCTATCATTTTAGATAATTTAAGAAAAATACCTAGAGGCTCCTACAGGAAAAGTGGTCAACATAGAAAATGTAGCCCGTGAAGTCTAGTTTAATTTAAAATTAATTTCACTCAATGTGGAGTCCTGGTTAGACCACAGCACCCTTTTTGGTGAGGTCTATCCACAGGGCTGTCCTGACCTTAGAAAAATTCCCCACTCCAAACCAGTCATCAAAATGACTTGAAATTTGGGGTGTGGCTTAATCTTATTTATATATAGATGCTGCCCAAAAATTAGGATTTTTGGGAAATATTTTTCTATAGTTTTTAGAAAAATTCAATAATCCTAGTTTAATTTAATTAGATGGTTAAATAATTTCCAAACCCTCCCAAATTGTGGTGAGTGGTCCCTGGGTTCACCATAAGGTTCTGCATAACTTTTCATCTCATTTGGAGATGGTTTGAATTAGAAATGAACAAACCTAACTTTTGCCCTAATACGGGGTCTTAGGTTAAAGGTGCACTTTTGAGATTTGAGCGGTCAGATCACCTCAACAGAGGCTGAGATTTTTACCACTGGCTAGTAATATTCTCTAGCACCCTCTCATAGAGTTTGAGGTGGATCGGGGTAAGTTTGCCCTAAGAACCAAGGACAAACCCTAAGGATGGATCTTGGTGGTTTGTGAAGGTCATGGGGTCAAATGACCTTGGATTGACCCAAAATTTGGTGAAGAGGACCATAGGGACCATATAGTTCTCTGAATGAAATCTTAGTAGATTTGGAGGCAGTTAGGATACCTAATAATCTAACCCTAGTTTACGGTGCAAAACTTGTAGATATAGAAATTGACACTAAATCATATTGAAAAGTGATGAGAATTAGGTAGAGTGAATTATAGGGGTGGTACAAGCTCTGGATATTTTTCTATGAATTTTAAGATCATTATTTTGGATACTTCATTAACGATTTAGAAGCTTGAATGATTTGCTTAGAAAATTTATTATGGAATACACACTTCCTGGAAATTGATGAAATTTAAGCAGAGAAAGTTTATTACGATTTTAAATCTCTGTGAATTTTTATGGAATTTTTGGAAGTTTAATTCTAAGGCCTGCTTCATTAAGTATGTTTTACCTTGAATATTTGATTAAATCTTTAGTGATGTTTATCAAGCTGGTAAAATTGTGATTCTTTGCACAAAGAACTTTTCTATATCATACTACTGACTAGTAATTTTTCTATAATTTTCCGATGAATAATTTCAGTACTTCCTTCTTTACGTAGGATTAACGTGTTTATGCTGGATAAATTATTTAGAGGCTAAATACTTTCTGTAAAATTCTGAAAACTTGTATTTGAGGTTATCTTGCAGTTATTTAATGATCATGATTTTTGGGTAGCCATTACTTAGGAGGATCATGTAGTTCATGTTTAAAATAACCCATGGCCCATCGTTTGAGAAAATTTAAATAAATATCAGATTAATTAGGAAAAGTATAAGTTTCTGGATTTAGACAAATTATGTTATGGTAGACCTCCAGTAAATATTATAGGAGATTTGGAAGTCAATTTGGAGTACCTCCCCTTGTGTACCTCATATAGCTTAGGATGGTCTGCATATAGTAAAGCCACGGAATTCTGGTAGTTGATGGTTGTTAGGGCAAGCTAAGATTGAGTTCATCATTGGAAGTTAGGATAAGTAGAGTGTGAGACTGGTTAAGGATAAGAGAGTACGGGAACGACGAAAGATCGTCCATCCCGGGAAGAAGAGGAAGAGTCTTAATACTCTAGGGTTAGAACTAAAGTAACTAAAAGAGGATCGGGTTAAGGGAGATCAACCAATAATAATAAGTGCCTTGCGAAAGGGAACTTCGGGCCGTAATGCCACCGTCTTGGTTCCTAGTGCCCCTTGAGAGCCCTTCACGTGGTATGTCGGGGGCAGTCCTAGGCTAACGTAAACCATTGGAATAATAAATTAAAAAAGCAACTAGTATAATAGGGTTGCACATACACAATTCTCGATAGCTAGGAAAGTAGAATAATAGGATTGGTTGCCATTCAGACAGTAGCTCTGAAGGTAGATGCACGGACGGGACTGTTCGGGGGGCCGAGGGCTCGAGGGTTGGAGTACAAAATAAAGGTGGTGGGTCTTCGGTATCTGATTGTCGTTCACACCGACATCGGTACGCTGACTCGGCGGTGGGGGACACTTAGCCAAAGAAAGTCTGGTGGGTACAGCCAGCAGTAGTACGCGGATACTCTAGGTTGTGTTCTTCTAGGGGCGTACGGAAGGGCTAGGCCTGGTAGTATGGATGCCCGCCTAGGAGTGGGGGGCCCGACCCACTGTCTCCGTTTGCCACTACGGAGGTTCCTGGGAGTGAAGCTAGCTGCCCGAACAGGGGGAACTAAAGGTCTGTGCGCATAGAGTCGTGTGCGTGAGTTGCACGTGCATGAATCATGGCATAGCATATCACTACACTCATAATTGCATACAACCGACACCCCAACGTATAAATCGGTATGGGACTTTTTATACGATGGGAGCCTTGCAGAAGACCCCTTAACTTATAAGTTTGTATGGGCATTCATATAAGTTAAGGTTACATACTTATTTACTTGCTTGTTTACCTACTATTCTCTAGCTGTATTTTTATACAAATTGCCACTTACTGATTGCACTCCTTGTTACTTACTGCCGTAGGATTGTTAGACCTACTTCATTCTAAATAACTACTAGATTAGCTTCCCTATCACCTGCTTGGTTATTCTCCACTTTTGTAGCTTCCCTTTCCTCCTCTCCGCCCGGTGCTTAGGAGCCGTGGTGGGAGGGGTAGGGGATGATAGGGCTTAGTCTTTATGACTAATGGTTTTTGAACCACAACATTACAGGAGCTCCGGATGGGAGACAGGGACCAGCAGTCCATGGACCAGCACCAGCGGAGTACGGTGCGCATGGAGGTGGGACAGTCTAGCACCGGTGCACCTGCGACCAGCTCCGTGAGTGATTAGTATTTTCTTAGCTTCCGCGATGAGCGACTTGTAGTGAGGATTCTGATGTACTGGGCTCGAGCCTATTTATCTATTTTCCTGTTATTATCTATTGATGGACTGGATATGATTTCACTTTTTATTTACATGTTTATGTGGACTTGTTTACATTTTTGTATAAATACTTCTCTCTCTTGTGATCGAAAAGGGCCGGCAGAATTGGCATTTTGTAGTGGTTACATTCCCGTGAGTCGGTGCCACCGCAAAGCGGCAATTCTGGGCTAAGACCACGGTGTTTGAAAAAGAAAAAAAAAGGGGGTCTTACAAGTGGTATCAGAGGCAGACCTCGATCGAAAGAGAAGTAGTCCACAAAAACCTTGGGCCACCCCCGTGCGAGCTTAGTTTGCGGACAAACTAGCAGCGGAAGCAGTGGTGTGCCCATAAGGGAAATCACATATGAAAATCCATCCTAACTCTTCTTAAATTCCATTCATTCGCTCTCTAACAAATGGAATTTTTACTTGTAGCCTGCGACGAACCCTACATCGCAGCAGGGGAAACCTCAGGCTCCGAATGTGGTCCCGACTCCGCCAGCACTAATTCCGTTCCAGCAGATGGAGATGGGGCAAACACTGACGGCCATCCTGGAGGCATTCAGAGCTCAGCAAGCCCCGGCCCCACAGCCAAACCCCGGGGCCAATTGGATGACGGTCTTCCGGGGACTTTCCCCTCCATCCTACCAGGGGACGGAGTCTGCAGTACGTACGGAGGAGTGGTTGGACACCATTTACGAGATGCTGGCAGGGATTCGATGCACCACAGAGGAGGCAGTCGCTTTGGCAGTCTCCTGCTTAGAGTCACACGGAAAGAGATGGTGGAAATCTCAGCTAGACACTACCTTTGCAGGGATGGACTGTGCTGATATTACTTGGGAGGAGTTCAGAGCAGCGCTCTTGGGATATTTTGTACCTCAGTCGGCGAGAGATGACCTGGAGGATAGGTTCCTGCGGTTGAGGCAGGGGAACAGGACTGTGGTGGAGTACTATCAGGAGTTCACTCACCTGGCCCGTTATGCGGACGCTGACCAGTTAGACGATGCTGGCTATGCCCGGAGGTTTTATAAGGGGCTGCAAGATAACATGAGACAGGCCCTCCTTTTCGTCTCAGAGGGGAGTCTGGCCAGGATTCTGGAGATGGCTAAGAAGAGAGAGGCGGATCAGCTTACAGTGAGGAGCCGGAAGAGACCGGCTGATGATACAGTCATTAGAGGACGTAGAGACCGTCCTCGAGGCCAGGTTATTGGAGAGAGAAGGAACAGGGATTAGCCACGTCAAGAGTTTGGGCAGGAGCAGAGGAGTCAGGGGGTATTGGCTCCCTAGCCTATACAGATGCTGGAAATGCCAAGGACGGTAGAGCAGCCACCGGTATGCTTTCAGTGCAACCAGCCGGGGCATATCAAGAGGAACTGCCCTGTGAGGCGAGCACCCCCACCAGCACATCAGGGCGCTCCACCTCCCCGACAGTTTGGTGGATGAGGACAGGACTGAGGATGAGGATTTCAGGATCGTGGCCGCAGGCCAGAGAGGGAGCAGGTGTATGCTCTAGACCTGACACAGCCCCGGAACCCGGAGCAGGTTATCACAGGTATGGCAGTACTTTTCAAATTTTCTTCATATAAACTACTATTTTAAACATAACCTGGTTAGAAATTAAGAGAAGATAAACTACAATAAGAATACTAAGACATTTAATTACCCCAGGCATAGTCTTCGTGAGCGGCAAGCCCGCTCACACCCTCTTCGACATTAGTGAGTCGCAATCATTTGTGTCGGAGGATTTCGTGAAAGAACTGGAAGGAGTGGAGCCATTCACCGGGAAGATGATGAGGGTGCGCCTACCCGATGGATCAGAGATATTGACCTCTGCTCATTGCAATATGGAAGCGAGGATCGGCGGGAAGGCGTTTGAGGCACCAGCGACGGTTCTGAAGATGCCAGACTACGACCTGATCCTGGGCATGACTTGGCTGTATTGGAACCATGCCCAGATCGATTATGTGGCGAAGAGGATCACCGTGAGGCACGACGACTCCTTCATTGTTATCGAAGGTATTATACCAGCACCCCGTACCTTACTATCGTCTGTGCAGGCCGTTAAGGCCCACCTGCAGGGGGAAGAAGTTTATCAGGTCCTCTTTGAGGTGGTCGTAGCCAAGGACTCCATTGCAGATATTCTAGTAGTGCGAGACTTCGCCGACGTGTTTCCAGAGAAGCTACCAGGGTTACCCCCGCACCGAGAGAAGGACTTTCAGATTCAGCTCGTACCGGGGGCTAAGCCGGTATCCAGAGCTCCATATCGAATGGCCCCAAAGGAGTTGGTGGAATTCCGATGCCAGCTTCAGGATTTAGTGGAGGCCGGGTTCGTTCGTCCTAGCTCTTCACCATGGGGAGCTCCAGTGCTGTTCGTTAAGAAGAAGGACGGGACCCTTCGACTGTGCATCGATTACCGGGCTCTGAACAGGTTCACAGTCCGGAATACTTATCCCTTACCACGGATAGACGAGCTATTTGACCAGCTGGAGGGAGCCCATTGGTTCTCAAAGCTAGATCTGAGGTCAGGGTACTACCAGCTTCGCATTCGGGAGGAGGACATCCCGAAGACGGCCTTCAGCAGCAGATACGGCTTGTACGAGTTTACAGTGATGCCGTTCGGGCTCACGAATGCACCCTCCGCATTCATGACCCTGATGAATTGGGTGTTCGAGGAGTATCTAGACGTCTTCGTCATCGTATTCATCGACGACATCCTCATCTATTCGAGGACGGAGGAGGAGCATGCGAGACATCTGGCCTTGACCTTGGAGAAGCTGCGTGAGCATGAGATGTATGCCAAGTACAGCAAGTGCCAGTTCTGGCTAAAGGAGGTGGCCTTTCTGGGCCATGTCATCAGTGGAGCAGGTCTGGCAGTGGATCCGGCAAAGATCAAGGCAGTACGGGATTGGCCATCACTAAAGTCGGCAACGGATGTTCGAAGTTTCTTGGGACTTGCCGGTTACTACCGGAAGTTCGTCGAGGGGTTCTCTCAGATTGCCCTCCCTCTTACATCTCTGACGAAGAAGGAGTCCCCTTTTATCTGGACGCCTCGATGCGAATCTGCCTTCCAGGAGCTGAAGGATCGTCTCACCTCGGCCCCCATCCTTGCTCTTCCATTAGGGAAGGAGGGATTCCAGGTATATACAGATGCTTCCTATCAGGGGATGGGTGCCGTTCTGATGCAGAATGGGCACGTAATAGCCTACGCCTCCCGTCAGTTGAAGCAGCACGAGCAGAACTACCCCGTGCACGATTTGGAGATGGGGGGCAGTCATCTTTGCTCTTAAGATCTGGCGACACTATCTCTACGGAGTACATTGTGATATCTTCTCCGACCATAAGAATCTGAAGTACGTCAACACCCAGAAGGAGTTAAACATCAGACAGAGACGCTGGGTGGAGTTTCTGTCGCACTACCAGTATACCATGCACTACCATTCGGGGAAGGCGAACGTGGTCCCGGATGCTCTGAGCCGGAGAGCAAGTACGACAGGAGTAGGCCCGCAGCTGATGGCCTTGGAGTTGATTAGATCATTTGAGGAGATGCAGATTTCTCTAGTGTCTGAGGATGACCCGGAGCTGTACATGGAGTACCTGGGGTCGATGGCTACTACTGATGACATTCGAGACCGCATCAGAGATGGGAAGATGCTGGATGAGAGAGCTGAGCCGATATTCCGAGCCTTGGAGGAAGGCACGATAGGAGATTACTCTTTGAGGGATGGGCTCCTGTGTTTCCAAGGCAGAGTCTACATACCAGCAGGAGGACGAATCCGGGAGGACATTTTTACGGAAGCTCACTGCAGCCGGTATTCGGTACACCCGGGGATCACCAAGATGGTAAAGGATTTAAAGAGGACGATGTACTGGCCGGGTAAGAAGAAAGATATTACGTATTTTGTGACGCATTGTGAGGCCTGCCAGCTCGTGAAGGCGGAGTGTAGGAACCCGGCAGGCTTGCTGCAGCCGCTTCCGGTGCCGGAGTGGAAGTTTGAGGATATAGCCATGGACTTCATACATGGGCTACCTCGATCCCGTGCCGGGAATGCCTCGATCTGGGTGAAAGTGGACAGGCTGACAAAGGTGGCTAGATTCATCCCAGTGGCAAAGGGCGCACCAGTCAGTGTATTAGTACGGATGTTCATTGAGCAGTTTGTGCATTATCATGGGGGTGCCCAAGACTATCGTTTTGGATTGGGATGGGCGGTTTACATCCAGGGAATGGAGGTCAGTCCAGGCCTATCTGGGTTCTCGGTTGACATTCAGCACAGCTTTTCACCCTCTGACCGACGGACAGACAGAGCGCACCAACCGAACACTGGAGGATCTGTTGCGACTATGTATTTTGGACCGTGGAGAGCCTTGGGAGAGATTGCTGCCACTGGTCGAGTTTTTGTACAACAACGCTCATCAATCCAGCATAGGCATGGCTCCATATGATGCATTGTACGGAAGGAGGTGCAGGACCCCACTATCATGGGTTCAAGATGAGGATCCGCAGGCACTGGGCTCGGAGTTTGTGGGAGATACAGATGCTCAGATTAGATTGATCCGGGACAGGATATTGGAAGCACAGAGCAGACAGGCCAAATACTACGATGCGAGGCACCGTCAAGTAGAGTTCCGGGTAGGAGACCTGGTTTTCTTGAAGATACGGCCGATGCACGGAGTCTCGCGGGTTCGCGGGCGGAAGAAGCTCAGTCCGAGATATATGGGGCCCTATAGGATCCTGGAGCGGATCGGCCCCTTAGCCTATAGACTGGAGCTACCGCCGGAGTTAGCGGGATTGCATGACGTCTTCCACGTCTCCTCACTTCGGAGGGCTCTGCTACGCCCTGAACAGCTGATTTCCTCGGCAGATGGCCCGGTGGCCTCGGATCGGTCAGTCAACTTGGAGCCTATCAGGATTGACGATACAGCAGTGCGGGTCTTGCGACGAAAGAAGGTCCCGTTAGTCAAGGTTCTGTGGAACAATCATGGGCATGAGGAGCATACATGGGAGCCACAGGACTTGATGCGGCAAAAATACCCGGGACTTTTTCGTCAGGTATACCTCACAACCCCTCTGGACAATCAATTTGCCTTCCTGTTTTAAACCAATGGGACTGAAATTTCAAGAATAGGGGCTAATCTTTTGTTTATTGGGGTGTATATACCTAGTTAAGTGGGCGAATTAATCTTCGATTTGAAACCGCATAAAGCAAACATAACGTAGAGATGTAATTTCTTTAATTCTCATGGGATGTTACAAGCTTCATTTCCCCATTAGAGTCCCGTAGGCTTAACCTTGATTTCGGGGACGAAATCTTTGTTTTGTTTATTGGGATTTGTAACATCCCATTTCCGGCTAGACCCCTAGGAGTCGGTTGGTTGTGGTAGAACCCTAGGGAGCCCAAAAATTGAAATAAATCGACCAAGAATTCGGGTCACGGTTTGGTCACTCCCGTGACCGACCCGTCACGCCAGTGACCTAGGGCGTGACTCATTCGACGATTGTCGATCTCAGGGAGATGATCGTCGGGCGCAGAATTTTCAACCCGGCCCTGTCACGCCCGTGCCCCAGTTGTCACGCCCGTGACCTGGGGCGTGACTCCTTCGACAATCGTCGATCTCAGGTAGACGATCGTCGGGCGCAGAATTTGCCTCATGGCCTGTCACGCCCGTGACCCACAATGTCACACCCATGACGTAGGGTGTGACCACGTTCGACGATCGTTGATTTCAGTTCGACGGTCGTCGGCCCAGAATTAGTCACCAGGCATGTCACGCCCGTGACCCGCAATGTCACGCCCGTGACATAGGGCGTGACCACGCTCGACGATCGTCGATTTCAGTTCGACGGTCGCCGACCCAGAATTGGCCACACGGGCCAGTCACGCCCGTGACCCGGGTATCACGCCCGTGACCACCTTTCGACGATCGTCGATCTCAGTTCGACAATCGTCGAACCCAGGATTGGCTAACCGGGCCTGTCAGGCCCGTGACCTATGTGTCACGCCCGTGACCAAGGTCGAAACGTCAGTGTTGGAACACCCTATTACTAATTTGGGTAAGGATCACTATGCTTGTCTTAGGAATCCCAGTTGACCTAGTTGTATAGTTGAAAAGGTCAACATTAGAATGAGTCTAGGTCTTAGAACTTAGGTTTGAAGCTGCCCCAAGGATCATTCCAAGATCAAGGTTTAAGAGCTTAGTCTAAGGCAATTTTCGTCGAGCTCAGGTCGACGAATCGTCGAACTCCGTTCAACGCTCTCTGAGCTCATCTTCAATAAATCGTCGTACTCCGGTCGACGATCGTAGAGCTCAGATTGACGTTTTCTGTCTGCTTGTCCAATTGATCTCTGAGCTCAGTTCGACGATCGTAGAGCTCAGATCGACGTTTTCTTTGGAGAGATCGACGCTTTCAGGAATTCAAATGCTGTTGTTCTTTGGAATGTTTTTGAATATTATCAGCATTTATGTCAGAAGATCTCCCAGCCGTTTGTCTTTAATTCTGGAGCAAGTTTCAAAGAATTATTCAGAGAATGTTTGCTGGACTTTCCTCTAGAAGACAAGACTATTTTTGGAAGACATTTATGACTCCCAACGGCTAATTTTGGACAAGGAATCGTCAGAAAGTTTATTATTCCTTTCTTCTGAGTTATTAAGTTTTTAGGGAATACACACAGAAGTGAACACACAGAATAGAATATACTGATAGCAGAAGAACAACAGAAGAACTGGGACTGAAAAATCTTCTTGCTGACTGAAAAGTGTTCACAATCTCATTACTCCAGACACCTCACCTTCAGCCTTCTTGCTGAAACCATCTTGTGCTGGAGATCAAAGTTTTGAAGACCTATCACCCTAGAGCAAAGCTTCTTTTCCTGAACCTTTCTACATCTCAGGGGGAGCTTTGACTTCATCAATCCACTTGTGCTTCTCTCATTTGATTGAGAACAGAGAAGACATCCTTCATTCTTATTTTTCTTTTCTTGCTGTAAAAGGGTTCTTGAACTCCCTTCAAAAGTTCTGTCTGGTTCTGAGAGCCTTGTCAAAACTCAGTGGTGGCAAGACACCTTATCAAAAAATCTAGTTTTGGTTTTTGGGCACCTTATCAAAAACTCATTGGTGTTAGGACACCTGATCAACTCATCCTGAGTGGATTCCTACCAAGGGTGGTAGAAGAGTGGATGTACCCAGGTTTTTTGGGAACCACTATAATTCCTTGTGTCTTCTGGTTTGTTTGTGTGATTTGTTTGCTGTGTGCTGTGCTTTTTACTTCTTAGCTTTTAACATTTTTACTAGCACTCTACACTATATCATAAAGTAAATTTATATGTGCTGTTCTATTCAACTGTGAAAAATTATTTTAAAATACTCTATTCACCCCCCCTCTAGAGTTGAGATAGATCTTAGCATCACTTTCAATTGGTATCAGAGGCAGGTTGGTTGCTCATACAGGCTAACACCTGAACCAAAAGATCCTTGATAAGATCAATCTCTTAAGGGGATTATTTTCTCTACATCTTCTTTTTATTTAAAGACATGGCACATAACAAAGATTATGCAAGCACCAGACCACCAGTGTGTAACCTTTCTAAGTTTGCACTCTGGAAGGCAAGGATTAGATTATACATGAATTCTATTGATGAAGACATTTTCAATTCTGTCTTGACAGTTTGTCCAACTCCACCAGCAAGCTCAAGTTCAAATGCTGTCCCACCTCCTTCTGGAACAGATGCAGACATAAAGAAGTGGAAGACTGCAGATGCTAAGGCTATGAACATCTTAGCCCAAACAATGTCTGATGAAATCTTTCAGAAGGTAGCTGAATGCCACTCAGCCAAAGAAATCTGGGACAAACTCTCTGAAATTGTCTCAGGATCTGCTGATGAAAGGAAAGATAGAAGATCTCATCTGATAAGCCAATATGAGAACTTCAAAAAGGGAGAAGCTGAATCAGTGGCTGACATGTACAATAGACTAAGTCTAATTGTCAATGAGCTAAAAACCCTAGACAAAGAAATCTCACTGACTGAGCTAAATGACAAAATCCTGATGTGCTTCCCCAGCACTTGGGATTCAAGAATCTGGCCAATTAAGGATGCCAGAAGTTTGAATGAGATTACTACTGAAGCTCTCCTGGGCAAGCTCAAATCCTATGAGCTGCTCATTAAAAATAGAGAAGAAGAACAAAAGGCTATCTCTCCAGCTACAAGGAAAGAAAAGACCATAGCTTTCAAAGCTGTAGAAGAGGAGCCTGAAGATAAAGCTACAGGAAATGATTAGCTCATAAGTCTTCTGGCCAAAAGATTCTACAAGATGGCCAGAAAAGACTTCAGAAAGAAACCATACAAGGGTCATGATAAACCAAGGTATGATAAATCAAATAACACTAAAGAAATCATATGCTTTGGTTGCAGGAAACCAGGCCATATTGTGCCTGACTGTCCAGAAAACAAGAATAAGGACAAAAGGGAAAGAAGAGAAAGAAGAAAAGAAAAGGATTACAAGAAGAATAGCTCAGACAAAGCCTCCTCCAGCAAGAACAAACATACAAGGAAGGGCTTTGTTGCTGAAACATGGAGTGAGACTGAAGAGGAATCTGAAGCCTCATCCAGCTCCAGTGATGATGAGGATGATGTAGATGAAAAAGAATTTTGCATGATGGCTGTCAATGCATCACAGCAAAACTCTGATGAAGAATCAGATTCAGATTCAGAAAGTCAACCAGATGAGGATCAGGTAATCAACTCTTTTGATTTTGATTCTGAAGACTTCAAAGATGAATTTAAGACACTGTGTCTAGATCTATTAAAATCTGAGAAGGAGATAATCTCTCTCAGGAATCAATTATCTGAGCATAGTGTCCTAAACTCAAAGAACCTCAAACTCTCTGAGGAGTTAGAATGCTGTAGGGAGGAGATAGCTTCATTGAAGAATGAACTATCAAAGGCCAAAAAGTTTGAAGAATCCCTAAATGGGAGAAGTATCAGACTGATGGACATCACAAGCACAGTGAACTCTAGATTTAATAGCACACTGGGCTTGGGTGCTTCATCCAGCCAACCTATAATTCTGACAACTCCAATCAAGTTTGTCTCTGACAAAGGAAAGGGAGTAATGGAGGTACCTAGGAAGAATGCAGATCTGTCAGAGAAGAACTCAGTTCAACAGATGGCGTCGAGCAGAGCTCGACGATCGTCGAACAGAGCTCGACGATCTAACTACAGATCGTCAACCTCAGCTCGACGATATCCAAACTCTGAATTTCAGCATAATCGATCTTCGAACGGCGATCGACGATCTGACCCAAGATCGTTGACCTCAGTACGACGATCGTCGAACAGAGTTCAGGCTTGTGAACACACCTTCAATGGCACATTCAGATTCAATCTTAGAAGCTCCACATCCCAAGGCTTTAATCCCTATACTGAATGGATAGTACCTCCTAGGAGATACCATCCTGAAGGCTATAAGGATCAACCAGGGATGTCCTTTATTTCAGAATTCAAGGGATATCAACCTAGGCCCAAGGTCAACTGGGTCAAAAACAAATAAGTTGTTTTGTGTAGGTGAAGACCTATCCAGCATCAAACCATCAATGGTATCTGGATAGTGGTTGCTCAAAGCACATGACAGGGGACAAGGACAACTTCACTTCCTTCAAAGCCAAGCTTGGACCCAAAGTAATTTTTGGAGACTCAAGCTTTGGAACTACAAAAGGATATGGTGCAGTCAAAATTGGCCCAGTCACATTCAAGAAGGTGGCATATGTTGAAGGACTCAAGCACAACTTGATAAGTATCAGTCAATTGTGTGATGAAGGATATCAAGTAACCTTCAGTAGAGCCATATGCAAAGTCAAGTCTGTGGACAACACAACTGTGTTGACAGGTAACAGAAGAGGTAACATTTACTTAGTGGATTTTCATTCACCAGTGGTAGATATTTGTCTGTTTAATTCCATTTCAAAATCTAATGTGTTATGGCATAAGAGACTAGGACATATTAACCTTAGAACCATTGCTAAGCTATCTAAAGACAACCTTGTTAAAGGACTACCTTCTGGTCCCTACAAGAAGGAAGGACTCTGCAAGGCCTGTCAATTAGGCAAGCAAACTAAAAGTAGTTTTAAATCAATTAATAAGAGTGATTCACCTAGGATTTTGTACCTATTGCACATGGATCTCTTTGGACCCATATCTGTGCAAAGCCTAGGAGGGAAGTCCTATACTTTAGTGGTTGTAGATGACTTCTCAAGATTCACTTGGGTATTCTTTCTGAGGAAGAAGTCTGATAACTTCAAGTGTTTGACAGATTTTCTCAAATGCATTCAGATTGAGTTCAACACTCACATTGCCCTGATTAGAAGTGATCATGGGACAGAGTTTGATTCTCTTCTCATGCAAGAGTTCTGTCAGAGTGAAGGGATCAGGCACACTTTCTCAGCTCCTAGAACTCCTCAACAAAATGGGGTAGCTGAAAGGAAAAATAGAACACTCATTGAATCTGCAACTACATTATTGGCAGATGCTCACTTACCTCTGTCCTTTTGGGCTGAGGCAGTGAACACCTCCAACTATGTGTTGAACAGAAGCCTGATACACAAGCTGAAGGGCAAGACTCCTTATGAATTGCTCAAAGGGAAGAAACCTAAAATAGGCTATTTCAATGTTTTTGGTTGCACTTGTTTTATTCATAATAATGACAAGAAATATCTAGCAAAATTCCAAGCTAAAGCTGATGAAGGAGTGTTTCTGGGATACTCCATGATCAGCAAGGCCTATAGGGTTTATAATAAATCTTCCTGTAAAATTGAAGAATCTGTTCATATTATTTTTGATGAAGCTAACATGTCTTTCAAGGAGAAGAATGCTTCTACCATAGAACCTCTGCAGGTACATTCTCTAGCTGAAGACTTGAACAAACTGCAAGTTGCTGAAAAGAATGAGAGCAGTGATGATGAAGAAGAAGTTCAACATCTTGAAGAAAATCATCCTGAAGAGCCAGTTGCTGCTCCACTAGAGGAGACAACAACACAGGCTGGTGAACAATCAACACTCCCTGTTGACTTAGTAACAACAAGAGATCATCCAATCACCCAAGTAATTGGAGAGATCTCAGCTGGTGTGCAAACTAGAAGTCAGGTCAACCAAAACCTGATGCACACTTGCTTTCTATCTCAAATTGAGCCTCAATCCATTCAAGATGCAGAGCAAGATCCACACTGGATCATTGCAATGCAAGAGGAGTTGCATCAATTTGAAAGGAACAAGGTTTGGGAACTAGTGCCTAAGCCAAAGGATTATCCCATTGTTGGAACAAAGTGGGTATTCAGGAACAAGCTGGATGATCAAGGAGTTATAGTCAGAAACAAGGCAAGGCTAGTTGCTCAAGGGTACTCTCAACAAGAAGGAATAGACTATGATCAGACATTTGCACCAGTTGTAAGGCTGGAAGCCATCAGGATATTCTTAGCCTATGCTGCCCACAAAGGTTTCAAAGTGTATCAAATGGATGTAAAAAGTGCATTTCTCAATGGGGACATCAAAGAGGAAGTCTATGTTAGACAACCTCCAGGTTTTATCTCTCTAACTCACCCTGATTATGTTTACAAATTGCATAAAGCATTATATCGTCTCAAGCAAGCCCCTAGAGCATGGTATGAGATCCTAGCATGCTTTCTTCTGGAAAATGATTTTGTTAGGGGGAGAGTAGACCAAACTCTTTTTATTAGAACCCATAAGTCCCACACCCTGCTAGTGCAAATTTATGTAGATGACATTATTTTTGGTTCTACTGATTCAAAATTGTGCAAAAAGTTTTCCAAGCTTATGCACTCTAAATTTGAAATGAGTAGCATGGGTGAGCTATCCTTCTTCTTAGGACTGCAAGTCAAGCAACATGCTGAAGGCATATTTATTTCTCAAACCAAGTATGCAAAAGAGCTGGTTAAGAAATTTGGTATGTCTGATGCATCATGTATGAAAACACCCATGCCCTCAAATGCTGTAATAGATGCTGATGAACATGGGAAACCTGTTGATCAGACAACATATAGAGCAATAATTGGCTCTTTATTGTACCTTACAGCTAGTAGGCCTGATATAATGTTTGCCACATGTATTTGTGCTAGATTCCAAGTTAGCCCTAGAGAGTCACACTTAATCTTAGTCAAGAGAATTCTTAGGTATGTTAAAAGTTGTCCAAATCTAGGTCTCTGGTATCCAAAAGATTCAGCATTTGATTTAACTGGATTCTCAGATGTTGATTATGCTGGATGCAGAATAGACAGGAAAAGCACTAGTGGAACCTGCCAGTTCTTTGGTGATAGACTTGTCTCTTGGTTCTATAAGAAACAAACATCTGTGTCAACTTCAACTGCTGAAGCTGAGTATATGGCTGCAGGAAGTTGCTGTTCACAAATATTGTGGATACAGAATCAGCTCTTAGACTATGGCTACAACTTAGAGAAGTCTAAAATTTTCTATGACAATACTAGTGCTATCTCTATAGCACAAAATCCAGTCCTCCATAGTAGGACAAAACACATAGAAATTAGGCATCATTTTCTAAGAGATAATGTAGAGAAGAATAAAATTGAAATTCAATATATTCCTACTGATTTGCAAAGGGGAGATATTTTCATCAAACCTTTGAATGAAAAGAAACACAGTTTCTTCCTAAATCAGTTTGGTATGTTAGATGGAGGAAGCCTTAATTAAATTACAAGATTTTGAAAAGCTAAAACAGACCAAGACTAGGTCAAAAATTTCCCTCTTTTTGTGTCTGTAGAATGAGTTTAGACTCTGAACTGCGCTCGACGTTTTCCCCAAAATCGTCGAACAGAGATCGACGATTTTCCAAAAATCGTCGACCAGAGATCGACGCTCTTGCAGTCGTCGATCTGAGTTCAGAGCCCTCGCTAGAGCTAGGCTTTCTCTCCTTCTGATCAGAGGCCGTCGAGCTGAGCTCGACGTTTTTCAACATCGTCGAACGAAGATCGACGATTTTGAAGACTCTTCAGATTCCCTCTGTAGCCCAAATCGTCGAGCTGAGCTCGACGTTTCGTCGAACTGAGCTTAACGATTTTCCTTTTTCGCGTCGAACCCTAATATAAAATCTTTCTTTCAGCCGTCGTTCTCCCTTGCGCTTTCAAACTCTGCAACTCTCTTTCTTTTCCCTCCAAATTCTCTACGCTTGGTCATTTTTGGTTTTCTGTTGCAGGTGAATATGGCTGAATCGAGTGCTGCTTTTGCTAAGATGAAGTTTGACACAGGTTTTGACATCGACATAAACTCCTTCGACGGAAGCGACCAGCGCTTCAAGGACATCCTAAATCTATTCCGAGAACAACAGCTGACTCCAATAATGACTACAAGGATGAAGATCACCTCAGAAGAGATAAAAGAGTGGTGTTTTACCGCAACAGACGAGTCTGAGAATTCTGTTGTCGGTACCATTAAGGGGACTCAGGTATTTCTATCCCCGGCTCTCCTAACAGAAGTCTTTCAACTCAGCACTAGAGAAGACTCCATTGAACTATCTGGAGAGGAGTTTGACACCATGCTGGATAGGATGGGTCACAATGCAGTAAACCCTAATAAGCTGCTGAAGAAAAATCTGGCAATCGAATTTCAATTCCTGGCTGATGTAGTTGGGAAGGTGCTGTTGGCCAAGCATTCAGCCCATGACACCATTTCCAGATATCAGTTCTGCCTGATGGGAGCCTTATTAGACAAGAAACACCTGGACTGGGGCTCCATCTTCTTCACTCTGATTAAGAAGAAGATCAACAAGAATGCAGTTAGTTATGGAAGAATCTTAGGGGTCTTTCTGCACAACAGGTGCCCTGACCTATTAACCTCCTCTGGCATGTTTATCAACGCATCCAAGAGGCTTTCCTGTGCCCTCTTCAGTAAATGGGACAGGCAGATTATAAACCCCTCCAGGGCTGCTGCAACACTTCATTCAGGCACAAGGACTATTTTAGTCACTTCCTCAGCAGAAGAGCTGCCTGCTTCCTCCCCTCTTTCAGCCATAACCACCCTAACCACCCAAATTGTCACCTCCTCACCACCAGTATCCACCATAATCATCTCATCCCCAATTACCATTTCCTCACCTATGCCATCCCCTCCTCTATCCACCTCAGAGGAATTCCATCCTCTCTTTTCCTATTCAACCTTCACCATTCCATCCTTCTCACTTACAGATGACTCCTTCATGGATGATTCACCCTCTACTCCTCCTGAGCCACCCTCCACTTCCTCCTTTCAACAACTGCTCCATGACATTCTCTCTCAACCCTCCTTCACACCATCTCTTACTTCCCCTATCTCCACCTCAACCTCCTCTATCTCCATTATTCCATCTTCTGAACCAACCATTCCCTCTCCACCTTTCTCCACAATTTCAGTTTCAGCCACCATCCTTCCATCTTCTTTTGCCTCTACCTCTGCTCAAGCCCCACTTGAGCATGTAGATATTCCTATTTTGGCAGACAGGCTGTATGAGTTGCTAGCTCCCAAGCTGACATCTCTACTGGAGTCTTCCCTGGCTCCACTCCTAAAGCAAGTACAGGAGCTGTCTACCAAGATTGCCTTCCTTTCCTCCTCCCTGGCTATCCCATCTTCTGTGTGCCTTGATTCATCTTTCTCTGAACCAAGGCAGGGGGAGATGCCTTATGAAGAAGTGGTTGTGCCAGCTACTGATATTATGTCTGCTCCAGCTGCTCTAGCTCCAGCTCCTGGATGTGCTTTTGCACTCAATCTGCAGAGGCTGCTATCTATATTTGATACAGTCCATTTCAGTTGTCTGCCTGCAATTCCTGCTGAAGATTTGTCTAAGGCCATTGTGCCTATAGCTACCTGTGATCCAAGCCATATTGATTCCTACATCAAATCCTGGAAGGCTGTGGATATCTCTGATGCTGATACTAAGGCCACTGTGCCTCTTTCAATTGTTACTAAGGCCACTGTGCCTCCTTTTGTTGAAATCGCTGTTGATGCTACTGCTGACATAGAAATGATTCCAGCAACTGATGCTGATGAAATTGTTGCTCCTGCTCCAAAGTCTGCTTCTGCTTCTGCCTGCTCTGCTGTTGCTCCCTCTCCTCCTGCTCCTGATGTTTCTGCAAAACTTAAAGCTCAAGAAGAGTTTATCAGAAGAATTGATGATCTGTATGATCAACATCAAAGTTCTGAGAGTGACCAATACAGGACTGATTCTGATGATTCTGCTAGAACTATTGCCAAGAAGAGAAAAGCCAGAAGTAAAGCAATGATGTCAGTCCCTCCTGCCAAAGCCAAAGACTCAAATGATATTCCATACTACATTCTGCATGACTGCCCAATCTCTGAGCCTTGGATGCAATATTCCAAAAATCAACTGAAAGCTATGAAGAAGAAGAGGAAGCTTGACAAATATGAAAAGGGTTCTTCTCAATATCAGCCTCCTCCTCCTCCTCCTCCAGATTCAGGCTCAGGTTCAGCCCCTCAAGCTCCAGTCTCCAGACACAGCTCTTCCAAGCATTATCAAAGATCATATCAAAGGGGACAGCATCAAAAAGGATATCAACCCAGAAGGGGTAATTACAGAGGAAATCAAAGAGAACAAAGATTCTATCAAAGGGAAGGACAAGGTCCCCCTGACCCTTCTTCAGGTCCATTTCCTTACAAGCTGAAAGACACTATTGTTTCCAGGACTCCTTCTACTGTTTCTGAAATCATCAACAGATATGAACCTCCCATTCCTTTTGAAGACCCTGAGAACAACCCTGTATCCTGGACAGCCAGAATGAAAGAATTGGCTGCCCTTGATCAAATAAAAAAGGCCAGAGAACAAGGAAAGGATACTTCAAACATAACTACCTTATCAGAGCAGAGAAAGAAAGAACTGGAAAGATATGCATCAAGGAAATTCTTCAATCCAGAAGATTATATGAAGCTGCACCCAGAGGCTGTTGTTCCAAGGCCCAAATCTCAAACTTCTCTAGGTGCAGAGGATGACAGAAGGTCAAAGAAAGAAAGTCAGAATTCAAATAGAGAAATTTTATTTAAAAAGGGATCTGAAAGGAAGTGAACTGTGTAAGCTAAACATTTCATCCACCTTTGGACATCTGCTGATATTTATCTGTGATCTGCTTTACTGCTATATATCTTCTCTGCATTTTGTATTAGCTTATGTATTGTTGTATGCTTTTCATTTCCTATGATTATCTGTAAATAGTAATCCTAACCCAAATAGGGGGAGATTATTGGAACACCCTATTACTAATTTGGGTAAGGATCACTATGCTTGTCTTAGGAATCCCAGTTGACCTAGTTGTATAGTTGAAAAGGTCAACATTAGAATGAGTCTAGGTCTTAGAACATAGGTTTGAAGCTGCCCCCAGGATCATTCCAAGATCAAGGTTGAAGAGCTTAGTCTAAGGCAATTTTCGTCGAGCTCAGGTCGACGAATCGTCGAACTCCGTTCAACGCTCTCTGAGCTCATCTTCAATAAATCGTCGTACTCCGGTCGACGATCGTAGAGCTCAGATCGACGTTTTCTGTCTGCTTGTCCAATTGATCTCTGAGCTCAGTTCGACGATCGTAGAGCTCAGATCGACGTTTTCTTTGGAGAGATCGACGCTTTCAGGAATTCAAATGCTGCTGTTCTTTGGAATGTTTTTGAATATTATCAGCATTTATGTCAGAAGATCTCCCAGCCGTTTGTCTTTAATTCTGGAGCAAGTTTCAAAGAATTATTCAGAGAATGTTTGCTGGACTTTCCTCTAGAAGACAAGACTATTTTTGGAAGACATTTATGACTCCCAACGGCTAATTTTGGACAAGGAATCGTCAGAAAGTTTATTATTCCTTTCTTCTGTGTTATTAAGTTTTTAGGGAATACACACAGAAGTGAACACACAGAATAGAATATACTGATAGCAGAAGAACAACAGAAGAACTGGGACTCAAAAATCTTCTTGCTGACTGAAAAGTGTTCACAATCTCATTACTCCAGACACCTCACCTTCAGCCTTCTTGCTGAAACCATCTTGTGCTGGAGATCAAAGTTTTGAAGACCTATCACCCTAGAGCAAAGCTTCTTTTCCTGAACCTTTCTACATCTCAGGGGGAGCTTTGACTTCATCAATCCACTTGTGCTTCTCTCATTTGATTGAGAACAGAGAAGACATCCTTCATTCTTATTTTTCTTTTCCTGCTGTAAAAGGGTTCTTGAACTCCCTTCAAAAGTTCTGTCTGGTTCTGAGAGCCTTGTCAAAACTCAGTGGTGGCAAGACACCTTATCAAAAAATCTAGTTTTGGTTTTTGGGCACCTTATCAAAAGCTCATTGGTGTCAGGACACCTGATCAACTCATCCTGAGTGGATTCCTACCAAGGGTGGTAGAAGAGTGGATGTACCCAGGTTTTTGGGGAACCACTATAATTCCTTGTGTCTTCTGGTTTGTTTGTGTGATTTGTTTGCTGTGTGCTGTGCTTTTTACTTCTTAGCTTTTAACATTTTTACTAGCACTCTACACTATATCATAAAGTAAATTTATATGTGCTGTTCTATTCAACTGTGAAAAATTATTTTAAAATACTCTATTCACCCCCCCTCTAGAGTTGAGATAGATCTTAGCCTCACTTTCAGTCAGCCAGACTGGAAATTTCGGTAACCGACGCCATGATAAATTCTGACTATGGGAATGAAAACCAAGAGTATTTATGGTCCGTTTACTACTTTAATTATGTAAATAATTAAGGAATTGTTGGTCCAATAAGAAATCGCCACCTGGCAAACACCTCTTCATCTCCAGCGTTTCAACTACCTTAGCCATAACCGAAACGTCATTAAGGGAAATATTAATGGTCGTGAACGTTTCATCCTTTCCCCTCCCCGCTTGCTGATCTATAAAAGACTCCTGAGAGCAAGGAGAAATGGTTACACTCTCCATCAAACTGTTTCAGTTTTCCCCTTGCTGTTGAAAAATTTCCGGCGACGCCACCACCGCGCCAATGGCTTCCCGACGCTCTACACGCATCCAGCCCGCGAACAAGGTCCTCCCCTCCCTCTTCTTTTGCGGATAGATCTTATAAATTGTTAGGAGAGATATCGGGCTCAAAAGAGTCAGATCGGGTGAGCGTTTTCATGGTTTTCCAAAATTTTCATTGTGGCGGGTTCGCCGGAAACCGCCTCTCCGGCGGCCGTGCCGCCGCCCGACGATAGCCCTCACCTCAACAAAGGTGGTGGTGGTGGTGGCCGGCCAGGGAGATGGCTGGATGTCCGGGAAATAGCTTGGAAAAGCTACAGGAAATTAAGTTTCAGGGCTCTGTTTTCGGGCTGTAGAAGAAGATGAACAGTGCCGTTAAATTAGATTTTATTTTTAAAACAATTTCTGAATGAAATATCTGTCATTTTAGATAATTTGGGCAAAATACCTAGAGGCTCCTACAGGAAAAGTGGTCAACATATAAAATGTAGCCCGTGAAGTCTAGTTTAATTTAAAATTGATTTCATTCAATTTCAATTCTTGGTTAGACCACAGCACCCTTTTTGGTGAGGTCTATCCATAGGGCTGTCCTGACCTTAGAAAAATACCCCACTCCAAACCAGTCATCAAAATGACTTGAAATTTGGGATGTGGCTTAATCTTATTTATATCTAAATGCTGCCCAAAAATTAGGATTTTTGGGAAATATTTTTCTATAGTTTTTAGAAAAATTCAATAATCCTAGTTTAATTTAATTAGATGGTTAAATAATTTCCAAACCCTCCCAAATTGTGGTGAGTCGTCCCTGGGTTCACCATAAGGTTCTGTATAACTTTTCATCTCATTTGGAGATGGTTTGGATTAGAAATGAACAAACCTAACTTTTGCCCTAATAAGGGGTCTTAGGTTAAAGGTGCACTTTTGAGATTTGAGTGGTCAGATCACCTCAACAGAGGCTGAGATTTTTACCACTGGCTAGTAATATTCTCTGGCACCCTCTCATAGAGTTTGAGGTGGATCGGGGTATGTTTTCCCTAAGAACCAAGGCCAAACCCTAAGGATGGATCTTGGTGGTTTGTGAAGGTCATGGGGTCAAATGACCTTGGATTGACCCAAAATTTGGTGAAGAGGACCATAGGGACCATAAAGGTCTCTGAATGAAATCTTAGTAGATTTGGAGGCTGTTGGGATACCTAATAATCTAACCCTAGTTTAGGGTGCAAAACTTGTATATATAGGAATTGACACTAAATCATATTGAAAAGTGATGAGAATTGGGTAGAGTGAATTATAGGGGTGGTACAAGCTCTGGATATTTTTCTATGAATTTTAAGATCATTATTTTGGATACTTCATTAACGATTTAGAAGCTTGAATGATTTGCTTAGAAAATTTATTATGGAATACACACTTCCTGGAAATTAATGAAATTTAAGTAGAGAACATTTATTACGATTTTAAATCTCTGTGAATTTTTATGGGATTTTTGGAAGTTTAATTCTAAGGCTTGCTTCATTAAGTATGTTTTACCTTGAATATTTAATTAAATCTTTAGTGGTGTTTAGCAAGCTGGTAAAATTGTGATTCTTTGCACAAAGAACTTTTCTATATCATACTACTGACTAGTAATTTTTCTATAATTTTCCGATGAATAATTGCAATACTTCCTTCTTTACGTAGGATTAACGTGTTTATGCTGGATAAATTATTTAGAGGCTAAATACTTTCTGTAAAATTCTGAAAACTTGTATTTGAGGTTATCTTGTAGTTATTTAATGATCATGATTTTTGGGTAGCCATTACTTAGGAGGATCATGTAGTTCATGTTTAAAATGACCCATGGCCCATCCTTTGAGAAAATTTAAATAAATATTAGATTAATTAGAAAAATTATAAGTTTCTGGATTTAGACAAATTATGTTATGGTAGACCTCCAGTAAATAATATAGGAGATTTGGAAGACAATTTGGAGTACCTCCCCTTGTGTACCTCATATAGCTTAGGTTGGTCTGCATATAGTAAAGCCACGAAATTCTGGTAGTTGATGGTTGGTAGGGCAAGCTAAGATTGAGTTCATCATTGGAAGTCAGGATAAGTAGAGTGTGAAACTGGTTAAGGATAAGGGAGTACGGGAACGACGAAAGATCGTCCATCCCGGGAAGAAGAGGAAGAGTCTTAATACTCTAGGGTTAGAACTAAAGTAACTAAAAGAGGATCGGGTTAAGGGAGATCAACCAATAATAATAAGTGCCTTGCGAAAGGGAACTTCGGGCCGTAATGCCGCCGTCTTGAATCCTAGTGCCCCTTGAGAGCCCTTCACGGGGTATGTTGGGGGCAGTCCTGGGCTAACGTAAACCATAGGAATAATAAATTAAATGAGCAACTAGTATAATAGGGTTGCACATACACACTCCCCGATAGCTAGGAAAGTAGAATAATAGAATTAGTTGCCATTCAGACAGTAGCTCTGAAGGTAGATGCACGGACGGGACTGTCCGGGGGGCCGAGGGCTCGAGGGTTGGAGTACAAAATAAAGGTGGTGGGTCTTCGGTATCTGATTGTCGTTCACACCGACATCGGTACGCTGACTCGGCGGTGGGGGACACATAGCCAAAGAATGTCTGGTGGGTACAGCCAGCAGTAGTACGCGGATACTCTAGGTTGTGTTCTTCTAGGGGCGTACGGAAGGGCTAGGCCTGGTAGTGTGGATGCCCGCCTAGGAGTGGGGGGCCCGACCCACTCTCTCCGTTTGCCACTACGGAGGTTCCTGGGAGTGAAGCTAGCTGCCCGAACAGGGGGAACTAAAGGTCTGTGCGCATAGAGTAGTGTGCGTGTGTTGCACTTGCATGAATCATGGCATAGCATATCACTACACTCATAATTGCATACAACCGACACCCCAACGTATAAATCGGTATGGGACTTTTTATACGATGGGATCCTTGCAGAAGACCCCTTAACTTATAAGTTTGTATGGGCATTCATATAAGTTAAGGTTACATACTTATTTACTTGTTTGTTTACCTACTGTTCTCTAGCTGTCATTTTATACAAATTGCCACTTACTGATTGCTATCTTTGTTACTTACTGCCGTAGGATTGTTAGACCTATTTCATTCTAAATAACTACTAGATTAGCTTCCTTGTCACCTGCTTGGTTATTCTCCACTTTTGTAGCTTCCCTTTCCTCCTCTCCGCCCGGTGCTTAGGAGCCGTGGTGGGAGGGGTAGGGGATGATAGGGCTTAGTCTTTATGACTACTGGTTTTCGAACCACAACATTACAGGAGCTCTGGATGGGAGACAGGGACCAGCAGTCCAGGGACCAGCACCAGCGGAGTACGGTGCGCATGGAGGTGGGACAGTCTAGCACCGGTGCACCTGCGACCAGCTCCGTGAGTGATTAGTATTTTCTTAGCTTCCACAATGAGCGACTTGTAGTGAGGATTCATATGTACTGGGCTCGAGCCCATTTATCTATTTTCCTGTTATTATCTATTGATGGACTGGATATGATTTCACTTTTTATTTACATGTTTCTGTGGACTTGTTTATATTTTTGTATAAATACTTCTCTCTCTTGTGATCGAAAAGGACCGGCAGAATTGGCGTTTTGTAGTGGTTGCATTCCCGTGAGTCGGTGCCACAGCAAACCGGCAATTCTGGGCTAAGACCCCGGTGTTTGAAAAAGAAAAAAAATGGGGTCTTACAAGTGGTATCAGAGGCAGACCTCGATCGAAAGAGAAGTAGTCCACAAAAACCTTGGGCCACCGCCTTGCGAGCTTAGTTTGCGGACAAACTAGCAGCGGAAGCAGTGGTGTGCCCATAAGGGAAATCACATGTGAAAATCCATCCTAACTCTTCTTAAATTCCATTCATTCGCTCTCTAACAAATGGAATTTTTACTTGTAGCCTGCGACGAACCCTACATTGCAACAGGGGACACCTCAGGCTCCGAATGTTGTCCCGACTCCGCCAGCACCAGTTCCGTTCTAGCAGTCGGAGATGGGGCAAACACTGACGGCCATCCTGGAGGCCTTTAGAGCTCAGCAAGCCCCGGCCCCACAGCCAAACCCCGGGGCCAATTGGATGACGGTCTTCCATGGACTTTCCCCTCCATCCTACCAGGGGACGGAGTCTGCAATACATACGGAGGAGTGGTTGGACACCATTTACGAGATGCTGGCAGGGAATCGATGCCCCACGGAGGAGGCAGTCGCTTTGGCAGTCTCCTTCTTAGAGTCACACGGAAAGAGATGGTGGAAATCTCAGCTGGACACCACCTTTGCAGGGATGGACTGTGCTGATATTACTTGGGAGGAGTTCAGAGCAGCGCTCTTGGGACATTTTGTACCTCAGTCGGCGAGAGATGACCTGGAGGATAGGTTCCTGCGGTTGAGGCAGGGGAACAGGACTGTGGTGGAGTACTATCAGGAGTTCACTCACCTGGCTCGTTATGCGGACGCTTACCAGTTAGACGATGCTGGCTATGCCCGGAGGTTTTATAAGGGGCTGAAGATGACATGAGACAGGCCCTTCTTTTCGTCTCAGAGGGGAGTCTGGCCAGGATTCTGGAGATGGCTAAGAAGAGAGAGGCGGATGAGCTTACAGTGAGGAGCTGGACGAGACCGGCTGATGATGCAGTCATTGGAGGACGTAGAGACCGTCCTCGAGGCTAGGTTATTGGAGAGAGAAGGAACAGGGATCAGCCACATCAAGAGTTTGGGCAGGAGCAGAGGAGTCAGGGGGTATTGGCTCCCCAGCCTATACAGATGCTGGAAATGCCAAGGACGGCAGAGCAGCCACCAGTATGCTTTCAGTGTAACCAGCCGGGGCATATCAAGAGGAACTGCCCTGTGAGGCGAGCACCCCCACCAGCACATCAGGGCGCTCCACCTCCCCGACAGTTTGGCGGATGAGGACAGGACCGAGGACGAGGATTTCAGGATCGTGGCCGCAGGCCAGAGAGGGATCAGGTGTATGCTCTAGACCTGACACAGCCCCGGAACACGGAGCAGGTTATCACAGGTATGGCAGTACTTTTCAAATTTTCTTCATATAAACTACTATTTTAAACATAACCTGGTTAGAAATTAAGAGAAGATAAACTACAATAAGAATACTGAGACATTTAATTACCCAAGGCATAGTCTTCGTGAGCGGCAAGCCCGCTCACACCCTCTTCGACACTGGTGCGTCGCAATCATTCGTGTCGGAGGATTTCGTGAAAGGACTGGCAGGAGTGGAGCCATTCACCGGGAAGATAATGAGGGTGCGCCTACCCGATGGATCAGAGATAGTGACCTCTGCTCATTGCAATATGGAAGCGAGGATCAGTGGGAAGGCGTTTGAGGCACCAGCGACGGTTCTGAAGATGCCAGACTACGACCTGATCCTGGGCATGACTTGGCTGTATTGGAACCATGCCCAGATCGATTGTGTGGCTAAGAGGATCACCGTGAGGCACGACGACTCCTTCATTGTTATCGAAGGTATTATACCAGCACCTCGTACCTTACTATCGTTTGTGCAGGCCGTTAAGGACCACCTGCAGGGGGAAGAAGTTTATCAGGTCCTCTTTGAGGTGGTCGTAGCCAAGGACTCCATTGCAGATATTCCAGTAGTGCGGGACTTCACCGACGTGTTTCCAGAGAAGCTACCAGGGTTACCCCCGCACCGAGAGAAGGACTTTCAGATTCAGCTCGTACCGGGGGCTAAGCCGGTATCCAGAGCTCCATATCGAATGGCCCCAAAGGAGTTGGTGGAATTCCGAAGCCATCTTCAGGAGTTAGTGGAGGCCGGGTTCGTTCGTCCTAGCTCTTCACCATGGGGAGCTCCAGTGATGTTCGTTAAGAAGAAGGACGGGACCCTTCTACTGTGCATCGATTACCGGGCTCTGAACAGGTTGACAGTCCGGAATACTTATCCCTTACCACGGATAGACGAGCTATTTGACCAGCTGGAGGGAGCCCATTGGTTCTCAAAGCTGGATCTGAGGTCAGGGTACTACCAGCTTCGCATTCGGGAGGAGGACATCCCGAAGACGGCCTTCAGCAGCAGATACGGCTTGTACGAGTTTACAGTGATGTCGTTCGGGCTCACGAATGCACCCTCCGCATTCATGACCCTGATGAATCGGGTGTTCGAAGAGTATCTGGACGTCTTCGTCATCGTATTCATCGACGACATCCTCATCTATTCGAGGACGGAGGAGGAGCACGCGAGACATCTGGCCTTGACCTTGGAGAAGTTGCGTGAGCATGAGATGTATGCCAAGTACAGCAAGTGCCAGTTCTTGCTAAAGGAGGTGGCCTTTCTGGGCCATGTCATCAGTGGAGCAGGTCTGGCAGTGGATCCGACAAATATCCAGGCAGTACGGGATTGTCCATCACTAAAGTCGGCCACGGATGTTCGAAGTTTCTTGGGACTTGCCGGTTACTACCGGAAGTTCGTCGAGGGGTTCTCTCAGATTGCCCTCCCTCTTACATCTCTGACGAAGAAGGAGTCCCCTTTTATCTGGACGCCTCGATGTGAATCTGCCTTCCAGGAGCTGAAGGATCGTCTCACCTCGGCCCCCATCCTTGCTCTTCCATCAGGGAAGGAGGGATTCCAGGTATATACAGATGCTTCCTATCAGGGGATGGGTGCCATTCTGATGCAGAATGGGCACGTAATAGCCTACGCCTCCCGTCAGTTGAAGCAGCACGAGCACAACTACCCCGTGCACGATTTGGAGATGGGGGCAGTCATCTTTGCTCTTAAGATCTGGCGACACTATCTCTACGGAGTACATTGTGATATCTTCTCCGACCACAAGAATCTGAAGTACGTCAACACCCAGAAGGAGTTAAACATCAGACAGAGACGCTGGGTGGAGTTTCTGTCGGACTACCAGTATACCATGCACTACCATCCGGGTAAGGCGAACGTGGTCTCGGATGCTCTGAGCCGGAGAGCAAGTACAACAGGAGTAGGCCCGCAACTGATGGCCTTGGAGTTGATTGGATCATTCGAGGAGATGCAGATTTTGCTAGTGTCTGAGGATGACCCGGAGCTGTACATGGAGTACCTGGGGTCGATGGCTACTACTGATGACATTCGAGACCGCATCAGAGATGGGAAAATGCTGGATGAGAGAGCTGAGCCGATATTCCGAGCCTTGGAGGAAGGCACGACAGGAGATTACTCTTTGAGGGATGGGCTTCTGTATTTCCGAGGCAGAGTCTACATACCAGCAGGAGGACGAATCCGGGAGGACATTTTCACGGAAGCTCACTGCAGCCGGTATTCGGTACACCCGGGGATCACCAAGATGGTAAAGGATTTAAAGAGGACGATGTACTGGCCGGGTATGAAGAAAGATATTACGTATTTTGTGATGCATTGCGAGGCCTGCCAGCTCGTGAAGGCAGAGTGTAGGAAACCGGCAGGCTTGCTGCAGCCGCTTCCGGTGCCGGAGTGGAAGTTTGAGGATATAGCCATGGACTTCATACATGGGCTACCTCGATCCCGTGCGGGGAATGACTCGATCTGGGTGATAGTGGATAGGCTGACAAAGGTGGCCAGATTCATCCCAGTGGCAAAGGGCGCACCAGTCAGTGTATTAGTACGGAGGTTCATTGAGCAGTTTGTGCGTTATCATGGCGTGCCTAAGACTATCGTTTCGGATCGGGATGGGCGGTTTACATCCAGGGAATGGAGGTCAGTCCAGGCCCATCTGGGTTCTCGGTTGACATTCAGCACAGCTTTTCACCCTCAGACCGACGGACAGACAGAGCGCACCAACCGAACACTAGAGGATCTATTGCGACTATGTATTTTGGACCGTGGCGAGCCTTTGGAGAGATTGCTGCCACTGGTCGAGTTTTCATACAACAACGCTCATCAGTCCAGCATAGGCATGGCTCCATACTAGGCGTTGTACGGTAGGAGGTGCAGGACCCCACTATCATGGGTTCAAGATGAGGATCTGCAGGCACAGGGCTCAGAGTTTGTGGGGGATACAGATGCTCAGATTAGATTGATCCGGGACAGGATGTTGGAAGCCCAGAGCAGACAAGCCAAATACTACGATGCGAGGCACCGTCATGTAGAGTTCCAGGTAGGAGACCGGGTTTTCTTGAAGATACTGCCGATGCACGGAGTCTCGCGGGTTCGCGGGCGGAAGAAGCTCAGTCCGAGATATATGGGGCCCTATAGGATCCTGGAGCGGATCGGCCCCTTAGCCTATAGAATGGAGCTACCGCTGGAGTTAGCGGGATTGCATGACGTCTTCCACGTCTCCTCACTTCGGAGGGCTCTGCTACGCCCTGAGCAGTTGATTTCCTCGGCAGATGGCCCGGTGGCCTCGGATCGGTCAGTCAACTTGGAGCCTATCAGGATTGACGATACAGCAGTGCGGGTCTTGCGATGAAAGAAGGTCCCGTTAGTCAAGGTTTTGTGGAACAATCATGGGCAGGAGGAGCATACATGGGAGCCACAGTACTTGATGCGGCAAAAATACCCGGGACTTTTTCGTCAGGTATACCTCACAACCCCTCTGGACAATCAATTTGCCTTCTTGTTTTAAATCATTTTTCCTCGGCAGATGGCCCGTGACCTATGTGTCACACCCGTGACCAAGGCCGAAATGATAGCCAGGTTGGAAATTTCGGTAACTGACGTCGTAATAAAATCCGATTAAGGGAATAAAAATCAAGAGTATTTATGGGTCGTTCCCTACTTTAATTATGTTAATAATTAAGGAAAAGTGGGTCCAATAGGAAATTGCTACCTGGCAAACACCTCTTCATCTCCAACATTTCAACTGCCATTCGTCATAACCGAAACGTCATTAAGGGGATTATTAATGACCGCGAACGTTTCATCTCCAACATTTCATCCTTTCCCCTCCCCATTTGCTGATCTATAAAAGACTCCTAAGAGCAAGAGCAAAAGGTTACACTCCCTCAAACTGTTTCGGACTTCCCCCTGCTGTTGAAGAATTTCCGGCGACGCCACCACCGCGCAAATGGCTTCCCGACGCTCTGCACGCCTCCAACCCGCGAACAAGGTCTTCCCCTCCCTCTTCTTCTGCGGATAGATCTTAGGAATCGTTAGGAGAGATATCGGGCTCAAAAGAGCCAGGTCGGGTGAGCGTATTCGTGGTTTTCCGAAAATTTCATGGTGGCGGGTTCGCCGGAAACCGCCTCTCCGGCGGCGGTGCCGCCGCCCGACGATAGCCCTCGCCTCAACGGAGGTGGTGGTGGTGGTGGCCGGCCAGGGAGATGGCTGGATGGCCGGGAAATATCTTGGAAAAGCTACAGGAAAATTAGGTTTTTAGGCCTCTGGTTCGGGCTCTGAAGAAGATGAACAGTGCCATGAAAATTGGATTCTATTTTTAAAACAATTTCTGAATGAATTTATCTGTCATGTTAAATAATTTGGGAAAAATAACTAGAGGCTCTTACAGGAAAAGTGGTCAACATAGAAACTGTATCCCTTGAAGTCTAGTTTTATTCAAAATTAGTTTCACTCAATTTGAAATCCTGGTTAGACCACAGCACCCTTTTTGGTGAGGTCTATCCAGAGGGCTGTCTTGACCTTAGAAAAATTCCCCACTCCAATCCATTCACGAAAATGACTTGAAATTTGGGGTGTGGCCTAATCTTACCTATATCTAGGTGCTGTCCAAAAATGAGAATTTTTGGAGAATATTTTTTTATAGTTTTTAGGAAAATTCAATAATCCTAGCCGAATTTAATTAGATAGTTAAATAATTTCCAAACCCTCCCAAATTCTGGTGAGAGGTCCCTGGGGTCACTATAAGGTTCTGTATAATTTTTCATCTCATTTTTAGATGGTTTGAACTAGAAATGATCAACCCTAAGTTTTGCCCTAATAAGGGGTCTTAGGTTAAAAGTGCGCTTTTGAAGTTTGAGCGGTGAGATCACCTCAACAGAGGCTGAGATTTTTACCACTGGCTAGTAATATTCTCTAGCACCTCCTTATGGAGTTTGAGGTGGATCGGGGTAAGTTTACCCTAAGTACCAAGGCCAAACCCTAAGGATGGATCTTGGTGGTTTATGAAGGTCATGTGGTCAAATGACCTTGGATTGACCCGAAATTGGGTGAAGGGAACCATAGGGCCAATATAGTTCTCTGGATGAAATTTTAGTAAATTTGGAGACCGTTGGGATACCTGAAAATCTAACCCTAGTTTAGGGCGCAAAACTTGTAGAGATAGGAAATGACACTAAATCACATTGAAAAGTGGTGAGATTTGGGGAGAGTGAATTATAGGGATGGTACAAGCTCTGGATATTTTTCTATGAATTTTATGTTCATTATTTTGGATACTTCCTTTAATGATTTAGTAGTTGTATGATTTGCTTAAAAAATTTATTAGGGAATACACACTCTCTGGAAAGTGATGAAATTTAAGCAGAGAACATTTATTATGATTTTAAATCTCTGTGAATTTTTATGGGATTTTTGGAAGATTAATTCTAAGGCTCGCTTCATTAAGTATGTTTTACCTTGTTTATTTGATTAAATCTTTAGTGGTGGTTAGCAAGCTAGTAAAATTATGATTCTCTGCACAAAGATCTTTTATATATCATACTACTGACTAGTGATTTTTTCTATAATTTTTAGATGAATAATTTCAGTACTTCCTTCACTACGTAGAATTAACATGATTATACTGAATAAATTTTTTAGAGGTTAAATACTGTCTATAAAATTCTGAGAATTTGTATTTGAGGTTATTTTGCGATTATTTAATGATCATGATTTTTGAGTAGCCATTACTTAGGAAGATCATGTAGTTCATGTTTAAAATGACCCGTGGCACGTCCTTTGGGAAAATTAAATAAATATCAGATTAATTAGGAAAATTATAAGTTTCTGGATTTAGACAAAGTATGATATGGTAGACCTCCAGTAAATACTATAGGAGATTTGGAAGATAATTTGGTGTACCTTCCCTTGGGTACCTCATATAGTTTAGGATGGTCTGCATATAGTAAAGCCACGGAATTTTGATACTTGATGGTTGGTAGGGCAAAATAGGATCGAGTTCATCATTGGGAGACTTGTTGGAATAAGGGAGTACGGGAACGACGAAAGATCGTCCATCCCGGGAAGAAGAGGAAGAGTCTTAATACTCTAGGGTTAGAACTAAAATAACTAAAAGGGGATCGGGCTAAGGGAGATCAACCAATAATAATAAGTGCCTTGCGAAAGGGAACTTCGGGCCGTAATGCCGCCGTCTTTGTTCCTAGTGCCCCTTAAGAGCCCTTCACGGGGTATACCGGGGGCAGTCCTGGGCTAACGTAAACTATAGGGATAATAAATTAAAAGAGCAACTAGTATAACTAGGGTTGCACACACTCACTCCCCGATAGCTAGGAAAGTAGGATAATAGGACTTGTTGGCATTCAAACAGTAGCTCTGAAGGTAGATGCACGGAAAGGACTGTCCGGGGGGCCGAGGGCTCGAGGGTTGGAGTATAGAATAAAGGTGGTGGGTCTTCGGTACCTGATCGTCGTTCACACCGACATCGGTACGCTGACTCGGCGGTGTGGGACACTTAGCCAAAGAAAGTCTGGAGGGTACATCCAGCAGCAGTACGCGGATACTCTAGGTTGTGTTCTTCTAGGGGCGTACGGGAGGGCTAGGCCTGGTAGTGTGGATGCCTGCCTAGGAGTGGGGGGCCTGACCCACTATCTCTGTTTGCCACTACGGAGGTTCCTGGGAGTGAAGCTAGCTGCCCGAACAGGGGGAACTAAAGGTCTGTGCGCATAGAGTCGTGTGCGTGAGTTGCACTTGCATGAATCATGGCATAGCATATCACTACACTCATATTTGCATACAACCGACACCCCAACGTATAAATTGGTATGAGACTTTTTATACGATGGGAGCTTTGCAGAAGATCCCTTAACTTATAAGTTTGTATGGGCATTCATATAAGTTAAGGTTACATACTTACTTACTTGTTGCTTACTTACTATTCTCTAGCTGTCTTTTATACAATTTGCTATTTATTAATTGTTCTACCTATTACAACATTTATACTGTTCACCTGTTATAACTTGCTAGTTAGGTCTACCGTCACCTGCTTGACTATTCTCCACTTTTGTAGCTTCCCTTTCCTCGTCTCCGCCCGGTGCTTAGGAGCTGTGGTGGGAGGGGTAGGGGATGATAGGGCTTAGTCTTTATGACTAATGGTTTTCGAACCAAACATTACAGGAGCTCCGGATGGGAGACAGGGACCAGCACCAGCGGAGTACGGTGCGCATGGAGGTGGGACAGTCTAGCACCGGTGCACCTATGACCAGCTCCGTGAGTGATTAGTATTTTCTTAGCTTCCACGATGAGTGACTTGTAGTGAATACTCTGATGTACTGGGCTCGAGCCCATTTATCTATTTTCCTATTATATGTATTGATGGACTGGATATGATTCACTTTTATTTACATGTTTCTGTGGACTTATTTACATTTTTTGTATAAATACTTCTCTCTCATGTGATCGAAAAGGGCCGGCAGAATTGGCGTTTTGTAGTGGTTGCCTTCCCGAGATGTCGGTGCCACCGCAAAGCGGCAATTCTGGTCTAAGACCCCGGTGGTTGAAAAATAAAAAAAAAAGGGGGTCTTACAAGTGGTATCAGAGGAAACCTCGATCGAAGAGAAGTAGTCCACAAAATCTTGGGTCACCCCCATGCGAGCTTAGTTTGCGGACAAACTAGCAGCGGAAGCAGTGGTGTGCCCATAAGGGAAATCACATGTGAAAGTCCATCATAACTCTTCTTAAATTCCATTCATTCGCTCTATAACAAATGGAATTTTTGCTTGTAGCCTGCGACGAACCCTACATCGCAGCAGGGGACACCTCAGGCTCCGAATGTGGTCCCGACTCCGCCAGCACCAGTTCCGTTCCAGCAGACGGAGATGGGACAAACACTGACGGCCATCCTGGAGGCCTTCAGAGCTCAGCAAGCCCCGGCCCCACAGCCAAACCCCGGGGCCAATTGGATGACGGTCTTCCGAGGACTTTCCCCTCCATCCTACAAGGGGACGGAGTCTGCAGTATGTACGGAGGAGTGGTTGGACACCATTCACGAGATGCTGGCAGGGATTCGATGCCCCACGGAGGAGGCAGTCGCTTTGACAGTCTCCTGCTTAGAGTCACACAGAAAGAGATGGTGGAAATCTCAGTTGGACACCACCTTTGCAGGGATGGACTGTGCTGATATTACTTGGGAGGAGTTCAGAGCAGCGCTCTTGGGACACTTTGTACCTCAGTCGACGAGAGATGACCTGGAGGATAAGTTCCTACGGTTGAGGCAGGGGAACAGGACTGTGGTGGAGTACTATCAGGAGTTCACTCACCTGGCCCGTTATGCGGACGCTTACCAGTTAGACGATGCTGGCTACGCCCGGAGGTTTTATAAGGGACTGCAGGATGACATGAGGCAGGCCCTCCTTTTCGTTTCAAAGGGGAGTCTGGCCAGGATTCTGGAGATGGCTAAGAAGAGAGAGGCGGATCAGCTTACAGTGAAGAATTGGAAGAAACCGGCTGATGATTCAGTGATTGGAGGTCGTAGAGACCATCCTCGGGGCCAGGTTATCGGGGAGAGAAGGAACAGGGATCAGCCTCGTCAGGAGTTTGGGCAGGAGCAGAGGACTCAGGGGGTATTGGCTCCCCAGCCTATACAGATGCTAGAAATGCCAAGGACGGCAGGGCAGCCACCGGTATGCTATCAGTGCAACCAGCCGGGGCATATCAAGCGGAACTGCCCTGTGGGGCGAGCACCCCCACCAGCACATCAGGGCGCTCCACCTCCCCGATAGTTTGGCGGACGAGGACAGGACCGAGGACGAGGATTTCAGGATCGAGGTCGTAGGCCAGAGAGAGCAGGTGTATGCTCTAGACCTGACACAGCCTCGGAACCCGGAGCAGGTTATCACAGGTATGGCAGCATTTTTTAAATTTTCTTCATATAAACTACTATTTTAGACGTAACCTGGTTAGAAATTAAGAGAAGATAAACTACAATAAGAATACTAAGACATTTAATTACCCCAGGCATAGTATTCGTGAGCGGCAAGCCCGCTCACACCCTCTTCGACACTGGTGCGTCGCAATCATTCGTGTCGGAGGATTTCGTGAAAGGACTGGCAGGAGTGGAGCTAAGCACCGGGAAGATGCTGAGGGTGCACCTACCCGATGGATCAGAGATATTGACCTCTACTCATAGTGATATGGAAGCGAGGATCGGCGGAAAGGCGTTTGAGGCACCAACGACGGTTTTGAGGATGCCAGATTACGATCTGATTCTGGGCATGACCTTGCTGTACTGGAACTATGCCCAGATCGATTGCGTGGCGAAGAGGATCACCGTGAGGCACGGCGACTCCTTCATTGTTATCGAAGGTATTATATCAGCACCCCGTACTTTACTATCGTCTGTGCAGGCCGTTAAGGCCCACCTATAGGGGGAAGAGGTTTATCAGGTCCTCTTTGAGGCTGTCGTAGCCAAGGACTCCATTGCGGATATTCCAGTGGTGCGGGACTTCGCCGACGTGTTTCCAGAGAAGCTACCAGGGTTACCCCCGCACCGAGAGAAGGACTTTCAGATTCAGCTCGTACCGGGGGCTAAGCCGTTATCCAGAGCTCCCTATCGAATGGCCCCAAAGGAGTTGGTGGAATTCTGAAGTCAGCTTCAGGAGTTAGTGGAGGCCGGGTTCGTTCGGCCTATCTCATCACCGTGGGGAGCTCCGGTGCTGTTCGTTAAGAAGAAGGACGGGACCCTTCAACTGTGCATCGATTACTGGGCTCTGAATAGGTTGACAGTCCGGAATACTTATCCTTTACCATGGATAGACGAGCTTTTTGATCAGCTGGAGGGAGCTCATTGGTTCTCAACGCTGGATCTGAGGTCAGGATACTACCAGCTCCGTATTCGGGAGGAGGACATCCCGAAGACGGCCTTCAGCAGCAGATACGGCTTGTACGAGTTTACCGTGATGCCGTTCGGGCTCACGAATGCACCCTCCGCATTCATGACTTTGATGAATCGGGTGTTCGAGGAGTATCTGGACGTCTTTGTCATTGTATTCATCGACGACATTCTCATCTATTCAAGGACGGAGGAGGAGCACGCGAGACATCTAGCCTTGACCTTGGAGAAGCTGCGTGAGCACGAGGTGTATGCCAAGTACAGCAAGTGCCAGTTCTGGCTAAAGGTGGTGGCCTTTCTGGGCCATGTCATCAGTGGAGCAGGACTGGCAGTGGATTCGGCAAAGATCCAGGCAGTACGGGATTGGCCACCACTAAAGTCGGCCACGGATGTTCGAAGTTTCTTGGGACTTGCTGGTTACTACCGGAAGTTCGTAAAGGGGTTCTCTCAGATTGCCCTCCCTCTTACGTCTCTGACAAAGAAGGAGTCCCCTTTTATTTGGACGCCGCGATGCGAATCTGCCTTCCAGGAGCTGAAGGATCGTCTCACCTCGGCTCCCATCCTTGCTCTTCCATCAGGGAAGGAGGGATTTCAGGTGTATGCAGATGCTTCTTATCAGGGGATGGGTGCCGTTCTGATGCAGAACGGGCACGTAATAGCTTACGCCTCCCGTCAGTTGAAGCAGCACGAGCAGAACTACCCCGTGCACGATTTGGAGATGGGGGCAGTCATTTTTGCTCTTAAGATCTGGCGGCACTATCTCTACGGGGTACATTGTGATATTTTCTCCGACCATAAGAATCTGAAGTACGTCGACACCCAGAAGGAGTTAAACATCAGGCAGAGACGCTGGGTGTAGTTTCTTTCGGACTACCAGTATTCCATGCACTACCATCCGGGGAAGGCGAACGTGGTTGCGGATGCTCTGAGCCGGAGAGCGAGTACGACTGGAGTAGGCCCGCAGCTGATGGCTTTGGAGTTGATTAGATCATTCGAGGAGATGCAGATTTCGCTAGTGTCTGAGGATGACCCAGAGCTGTACATGGAGTACCTGGGGTCGATGGATACTACTGATGACATTCGAGACCGCATCAGAGATGGGCAGATGCGGGACGAGAGAGCTGAGCCGATATTCTGAGCCTTGGAGGAAGGCACGACAGGGGATTACTCTTTGAGGGATGGGCTCCTGTGTTTCCGGGGCAGAGTCTACATACCAGCAGGAGGACGGATCCGGGAGGATATTTTGACGGAAGCTCATTGCAGCCGATATTCGGTACACCCGGGGATCACCAAGATGGCAAAGGATTTAAAGAGGACGATGTACTGGCCGGGTATGAAGAAAGATATTACGTATTTTGTGACGCATTGTGAGGCCTGCCAGCTCGTGAAGGCGGAGTGTAGGAACACGACAGGCTTGCTGCAGCCGCTTCCAGTGCCGGAGTGGAAGTTTGAAGATATAGTCATGGACTTCATACATGGGCTACCTAGATCCCGTGCGGGGAACGACTCGATCTGGGTGATAGTGGACAGGCTGACAAAGGTGGCCAGATTCATCCCAGTGGCAAAGGACACACCGGTCAGTGTATTAGTACGGAGGTTCATTGAGCAGTTCGTGCGTTATTATGGGGTGCCCAAGACTATCGTTTCGGATCGGGATGGGCGGTTTACATCCAGGGAATGGAGGTCAGTCCAGGCCCATCTGGGTTCTCGGTTGACATTCAGCACCGCCTTTCACCCTCAGACCGACGGACAGACAGAGCGCACTAACCGTACACTGGAGGATCTGTTGCGACTATGTATTTTGGACCGTGGCGAGCCTTGGGAGAGATTGTTACCACTGGTCGAGTTTTCATACAACAACGCTCATCAGTCCAGCATAGGCATGGCTCCATACGAAGCGTTGTACGGAAGGAGGTGCAGAACCCCACTATCATGGGTTCAGGACGAGGATCCGCAGGCACTAGGCTCTGAGTTTGTGGGAGATACAGATGCTCAGATTAGATTGATCCGAGACAGGATATTGGAAGCCCAGAGCAGACAGGCGAAATACTACGATGCGAGGCATCGCCAAGTAGAGTTCCAGGTAGGAGACCGAGTTTTCTTGAAGATACGGCCGATGCACGGAGTCTCGCGGGTTCGCGGGCGGAAGAAGCTCAGTCCGAGATATATGGGGCCCTATAGGATCCTGGAGCGGATCGGCCCCTTAGCCTATAGACTGGAGCTACCGCCGGAATTAGCGGGATTGCATGACGTCTTCCACGTCTCCTCACTTCGGAGGGCTATGCTACGCCCTGAGCAGCTGATTTCCTCGGCAGATGGCCCTATGGCCTCGGATCGGTCAGTCGATTTGGAGCCTACCAGGATTGACGATACAGCAGTGCGGGTCTTGCGACGGAAGAAGGTCCCGTTAGTCAAGGTTCTGTGGAACAATCATGGGCAGGAGGAGCATACATGGGAGCCACAGGACTTGATGCGGCAAAAATACCCGGAGCTTTTTCGTCAGGTATACCTCACGGACAATCAATTTGCCTTCCTGTTTTAAACCAATGGAACTGAAATTTCAAGAATAGGGGCTAATCTTTTGTTTATTGGGGTGAATATACCTAGTTAGGTGGGCGAATTAATATTAGATTCGAAACCGCACAAACAAACATAACGTAGAGAGGTAATCTTTCAGTTCTCATGGGATGTTACAAGCTTATTTTTCCCGATTAGAGTCCCGTAGGATTAACATTGATTTCGGGGACGAAATCTTTGTTTTGTTTATTGGGATTTGTAACATCCCATTTCCGGCTAGACCCCTAGGAGTCGGTTGGTTGTGGTAGAACCCTAGGGAGCCCAAAACTTGAAATAAATCGACCAAGAAATCGGGTCACGGGTTGGTCACGCCCGTGACCGACCCGTCTCGCCCGTGACATAGGGCGTGACCACATTCGACGATCGTCGATTTCAGTTCGACAATCGTCGAACCCAAAATTAGTCACCAGACCTGTCACGCCCGTGACTCGCCATGTCACGCCCGTGACATAGGGCGTGACCATGATCGTCGATTCCAAGTCGACGGTCGTCGACCCAAAATTGGCCCCACGGACATGTCACGCCCGTGACCCACCATGTCACGCCCGTGACATAGGGCGTGACACGCTCGATGATCGTCGATTTCAGTTCGATGTCGTCGAACCAGAATTAGTCACCAGGCATGCCACGCCCGTGATCCACAATGTCACGCCCGTGACATAGGGCGTGACACGCTCGACGATCGTCGATCCCAATTCGACGATCGTCGAACCATATTTGGCCACACAGACCTGTCACGCCCGTGACCCAGGTGTCACGCCCGTGACCACCCTTCGACGATCGTCGATCTCAGTTCGACGATCGTCGAACCCAGAATTGGCTAACCGGGCCTGTCACGCCCGTGACCTATGTGTCATGCCCGTGACCAAGGCCGAAATGATAGCCAGGTTGGAAATTTCAGTAACTGACGTCGTAATAAAATCCGATTAAGGGAATAAAAATCAAGAGTATTTATGGGTCGTTCCCTATTTTAATTATGTTAATAATTAAGGAAAAGTGGGTCCAATAGGAAATTGCCACCTGGCAAACACCTCTTCATCTCCAACGTTTCAACTGCCATTCGTCATAACCGAAACGTCATTAAGGGGATTATTAATGACCGCGAACATTTCATCTCCAACATTTCATCCTTTCCCCTCCCCATTTGCTGATCTATAAAAGACTCCTAAGAGCAAGAGCAAAAGGTTACACTCCCTCAAACTGTTTCGGACTTCCCCCTGCTGTTGAAGAATTTCCGGCGATGCCACCACCGCGCAAATGGCTTCCCGACGCTCTGCACGCCTCCAACCCACGAACAAGGTCCTCCCCTCCCTCTTCTTCTGTGGATAGATCTTAGGAACCGTTAGGAGAGATATCGGGCTCAAAAGAGCCAGGTCGGGTGAGCGTATTCATGGTTTTCCGAAAATTTCATGGTGGCGGGTTCGCCGGAAACCGCCTCTCCGGCGGCCGTGCCGCCGCCCGACGATAGCCCTCGCCTCAACGGATGTGGTGGTGGTGGTGGCCGGCCAGAGAGATGGCTGGATGGCCGGGAAATATCTTGGAAAAGCTACAGGAAAATTAGGTTTTTAGGCCTCTGGTTCGGGCTCTGAAGAAGATGAACAGTGCCATGAAAATTGGATTCTATTTTTAAAACAATTTCTGAATGAATTTATCTGTCATGTTAAATAATTTGGGAAAAATACCTAGAGCCTCTTACAGGAAAGGTGGTCAACATAGAAAATGTAGCCCTTGAAGTCTAGTTTTATTAAAAATTAGTTTCACTCAATTTGGAATCCTGGTTAGACCACAGCACCCTTTTTGGTGAGGTCTATCCAGAGGGCTGTCTTGACCTTAGAAAAATTCCCCACTCCAATCCAGTCATCAAAATGACTTGAAATTTGGGGTGTGGCCTAATCTTACCTATATCTAGGTGCTGCCCAAAAATGAGAATTTTTGGAGAATATTTTTCTATAGTTTTTAGGAAAATTCAATAATCCTAGCCGAATTTAATTAGATAGTTAAATAATTTCCAAACCCTCCCAAATTCTGGTGAGAGGTCCCTGGTGTCACTATAAGGTTCTGTATAATTTTTCATCTCATTTGTAAATGGTTTGGACTAGAAATGATCAACCCTAAGTTTTGCCCTAATAAGGGGTCTTAGGTTAAAAGTGCGCTTTTGAAGTTTGAGCGGTGAGATCACCTCAACAGAGGCTGAGATTTTTACCACTGGCTAGTAATATTCTCTAGCACCTCCTCATGGAGTTTGAGGTGGATCGGGGTAAGTTTACCCTAAGGACCAAGGCCAAACCCTAAGGATGGATCTTGGTGGTTTGTGAAGGTCATGTAGTCAAATGACCTTGGATTGACACGAAATTGGGTGAAGGGAACCATAGGGCCAATATAGTTCTCTGGATGAAATTTTAGTAAATTTGGAGACCGTTGGGATACCTGAAACTCTAACCCTAGTTTAGGGCGCAAAACTTGTAGAGATAGGAAATGACACTAAATCACATTGAAAAGTGGTGAGATTTGGGGAGAGTGAATTATAGGGATGGTACAAGCTTTGGATATTTTTCTATGAATTTTATGTTCATTATTTTGGATACTTCCTTTAATGATTTAGTAGTTGTATGATTTGCTTAAAAATTTATTAGAATACACACTCTCTGGAAAGTGATGAAATTTAAGCAGAGAACGTTTATTATGATTTTAAATCTCTGTGAATTTTTATGGGATTTTTGGAAGATTAATTCTAAGGCTCGCTTCATTAAGTATGTTTTACCTTGTTTATTTGATTAAATCTTTAGTGGTGGTTAGCAAGCTAGTAAAATTATGATTCTCTGCACAAAGATCTTTTATATATCATACTACTGACTAGTGATTTTTTCTATAATTTTTAGATGAATAATTTCAGTACTTCCTTCACTACGTAGAATTAACATGATTATACTGAATAAATTATTTAGAGGTTAAATACTATCTATAAAATTCTGAGAATTTGTATTTGACGTTATTTTGCGTTTATTTAATGATCATGATTTTTGAGTAGCCATTACTTAGGAAGATCATGTAGTTCATGTTTAAAATGACCCGTGGCACGTCCTTTGGGAAAATTAAATAAATATCAGATTAATTAGGAAAATTATAAGTTTCTGGATTTAGACAAAGTATGATATGGTAGACCTCCAGTAAATACTATAGGAGATTTGGAAGATAATTTGGTGTACCTTCCCTTGGGTACCTCATATAGTTTAGGATGGTCTGCATATAGTAAAGCCACGGAATTTTGATACTTGATGGTTGGTAGGGCAAACTAGGATCGAGTTCATCATTGGGAGACTTGTTGGAATAAGGGAGTACGGGAACGACGAAAGATCGTCCATCCCGGGAAGAAGAGGAAGAGTCTTAATACTTTAGGGTTAGAACTAAAGTAACTAAAAGGGGATCGGGCTAAGGGAGATCAACCAATAATAATAAGTCCCTTGCGAAAGGGAACTTCGGGCCGTAATGCCGCCGTCTTGGTTCCTAGTGCCCCTTGAGAGCCCTTCACGGGGTATACCGGGGGCAGTCCTGGGCTAACGTAAACCATAGGGATAATAAATTAAAAGAGCAACTAGTATAACTAGGGTTGCACACACTCACTCCCCGATAGCTAGGAAAGTAGGATAATAGGACTTATTGCCATTCAGACAGTAGCTCTGAAGGTAGATGCACGGACAGGACTGTCCGGGGGGCCGAGGGCTCGAGGGTTGGAGTACAGAATAAAGGTGGTGGGTCTTCGGTACCTGATCGTCGTTCACACCGACATCGGTACGCTGACTCGGCGGTGTGGGACACTTAGCCAAAGAAAGTCTGGAGGGTACATCCAGCAGCAGTATGCGGATACTCTAGGTTGTGTTCTTCTAGGGGCGTACGGGAGGGCTAGGCCTGGTAGTGTGGATGCCCGCTTAGGAGTGGGGGGCCCGACCCACTGTCTCCGTTTGCCACTACGGAGGTTCCTGGGAGTGAAGCTAGCTGCCCGAACATGGGGAACTAAAGGTCTGTGCGCATAGAGTCGTGTGCGTGAGTTGCACTTGCATGAATCATGGCATAGCATATCACTACACTCATATTTGCATACAACCGATACCCCAACGTATAAATTGGTATGGGACTTTTTATACGATGGGAGCTTTGCAGAAGATCCCTTAACTTATAAGTTTGTATGGGCATTCATATAAGTTAAGGTTACATACTTACTTACTTGTTGCTTACTTACTATTCTCTAGCTGCCTTTTATACAATTTGCTATTTATTAATTGTTCTACCTATTACAACATTTATACTGTTCACCTGTTATAACTTGCTAGTTAGGTCTACCGTCATCTGCTTGACTATTCTCCACTTTTGTAGCTTCCCTTTCCTCGTCTCCGCCCGGTGCTTAGGAGCTGTGGTGGGAGGGGTAGGGGATGATAGGGCTTAGTCTTTATGACTAATGGTTTTCGAACCAAACATTACAGGAGCTCCGGATGGGAGACAGGGACCAGCACCAGCGGAGTACGGTGCGTATGGAAGTGGGACAGTCTAGCACCGGTGCACCTGCGACCAGCTCCGTGAGTGATTAGTATTTTCTTAGCTTCCGCGATGAGTGACTTGTAGTGAGGACTCTGATGTACTGGGCTCGAGCCCATTTATCTATTTTCCTATTATATGTATTGATGGACTGGATATGATTCACTTTTATTTACATGTTTTTGTGGACTTGTTTACATTTTTTGTATAAATACTTCTCTCTCATGTGATCGAAAAGGGCCGGCAGAATTGGCGTTTTGTAGTGGTTGCCTTCCCGAGATGTCGGTGCCACCGCAAAGCGGCAATTCTGGGCTAAGACCCCGGTGGTTGAAAAATAAAAAAAGGGGGTCTTACACTCAGTTCGACGATCGTCGAACCCAGGATTGGCTAACCGGGCCTGTCATGCCTGTGACCTATGTGTCACGCCCGTGACCAAGGTCGAAACGTCAGCCAGACTGGAAATTTCGGTAACCGACGCCATGATAAATTCTGACTATGGGAATGAAAACCAAGAGTATTTATGGGTCGTTTCCTACTTTAATTATGTTAATAATTAAGGAAATGTTGGTCCAATAGAAATCGCCACCTGGCAAACACCTCTTCATCTCTAGCGTTTCAACTGCCTTAGCCATAACCGAAACGTCATTAAGGGAAATATTAATGGCCGTGAACATTTCATCCTTTCCCCTCCCCACTTGCTGATCTATAAAAGACTCCTGAGAGCAAGGGGAAAAGGTTACACTCTCCATCAAACTGTTTCAGTTTTCCCCTTGCTGTTGAAGAATTTCCGGCGACGCCACCACCACGCCAATGGCTTCCCGACGCTCTGCACGCCTCCAGCCCGCGAACAAGGTCCTCCCCTCCCTCTTCTTCTGCCGATAGATCTTAGAAATTGTTAGGAGAGATATCGGGCTCAAAAGAGCCAGATCGGGTGAGCATTTTCATGGTTTTCAAAAATTTTCATGGTGGCGGGTTTGCCGAAAACCGCCTCTCCGGCGGCCGTGCCGCCGCCCGACGATAGCCCTCACCTCAACAGAGGTAGTGGTGGTGGTGGCCGGCCAGGGAGATGGCTGGATGGCCGGGAAATAGCTTGGAAAAGCTACAGGAAATTAAGTTTCAGGGCTCTGTTTTCGGGCTGTAGAAGAAGATGAACAGTGCCGTTAAATTAAATTTTATTTTTAAAACAATTTCTAAATGAAATATCTGTCATTTTAGATAATTTGGGAAAACTATCTACAGGCTCCTATAGGAAAAGTGGTCAACATAGAAAATGTAGCCCGTGAAGTCTAGTTTAATTTAAAATTTATTTCATTCAATTTGAAGTCTTGGTTAGACCACAACACCTTTTTTGGTGAGGTCTATCCATAGCGCTGTCCTGACCTTAGAAAAATTCCCCACTCCAAACCAGTCATCAAAATGACTTGAAATTTGGGGTGTGGCTTAATCCTATTTATATCTAGATGCTGCCCAAAAATTAGGATTTTTGGGAAATATTTTTTTATAGTTTTTAGAAAAATTCAATAATCCTAATTTAATTTAATTAGATGGTTAAATAATTTCCAAACCATCCCAAATTATGGTGAGTGGTCCCTGGGTTCACCATAATGTTCTGTATAACTTTTCATCTCATTTGGAGATGGTTTGGATTAGAAATGAACAAACCTAACTTTCGCCCTAATAAGGGGTCTTAGGTTAAAGGTGCACATTTGAGATTTGAGTAGTCAAATCACCTCAACAGAGGCTGAGATTTTTACCACTGGCTAGTAATATTCTCTAGCACCCTCTCATAGAGTTTGAGGTGGATCGGGTAAGTTTACCCTAATAACCAAGGCCAAACCCTAAGGATGGATCTTGGTGGTTTGTGAAGGTCATGGGGTCAAGTGACCTTGGATTGACCAAAAATTTGATGAAGAGCACCATAGGGACCATATAGTTCTCTGAATGAAATCTTAGTAGATTTGGAGGCTGTTGGGATACCTAATAATCTAACCCTAGTTTAGGGTGCAAAACTTGTAGATATAGGAATTGACATTAAATCATATTGAATAGTGATGAGAATTGGGTAGAATGAATTATAGGGGTGGTACAAGCTCTGGATATTTTTCTATGAATTTTAAGATCATTATTTTGGATACTTCATTAACGATTTAGAAGCTTGAATGATTTGCTTAGAAAATTTATTATGGAATACACACTTCCTAGAAATTGATGAAATTTAAGCAGAGAACATTTATTACGATTTTAAATCTCTGTGAATTTTTATGGGATTTTTGGAAGTTTAATTCTAAGGCTTGCTTCATTAAGTATGTTTTACCTTGAATATTTGATTAAATCTTTAGTGGTGTTTAGAAACCTGGTAAAATTGTGATTCTTTGCACAAAGAACTTTTCTATATCATACTACTGGCTAGTAATTTTTCTATAATTTTCAGATGAATAATTTCAGTACTTCCTTCTTTACATGTAGGATTAACGTGTTTATGCTGGATAAATTATTTAGAGGCTAAATACTTTCTGTAAAATTCTGAAAACTTTTATTTGAGGTTATCTTGCAGTTATTTAATGATCATGATTTTTGGGTAGCCATTACTTAGGAGGATCATGTAGTTCATGTTTAAAATGACCCATGGCCTGTCCTTTGAGAAAATTTAATTAAATATCAGATTAATTAGGAAAATTATAAGTTTCTGGATTTAGACAAATTATGTTATGATAGACCTCCAGTAAATATTATAGGAGATTTGGAAGACAATTTGGAGTACTTCCCCTTGTGTACCTCATATAGCTTAGGATGGTCTGCATATAGTAAAGCCACGAAATTCTGGTAGTTGATGGTTGGTAGGGCAAGCTAAGATTGAGTTCATCATTAGAAGTCAGGATAAGTAGAGTGTGAGACTGGTTAAGGATAAGGGAGTACGGGAACGACGAAAGATCGTCCATCCCGGGAAGAAGAGGAAGAGTCTTAATACTCTAGGGTTAGAACTAAAGTAACTAAAAGAGGATCGGGTTAAGGGAGATCAACCAATAATAATAAGTGCCTTGCAAAAGGGAACTTCGGGCCGTAATGCCGCCATCTTGGTTCCTAATGCCCCTTGAGAGCCCTTCACGGGGTATGCCGGGGGCAGTCCCGGGCTAATGTAAACCATAGGAATAATAAATTAAAAGAGCAACTAGTATAATAGGGTTGCACATACACACTCCCCGATAGCTAGGAAAGTAGAATAATAGGATTGGTTGACATTCAGACAGTAGCTCTGAAGGTAGATGCACGGACGGGACTGTCCGGGGGCCGAGGGCTCGAGGGTTGGAGTACAAAATAAAGGTGGTAGGTCTTCGGTATCTGATTGTCGTTCACACCGACATCGGTACGCTGACTCGGCGGTGGGGGACACTTAGCCAAAGAAAGTCTGGTGGGTACAGCCAGCAGTAGTACGCGGATACTCTAGGTTGTGTTCTTCTAGGGGCGTACGGAAGGGCTAGGCCTGGTAGTGTGGAGGCCCGCCTAGGAGTGGGGGGCCCGACCCACTGTCTCCGTTTGCCACTACGGAGGTTCCTGGGAGTGAAGCTAGCTGCCCGAATAGGGGGAACTAAAGGTCTGTGTGCATAGAGTCGTGTGTGTGAATTACACTTACATGAATCATGGCATAGCATATCACTACACTCATAATTGGATACAACCGACACCCCAACGTATAAATCGGTATGGGACTTTTTATACGATGGGAGCCCTGCAGAAGACCCCTAAACTTATAAGTTTGTATGGGCATTCATATAAGTTAAGGTTACATACTTATTTACTTGCTTGTTTACCTACTGTTCTCTAGCTGTCTTTTTATACAAATTGCCACTTACTTTTTGCTCTTCTTGTTACTTACTGCCGTAGGATTGTTAGACCTATTTCATTCTAAATAACTACTAGATTAGCTTCCCTGTCGCCTGCTTGGTTATTCTCCACTTTTGTAGCTTCCCTTTCCTCCTCTCCGCCCGGTGCTTAGGAGCCGTGGTGGGAGGGGTAGGGGATGATAGGGCTTAGTCTTTATGACTAATGGTTTTCGAACCACAACATTACAGGAGCTCCGGATGGGTGATAGGGAACAGCAGTCCAGGGACCAGCACCAGCGGAGTACGGTGCGCATGGAGGTGGGACAGTCTAGCACCGGTGCACCTGCGACCAGCTCCGTGAGTGATTAGTATTTTCTTAGCTTCCGCGATGAGCGACTTGTAGTGAGGATTCTGATGTACTGGGCTCGAGCCCATTTATCTATTTTCCTGTTATTATCTATTGATGGACTGGATATGATTTCACTTTTTATTTACATATTTCTGTGGACTTGTTTACATTTTTGTATAAATACTTCTCTCTCTTGTGATCGAAAAGGGCCGGCAGAATTGGCGTTTTGTAGTGGTTGCCTTCCCGTGAGTCGGTGCCACCGCAAAGCGGTAATTCTGGGCTAAGAAAAAAAGGGGGTCTTACAAAATCATTGTTGGAGAGTAGATATGGTTAGCTCACACTAAGATCTACATTTCTACAGCGAGTTTTTCCCATTTCGTGAAATTTTTTGTGTTAGGAATTTCGTTTTGACCCTCCTTCATCTTGAAAAGTTTCAAGAATTGTTGCTTAAGTGTTCTTGCGGCCAGATCAGTGAAGAGGAGTGATTGTGTGGCAAGATTTCGGCAAGATCGGGGCAAGTGGTGATTTCTTCCCCTTGCCAAGCTTTCATTCCTTACATTCTCTATTATTTTCCTTTCCCTTCATAGAATTTGGTAATAGGGTAGGGTTCGGCCAAGACCTACATACTTCTTAGGGTAGATTTTCCCATGGGATCTGTTTTTCGTCGTGTTTGACTGATTAACCTAGGTGTAGATCCGTCGAATATAGGTTAGTTATCCCTAGATTAATTCACCGTGTATGGAAGTGGGTGGATTTCTTCGTGTTTACCAGTTAGATTAAGTTAATTTTGTCTTATATTGCCGATTAGTCTAGTGAAATTAGCTGATTTTGACAAAAGTGAAAACCGCCTAAGTCAAATTCGTCGAGTATTAGGCGTCGAGTATCAAGCATTGAGTTTGTCAATTATATGTTGAAATTCGGCGGGTAATTCTTGGCATTTAGTTAAGTCTTATTCGTCGAGTATTAGGCGTTGAGTTTGTCGAGTATCAGGCATTTAGTTCGTCGAGTATAAGTCTTGGTGTTGAGTGTTGTTGTACTTGTCGAGTATTAGGAGTCCAGACGAAGAATATCAGGCATGACATTGAGTGAGGTTCACTTTACGTTAAGTGATGTTTTAGACTAAGTTAAATTCATCGTGTAATCTCGATGAATTCGTGGAGTAACACCAGTTTGGCATTGAGTGCGTAGGGTGATAATTTCCTGCTAAGTCAAAAGCGTTGAGTGCGCTGCATGCACTCAATGCGGCGTTGAGTGAAGGTCACTTGGATTTAAGTGAAGCTTTGGAATTCAGTGGTCTGTGAGTCTAAGGCAAAAGCATTGAGTGCGCTAAATGAACTCAACGCGGCGTTGAGTGAATCACCGTTCACTGAAGCTTTGGCGTTGAGTAGTTTTGAGACCAAGTCAAAATAGTTGAGTGTACTCAATGCGGAGTTGCATGAACTCAACTCGGCGTTGAGAGAACTCAACTCGGCGTTGAGTGAACTCAAGGTAGCGTTGAGTGAGGGAAGAATCGTTACGTTAGCTGGTTGGCGTTCAGTGCATTGAATGCACTCAATGCGGCGTCGAGTGTGCTCGATGGTTTTCCCATAGACTTAGGATTTTTGAACAGAATCGTTATATATCTCTAGTGGGCTTGTTTTTCCAAGTAATAATCGTCTAGTGGTTACTGTATTCGTCGATTATATTCGACGAATCAGTATAGACTTGGTTTTAGTGACCGAATTGTATCTAATTCGTCGGGTTTGGCCTTAGGTCAATTTCTGGGATTTATTCCTCCTTTTATTATTCGAGAAGCCCAGTGCTTTGGTAGAGGTTTGTCTGTGTTTGACAATGGTGGTCGGTGTTTTGGTTACGGTTTGTGTGTGTTCGACGATGGTAGTCGGTGCTTTGGTTGTATGTTTATGTCTAGGTTGGCAGTGGATAAAGGACCACCAACCCGATGCCTTTTTGGTGAATTATTACCCTGGTGAGTTTGGCCGGTGTGGGTATATGACTGTTGGTGTGTTGGGTAGGAACCCACCACCACTGGAGCCAGTTTTTCCCCAGTTTTGGGAGTTTCATGGTATAAGACCACCTTTCCTTAGGCCCTTGTGAAGTTTTTGTTGTTGGTATGTTGGGTAGATTCCCAGCACCGCAAGTGCCGGAATGCCCGGTGTTTTTGTTCAACAAGTTATGGGCTAATTAATTCTTTATACTTACAGTTATTTATTTACATGTTCCTTAAAGCATAGATCTTTAAAGCACTTGGTGTAAATTCATTACCTTTGAGCTAGTAAGTTATTCTTTTCTCACTATTCTTGGATTAGGGTTGGTAACCCTTATTCCTTTTTGGTTTATTTCTAACTCTTTTGATCTTTTATCATCACTTGTATTTTCTATCTTGCAGAGGTGTTCTTTCTTGAATTCCTCAGGTTTGGAGAAGTAGCCGGTTGAGCAGCTATGGATGGTTTTTGGCTGGTACTCTGCAGCTATTGTTTCCTCACTTTCTGTGAGGTAGTTATTGTTTGTTTTCTCTTAGTTCAGACATACATAGCTTTTAGTGGGTTCATGTCAGGTTATTGACACCCACTGGATTTTTGTGAAATGATAAATACTTGCTAGCTGTTAAGCTTTTTCGGCATGACATATTGTATTAACTTACTCTCTGGGTAGGTTTTATGCTAGGTTACATGTTAGATATTTTTAAAGTATAAAAGTATTACCTATATTACTTCATACATGCCATCTTTCAACTAAAACCACTATGTTTGACAAATGTGAAATGTACTTTTATAATTATACTAACTCTAGAGTCATGCATACTATGAGTTGTCCTGTATGGATGTTTTTTCTCATGTAGGATGTAAAATAATATAAACAAACAATTTTTCGCACCGTATAAATATATCTTTACTTGTGGACTAGTTGATCCACTGAGCCGAGGGATATGACTATCCAATTAAAAAAAACTAGTATTTCTTCACAATAACTCATGAATTTCATTTAAATGTAGAGTTGGAGTTTTTCCTGAGCATCAATAGTCATCCCCTGCTTGTCATGGAATCACGGCGCGTCTTCTCTTTTACCCTAATATGTCGTTTAAATATGAATAAAATGCGGGTTGTGACAAAAGAGAAGTCAAAAGAAGGTAAATTTAAAATATAACGCACTGGATTTTCAACCAAGCGTGATGATTTTGACTTAGATGTTTTGATTATGTTATAGAGGCGTTCATGAATAATCTTACACACGGTAACTTCGTTCAACAGGCTTTTCAACCAAGCGTGATTACTAATTATGTGAATCAATGGTTTCTCTTGTATTAGGTCTAATTACTATCACGACACAATTATTAGTAAGTTAAAACTAACCTGTCTCACGACGGTCTAAACAGAGCCTACGTTACATATTGGTGGGTGAACAATCCAACACTTGGTGAATTCTGCTTCATAATGATAGGAAGAGCCGACTTCGAAGGATCAAAAAGCGATATCGCTATGAATGCTTGGCTGCCACAATACAGTTATCTCTGTGGTAACATTTCTTACACCTCTAGCTTTAAATTCTGAAGTCCTAAAGGATTGATTGGCCACTCTTTCACGGTTTATATCCAAATGAGAACTCGCGAACATCCGCTAATCTCTTTAAAAGAGAATTCAAAAGCAGGTAAATTTAAAATGTAAAGCGAGTACCTAAAGAGAACTCGCGAACACCTATTAATCTCTACAAAAGAGAAGTCCAAAATAGGTAAATAAACATATAATGCGAGTACCTGAGGTGAACTCATGAACACCTACTAATCTATACAAAAGAGAAGTCAAAAGCATGTAAATTTTAAATATAACGCGAGTACCTTAAGAGAACAAACGAATAGCTCTTAATGTCAGCAAAAGAGAAGTCAAAAGCAGGTAAATAAACATATAATGCGAGTACCTGAGGTAAACACGTGAACAACTGCTAATCTCTGCAAAAGAGAAGTCAAAAGAAGGTAAATTTAAAATATTCTGTTGGAACACCCTCTTACTTATTTGGGTAAGGATCACTATGTCCTTTGGAATGTGTCTTGACCTCATTGTATAGTTTTAAAGGTCAACTAGAATAGGTCTAAGGTTTAGAACTTAGGTTTGAAAGCTGACCCCAAGACCTCCTAGTTCAGACTTCAAGTGAAGTGAGACTAAGGAAATTATCGTCGAGCTCAGATCCACGAGGCGTCGAACTCAGTTCGACTATCTCTGAGCTCAATTGAACGAGTCGTCGAACTCGGTTCGACGATCTTCGAGCTCAGATCGACGTTTCCGTATCTAGCAAAAATCCAGATCTCTGAGCTCAGGTCGACGGTAGTCGAGCTCAGATCGATGATTTTCTTTAGAGATCGATGATTTTAGGATTTAAAATTCAGTCAGTTATGGAATTCAAATTGATTCATATCCATCAGTTAATGCAAAGGATTTTGTAGCCATTTTTATTAATCTGGAGCAAGTTTCAAGGAGACTAAAGGAGAATGTCACTTAGGACTTTCCTCCAGAGACAGATATCAATTAAGGAAGCCATTTATGACTGGATAACGACTATCTAGAAGATTGGATTTCAATATATCATTCCAGACAATAGAGACAAACATTATTATCAATCATCAAGGGTAACAGATAACAAGAGAAAAACCTAGAACAATATCTGAGATCTGAGAGACACACAAGAACTAAAGGATTACAGTTTCTCATCTCTGATTTCAAGTGTTCAAGGCTTCATCAATCAAGACTCCAAACACATCACATTTTAGTCTTTGCTTAAATCATCATTTGCTGGAGATCTCATTCTGAAGGCCTATCACCCTGTGCAAAGCTTCTCTTCCTGAATAACTGCAAATCTCAGGGGGGAGCTTTGACATCAACAATCCACTAGTCTTCCCTTTGACTTTTGACAGAGAAGAAAAACTTCACTTTCTTTTTCTTTTATTCTGCTATAAAAGGGTTGCTCAAAATTCCCTTCAAAAGTTTTGTGGTTGGTTTCTGAGACCTTGTAAAAAATCAGTGGTGGCAAGACACCTGATCAAAAAATCAGGTTTGGTTTTTGAGCACCTTATCAAAAGCTCATTGGTGCCCAGGACACCTGATAAACTATTCCTGCAGTGGATTCCTACCTAGGGTGGTAGAAGAATGGATGTACCCAGGTTGATTGGGGAAACCACTATAGATACTTCTGTCTTCTGGTTGTCTGTGTTTTATTTTCTGTGTGGTATGATTTTGTTTCTTGCTTACTTTATTTTGTTTACTGCAAGCACAATACACAGAAAAATAAATCAAGTCTTCTACTGCCAATTAATTTTTTAATTTGCAAAATTATATTAAAATACTCTATTAATCCCCCCCCCTCTAGAGTAAAGGTAGATCTTACCCTCACTTTCAATTGGTATCAGAGCGAGGTTGGTTATTTAACAACTAGATCTTCACCAGATTAGTTATTCCTACAGGCTAACACCTGAACCAAAAGATCTCTGATAAGATCAATCTTTAATAGAGGGGTATTATTTATATTATATTTATTTTAATAAAAATCATGGCACAGAACAAAGATTATGCTAGCATCAGACCTCCATTGTGCAATCTTTCTAAGTTTGCACCTTGGAAGGCAAGGATAAGATTATATATGAATTCTATTGATGAGGACATCTACAATTCTGTTTTGACAGTGTGTCCAAGACCTCCAGAAAGTACAAGTACAAGTGCTGTTCAACCCCCTTCAGGAACAGATGAAGAAATCAAAAAGTAGAAAGTTGTTGATGCTAAGGCAATGAACATATTGGCTCAGACTATGTCTGATGACATATTTCAAAAAGTGGCTGAATGCAACTCAGCAAAAGAAATATGGGACAAGCTATCTTAGCTTGTGTAAGATCTTTTGATGAAAGAAAGGACAGTAGATCCCATCTCATAACCCGGTATGAGAATTTCAAAAAGGGAGATACTAAGTCAGTTGTTGACATGTACAACAGACTCAGTCTAATTGTCAGTGAACTAAAGACTTTGGACAAGGAGATCTCATTGACTGAACTGAAAGATAAGATCCTAATGTGCTTCCCCAGCACTTGGGACTCAAGGATCTGGCCAATCAAGGATGCCAGAAGCCTAAATGAGATCACCACTGAAGCTCTATTGGGCGAACTCAAGTCTTATGAGTTTCTTATCAAAAATAGATAGGAAGAGCAAAAGGCAGCTTCTCCAGAAACAAGAAAGGAGAAGACAATTGCTTTCAAAGCTATAGAAGAACAGCCTGAAGACAAGGTCACAGACAATGAAGAGTTAATGAGTCTACTAGCCAAAAGATTTTACAAGATAGCTAGAAAAGACTTCAGGAAAAGGTCATCCAGAGGCCATGAAAAGCCAAGGTATGACAAGTCCAGTAATAAAGAAATTATTTGTTTTGGATGCAGGAAACCATGCCACATTGTGCCTGACTGTCCAGAAAATCAAAATAAGTACAAGAAATATAAGAAAGATAGGAGAAGAGATAAAGATTTCAGGAGAAACAACAATGACAAATCCTCCTCCAGCAAGAACAAACACACCAGGAAAGGATTTATGGCTGAAACCTGGAGTGAGACTGAAGAGGAATCAGAGGCTTCATCAAGCTAAAGTGGTGATGAAGATGATGCTGAAGAGAAGGAGTTCTGCATTATGGCTATCAATGCCTCTCAACATAATTCTGATGAAGAGCAAGAGTATGAATCTGAATCTAAACATGAAGCTGAAGAAGATCAGGTAATAGATTCTTTTGATTTCAATTCAGAGGACGTTAAATTAGAATTTTAGGCACTAGGTTTTGACCTACTCAAGTCTGAGAAGGAGATTATCTTTCTCATAAATCAACTATCTGAACATAGCACTTTAAAATCAGATAACCTCAAACTCTCTGAGGAGTTAGAATTCTATAGGGAGGAGATAGCTTCACTGAAAAGTGAACTATCTCAGGCAAAGAAGTTTGAAGAATCCCTTAATGGGAGAAGCATCAGACTGATGGACATAACAAGCACAGTGTACTCAAGACATAACAGTACACTGGGCTTGGGTGCTTCATCCAGCCAGCCTATAGTATTAACAACCCCAATTAAGTTTATCTCAGATAAAGGAAAGGGAGTTGTAGAGGTAGCTAGGAAGAGTTCGGATATTCCTAAGAAAAACAAGGTTCAATGGAAAACGTCGAACAGAGCTCGACGATCGCGGAACGGAGCTCAGTGATCTCAAGCTGAATTGTCGAACTAAGGTCGACGATCGCTGGACTCTGAACTCTTGCAAAGTCGATCTTCGAACAGAGCTCGACAATCTGACCGAAGATCGTCGAACTCAGCTCAGAGATCGTCGAACAGAGATCAGAGCTTTGAATATGGTTTTAAGGGTAAATCAAAATTCAATCCTAGAGGTCCCATATCCCAAGACTTCAACCCTTATACTGAATGGATAATACCTCCTAGGCGATATCATCCTTAAGGCTATAAGAGTCAAACAGGGATGTCTTTTATTTCAGACTTTAAAGGCTATCAACCTAGACCCAAGGTAAATTGGGTCAAAAACAAATAAATTATTATATGTGCAGGTGAAGAACTTTCGAACAATAAACCAGCAATGGTATCTGGATAGTGGGACCTCAAAGCACATGATAGTAATCAAGGATAATCTTATATCCTTCAAAGCCAAGCTTGGACCCAAAGTCATATTTGGAGATTCAAACTTTGGACAGACCAAGGGATATGGTGCAGTCCAAATGGGGTCAGTCATATTCAAGAAGGTGGCTTATGTGGAAGGGATGAAGGCATCAGTCAAAGATATGTTGAAGGCTACCAAGTGACATTCAACAAATCCTCATGAAAAATAAAATCAGAGTACAAAATAACTGTGCTGACAGGTAAAAGGAAAGGTAACATCTATCTTATAGATTTTCATTCAACTAAGGTAGATATTTGCTTGTTCAACTCTGTTAGTAAACCAAATGAACTATGGCATAAGAGATTAGAGCAATAAACCTTTGAACCAATGCTAGGCTATCCAAAGACAACCTTGTAAGAGGACTACCTTCTGGCCCCTACAAGAAGAAAGGACTCTGCAGGGCTTGTCAATTAGGCAAGTAAACTAAAAATAGTTTTAAGTCACTTAATTAGAGTGATTCACCTAGGATCTTGTATCTGTTACACATGGATTTTTTTGGACCCATTACAGTACAAAGCCTAGGAGGGAAATCTTACAGTTTAGTAGTTATAGATGACTTATCTAGATTCACATGGGTGTTCTTTCTGAGGAAGAATTCTGATAACTTTAAGTGTTTGACATAGTTTCTCAAATGCATACATATTGAGTTCAATACTCACATTGCATTGATCAGAAGTGATAATGGGACAGAGTTTTATTCTCTTCTTATGCAAGAGTTCTGTCAGAGTGAAGGGATCAGACACACTTTCTCAGCTCCTAGAACTCCTCAACAAAATGGGGGTAGCTGAAAGGAAAAATAGAACCCTTATTCAATCTGCCACCATATTGTTGACAGATGCTCATCTTCCTCTATCCTTTTGGGCAGAGGTATTGAACACCTCAAATTATGTGTTGAATAGATGTTTGATACATAAGCTGAAGTGCAAGACTCCCTATGAATTACTCAAAGGGAAGAAACCTAAAGTAGATTATCTCAAAATTTTTGGTTGCATTTGTTACATACACAATAATGATAAGAAAAACATAGCAAAATTTCAAGCCAAAGTAGATGAAGGAGTCTTTCTGGGATACTCCAAGATCAGTAAAGCTTATAGGATGTATAACAAATCTTCTCTTGAAATTGAAAAATCTGTACATGTATCTTTTGATGAAACTAACATATCTTATAAGGAGAAGAATACTTATACCATAGAACCTTTGCATGTACATTCTCTTTCAGAAAATTTGGACAAGTTACACATTATTGAAGAGGGTACCACACCTTCACCTATCCAACAAAAAGGTGAAAGCAGTGAAGATGAAGAGAGCACTCAACATCTTGGTTGGAACCACATTGAAGAGCCAGTTGTTGTTCCACAAGAGGAAACAACAATACAGGTTGGTGAACAATCAACACCCCTTATTGATTTAGTAACATCAAGAGATCATCAAATCTCCCAAGTGATTGGAAACATCTCAACTAGTGTGCAAACCCGAAATCAGGTCAACCAAAATCTGATGCACACTTGCTTTCTTTCTCAAATTGAGCCTCAATCCATACAAGATATAGAACAAGATCCACACAGGATCATTGCAATGCAAGAGGAGTTACATCAATTTGAAAGGAACAAAGTTTGGGAGCTAGTGCCAAGGCCAAAGGATCACTCCATTGTTAGAACAAAATGGGTGTTCAGGAACAAACTGGATGATCAAGGCATTATTATAAGGAACAAGGCAAGGCTAGTTGTACAAGAATACTCACAAGAAGATGGAATAGATTATGACAAGGCCTTTGCACCAGTTGCAAGGTTGGAGGCCATAAGAATATTTCTAGCTTATGCAGGACACAATGGATTCAAGGTATATGAAATGGATGTAAAGAGTGCATTTCTAAATGGAGATATCAAGGAAGAAGTCTATGTCAGACAACCCCCAGGTTTTATCTCTCCAACTCATCCTGATTATGTTTTTAAATTGCATAAAGCATTATATGGTCTCAAGCAAGCTCCTAGAGAATGGTATGAGACCTTATCATGCTTTTTTTGGAAAATGATTTTATAAGGGGTAGAGTAGACCAAACTATTTTCATTAGAACCCATAAGTCCAATATCCTACTAGTACAAATTTATGTAGATGATATTATTTTTGGATCTACTGATTCAAATTTGTGCAAAAGGTTCTCTAACCTAATGCACTAAAAATTTGAAATGAGTAGCATGGGTGAGCTTTCCTTCTTTCTAGGATTGCAAGTCAAACAGCATTCTGATGGCATATTCATTTCTCAAACCAAGTATGCAAAAGAATGGTTAAGAAATTTGGAGTGTCTGAAGCATCATGTATGAAAACACCTATGGCTACTAATGTTGTATTAGATGCTGATGAACTTGGGAAACCTGTTGATAAGACTACATATAGAGCAATGATTGGCTCTTTATTATATCTTACAGCTAGTATACCCTACATAATATTTGCTACATGCATCTGTGCTAGATTCCAAGTAAGCCCTAGAGAGTCACACCTAACATTAGTAAAAAGGATTCTTAAGTATGTGAAAAGTTGTCCAAATCTAGGTCTCTGGTATCCAAAAGATTCAGGATTTGAATAAACTTGATTTTTAGATGCTGATTATGCTGGATGTAGAGTAGACAGGAAAAGCACCAGTGGAACCTGTCAGTTTCTTGGTGACAGACTTGTCTCCTTGTTTTGTAAGAAACAAACATCTGTGTCCACATCAACTACTGAAGCTGAATACATGGCAGCAGGTAGTTGTTGCTCACAGATATTGTGGATTCAAAATCAGCTCCTAGACTATTGTGTTGGAACACCCTATTACTAATTTGGGCAAGGATCACTATGTTATTAGGAAAATTGTTTGACCTAGTTGTATAGTTGAAAAGGTCAAATTAGATTGAGTCTAGGGCATAGAACTTAGGTTTAGAGCTGCCCCCAGGACCACTCAGAGATCAGGACTAAGTACTGAGACAAGATAATTTTCGTCGAGCTCAGTTCGACGAAATGTCGAACTCCATTTGATGTTCTCTGAGCTCAACTCTACAAGTCGTCGAACTCCTGTCGACGATCTTCGAGCTCAGATCGACGTTTTGTCTTCAGCTATTTTTCAAAATCGCTGAGCTCAGTTCGACGATCGTAGAGCTCAGGTCGATGTTTTCTTTCTCTAGTATAAATCGCATCTCTGAGCTCAGTTCAACGATCGTAGAGCTCAGATCGACGATTTCTGTGAGAGATCGACGCTTTCAGAATTCAAATTCAAGGACAGTTATGGAATTCATTCATATTCTTCTAGAGTTATTTTCTGAATTTATTACAAAGGATTCTCTAGCCGTTTCAAGCAATCTGATGCAAGTTTCAAGGAAGGACTAAATGGAATATTGCTTAGGTATTTCCCCAGAGACAGTTGTAAATTATGGAAGTCATTTATGAATGAGTAACGGCCATCTAAGTCAGAATATGATATACTCCTTCAGTATATGTTTTTGAAAACATAACAGATCAATACAATTATAGAGACAAGAGATATACAGAAGAATTAGATTACAATACAGAATATTATATAATACAACTTCTCTGATCAACAGTTCATCTTCTGTGATTTTCAAATCTACTGAATCTTCAAGAACACAAGAAAATTCTGCTGTAGAGGAGATCTTTTGCTACTCAACTCCTCCAAATCTTCAAGTGTTCAAAAGTTTCAACATCAAGGACTTTAGACATCACACATTTCAGCATCTGCTGAAATCATCTTTTGCTGGAGATCTAAAGCACCTGAAGACCTATCACCCTAGCAAAGCTCTCATTCCTAAACCTTTATAGATCTCAGGGGGAGCTTTGACATCATCATCCACTTGTCTTCTCTCAGATTGTTGACAGAGAAGAACAACTCAACTCTTTCTTTCTTTTTTCTTTCCCTCCTGTAAAAGGGTTTTTCAAAACTCCCTTCAAAAGTTCTGAGACTGGTTTCTGAGACCTTGTCAAAACTCAGTGATGGCAAGATACCTTATCAAAAAATCTAGTTTTTTTTATCACCTTATCAAAAGCTCATTGGTACCCAGGACACCTAATCAACTATTCCTACAGTGGATTCCTACCAAGGGTTGTAGAAGAGTGTATGTACCCAGGTTATTGGGGAACCACTATAGATCCTTATGTCATCTGGTTGCTGTGTGTTTGTCTTTGTTGTGTGCTGTGTGATTCTTTATTTCTTGCTTTAGTTTTTACTTCACTGCAAGCACCTTACACATATACATAAATTTAAGTCTTCTACTGCTGTACTATTTTAATTGTGAATTATTTTAAAATACTCTATTCACCCCCCCTCTAAAGTTAAGATAGATCTTTTCCTCACTTTCAATTGGTATCAGAGCGAGGTTGGTTATTCAACATCTGAATCTTCAACAGATTGATTGAACAGGCTAACACCTGAACCAAAAGATCGTTGATAAGATAATCCTTCTATAGAGGATAGTTATTAGTTTTTGTATTAAATTAATTTTCAAACAAAACCATGGCACAGAACAAAGATTATGCTAGCACCAGACCTCCAGTGTGCAAACTCTATAAGTTTGCACTTTGGAAGGCAAGGATTAAGCTTTACATGAATTCTATTGATGAGGACATTTTAAATTCTATTTTGACAGTTTGTCCAAGACCCCCAATGATCACAAGTACAAGTGCTATTCCACCTCCTTCAGGAATAGATATAGAAATAAAGAAATGGAAAGTTGCAGATACAAAGGCTATGAATATCCTTGCTCAGACCATGTCTGATGAGATATTCCAAAAGGTGGCTGATTGCAGTTCAGTAAAAGATATATGGGATAAGTTATCTGAAATTGTCTCAGGATTTGCTGATGAAAGGAAGGACAGGAGATCCCATCTCATATCTACATATGAGAATTTCAAGAAAGGAGAAGCTGAGTCAGTTGCAGATATGTATAACAGGCTCAGTCTAATAGTCAGTGGGTTTAAAACATTGGATAATGAGATCACACTAACTGAACTAAATTACAAGATCCTAATGTGCTTCCCTAGCACTTGGGACTCAAGGATCTAGCCAATTAAGGATGCCAGAAGCCTAACTGAGATGACTACTGAAGCTCTTTTGGGAAAGCTCAAGTCTTATGAGCTGCTCATCAAGAATAGGGAAGAAGAGCAAAAGTCTGTTTCTCAAGTCATTAGAAAGGAGAAGACCATTGCTTTCAAAGCCATAAGAGAAGCCTTAAGACAAGGTCACAGGCAATAAAGAATTGATGAGCTTGCTGGCCAAAAGATTCTATAAGATGGCCAGGAAAGATTTCAGAAAGAGGTCATCTAGAGGGCCGGAGAAGCCAAGGTATGACAAATCAAATAATAAAGAAATAATCTATTTTGGATGCAGGAAACAAGGCCATATTGTGCCTGACTGTCCAGAAAATCAGAACAAGGACAAGAAGGACAGGAAATATAGGAGAAAAGACAAGGAATCCAGGGGAAACAACAGCAACAAATCCTCCTCCAGCAAAAATAAACATATAAGGAAGGTGTTTGTAGCTGAAAGCTGGAGTGATACTGAAGAGGAATCAGAAGTCTCATCAAGCTCAAGTGATGATGAGGATGAGGATGAAGAAAAGGAGTTCTGCATGATGGTTATCAATGCCTCTCAACAAAACTCTGATGCAGAACAAGGATCAGACTCAAAATCTGAAACTCAAACTGAAGAAGACCAGGTAATAGACTCCTTTGACTTTGACTCAGAGGACTTTAGGTCTGAATTTAAGGCACTTTGTTTAGACCTGTTAAAATCTGAGAAAGAAATTATATCTCTCAGAAATCAATTATATGAACATAGCACCCTAAAACCAGACAACCTCAAACTCTCTGAGGAGTTAGAATGTTGTAGGGAGGAGATAGCTTCAGTAAAAAGTGAGTTATCCAAGGCAAAGAAGTTTGAAGAATCCCTTAATGGGAGAAGCATCAGACTGATGGACATTGCAAGCATAGTGAACTCAAGATTCAACAGTACACTGGGCTTGGGTGCTTCATCCAGCCAACCTATAGTATTAACAACCCCAATTAAATTTATTTCTGATAAAGGAAAGGGTATTATAGAGGTAGCTAGGAAGAATCCAGATTTACCTAAGGAAAATCAAGTTCAACAGAAAACGTCGAACAGAGCTCGAAGATCGTCGAACAAAGCTCGGCGATCCAAGGCTGGATCGTCGAACTCAGATCGACGACTTCTAAACTCTGAACTCTGCTATAGTCGATCTTCGAACGGAGCTCAACGATCTGACCCAAGATCGTCGAACTGAGTTCGACGATCATCGAACGGAGCTCAGAGTTTTGAACCTTCCTTCAGAGGTAAATCTCAAGTCAATCCTAGAAGTCCCTCATCCCAAAGCTTCAACCCTTATACTGAATGGATAGTACCTCCTAGGAGATACCATCCTGAAGGATATAAGAGTCAGCAAAGGATGCCTTTCATTTCTGAATTTAAAGGTTATCAACCTAGACCCAAGGTAAACTGGGTCAAAAACATATAAATTGTTTATGTGTAGGTGAAGACCTATCCAGCAATGAACCAACAATGGAATCTGGATAGTGGGTTCTCAAAGTACATGATAGGGAGTATGGAAATTCTGACATCCTTCAAAGCCAAACTAGGACCCAAAGTGATCTTTGGAGATTCAAACTTTGGTCAAACAAAAGGATCTGGTGCTGTTCAGATTGGCTCAGTCACATTCAAGAAGGTGGCATATGTGGAAGGACTGAAGCACAACCTGATCAGCATCAATCAACTATGTGATGAAGGATATAAGGTGCATTTCAACAAATCCCTATGCAAGATCAAGTCAGAGGATAACACAACAGTGTTAACAGGTAAAAGGAAAGGTAACATTTATCTTGTAGATTTCCTTTCAACCAACATAGATATCTGCTTATTTAATTCAGTTTGCAAACCAAATGATTTATGGCATAAAAGACTAGGACACCTAAACCTTAGAACCATTGCTAGGTTGTCCAAGGATAACCTTGTTAGAGGACTACCTTCTGGACCCTACAAGATGGAAGGACTCTGCAGGGCCTGTCAATTAGGCAAGCAAACTAAAAACAGTTTTAAGTCACTTAATAAGAGTGATTCACCTAGGATTTTGTATCTCTTACACATGGATTTTTTTGGACCCATTACAGTGCAAAGCTTAGGAGGGAAATCTTATACTTTGGTGATTATAGATGACTTCTCCATATTCATTTGGGTATTCTTTCTGAGGAAGAAGTCTGATAACTTTAAGTGTCTGACAGAGTTTCTCAAATGTATACAGATTGAGTTCAATACTCACATTGCCCTGATCATAAGTGATTATGGGACAGAGTTTTATTCTCTTCTTATGCAAGAATTCTGTCAGAGTGAAGGGATCAGGCATACTTTCTCAGCTCCTAAAACTCCTCAACAAAATGGGGTAGCTGAAAGAAAAAATAGAACCCTAATTGAATCTTCTACTACATTGTTGACAGATGATCACCTACCTCTATCTTTTTGGGATTAGGCAGTGAACACCTCCAACTATGTGTTGAACAAAAGTCTAATACATAAACTGAAGGGCAAGAATCCCTATGAATTGCTCAAAGGGAAGAAACCTAAAGTAGACTATTTCAAAAAATTTGGCTGTATTTGCTATATTCACAATAATGACAAGAAGTATTTAGCAAAATTCCAAGCTAAAGCTGATGAAGGAGTGTTTTTGGGATACTCCATGATCAGTAAAGCTTATAGGTTTTATAATAAAACTTCTCTTAAAATTGAAGAATCTGTTCATGTATTTTTTGATGAGACTAACATGTGTTACAAGGAGAAGTCTACTTCTACCATAGAACCATTGCAGGTACACTCTCTTTCAGAAAATTTGGACAGGTTACACATTGTAGAAAAGGACTCAGTACATTCACCTATCCAACAAAGAGGTGAAATAAGTGAAGATGAAGAGGATACTAAACAACTTGATGTTCAACATCTTAGAGAAAACCATTCTGAAGACCCAGTTGTTGCTCCACAAGAGGAAACAACAACACAGGTTGGTGAACAATCAACACCCCCTGTTGATTTAGTAACAACAAGAGATCACCCAATCTCCCAAGTGATTGGAAACATCTCAGCTGGTGTGCAAACTAGAAATCAGGTCAACTAGAACCTGATGCACACCTGCTTTTTATCTCAAGTTGAACCTCAATCCATTCAAGATGAAGAACAATATTCATACTGGATCATTACTATGCAAGAGGAACTACATCAATTTGAGAGGAACAAAGTTTGGGAGCTAGTACCAAGGCCTAAGGATCACTCAATTGTTGGAACAAAGTGGGTGTTCAGAAACAAGTTGGATGATCAAGGAGTTATTGTAAGGAACAAGGCAAGGCTAGTTGCTCAAGGCTACTCTCAAGAAGAAGGAATTGATTATGACCAGACTTTTGCACCAGTTGCAAGGTCAGAGGCCATAAGAATATTCCTTGCTTATGCTGCTCACAAAGGATTCAAGGTCTACCAAATGGATGTGAAGAGTTCATTTCTCAATGGAGACATCAAAGAGGAAGTCTATGTTAGACAACCTCTAGGTTTTATCTCTCCAACTTATCCTGACCATGTTTTCAAATTGCATAAAGCATTAAATGGTCTCAAGCAAGCTCTTAGAGCATGGTATGAGACCTTAGCATGATTTCGTCTGAAAAATGATTTTATAAGGGGTAGAGTAGACCAAACTCTTTTTATTAGAACCCATTAGTCTCATACCCTACTAGTACAAATATATGTAGATGATATTATCTTTGGTTTTACTGATTCAAATTTGTGCAAGAAGTTTTCCAACCTAATGCATTCTAAATTTGAAATGAGTAGCATGGGTGAGCTTTCCTTCTTTCTAGGATTGAAAGTCAAATAACATTCTGAAGGCATATTTATTTCTCAAACCAAGTATGCAAAAGAATTGGTAAAGAAATTTGGTATGTCTGAAGAATCTTGTATGAAAACACCTATGTCTACTAATGATGTATTCGATACTGATGAACATGGTTAACATGTTGATCAGACAATATATAGAGCAATGATTAGCTCTCTATTGTACCTTACATCTAATAGACCTGATATAATGTTTGCTACATGTATATGTGCTAGGTTCCATGTAAGCCCTAGAGAGTCACACCTAACATTAGTTAAGAGGATTCTTAGGTATGTGAAAAGTTGTCCAAATCTAGGACTCTGGTATCCAAAAGACTCAGGATTTGAATTAACTGGATTTTCAGATGTTGATTATGCTGGATGTAGAGTAGACAGGAAAAGCACCAGTGGAACTTGCCAGTTCCTTGGTGACAGACTTGTCTCCTGGTTCTATAAGAAACAGACATAAGTGTCCACTTCAACTGCTGAAGCTGAATACATAGCAGCAGACAGTTGTTGCTCAAAGATTCTGTGGATTCAAAACCAGCTCCTAGATATGGCTATAACTTAGAAGGGTCAAAAATGTTTTGTGATAACACTAGTGCTATTTCTATAGTGCAAAATCCAGCCCTCCATAGTAGGACAAAACATATAGAGATTAGGCATCACTTTCTAAGGGATAAATATAGAGAAAAATAAAATTGAAATTCAATATATCCCAACTGATTTGCAAAGGGGAGATATTTTCACTAAACCTTTGGATGAAAAGAAACACACCTTCTTCCTAAATCAGTGAAGAATGTTAGATGGAGGAAGTGTAAAATAAATCCCAAGATTTTTAAATCTAAAAACAGTCCAAGACTAGGCTAAAAACTTATATTTTCTAGTGTCTGTAGGTTCTATTTTGTCTCTGAATTGCGCTCGACGGTTTTCCAAAAATCGTCGAACGGAGATCGACGCTTTCCAATAAGCGTCGACCGGAGTTCAGCATTTTCCAGGCATCGCTAGTCTATCTTCCTCTGGTCAACGATCGTCGAACGGAGTTCGACGCTCTCCAATGTCGTCGAATGGAGATCGATGATATTGTAGACTCTTCAGATTCCATTAGAAGCCCAGATCGTCGAACAAAGTTCAACGATCCTTTCTTTCCGCCGTCAAACCCTTATAAAAAAATCATTTTTCGTCGTCGTTCTTCGATTGCGCATTCATACTCTCTGCAATTTCTTTCTTTCCCTCCAAACTCTACTGCACTTGGTTGTGTTTGGTAATTTTTGCAGGTCTTCAATGGCGGTGAATGTTGCGGCTCTCGCGAAGATGAAGTTTGATACCGGGTTTGATATTGATATGGATTCATTCGACGACATCGATCAAATCTTCAAGGATATCCTAGAACTATTTAAGGAACAACAACTAGTGGATATTATGTCAACCAGAATGAAGATTGTGGCTGACGAAATAAAGGAATGGGTATTTACTCCAAACAATCTTGATGAGAATACTATAGTCGGTACTATATGCGGGACTCAGGTATCTTTATCACCTACTCTTCTAAGTGAAGTATTTCATCTGAGTACTAGAGATGATTCTAATGATATGTCTTGAGAAGAATTTGATTCTATGTTGGATAGAATGGGTCACTCTGCTGTAAACCCTAATAAGTTATTGAAAAAGAATCTATCCATTGAATTTAGATTTTTGGCTGATGTTGTGGGAAAGTGCTGCTGGCTAAGCACTCAGCACATGATACCATATAAAGGTATCGGTTCTGTCTGATAGGAGCCATAGTGGACAAGAAACATCTTAATTGGGGAACAATCTTCTCTGATTTGATCAAGAAGAAAATTAATAAGAGCTTTGTGAATTTTGGGAGGATTTTAGTGGTTTTCCTGCACTCCAGGTGCCCAGAGCTGCTGGTTTCCAATGGGATGCACATTAATGCATCTAAAAGATTAATATGTGCCATATTTGGGAAATGGGACAGGCAGATCATCAAACCTGCCAGGACTACTATAGCTTGAGGAACAAGGACTCCTGTAGTCACTTCCCCTTAGGCTCCAGCCCTCATTGAAGAACTGCCTACCTCCACCTCTGCTCCTCCTTCTCCACCTCTTGTTTCTACCTCCACCTCCACATCAACCACAACAATCTCCACAACCATAACCATTTCTTCCCCCATTACAATCTCATAACCTCTTTCACCTCCAGCCACCTCAGAACCATTCCATTCACTTTTCTACTATCCACCTCATGACAAACCATCTTTCAACATATTAGAAGATTCCTTCATGGATGATTCCCCTTTCTATCCTCATGAGCTTCCTTCTACCTCCTCCTACCAACAACTTCTTCATGATATACTCTCCTAACCATCCTTCACTCCATCCATCTCCACCATCCCCATCTCTCAACCATCAATTCTACCATCCACCACAGCATCAATTGCAGCCCATTCACCATCAGTTAAAGAAATTCCATCCTCCACCTCTACTCAAGTCCCACTTGAGTAAGTGGATTTATCAGCTTTAGCAGATAGGCTATATGGGATACTGGCCCCCAAGCTAGTAGACGTGTTGGAGACCACCATGGCTCCACTCCTGCAATCAATAAAGGAGCTATCTGACAGTCTAACCTCTTTTTCCTCTCCTCAGGCAATTCCTTCTATGGAGTGCCTTGATCCAGTCATGACTGACTCAAGGCAGGGGGAGATGCCTTATGAAGGTGAGGAACTGCCTGCTCCAAGTGCTGCTCCAAGTGCTGCTCCAAGTGATCTACTGCTGCCTATCATCCCTACTGCTGCTCCAGTACTAGTGATTATAGTGGACCTCAGGTCACTGTTGTTTGAGTTTGATATTCTTTACAGAAGAAGCTTACCAATTTAGGGAGTTGAAGACCTCACTAAGTCCATTGTGCCTATTCATGTATGTGATCCCATCCTGATCAAATCCTATGTCAATTCCCTTAAGGCTGAGGAAGTTGTTGCTACTGTTAATGCTGCTGTTGCTACTAATATTTCTGTTGAATCTACTTATATTGAGATGTTGTCTGTTGATACTGCTGTTGCTAAAGAACTGGCAAGTTATCTGGAAGAACAAGTTTCTGAGAATCCTGTTGATGCAATTGCTCCACAAGTGTCTGTTATTCCAACTACTCCTGCTGAGATTCCTGCTGCTATTCCAACACATCCTGATCTTACTGATTCTGAGAAATCCAAACTTCAAGAGGAATACATAAAAAGAATTGATTATCTTTATGATAGACCACAGAGATCTGACAGTTACAAATTCAATACTGAATCTGATGACTCTGCTGGCACCATTGCCAAAAAGAGGAAAGATAGAAGCAAAGCTATGATTAGAGTTTCTCCTGCCAAGGCCAAAGATGCAAATGACATACCATATTATATAGTGCATGACTGCCAGATTACAGAGCCCTGAATGCAATATTCCAAATATCAGTTAAAGGCTATGAAGAAGAAAAGGAAACTGGATAAGTATGAGAAAGGATCCTCTCAGTATCAACCTCCTCCTCCTCCTCCAGATTCAGGATCTAGTTGAGGCTCTGCATTTCAATCTTCAGATTAAAAGCAAAGTTCCTCTTAACCCTCTCAAAGATATCAGCCCAGAGGAAAGTATCAAAAAGGTTATCATTCAAGAAGAGGACAAAACAGAGGAAGTCAGAGAGAATACAAAACTTATTCCAGACAGCAAAGGGAAGGACAAGGGCATATGGATTCAACTCAAGGTCCTTTTCCTTACAAACTAAGAGATACTGTTGTTACAAGAACATCAACTGCTTCAGAAACTATAAATAGATATGAACCTTCAATTCCTTTTGAGGATCCAGAAAATAATCCTTTATCATGCACTGCTAGGATGAAAAAGCTTGCTGCTCTAGATCAGTTGAAAAAGGCCAGAGAACAAGGGAAAGATACTTCTAACATCACTACACTTTTAGAACAAAGAAAGACAGACCTGGGGAGAAATGCTTCAAGAAACTTCTTTGATCCAAAAGATTACATGAAACTGCATCCTGAGGCTGTAGTTCTAAGGCCCAGATTCCAAACCTCCTTAGGTGCAGAAGATGACAGAAGATCAAAGTAAGATGCTCTCAATCCCAACAGGGAGATTTTATTTAAGAAAGGAAGTGAAAGGAAATGAATTCTGTAAGCAGACAGTACATCTATATCTAAACATTTGCTGACATTCCTTTTGAGTTCTGCAATGCTGCCTTGATTATCTTTTATGTATTGTTAGTTTAGCTTTTATTTCTATATGTATGATTCTGTATTTACTGATTATGTCCTGTAAATAGTAATCCTAACCCAAATAGGGGGAGATTGTTGGAACACCCTATTACTAATTTGGTCAAGTATCACTATGTTTTTAGGAAAATTATTTGACCTAGTTGTATAGTTGAAAAGGTCAAATTAGAATGAGTCTAGGGCTTAGAACTTAGGTTTGGAGCAGCCCTCAGGACCACTCAAAGATCAGGACTTAGTACTGAGACAAGATAATTTTCATCGAGCTCAGTTCGACGAAACGTCGAACTCCATTCGACGTTCTATGAACTCAACTCTACAAGTCGTCGAACTCCAATCGACAATCTTCGAGCTCAGATCGACGTTTTGTCTTCACCTATTTTTCAAAGTCGCCGAGCTCAGTTCGACAATCGTAGAGCTCAGGTCGATGTTTTCTTTCTCTAGTATAAATCCAATCTCTGAGCTCAGTTCAACGATCGTAGAGCTTAGATCGACGATTTCTATGAGAGATCGACGCTTTCATAATTCAAATTCAAGAACAGTTATGGAATTCATTAATATTCTTCCAGAGTTATTTTCTGCATTTATTACAAAGGATTCTCTAGCCATTTCAAGGAATTTGATGTAAGTTTCAAGGAAGGACTAGATGGAATATTGCTTAGGACTTTCCCTAGAGACAGTTGTAATTTATGGAAGTCATTTATGACTGAGTAACGACCATCTAAGTCATTATCTGATATACTCCTTTAGTATATGTTTTTGAAAACATAACAGATCAATACAATTATAGAGACAAGAGATATACAGAAGAATTAAATTACAATACAAAAGATTGAACAATACAATTTCTCTGATCAACAGTTCATCTTCTGTGATTTTCAAATCCGCTGAATCTTCAAGAACACAAGAAAATTCTTCTGTAGAGGAGATCTTCTGCTACTCAACTCCTCCAAATCTTCAAGTTTTCAAAAGCTTCAACGTCAAGGACTCCAGACATCACACATTTCAGCATCTTCTGAAATCATCTTTTGCTAGAGATCTGAAGCACCTGAAGACCTATCACCCTAGCAAAGCTCTCCTTCCTGAACCTTTACAAATCTCAGGGGAAGCTTTAACATCATCACCCACTTGTCTTCTCTCAGAATGTTGACAGAGAAGAACAACTCAACTCTTTCTTTCTTTTTTCTTTCCCTCCTATAAAAGGGTTTTTCAAAACTCCCTTCAAAAGTTCTGAGACTGGTTTCTGAGACCTTGTCAAAACTCAGTGGTGGCAAGACCCCTTATCAAAAAATCTAGTTTTTGTATTTAAGCACCTTATCAAAAGCTCATTGGTGCCCAGGACACCAGATCAACTATTCCTGCAGTGGATTCCTAACAAGGGTGGTAGAAGAGTGGATGTACCCAGATTATTAGGGAACCACTATAGATCCTTGTGTCATCTGGTTGCTTTGTGTTTGTCTTTGCTGTGTGCTGTGTTATTCTTTATTTCTTGCTTTAGTTTTTACTTCACTGCAAGCACCTTACACATATACATAAATTTATGTCTTTCACTACAAGCACCTTATACATATACATAAATTTAAGTCTTCCACTGCTGTACTATTTTAATTGTGAATTATTTTAAAATACTCTATTCACCCCCCCCCCCCTCTAGAGTTAAGGTAGATCTTTTGCTCACTTTCATATGGTTACAACTTAGATAAGTCAAAAATATTTTGTGATAATACCAGTGCTATTTCTATAGCACAAAATCCAGTCCTCCATTGTAGGACAAAACATATAGAGATTAGGCATCACTTTTTAAGAGATAATGTTGAGAAAAATAAAATTGAACCTTAATATATCCCAACTGATTTGCAAAGGGAAGATATTTTCACCAAACCCTTGGATGAAAAGAAACACACATTCTTCCTGAATCAGTTAGGAATGTTAGATGGAGGAAGTTTAAATTAAGATCCAAGATTTTAAAAACTTAAAATTGACCAAGACTAGGCTAAAAACTTGTTTTTTTTTCTAGTGTCTATAGGTTATTTCTGATCTCTGAACTGCGCTCGACATTTTTCCCAAAAATCATCGAACAGAGATCGACGTTCTCAAAAATCATTGACCGGAGTTCCGCATTTTCCAGATAGTGCAAGGCTATCTCCTTCCGGTCAAAGATCATCAAACGGAGCTCGACGCTCTCCAATATCGTCTAACGGAGATCGAAGATGTTGAAGACCTTTCAGATTCCTTTTGGAGCCCAGATCAACGAACGAAGTTCAACGATCTTTCCTTTTCAGAGTCGAACCCTGATATAAAATTCATTTTCGGCCGTCGTTCTCTTTGGCGCATTCATACTTCTTGCAGAAGCTTTCTTTCCCTCCAAATCTCTCTGCACTCGGTCTTATTTGTTCATTTTTGCAGGTAAACATGGCCGTCTCTGTTACAGTCTTAGCAGCAATGAAGTTTTACACCGGCTTCAACATCGACATGGATTCATTCGAAGACAGTGATCAAATCTTTAAGGATATTCTGGAACTGTTCAAGGAATAACATTTTGTCCCTATCATGTCTACAAGGATGAAATGGGCTACAGCTGAGATTAAGGAATGGGTGTATACAACACACAACTTGGATCAAAACACAGTGATTGGAACAATATAAGGAACACAAGTATCCCTAACTCCTGCACTTATAACAGAAGTTTTCCAATTTAGTACTGGGCATGATTCAGTAGAATTGTTTGGAGAGGAATTTTCTTCTATGTTGGATAGAATGGGTCACTCAGCAGCAAACCCTAATAAGTTGCTTAAGAAAAATATGTTAGTGGAGTAGAGATTTTTAGCTGATGTTGTGGGAAAGGTACCGTTAGCAAAGCATTCTACTCATGATACTATATCTACGTATCAATTCTATTTCATGGGTGCCTTAGTTGATAAGAAACATTTGAATTGGGGAGAAATATTCTTTGGTTTAATTAAGAAGAAGATTAATAAGAATTTTGTTAATTTTGGGAGGATATTAGGCCTATTTTTGCATAACAGATGCCCTCAACTGCTTGTTTCCAGTGGTATGCACATCAATGCCTCCAAGAGACTCTCCTGTGCTCTCTTTGGAAAGTGGGGCAGGAAAATTGCCAAACCCAGTAGGGGTCAAACCGTTACCTCAACTTCAGGCACAAGGACTGTACAAGTAACTTCCCCTCAGGCAACTGCCGCCCTGGAAGAATTGCCTGCCTCCTCCTCAACTCCACCATCTCCACCTATTGTTTCTTCATCCATCCTTACATCCACCATCACCATTTCAATTTCATCCCCCATCATAATTTCCTCTCCCATCTCAACTCCATCTCTATCTACCTCTTCACCATCTCCAGCCACTCATCTAGAGCAATTCCAACCTCTACATTTTTATCCCCCTCTTGACATTGATTCATCCATCCATCTTCCATCTTTCAATCTGTGAGATGATTCCTTCATGGGTGATTCTCATTCATCACCTCTTGAGTCCCCAACATCTTCTACTTCTTACCAACAATTGCTTCAAGATATTTTTTCAGCCATCCTTCACCCCATCCATTTCTATTCCAGTGACATCCCTCACCACCATTCCCATTTCTCAACAATCCATCCCACTGCCATCTAGATCATCTCTCAACATACCTGCAGCTCCATCAACTCCATCAACTTCTATAACATTCTCTTCTATCTCTACTTAAGCATCCCTTGAGCAAGTAGATCTTCCAGCCCTTGCAGATAAGCTTTATGAGTTATTAGCTCCCAGGAGAGCACTCTTGCTGGAGACCTCCATGGCTCCACTTCTTTAATCAATTAATGAGTTATCTACCAGGCTTTCTTCTTTCCATCCTCCTCAGGCAAGCCCTTCTTTGTGGTGCCTTGATCCAGTTAACATTGAATTCAGGCAGGGGGAGATGCCAAATGAAGAAGTGATGCTGCCTGCTCCAGTAGAAGAAGTGCCAGTTGCTCCAGCCTTAGCTCCAGTTCTATCCTTCAGTTCAGTTGACTTTAGGTCACTGCTTTCAGAATTTGATGCTCTCCATAGCAAATATCTTCTGGATGAAGAAGCTGAAGATCTAACTAATGCCATTGTGCCTATTTCCAGTTGTGATCCCAGCTTGATATCCTCATATATCAATTCTATCAAGGCTGTGGAAATTGTTTCTTCTGGTGATACTGTGTGTGTTGATGCTGCTTCTGATGAAGTTATTTTTGATATTGCTTATGATTTGATGATGATAGAGGCTAATTATTCATAGCCTGCTATTATTTTTGTTGAGCCTGCTGTTCTAGCTTTTGTTTCAGAATCTGCTGCTGTTGTTATTACTGTTTCTGATGTTCCTACTGCTCCAGCTATTAGTGTTGCTATTTCTGTTATTAGTACCTTTTTCTGTTGCTACTTCTGTTTCTGCCAGTGTTGCTACTTCTGTTTCTGCCAGTGTTGCTACTTCTACTTTTGCTCCAGCTTCTGTATCTACTTCTGTTATTGCTGCTGCTGCTTCAACTAAACAATCTAAACAACAATTAGAATATATTAAAAGGGTTGATGAGATGTATGACAATCCTCAAAGCTCAGATAGTGACAAATTTAGAACTGATTCTGATGACTCCTCTACAACCATTGTAAGGAAGAGGAAAGCAAGAAGCAAAGCCTTGAAGAGAGTCCCTCCAGAGAAAGTGAAAAATGATAATGATATTCCTTACTACATTCTGCATGATTGTCCTATCACTGAACACTGGATGCAATTTTCTAAGAATCAATTGAAGGCTATGAAGAAGAAGAGGAAGTATGACAAAGGGACATCTCATCATAATCTTCCTCCTCCTCCTCCCTCTCCAGATGCAGGAACTGGTGTAAGTTCTGCTTCGCAAACCTCTCATGCTACAACTCAAAGTTCCTCTCAGACTCAAGATAGATAACAATCCAGAGGATATCAACAAAGAGTCTACCAATTCAGAAGAGGCCAATATAGAGGAAATCAAAGAGGATACAAAGTTTATTCAAGAGGAAAATCAAGACAACATCCTTATAACAGGGAAGGACAAGGCCCCATTGATTCAACTTCTGGTCCTTTCCCTTACAAACTTAAAGAATTTGTTACTTATAGAGCTCCTCCTGCTGATACAATCAATAAATATGAACCTCTTGTTACCTTTGAAGATCCAGAGAATAATCCTCTTTCTTGGACAGTAAGGATTAAAGAATTAGCTGCTTATGATAAAATAAAGAAGGCAAGAGAACAAGGGAGAGATACCTCAAACATTACTACTTTATCTGAGCAAAGAAAGAAAGAATTTGAGAGATACTCCTCCAAAAAATTCTTTGATCCAGAGAGTTACTTGAAGCTGCACCCAGAGGCTGTTGTTCCCAGACCCAGATCTCAAACCTCCCTAGGTGCTGCTGATGACAGAAGATCTAAAAAGGAAGCTGCAAATCGCAACAGAGAAATCTTATTTAAAAAGAGAGAAGAAAAGGACTGATTGTGTAAGCTGAACAATATATATCACTCTCTGACAATCTGCTGTGATTATATTTCCTTCTCCAATGCTGCGTTTAATTATTCTGCAATGTTGTATTTGCTTTTGTTTTTGCTTTTATGCTTGTTATTTCCTATATGTCATGTAAATAGTGATCCTTACCCAAATAGGGATAGATTGTTGGAACACCCTATTACTGATTTGGGTAAGGATCACTATATCCTTAGGAATGTGTCTTGACCTCATTATATAGTTTTAAAGATCAACTAGAATAGGTCTAAGGCTTAGAACTTAGGTTTGAAAGCTGCCCCCAAGATCTCCTAGTTCAGACTTCAAGTGCAGTGAGACTAAGGCAATTATCATCGAGCTCAGATCGACAAGGCGTCGAACTCAGTTCGACTATCTCTAAGCTCAGTTCAATGAGTCGTCGAACTCGGTTCGACGATCTTCGAGCTCAGATCGATGTTTCTGTCTCTAGCAAAAATCCATATCTCTGAGCTCAGGTCGACGGTAGTCGAGCTCGGATTGACGATTTTCTTGAGAGATCGATGATTTCAGGATTTCAAATTCAGTCAGTTATAGAATTCAAATTGATTCATATCCAGCAGTTAATGCAAAGGATTTTGTAGCCGTTTTAATTAATCTGGAGTAGGTTTCAAGGAGACTAAAGGAGAATGTCACTTAGGACTTTCCTCCAGAGATAGATATCAATTAAGGAAGTCATTTATGACCTGCTAACGGCTATCTAGAAGATTGGATTTCAATATATCATTTCAGAAAATAGAGACAAACATTATTATCAATCATCAAGGGTAACCGATAACAAGAGAAAAACCAAGAACAATATCTGAGATTTGAGAGACACATAAGAACTACATGATTACAGTTTCTCATCTCTTATTTCAAGTGTTCAAGGCTTCATCAATCAAGACTCCAGACACATCATATTTCAGTCTTTGCTTAAATCATCATTTGTTGGAGATCTCATTATGAAATCCTATCACCCTGTGCAAAGCTTCTCTTCCTGAACAACTGCAAATCTCAGGGGGAGATTTGACATCAACAATCCACTAGTCTTCTCTTTTACTGTTGACAGAGAAGAACAACTTCACTTTCTTTTTCATTTATTCTACTGTAAAAGGGTTGCTCAAAACTCCCTTCAAAAGTTTTTTGGTTGGTTTTTGAGACCTTGTCAAAACTCAGTGGTGGCAAGACACCTGATAAAAAAATCTAGTTTTGTTTTTGAGCACCTTATCAAAAGCTCATTGGTGCCCAAGACACCTGATCAACAATTCTTGCAGTGGATTCCTACCTAGGGTGGTAGAAGAGTGGATGTACCCAGGTTGATTGGGGAACCACTATAAATCCTTATGTCTTCTGGTTGTCTGTGTTTTATTTGCTATGTGTGGTGATTTTGTTTCTTTCTTACTATATTTTGTTTACTGCAAGCACAATACACCTATAAATAAATCAAGTCTTCCACTGCCAATTAATTTTTTAATTTGAAAAATTATTTTAAAATACTCTATTCACCCCCCCCCCTCTAGAGTAAAGGTAGATCTTACCCTCACTTTCAATTCAATGATTACCTGAAGAGAACTTACGAACACTTGCTACTCTTTGCAAAAGAAGAGTCAAAAGCAGGTAAATAAACATATAACGTGAGTATCTAAGGTGAACTCATGAACATCTTCTAATTTATGCAAAAGGGAATTCAAATGTAGGAGATATAAAATATAACGGGAGTACCTGAAGAGAACTCATGAACACTTGCTAATCTCAGCAAAAGTGAAGTCAAAAGTATGTAAATAAACATATTTTGCGAGTACCTGAGGTGAACTCACAAACAACTACTAACCTCTTCAAAAGAGAAGTTAAAAATAAATAAATTTTAAATATAATGCGAGTAGTAAAAGAGAACTCGCGAACACCAGCTAATCAATTCAAAAGAAAAGTCAAAAGTAGGTAAATAAACAAATCATGCGAGTATCTGAGGTGAACTCATGAACATTTTCTAATCTCTACAAAAGAGAAGTCAAAAGATGGTAAATTTAAAATGTAACGCGAGTAGCTGAAGAGAACTCACGAACACCTGCTAATCTATGCAAAAGAGAAGTCAAAAACAGGTAAATAAACATATAACACGAGTACCTGAGGAGAACTCGTGACATCTGGTAATCTCAGCAAAGGATACGTAAAACAGGTAAATTTAAAATATAATGCAAGTATCTGAATAGAACTCGCAAACACCTGTTCATCTCTGCAAAAGATAAGTCAAAAGAAGGTAACTGAACATATAACACGAGTCCCTGAGGAGAACTCGCAAACACCTACAAATCTTTACAAAAGTGAAGTCAAAAGCAGGAAAATAATTATATAATGCGTGTATCTGAGGTGAGCTCATAAATATTTTCTAATCTTTGCAAAAGAGATGTCAAAAGGAGGTAAAATTCAAATATAATGCGAGTACCATAAGTGAAATTGTTAACACTATCTAATCTCTACAAAAGAAAAATCAAAAGGAGGTAAATAAACAAATAACACGAGTACCTAAGGTAAACTCGCAAACATCTGCTAATCTCTACAAAAGAGAAGTCAAAAGCATGTAAATTTAAAATATAACACGAGTACCTAAATAAAACTCACGAACGCAGGCTAATCTCTGGAAAAGAATTGTCAAAAGTAGATAAAAAAACATATTGACTTGATTCTGTTTCCACTGTCTGATAATCCAAGTCAACTCGAACTAGTTTATGTCTCTTATGTTCAAAAATTATATAAGCACAATAGTGAAGAGCTAGCCATACAAATTATATTGTATCAATTTCGTGATTGTTTATATAGAAGAGTGTCTCACTATATGATTTGCGATTTAGTTTTGGTGCGTCTCGTCCCTGAACGGTTGCCTTCGGACAATATAGAAATTTGGCGAGGTTGTGAGCTGGACCTTTTGCGGATATTAATGAAATTACGAGAACACGCATATCGTTTGAAGTTTTCCACTTATTGGGGTATTACGCCTATTTTAATGTTTCTGATTTAACGTTATATGTCTCTCCATTACTTGAATTATCTGCCTGTCTGTTTGGTTCCACCATGCTCTCTTATGGTTTGGGAAGTGAGTTTGTTCCTGGATCACTCTCTTCATCGGTCTTCACTGGAGGTACGTTGGTAGTTGATGTATAAACTTATCTTCCTTTATTGCCTAATGCTTTTCCAAGGGTCCTCAGGACCAACTTTTTGCATGATAGGATACTCTAGGTTGTTATGCTCTCTTTTCTAAGTGGTGATGTTTGCAACTATGTGTTTCTTGTGGATAAAGTCTCCTGCACCGGTACTTTCAGACCAACTCATCGGTGATGAGTACTTTTGAGTGGAGGAGGATTGATGGAGACGATAGCCCACAACATTTTTTAAGACGGCGACGGCATGCTTGCGGACGAACATGTGGAGCCTCGCCGTAATAGCTGTCTTGAACGCAAACCTATATATTATTAATTAATAATAATTAATAATAAATTAATATTAATTAATAATTCATTTTTATGTTTGGTATTTTATGTTGTAATGTTATTTTTCATTCAATGTATGATGGGTGCTTATAACCATCAATTGTTATTTTTATTTCATGTTCTTAATTATTGTAATTGTTTTGTACTGATGGGTGCAAATAGCCATCATGAGTGTTAATTTTCTATGGTGGAGATTGAGTGTTATATCCTATGTATAGGCATGTATGTTTCATATTTTGAGGATTGAAGAATAATATTTGAAACAAAACCTAAACATGAGAATCCCCCTCTCTTCTCTGCCTTGGCTGAACTCCCTCCGCCTCTCCTAGTCATGGTCGTCGGCCACTTCCCCTCTCCTCCTCCCTATTCTATACTCCTACTCTTCTCCTTGCCATCCAAAAGCCGACCACCACTCCTCCCTCTAACCCGAGCCCCACTTCAACAACACCCCTCAAGTCGTCGACCACCTCCTCCCCTAACAAACCCGGCCACAACCCCTCCTTCAACAAACCCTAGCCCATCCTCAAAACTGCCAACCCCTTCCCCATCTTAGCCCAACCCGGCCACCAACCCTATCCGTCAACCCCTCTCCCTCCACCACAAAATCCGGCCACCACCATTCATAACTAAACCCTGTACCTACCACATTTTCTCTCTTCTGCCATATATAGATATATATTGCCAAAACTAGAAGATTTCTTCGTGGGGGATTTCCAACTCCGACGTGACGCGACGAAGGTGGAAGAGTTTCTCTCAAACCGGCATGACTATGGTGGAGCCGTTAAAGAACGATCCACGCCGAGAAATCGTAATCAACCATTCTGGTTGGGTAACAAGATAATTCTACCTTTTGTGATTTTCCCTCTAGATTAATTCTTGTGGTGGTAGATTCGTAGCATTGTATTTTGATAGCTTTAATTCATCGTGGATTTCTACGATCGTTTTGTGTTTATCTTGATTGACTTAATTTTTGAAAAGGGTTTGGCAATCCCTCATTTTCTTTTGTTGGGAGAGATATACCTTCTCCGAATCGTATTTTATTCGGTAGATCGGTTTTGGTACAACACCGCTCGTTCGGACCGTGCAGGTCCCTTTAGTCGGAAAGAACATTGGCTTATAGCCCTTGTTCGATCATAATCGGTTTGGCTACCCGTACGCTAGTATAAAATTGATAACATTAATAACATCGTGCGGCGTAGTACGGTTGTGCGGTTATAGGATTTGGATCGTAGAGAGATAAGCGTGCTAGCCCGTAGATATATTTCGGTGTCAACGTGCAAGCCTACATCACCAGAAAGAGTTGGTGGAGTTTTGAGGCCAGCTACAAGAGCTAGAAGAAATCGAATGTTGGGTACATTAGGAATTGTGTACCTGATTTTGAGAAGCCCTTTCAACTCAATGATATACACAAATTTGTATTTGATGTATGTTGAGTTTACTTGTGCAAATTGTATGTTGAAGGAAAAAAATAAACTAAGTACAAAGTGTCGAGTCACTAGACAAGTGTCGACACCTATATAAAAGTAGTGCTGAGACAAGGAATCAAGTTGTGTCAACACCGTTTGTCAAGAAACCAACTGTGTCGACACTTAGGACTAGTGTCGACACATTTTACACAGGTTATGTCGAGACTGAAAGCAAGTTTTGTCGACACCCAGGAGTTGGGTCGACACCGTTAGTCAAGAAACTAGCTGTGTCGACACATTTGACACAAGTTGTGTTGAGACAAGAAGCTAGAACTGTCGACACACTCAATTGCTGTCCACATCCCTATAAGAGAAGTGTCGACACCCAGGACTGGTGTCGACAGAATCTAAGTACAGAAGTGTAATCACTCAGAACTGGTGTAAACACCTTCATTAAGAATATATCAAGATAGAAATTCTTCTAAGTCCAGAATTTGAAGCCTGAAGTTCTGACAGTCATCAGAACTGTCAGATATCAGTGGATTAACTTTGGCAGTCGGTCACTCTTACCAAAGCCTATATAAAGAGACCAATACAATAGAAACAGAAGAGCGATCATTCTTATTACTCCCATCTAAGCCTGTCAGAACAATTAAAAAAAATTCTGAAGGTAGAGAGGTGGCAAATCATTGATCAACTTCGATCTTTTCCAGCAAAGTTCAACCCTACCTTCTCCTTCAAGAAGCTTTGAAAAATCTAATAAGGGTTGGACCTTTTTCTTCACAGCGAAGATTAAGGGAGAAGATTTCACATCAAGATTTGATCAAGTAGAAGTCAACAGTCTCTTTCTTCCCGGCTGAGACTTCAAAACTCAAATTCTTTCTGTTATAATAATTTTGTAATATCTATCATTAGATCTGAGTTGTAGGAGATTGATTTCTCTGAGTGGTAACCCTAAATTTTAATGGTTAAGGTAGGGAGGTTATTTTGAGGTAGGAGAATGGGCTATTTCTAAGAGTTATAGGAACTGGAAGGTTTTGAGGTTGTAGGGTAAGGGTTTTCCTAAGGAGTAGGAGTGGAGGTTCACTATGAGGTAGGGTTCTTGAAGAGAAACCTGAGTTGTAGGATCTTGAGGATTAGATGTAGGACATTGCATTGTCTGAGTTATAGGAGCCAGCTGGGCTCTGAGGCATAATATCTGAGGACCTGAGGAAAAATAAGGAGGAGTTTGTCCGAATCTTGTTCATTGCTAGATATGGGAAGTGGGAAAGTGGATGTACCCATAAATTGGGGAACAACTATAAAACTACTATGTGTTGTGTTGTGATTTGTGTTGTGATTTGTGTTGTGATTGTTAAATTAGATATGTGTAGTATTTAGTAGATCGACTATGTTCTTTAATACTGTGGTTGGGTTAATAAACGCACTAAGAAATTTTTGTGACTTAAAGTAGCAAAGATTTAAATTAGACCTACCCCCCCCCCCCCCGCCTCTAGGTCACTCTCTATCCAAAACAAACACTTTATAATTGGTATCAGAGGGAGGTTCACTGTGAAGGCATTAGTGAGAATCCTAAGGATTAAATGAGAATAAATCATGTCACAAAGAGATAACCATTCCATCAAACTCTCATTCTGATCTAAAGAAAACTTTGGTAATTGGAAGGAAAGGGTTAGACTCTTCATGGAGGCTGCAGATCAAAGATTATACATCACCGTATTGGAATGACCTTTCATACCTATGAAAGTGTAAATTCTTCATGCCAACACAAGGACACCTAAGACCTACATGGAGATTGACAAGGAAGAGATTATTCTTGCCTCTATGGACAAGAGGGCTCAGAACATAATTATAAGTGCTATAGATTACTCCACATTCCAAAACCTGATTCATTGCAAAACATCCAAAGAAATGTGTGAATCATTTATTGTATATACGAAAGGCACTGATAAGGTTAGAGATGATAGAAAATCTTTATTAAATAAGCAGTATGAAGCCTTTAGGGAAGAAAAAATACACAGTTTCATAGAGCTTTGAGAAATTTTAAAGAATAGTAATAAACCTGAGAACATATGGCAGGAGCTTCACCAATTATTAACTCAATGACAAGTTCTTGAGGTCCCTGAATAAGGAATGGGACATCAAGATTTTTGCTATTAGAGAAATGGGCAACTTAGCCAATATAGACCCCAGGATCTATTTCACAAGCTGCTGACTCATGAGCTACAGTTGAATCTCAGGAAGTCTGAAGAAGACTCAGGAAGAGCACTCAATAGAGAAAAGTCTATGGACATAAAGGATGAGACATCAAGGAAAGTCAAGGAGAAATCTGCTCCCTCTAAAAGATAGGATACAGTCTCAAAATGCACATAATCTTCCTCATTAGGAGGGGGCATGACTGAAGAAGAACTATCACTCATCTCAAGATAATTCAAAAAGACGTTGAGGAGAAGAAGGCAGGGCAGCTGGAAGGGTCTAGTTGGAGACTCTTCTCACAAGTACACAGTCACTCAGAGAAACCCAGGAAAAAGAAATTTGGTGACAGGCATGGTTCTTTTCAGATTAAACACATTAAAAATAATCTTGTTTGTTATTGTTGTAACAGGCAAGGGCATGTCATTGCTGCATGCCCAGTGAAAAGAAAGGAGAAAAATTATGAAAATTGGAAGACTAGACAGCACATGAAGTTTGACAAAAGCCTCTTTGCCAAGAAGTAGTCCACTTTCTCAGAAAGTGAGACAGATTCATCTGAATCAGAAGAGGAGGAGACTCTTTTGGGTTTAATGGCCATTAAGGAGGATAGTAACAAAATAAGAACCACACTGTCATCCAGTTATAGTGAAGACTATACAGATCAAGGGCTGATTACCCTAGCAGAAGAAGAAGATCAGGATTATTCAAAGTCTGCCAAAGTAAAACTTAATACTACTAGATTTACCCCAGGCTCTAGATCAACATCAGAGAATTAATTATGTTCACACTCTTCCAATATTATTGAACATGGTTCAGATTGAGAAGAAGATTTCAACACACTCATCGACAGATATGAGTAGTTGTTGAAGTATTTGATTACAGGAAAAGAGCGAGTTAAGAAATAAACAAAATAACTAGAGTCTTTGAGAGCGGTACCTTTTTCAGTTGGAGAGGGCCTACATTATATTATACCTTCAAAAACTGAAGCTCATAGACTTAACCAATAAAATAGATAGTCAGACTGAGACTATTGCAGAACAAGCCAAGACTATTAAGGACCTCGAAGCAAATCTTCTTCAGAAAAGATAGCTCCTAAAACAGTTCTCAAAACCTAAGTCTGTGCTACCTATTATTGATACATTTTCTGCATCATTTAGAAGTGGTGTAGAATATATTGAGGATAATAAGATCAATAAGAAACCTGAGCCTAAGGGTAAAGCCCCAAAGGGTCTAGCTAAGCAACCACCCAGGCATCTGACTTCTAATAAATGCAGTGGATCATGTGTTCCTTGACACATGAGTTCTGATTGGACCACTAGCAAGGTTAATAAAGAGCCTTGTAGGAAAGGACAAAAATCTAATATCTATATGGTCCACAAACCACCATAAGGAGTGATCAATTGAGGGAGCCAAGGAATTCTGAGATCTGGTCCCAATGCACAACACTGAAACCTGAAAGGTTAGGGTGTCAATGTTGCTCCTCTACCATGGAATCTGAATATCAACTCTAAGTTTTCGTGAAGTACAACTTCAAAGGTGGAGCCTAAGAGAAGATATACTAGATTTGAATGTTGGTGTTGTGGGAAGGTTGGGCATTTTGCCCTAGATTGTGGGTACAATCCAGCATTACCCTCATTTAAGTCACAGACTCATCTGTTCAAAAAGCTTGATGTGCTTCACACAACAAAGTCTAGAAGGAACTAAGGCCGCAAATCTATTTGGGTGCCTAAGGTTAATTAATTCTGTGATTGCAGGTGGATCCAAGGACCACAAAAATGCCAATATAGTACTTGGACAGTGGTTGTTCCAGACATATGACTCGAACAAGAAGTATGCTAAGGGACTATAATTTAGTAAAGGATGGACCAAAAGTAATCTTTGGAGGTTCAAAAAAAGAACTCACCAAGGGATATGGTAACATTTCTAATGGTCTAGTGACTATCACAAAAGTGTCTTATGTGGAAGGATTGAACCACAATATGATAAGCATAAGTCTGCTTTGTGATATAGGTTTTAAAATAATATTCCACAATTATAAGTGTCTAATAAGGAATGTAAGTGATCAAGATATCATCTTGTCAAACACTAGGACTGGAAACATTTATTGTCTAAATTTCATAAGTATAAATGAGGATTCTCCTGTATGCTTAGTAGCAAGTGAGAATGACTCTTTGTGGTGCAATGGCATAAGAGGCTAGCTAACTTAAATTATAGAGTTATGAGCAAGTTATTTTCAATAGACTTGGTTAGAAATTGACCTCAGATAAAATGAACCAAAGAATGCATTTGTTCAGCATGTCAAAGATACAAACTGACAAAAGTCTCAATTAAGAACATTCAGTCCAAAGACACATAGAGGTGACCGTATTTACTTCATATGGACCTTTTTGGTCTTATGCAAATTCTTAGTTTAGGTAGGATGTCTTACACATATGTGATTGTAGATGATCACTTTAGATTTTCCTCAGTATTCTTTCGAAGGAGAAATTCTGAAACTCTGGACATTCTTGCTGATTTTGTCAAACAAATTAAAAATGAAAAGGGCTTATGTGGTAAAGTTAAGAAGTGACCATGACAAAGAATTTCAATATGTAAAAATGATAAATTTCTGTAAAGAACTAGGGATCCTTCAGGAATTCTCCTCTCCTAGAACTCTCCAGCAAAATGGGGTTGCTGAGAGGAAAAAAAGAACTCTCATTGAGGCTGTTAGAACTATATTAAGTGACATATCTCTCCCATAATATACCTGGGTTGAGGCTGTAAACACTGCTTGTTATGTTCAAAGTAAGGACTTGATAAACAAAAGTCACAACAAGACTCCCTATGAACTAGTGAAAGATAGAAAACCAAGTACGTCCTTTTTCAAGATCTTTGGAAGTAAGTGTTATGTCTCAGACAATGGGAAAACTTATCTAACTAAGTTTTTCAGAGAAGTCCTATGAAGGTATTTTTGTAGGCTATTGTAATCATAGTAAGGCATATAGGAACTATAACTTGAAACATCAAGTGGTAGAAGAATCAATTAATGTTATTTTTGATGAAACTTCTGTCTTACGTAATATACTAACAATTCTAATCAAAGAGATGTTGACTCTAAGATGGAAAATTTAAATATAGGAGATTCATATGATATAGAATTAGAGGCTAGAAACAATGTTATAGTTCCCATAGAAGACACAGTCACTGCCCATGGGGAGGAAGAGATTCATCCTTCTCTACCTGAAGAACTTAGTGATTGTTGGAATCTGTCTGTAGCTATTAGACATCTTAGAGATCATCTTATTGATCAAATAATAGGTGATGCTAGGCTAGGAGTGACTACTATAAGTAGACATGATAATGAGATTTTTTTTCTCTAGCTTACTCTCTTAGATGGAACCTAAGAAGTATGAAAAGGCCAATTTAGTCCCCAACTAGATTATGACAATGCAAGAAGAGCTTAATCAATTTGAGAGATGTAAGGTTCATAGTCTACTTCCAAGACCTATAAATCACAATGTCATAGGAACAAAGTGGTTATTTAGGAATAAATTAGATGAGAATGAAGTCATAGTTAAAAATAAGGAAAGATATATGGCTAAGGGGTATAGACAAGAGAAAGGAATAGACTCTGACCAATCCTTTGCACCTATAGCTCGGATAGAAGCCATTAGATTGTTTTTAGCACATGCAGCTTATACAGGATATAAAGTCTACCAGATGGATGTAAAATCTGCATTCCTAAATGGTACATTGAAAGAAGAGGTCTATGTAGAACAACCACTAGGTTTGTAAATCCTAAACTTAGCTCTCATGTCTTAAAATTACACAAAGCACTGTACGGGATAAAACAGGCACCTAGAGCCTGGTATGAGACCTTGTCTACCTTTCTCATACAGAACAAGTTCTCTAGGGGGAAGATAGATAAGACACTATTCCTGAGGGATAACAAAGGTACAAGAATCTTAGTCCAGATTTATGTAGATGATATCATTTTTAGTTCCATTAATGAGCTGTTATGTAGAAAATTTGCCAAGCTTATGCTTGGAAAGTTTGAAATAAGCAGTATGGGTGACCTGATGTTTTTCTTGGGATTCCAAGTTAGATATTCTGAAGATGGTATATCCATCTCTCAGTCTACGTTCGCAAGAGAGTTGATTAAGAAATATGGTATGGAAAATTTTTATACCATGAGGACCCCAATTGGTTCCTCAGTGTCACTACACAAGGGTGAATCTGGTAAACTAGTGTATGAATCCTTATATAAATGCATCATTGGATCACTCCTTTACTTGACAGCTAGTAGACCAGTTTTCATGTTTTCAACATGTGACTGTACTAGGTACCAAGAATGCCCTAAAGAGTCTCGTTATATAGCTGCTAAAAGAATACTGAGATATCTATAGGGCATACCCGATCTTGGGCTTTGGTATCCTAGGAATGGTGATTTTGATATTACTTGATATACAGATACAAATTTTGTAGATGTAAAGACGACAGAAAGTGTACATCAGGAACTTGTCAATTTCTGGGGAGAAGACTCATCAGTTGGAGCAGCAAGAAGCAAACAAGTGTAGCTATTTCACTCAATCAATGCCTTCTACAACACTGGCTGTGGCGTTGAGTGAGCTAACCTCACTAACCGCCAAAATAGTTATGGCATTGAGTGAGGTCCACTCCCTCACTGCCTTCAGCAAAGCAGGCTGTGGCGTTGAGTGAGCTAACCTCACTCAACGCAAAAGCAGCTATGGCGTAGAGTGTGGTCCACTCCCTTAACGCCTTAGCACTTAACCGCAAAACCCAACTGTGGCGTTGAGTGAGTCCACCTCTCTCAACACCAAAACAGCTTTTGCGTTTAGTGAGGTCGACTCACTTAACGCCAAAGTACTTAGCTGCGAAAACAAACTGCGGAGCTGAGTGCGCCCACCATTCCCAACGATAGAACAACTTTGGCATTGAGTGAGGTCGACTCACTCAACGCCAAAGTACTTACCCGCAAGAAAGGGCTGCAGAGTTGAGTGAGCCCGCCTTACTCAGCGCCTAAACCGCCATGGCGTTGAGTGAGGCCCACTCTCTCAACTCCATCCGGAAGAGGTCGGCGGGAATGCAGATTGATTCTCGCTGAATCGGCAGGAATATATATCAGCTGCGAGCTGCTGTGCACAGTTACTATAGATTCAACATCAACTCCTAGACTATAGTGTACACTTAAGTAAATCTATTATGTATTATGAATCTACTAGTGCAATCTAAATTTCTAATAATCCTATTCCTCACAGTAGAACCAAACACATAGAAATCCGTTATCACTTTCTCAGAGAACATGTTGAAAGTAAATATCTGTTTACATTATACTCCAACTAAAAATCAAATTGATGACATATTCACAAAACCCTTAAATGAAAACAAGTTCAATTTCTTCATGTTTGAACTAAGAATGTTAAACATAGAATAAATCATGTTGTTTGGGTACACAAGAATTCAGGTTCTGAATTACTATTTTCATTGGTACCTAAAAAAATCCCTCTTCAACTTATATAAGTAAAGTAACAAAGTCTACCTACCTAAATAAACAAGTAAGACATTAAAAAGGTCAAATATCATTAGTTCGATAATTTGAAAATAAATTTGTCTAAGACAATAAGGAAGTGTTAGACACTAGAGAATGTGTCAATACATCTATGAATGGGTCAAGACCCTAAGGTATATGTCAAGAGACATTATCCTTGTGTCAACTTGAGTCGACACATCTTGACAGACTAATTTTCCTCTATTGACCTCAAACTATTTTTCCTCTGTTGACACGAGGTCATTTCCTAAAACTTAGAATGGACTAAAAAAGCGCGCCTTTTCGACTTCAGCGACAACTACTATAAATAGGGTGTGAAAGTAGAAGTTGAGTACGCATTCCTTAAATATTCAGAGATTGATTCCTGAGTGTCGAGACCAAGAACTCTTTTAGTCGACACATATCTTTCTCAATTTCTCCACTCCAATGGCTCCCAAGGCTGACGTTAACGTCTTTGTAGGATAAAAAATTGTTCATAATGGATTCCTCTCAGCGAGTGGAGAAATTAAAGAGGTAATATCCCTTATCACAGAAGCTGGATTGGAATTCCTGCATTTAGAGTCATCAAATATTTGGAAACGAGAAGTTCAAGTATTTTTATCCAATGCCCAATTAGATTCTAATGCTGATAAGATTAAGTCTAAGGTAATGGAACAAAGGTTAAGATCACCACCCGAAGATTAGTCAAAGTATTTCAATTGTAAAAAATTGATCAAGAAGATTACCTAGAATCTGGCGAGATTGCAGAGGCATTGGTGTGGTGTGGATTGGCCCCAACAACAAAGATAGGAAGCACACTGGCAAGGAAAGGGATGAATACCCAAGGTAAATTTCTGTTAGAAGTAATAGGTAAAGTGCTGCTCTGCAAAATAGGAGCACATGACAGAATTTCTGCTTCAATGTTTGAAATGATGACAAGAGTTATATTCAAAGTCAAGAAAAACTATAGCAAGATTGTTTTTGACAGAATGTTAGAGACTATTAAGATGCCTAATATAGGAAGAATTATAAGTCTCTACCTAGTCCAAGTCATTCCTGATAGTCTTAATCTTAAGCTTGGAACAAAGATTAACCAAATGATAAGGATGGACTTGAGATTTTAGTAAGATGGGATAGAGTTTTTATAAGGGAGACACCAGAACTTGAGAAGAAGACAGAAAATAAGAAGAAAGTAGTAGTTGAGGAAGAAGATTCTTCTAGTAATTTTGAAGCACAAGATACCTGCAGCTCAGATAAAAATTATGATGGAGAAAAAGAGATTTCTCTAAGGCCCTCACCTATAACTAGTGATCAGGTGTAGGGTGATAAAATACAAGAGAAGGATTAAGTGGAAGAGGAGAACCTCAATGTTCTACAAGATATAGATATGGATAATGTTAACACTATTATTTTGGAAGTCGAACAAGAGATATATACAACTCTGAAGGAAGTTATAGTTCCTGACCATAAAATGCCTGATAAAGAGATTGAGGATACATTCTCCAAGGAGACTGAGGAAAAAGATTTTCTAAATACAAATATAGATATCAAGGGGGAGATAATTGTAACTCAAGAGGACCCTGTTCCTGATGCCGAAGTTCAGCAAGAAGATGCTAACTTGTAAAACATCAATATTGATGAAGAAGGTTCAAGGGTTGAGGGGGAATTAGAAGATCAGGCCCCAACGACTGAAATAGACAAAGAGACAAGATCTTTTTAGATGGATATTTCATCAGAATCTGAGGAGGAAGAAGCCTCTAAGTTAAAGAAATGAAAATTATCTGAACTTAAAAAGAGAGGTAAAAGTTATAAGAAGATTATTCAGTCTCGCACAATTCTAGCTCCTGTTGTGGATTCAAGCTAAATTCTAGTTTAACTACAGATTATGCTAGATCATCAAAGGACTCAACTTGATAAGTATGTAGATGAAAGCAACAAGGAGATGGAGTTTTAACTATCCTAAGACATCAAATCTATTAAATTTGAAGTAAATCTATTGAGAAAAGATATGAATGATTTCTTCTAAAGGGGAGCTAATGTTGTAGTATACATTGCTAAACAGCAAGAGGAGTCCAAGAAAACTGAAGATGAAATAGCTATAAAACATGTCCATATTCTTGAGAATCAAAAGAGAATGAATGAAAATATTATTGAACTGAATAACAGTTAACTGGTCAAGCTGGTTACGCAGATTATTGATTTGGAAACCAAGATAACATCGACCTCAAAGGATATTGAAACACAGCTATCTTCACAAAGCATCTTTTGTTGAGGATGTTAGGGCGTATCACAAAGAGTGGGATGAACATTTACCTAAAGTTCAGAATTCTTTAACCTCGGGAATTAATCATCTGGATGGTCAAGTAAGATTTCCTAAAAATGATTTAAGGGATCATATAGAAAGAGAATTCATAAAGGGGGAGAGGATAAAGATAAAGGCTAGCTCTAAGCATGCTACTTGGATCTCAAATGGCATCAGAGACACTTTTGGCCATCCTCCCCTATGGTATGATGGAGACCAAACTGCTGAGTCTGGTTGCCAACCAACACATTTTGACGCCATTCAAACTCCTGTCCAATTCATTTATAGACCAGCTCATTTTGGGGACATTCAAGATGCTATCCAGACCATGTACAATCCTCCACCGTAAGTTAACAATATAGTATGTGAAGAGGTGGAGATGACTGCATCTACTTTTCTTAAGGAAAAAAGAAGCTCAATTGTCAAAGAAAAGGTTCGGGGAACAAGCTGAAGCTAGGCAAAATTTTGAACAATGGATTATAAAATCTATATCAATTATACTCACTGCATGGAAAGAAGTAAATACAAATACAGCTGATAGGGGAAAATAGTATATAGAGCAAAAGTGCGATAAGCACTTAAAGCAGCAGGAGGTCATCCAAAAATTCCGAAAAGATCTCAAGGCAGGGAAGATCCTTGCTAATTTTGTTAAGCCCAACATGTATTTCCCCAAGCCCTATCATTATCATGTAAGGAAAAGGTTCAAGCAATAAGAAATTACAAAAGATAAGAATGCCAAGGGAATGGAGAAAGTGGCTGATGGCAAAATGCCAGAAGTCAAAGCTAAAATTCAATTTAGAAAAGGCATTATCCTCAAAGAGCCAGATATTTCCTAGAATATTTTTGAAAATTTGTAATTTTGTTTTTAAGAACTTTGTAACAAACTGAAAGGTGTAAACTGATATCAAATTAGACTGAAAAATCGGTTTGAACTTGGTTATATTTGTGTGTTCATTTATACGTTCTTTACATTTTTGTTCAGCACTTTAATATATATCTTTATCAACATATTTTGGTATTTAGGTGTATATCATTGAATTGGGGTTATGACTTCTCTAAATAGGGGAGATTGTTGGGTATATTGGGAATTATATACCTGATTTTGAGAAGCTCTTTCAACTCAATGATATACACAAATTCATATTTGATGTAGGTTGAGTTTACTTATGTAGTTTCTATGTTGAAGGAAAAAATAAACTAAGTACAAAGTGTTGAGACACTAGACAAGTGTTGACACCTTTGTAAAAGCAGTGATTAGGCAAGGAATAGAGTTGTGTTGACACCCAGGACTTGGGTCGACACCGTTAGTCAAGAAACAAACTATATCAACACTCAAGACTAGTGTCGACAAATTTTACACAAGTTTTGGTTAGACTGGAAGCAAGCTGTGTCGACACCTAGGACTTGGGTCAACACCATTAATCAAGAAACCAGCTGTGTCGACACTCAGGACTAGTGTCGACACATTTGACACAAGTTGTATTGAGAAAAGATTCAAGAAGTGTCGATACACTCGATTGTTGTCGACATCCATATAAGAGAAGTGTCGACACCCATGACTGGTATCGACAGAATCTAATTATAGAAGTTTCAACACTCAGAACTGGTGTCAAAACCTTCATGCAGATGCTCTCAAGATAGAAATTCTTCTAAGTCCAGAATTCAAAGCCTGAAGTTATGAGAACCGTCAGAACTATCAGATATAAGTTGATTAACTTTGGCAGTCGGTCACTCTTGCCAAAGACTATATAAAGAGGACAATACAACAGAAAAAGAAGAGCGATCATTCTTATTCCTCTCATTTAAGCCTGTCAGAACAATTCAATAAAATTATGAAGGTGGAGAGGAGGCAAATCATAGATTAACATTAATCTTCTCCAGCCAAGTTCAACCCTACCTTCTCCTTCAAGAAGCTTTGAAAAAGCTAAGAAGGGTTGGACCTTTTTCTTTATAGCCAAAATTAAGGGAGAAGATTTCACATCAAGATCTGATCAAGAAGAAGTCATCAGTCTCTTTCTTCCTAGGTGACACTTCGTAAATCAGAATCTTTCTGTTATAATAATTTTGTAAGATCTATCATTAGATCTGAGTTATAGGAGATTGATTTCTCTCAGTTGTATGCCTAAATTATAATGGCTGAGGTAGGGCTGTGATCCTAAGGTAGGAGAGGGGCTATTTCTCTAGGTTAAAGGAACTTGAAGGTTCTGAGGTTGTAGTGCAAGGATTTGCCTGAGGAGTTGGAGTGGAGGTTCACTCTGAGGTAGGGTTCATGTAGAGGAACCTGAGTTGTAGGATCTTGAGGATTAGAGGTAGGACCTTGCTTTATCTGAGTTATAGGAGCCAGCTGGGCTCTGAGGCATAATATTTGAGGATCTGAGGAAAAGTAAGGAGGAGTTTGGCCAAATCTTGTTCATTGCTAGATAGGAGAAGGAGGATAGTGGATGTAGCCATAAATTGGGGAACCACTATAAAACTACTATGTGTTGTGTTGTGATTCTAGTTGTGATTATTAAATTATATATATATTGTATTTAGTAGATCGACTGTGTTCTTGAATACTGTGGTTGGGTTAATAAATACACTAAGAAATTTCTGTGACTTCAAGTAGCCAAGATTTAAATTGGACCTATTAACCCCCCCCCCCCCCCCCCCCTCCGCGCCTCTCGGTCAACTCTATCCAAAATAAACCCTTTACAATTGGTATCAGAGGGAGGTTCACTGTGAAGGAATTAGTGAGAATACTTAGGATTAACTGAGAATAAATCATGGCTTAAAGAGAAAACCATTCCATCAAACTCTCATTCTGCTCTAAAGAAAACTTTGGGAATTGGAAGGAAAGGGTTAGACTCTTCATGGAGGCTACAGATTTAAGAATATACATCACCGTATTGGAAGGACCTTTCATACCTATAAAAATGTCAATTCTTCATGCCAACATAAGGACACCTAAGACCTACATGGAGATTGACAAGGATGAGATTATTCTAGCCTCTATAGACAAGAGGGCTCAGAACATAATTATTAGTGCTATAGATGACTCCACATTCCAAAACTTGATTCATTGCAAAACATCCAAAGAAATGTGTGAATCATTTATTGTATATATGGAAGACACTGATAAGGTTAGAGATGATAGAAAATCTCTATTAAACCAGCAGTATGAAGTCTTTAGGCAATATAAAAAAGACAGTCGCTGAGAGCTTTGAGAAATTTTTCAGAATAGTGAGAAACTTGAAAACATATGGCAGGAGCTTCACCAATTATGAACTGAATGACAAGTTCTTGAGGTCCTGAATAAGGAATGGGGCATCTAGATTTGTGCTTGACACATGAGCACTCAATAGAGAAAATTCTATGACAATAAAGGATGAGACATCCAGGAAAGTCAGGGAGAAATCTGCTCCCTCTAAAAGACAGGATACAGTTTCAGAATGCACATAATCTTCCTCATCATAAGGGGACATGACTAAAGAAGAACTGTCACTCTTCTCAAAACAATTCAAGAAGATGTTGAGGGGAAGAAGGCAGGATAGCTGGAAGGGTCAAGTTGGAGACTCTTCTCATAAGTAGACAGTCACTCAGAGAAACTAAAGAAAAAGAAATCTGGGGACAGGCATGGTTCTTCTCAGATTAAACACATTAAGACTAATCTTGTTTGTTATTATTGTAACAGGTAAGGGCATGTCAGTTCTGCCTGCCCAGTAAAAAGGAAGGAGAAATTTTTTTAAAATTGGATGACTGGAGAGCACAAGAAGTTTGACAAAGCCTCTTGCACAAGAAGCAGTCCACTCTCCTAGAAAGTGAGACAGATTCATCTGAATTAGAAGAGGAGGAGACTCTTTTGGGTTTAATGGACATTAAGGAGGCTAGCAACAAAATAAGAACCACACTGTCATCCTGTGATAGTGAAGACTGTACAGATCAAGGGCCGATGACCCTAGTAGAAGAAGAAGATCATGATTGTTTAAATTCTGCCAAGGTAAAACCTCTTACTACTAGTGTTGCCTCAGGCTCTAGATCCGTATCAAAGAATGAATTATGCTCACACTCTTCCAATTAAAGAGAACTTGGTTCAGATTCAGAAGAAGATTTCAACACACTCATCGACAGATATGGGTAGTTGTTGAAGTCTTTGATTATAAGAAAAGAGCTTGTTAAGAAACATGACAAAGAACTAGAGTCTCTGAGAGCGGTACCTTTTCAGTTGGAGAGGGACAACATTAAATTAGACCTTTAAAGATTTAAGCTGATAGACTTAACCAATAAAATTTATAGTCAGACTTAGACTTTTGCAGAACAAGCCAAGACTATCAAGGACCTAGAAGCAAAGCTTCTTCTGGAAAGATATCTCCTGAAATAGTTCTCAAGACCTAAGTATGTGCTACCTATTATTGAAACATTTTTTGCACAATTTAGAAGTGGTGTAGAATATATTGAGCAATATAAGATCAATAAGAAACCTGAGCCTAAGGGTAAAGCCTCAATGGGTCAAGCTAAGCAACCAGCCAAGCATCTGACTTCTAATAGATGCAATGGATCATGTGTTCCTTGACACATGAGTTCTGATTGTACAACCAGAAAGGTTAGTAAATAGACTTGTAGGAAAGGACAAAAATCTAATGGCTATATGGCCTACAGACCACCATAAGGAGTGATCAATCCAAGGAGCCAAGGAATTCTTAGATCTGGTCCCAGTACACAGCACTTAAACTTGAAAGGTAAGGGTGTCAATGTTGCACCTCTATAATGGAATCTGAATATCAAATATAAGTTGCCGTGAAGTATAACTTCAAAGGTGGAGCCTAAGAGAAGATATACCAGATTTGAATGTTGGTATTGTTGGAAGGTTGGGCATTTTTCCCTAGATTGTTGGTACAATCCAATGACACCCTCATTTAATTCATAGACTCATATGTTCAGAAAGCCTGATGTGCTTCACACAGCTAAGTCTAACAGGAACAAAGGTCCCAAAACTATTTGGGTGTCTAAGGTTAATTAATTCTTTTATTGCAGGTGGATCCAAGTACCACAAAAATTCCAATATTGTACTTGGACAGTTGTTGTTCTAGGCACATGAGTGGAACAAGAAGTATGCAAAGGGACTATACTTTAGTAAAGGATGGACCAAAAGTAAACTTTGGAGGTTTAAAAAAAAGACTCACCAATGGATATGGTAATATTTATAATGGTTTAGTGACTATAACAAAAGTGTCTTAGGTGGAAGGATAAAACCACAATATGATAATCATAAGTCAACTTTGTGATATAGGTTTTGAAATCATATTCCAATAAGTGTATAATAAGGAATGCAAGTGATCAAGAGATTATCTAATCATGCACTAGGACTGACAATATTTAATGTCTAAATTTCATAAGTACAAATGAGGATTCTCCTATATGCCTAGTAGCAAGTGAGAATCAATCTTTGCGGGTGTAACACCTCTACCCTTCACGTAGGATATAATAGAGGGTCCGGTCGGGGCCCCACACCATATTCCACAAATAGACTGAGAAATTACTAAATAATATCAAAACCAACGAACCCTAATACATAACATTCTAGCGGAAGCTTCATGGTTGAAAACTTGAACTCATTAAGAATAGAAATGTCCACTACTACAATTTAGGAATGTATACAACCAAACACACAAGATACATGGCCTTATGGCCTTACAAGTATCTCTTAACAAAAGTGTGGTTTACAAACATCAGCGCGCATGCCGGCCTTACATGAACAATAGTAAACAAAACAAGCCTTCGAGGGCAGCAACGTAACCTGGTCTTCAGCTCGCTATTTCCTTCTTGGGCCAGCACCACATGCAAAGAATTAATCCACTAAGCAGTGGCAAATAGGGCAACGGTCAGCATTAAACTAATAGATTATAACGACCCTACCCCTGGCACGAGGCAGCGGAATTCCTTCCCTACATAGGATTTTAGTCACACAACATCTATATATATATAACAATCCCCCAAGGGCGTGCATAACCGCACATGTCTATACATATCACAAACGCCGGAACGACGGACCGATGTTCCGTGCACTCAGGGAACATTTTTGGTGTACCGAAAAATTAGGGTCCCACCACCAGTTAGAGGTCCCAGACATGACGGTCCATTATGAGTATTCCAAGTTTTTACGACACGCAGGTCGGAGACTCTCGCTATGTGATCCTAACAAGGGCTTAAGCACCCATGGTTGGACAACCATAACGCGGGTACAGACCCACCTTTCCCGTTGCTCAAATTCGCCAGACTCAAGCCTGGACTGACGTGGGTACGACTTCACTTTTCCTGTTCGCCACAAAGGCATTCCACAATTGCAGCCCAACGACTCAACTTCACCCAGAATGGCACTCACGGCCATAAGAGTCGAACAACAAGTACCAACTCTCAAAGCTTTTCCTAAATTTCCTCCATTACTTCCTTTTACACCATGCCACAGGTATCCACCAAGGATTTCATATAAACTACCAATTTATTCAGAGTTTTCGGCAATTTGAAAACAAAGCATCACCAATCCAGACCAACTCGTCCGAATGGGCTTCACGCAGTATGCCTAACCGTACTACTTACATCCGGTTCTAATGCAAGATAACAAAGGATGAAACACAACATCCAACGGTAATCACTTCGATTTCTACCTTTTCGTGGAGGATTCCATGCATATGCTGGAAAGAAGGACTTTGATGACTACTTTAAGTCATCGGTTTTTGGGTAGTTTAGTATGCAAAATTCCTAAGTTTATTTATATTTTTATGTCTTTTTTATGCTTGTTATGTTTTATTTCGTATTTAATGTATAGTTGTGTTTTGTTATGAAATATAACTATTAATATGCTTGTTATGTTTAGTTTTATTTTTAATAAATATTATCATGTTATGTTATAAAATATAGCTAACATCAAGTTTATTTTTTTTGCTTTATTTGTAGGTTCAAGCCCAAGCTCAAGACCAACTCAACCATTCAAGCCTACATGGTACTACCCGAGCCACCACTTCAAGTGAAAACTCGAGCACAAGCAGCCCTATATGATGCAACCCTGCAACTTACATACAACATACAGCCCATGGAGAAGCCTTTCACCTAGCCTACCTGGGCCCTCATCAAAGCCCACTACAAAATTGGCCATTTTTGGTCGGCCACCCCTCTCTCACTCCCTTTATTATTTTCCTTCTCCTCTTTTATTCTCATTCACCCCCTTCTCCCTCTTTCATCCTCAATTAATTCTCATCCATCTCCCCTCTTTTATATTTCTATTTTTATTTTTAATAGAATGCATGCATGTAACTCTTTCTCTCTCCATCTCATTAAACCCCATTCATGCATTAAGCCACCTCTCTCTCCTTCCATGTATTTTCATACATGCATCTCCCAAATACATGGCCGACCACCCCCCTTGTTCCCTTAATTTCTACCTCCATCTAGAACATCCCCCTTCATCTATAAAAGGACCCCATTCCTCAAGCTTTAAAATGTATGTAGAAGTAGAGTGCTAATGTAGAGAGTTAGAATATTTTAGAGAGCAAGCTTCCATTTCAAGTATTTGTATTTTCTTGTTATTTTTCCATTTCTCCAAGCAATAGTTTAGTATTTTTCATCTTGTTATGTACTCTTATTCCTAGTTTAATGAAAATGCAATTTTCTTTTCTTTTGTTTACTCTCTCTCTAATGCTTTGCTAATTATATTTTGTGCCCGATCACGATGAGCTTTGCGATAAAATAACGCATCTTTAATTTTATGTTTGCATTTATATTTTTCCTATTTTTGATCCTTCTTTGATTTTTATCGTGTCGACTCCGTATTCCGGTATACGGTGGTAGGTAATTGATCTCATTTCATAGAAGTCGAGAGACTCTTTTATTTGATAGATCACTCAAAGAAGGAAGGAGTTGAACGCAACCCTATAGATAGGATGACGTAAATCCTCTAGATTGGAGTCAAATCCAATAGTGCTGGTCACTTCGGTAATGCGACTTTAGGACATTTTGATTTGTAAAGAGATTTCGGTCAAAACGTCTATAAGTTAAGGTATTTAATGCTCTAGCGAGATTACTTCCTAATATCAAATCCGTCACGGTCTTAATAGTATTGCAAATGTTAAACTAATTTATTTCGTTATTTTATTTTAAAGTGAATAATCGATATAGCACTCTTTTGCAATATTTTATTTCTCTTTTAATCAAGCTTAGTTCATTTTAATTTTCAAACCCATCAATCGTTCGGTAGGATAATAGAATCGTTGTGAGTAATAGTACTTGCATGCCCCGAGTTTTTATACGACATTGATATATTTTTATCACTATACTATAAAATGATGGGTATACTTGCCTATTCGGATTATAGTCCGTGAGACGATTTTCCACCCATCAAGTTTTTGGCGCCATTGCCGGGGATATTTTTGGCAATATTACGAAGGCACCGAGTTTATTACTTCTACTAAAATTAAAAAACAAAAATCAAAATTAAATTTTCTTTTTTCTTTTTCGTAACAGTTTTTTTATGGAATCATCATCTTTTTGCGCTTTTTGCAGTTCGCTCGACCATTTTAATTTTGCATGTCTTTCGGGAACCCCTCCCTCTTTTGAGTTCAATATTTCTAGAGCAGGTCAAAGTGGCCAATTTTACACTTACTCCAATTTTTATCCTACTTGGGAGATGGGGAACCCGTCTTATTTTTCTTATGATTTTGCCCCGCATAGCGTCGTGCCTCTAAATTTTTATTCAAACGATAATGGGTATTTTGAATTGCAAACTTCTCTTAAAAATATAAATTCACATTTTAAGACCATTGTCGATTATTTTTCTCGTGAGGCCGCTTCGTTTTCTTCGTCTCATCCAATTTCATTGTGTAATGAGTCACCCGATATCCCAGCTTGTCTTTTTCCTCTCGAGGAGGATAACTATTCAGATATTCTGTATTCATTCCTTCCTCCTTTGGATAACACCCCTATGGATATTCCGGCGTGCTTCTTTTCATTTGAGGATGACGAGACGTCTCATCATTCTCTTTCTTTTTCTGAAGACGTTTGTGATTCCATTTCGCTTTCAACTTTAACTGTTCCAACTTTTTCTAGTTTTAGCGAGTCTTTTTCTTCTTCTTCTTTTATTTTAGATAATTCTTCTTTAGTCCTCTCTACCCCTTCTTCTCCCGAAATTTCACAAGTCTCTCCTTCTCCTTGTGAAATTTCCGTTAATGAAATTTCTTTTTCTACTTCTTTTATTCCTCTTTCTATTTCTTCTTCTTCTTCTTCTTTTTACGACCCTTTCTTTCCCATTTTACATACGGCAGAGTTCTTATATAACTCCATCCGTTCATTTACGGGCATCATTCACTTGAAGATTCCACCGTATGTCGGTGCGATTCTTCAATTTTTCTCTTTTTTGATTTACTCTCCTAAGCGCATACTTAGGTAGTTACCTCTTCACTTAGTTTATATTTTCCATTTAGCAAACGAATAAAGTCGGGCTCTGACGACGTTAAACAAAGAGCGCTCTTGGGATGCACCTCTTGCTTATCCTTTTTGTTATTTCTTTTTTCTTTTTGTTTGCTTATTATGTTTTGCAGGAATAAAACCTCTGGCAGTTTGTTTGGCTCCATCATTTTTTTCTCTTCCTTAGGCCTGAGCCGGTGTCCAGCTTAAGCATGGGGGAGCGAAATCAGCATTCGGCCTTACGAATCCGGGAAAGTCATTTTCTTTTTAAGTATTTACTTTATTGCATCCCCCTTCCCTTTTCTTCTTCCTTTTTCTTTTTTGTTTTTCTTTTTCATTGAGGGCAATGAAAAATCCAAGCATGGGGGAGGGATTAGTTGTTTTCTTTCTTCTTTCCTTTCTAAAAAAATGTTTTAAATTTCTATAAAAAAAAATTATTAGTTTAGTTTTATTAAGCTTCTTTTGTACTGCTTTTATTTAGCCTTATAAAAAACCCAATAAATTATAAAATCAAAATCCAAAATTATTTTTTTTGGCAAAAATCTATTTTAAAAACAAAATCAAAAAATATTTTCTATCTTTAGTTTTATGTTTCTTCTAGTGATGTGTAGGCCCATCCGGTTTTGTAGTTCTATGTAGATTTTCTTGAATTAGTTTTCTAAAATTATCATTCTTTCATAGCTTAGTTTTACTAAATTCTTGTTCTTAAATATAAGCATCTGTTTTTACGTTGTAAGTTGGCAATTTGTAGTTTTTTCTTTTATTCGGTAAGTTGCGTATGAATGGTTGCAAGGTAATGTTATCTATTTTTCTTTTGTGGGGTAATACTTTCTTTGTGTGTAGAACTTGCCCCTAGCCACTCTCGAAACATTTGCGTCATTTTTACGTACATTAGAATTGATTTAGGCCACACTTTGACTCGTTTGAATCTTTCTTGCCCACAAAAAATTTCACCGTTGCAAAACAATTTTAGGGCCTTTTTCCATGTTTATTTGTTTTAGCTCCACCTTTCATTTTATTATTTCACCAAATCCAAAATGCCCTTCCTAATTTCACACTAAATTTTGAGCTTAAATATTATGTTTGTGTTGGGTTATCTTTTACAATGAAAAGGAAAATTATTAGTTTGCATTTGGAGCTCTATTTTATGAAAGAAAAAAAAGTTATTCTAAAAATGTTATCAAATAAACAAAAACAAAAAAAGAGAGAAAAAGTTTATTTGTGGCCAAATTTTGAAAAGTGAAAAATTTTCATGGTTTTGTTTTGTAGCTTTAATTGGAGAAATGACGTACTTGTAATTTTTCATTTTTATCATTTTTATTTTATTTTATTTTGAGCTCACCCTTGGTTTAGTGTGATTTAACCGCCGATTTTTATCTTTGATTTTCAAATCCTAAACATTTACCTAATCCAAGTCTTAATGCCTATTTAAGTCCTTTTGATCTTTAGACGTAATTTCACGTAGTGGAGAGATTGTTAACGGACAAGCCTATGGCCACCATCATTGATGGATTTCATTGGACGTTATCTTGAGGTGATTTAGGGTTAATCATTATTCTAGCAACCTAGTAGTTTTTCAATGGGACGTTTATTTAGAATTTCTACTCTTGTCTTTCTTATTTTCATTTATTTTTGATGCTTTGTTTTAGGGATTTAGAAATATGTAATTCTTCTTTATGTTCTAATGAAGTTTTTAGGTTTCTATTTTCAAGTTTTCTATTGTGCACTTCTCACGCCACTAGTTGTTAGCATATAAATTAGGATAGTTTAATTTTTCATGTTTTGGTTTTCTTAATTATGAAATCTAAATTGCTTTGTTTACTTTTTTTCTCTCCCCTAGTTTTCAATTCTATTTGCTTGAGGGCAAGCAAATACTATAACATGGGGGAATTTGATGACTACTTTTAGTCATCGATTTTTTGGTAGTTTAGTATGCAAAGTTCCTAAGTTTATATATATTTTTATGTCTTTTTTGTGCTTGTTATGTTTTATTTAGTATTTAATGTCTAGTTGTGTTTTGTTAGGAAATATAACTATTTATATGCTTGTTATGTTTAGTTTTATTTTTAATAAATATTATCATGTTATGTTATAAAATATGGCTAACATCTTGTTTATTTTGTTTTGCTTTATTTGTAGGTTCAAGCCCAAGCTCAAGGCCAACTCAACCATTCAAGCCTACATGGTGCTACCCGAGCCACCACTTCAAGTCAAAACCCGAGCATAAGAAGCCCTATATGATGCAACCCGAGCACAAGCAGCCATATATGATGCAACCCGATCACTTACATGCAACATGCAGCCCATGGAGTAGCCCTTCACCTAGCCTACCCGAGCCCTCATCAAAGCCCACTACAAAATGGCCCATGTTTGGCCGGCTACCCCTCTCTCTCCCTTTATTACTTTCTTTCTCCTCTTTTATTCTCATTCACCCCCTTCTCCCTCTTTCATCCTCAATTAAATCATATCCATCTCCCCTCTTTTATATTTATATATTCTATTTTTATTATTAATAAAATGCATGCATGTAACTCTTTCTCTCTCAATCTGATTCAACACCATTCATGCATTTAGCCTCCTCTCCCTCCTTCCATTTATTATCATACATGCATCTCCAAAATACATGGCTGACAAACACCCTTGTTCCCTTCATTTCCACCTCCATCTAGAACCTCCCCCTTCATCTATAAAAGGACCCCATCCCTCAAGATTTAAAATGTATGTAGAAGTAGAGTGTTAATAAAGATAGTTAGAATATTTTCGAGAGCAATCTTCCATTTCATGTATTTGTATTTTCTTGTTGTGTTTCCATTTCTCCAAGCAATAGTTTAGTATTTTTCATCTTGTTTTATACTATTATTCCTAGTTTAATGAAAATGCAATTTTCTTTTCTTTTGTTTACTCTCTCTCTAATGCTTAGCTAATTATATTTTGTGCCCGATCGCGATGAGCTTTGCGATAAAATAACACATCTTTCATTTTATGTTTGCATTTGTATTTTTCCTATTTTCTATCCTTCTTTGATTTTTATCGTGTCGACTCCATATTCTGGTATACGGTAGTAGGCAATTGATCTCATTTCATAGAAGTCGAGAGACTCATTGATTTGAAAGATTACTCAAAGAAGGAAGGAGTTGAATGCAACCCTGGAGATAGGATGACGTAAATCCTCTGGATTGGAGTCAAATCCAATAGTGCGGGTCACCTCGATAATGCGACTTTAGGCCATTTTGACTTGTAAAGAGATTTCGGTCAAAACGTCTATAAGTTAGGGAATTTAATGCTCTAGCGAGATTACTTCCTAATATCGGATCCATCACGGTCTTAATAGTATTGCAAATGCTAAACTAATTTATTTCGTTATTTTATTTCAAAATGAATCATCGATCGAGCACTCCTTCGCAATAATTTATTTCTCTTTTAATCAAGCTTAGTTCATTTTAATTTTCAAACCCATCAATCATTCGGTAGGAAAAGAGAATAGTTGTGAGTAATAGTACTTGCCTGCCCCGAGTTTTTATACGACCTTGATATATTTTTATCACTATACTATTAAACGATAGATACACTTGCCTATTCGGATTGTAGTCCGTGAGACGATTTTTACGCATCAGACTTCACTTGTCTAAGAAGGAAATCGTTACCCTTGGAAGATGTTTCGGTGCCATGGAGATAAACGAGATGGATGAAAGTCACTACAACGGCCTCGCCTTCACAGCTCTGGACTCGGCTCACGATTTGGACAACCGTAGCACCACCGGCGGCTTGATTTCTCTTCTTCCTCCTTCCATTGCTCTCCCCTCTCTCTTCTTGTTAGAAAGAGAAAGATGAAATGGAAATGGGAAATAACTCATCTATCCCCGCACTTATCCCTTCAGGAATACCCAGGGCCGTTAAATCTTCATCAAAGGAAACGAAAGGCTCAGATTTGCTCTAAAAAGCATCTTCCTTGGGCTAACACGGCCTGTGACATGCCCATGTACCTTAAGCGGCACACAACTGACTCAAACATGAACAAGACACAGGCTTAGACATGCCCATGTCAAGCTCCTGACACGCCCGTGTCACTAAGTACACGCCCATGTTGAGGGGCGTGTCCCTCAATCGACACAGGACAAAGAAATCCCGAAAGGGACACAGCTCCCCAACATGACTATGTCAACTTTTACACACCCGTGTCGAACTATATACGTCCGTGCTCCAGGCCATGTACTATAGTCGGCACCGCCAAGCACAACTCTAGAACGACATGGGTATTTGACACGCCCGTGTCACAAGCCGACACGCCTGTGTCAGCACTGTTCATACCCGTATTTCCAGCTGTGTTCCACATTCGACACAGCCAGGCGAACACAGAGCAGTACATGGCCATGGACATGCCTGTGTACCTGGTTGTATGACCTTATTTTGATTTTGGGGCATTATAACTCTCCCACCCCCTCTTAAGAGGATTTCGTCCCGAAATTGCTAAAACACGTAATTAGCAGCAAATAGAATATTTTACAAAATATTATCTTTGTTCAAATCAAAAGGTTGCAACAGCCTTACATAAATAGCTCGGGAAATTCAGTACACATGGTTTGTTTCTGCTCCCATGATAACTCTTCACAGCCACAGTTGTCCCAACGGACCTTGACCATGCCGATAGTTTTGTTTTGTAGCTGTTTAACCGTCATATCCTCGATTTGAATAGGCCTAACCATTATCATTAGCCCACTGTCGACTGATACCTTATCAGCAACAATCACCTATGATGGCTCTTTCATCGCATTCAGCAACACCGAGACATGAAACACATCATGTAAACCTCTCAGCTCTAGCGAAAGTGCTAAACGATAGACAGCTTCACCAATACGCTCTACCACTTAGAACGGTCCCAGATACCTCGGGCTCAACTTTTTCAGACGCCGTATCCTACACACACCTTTAAAGGGTTTAATCTTCAAGTATACCCAATCGCCCACCGCAAATTCCATGTTTCGGTGCTTGGCATTCTAATACTTAGCCTGCCTGTCTTGAGCCACCAACAACCTTTCTTGTATCACCTGTATAATTGAGTTGGCATAATAAATATCTTTTCGCTTGTACAACTTTGTTTTGCAAGTCTCCGCCCAAACCAAAGGTGTACGACATTTCCTACCGTATAAAGCCTCAAAGGGCACCATCTAGATACTAGCTTGGTAGTTATTGTTGTAGGCAAACTCAATCATAAATAGATGATCTTCCCAACTCCTGAAATCCAGCACACACATTCGGAGCATATCCTCCAACGTCCTATTGGTCCTTTCAGTCTGACCATCCATCTTAGGATGAAAGGCCGTGCTGAAATGTAATTTCGTACCCAACAGTTGGTGGACTAATCTCCAATATACTGAAGTGAAACGGCCATCTCGATCACTTACGATGCTACGGTGCACGCCGTGCAATCGTACAATAGTATCCACATACATCTTTGCCAACTTTTCAACTGGATCGTCCTTCCAATTCGGGATGAAGTGCGACACCTTAGTAAACCGGTCCACAATTACCCAAACCACATCATTTCCACGCAGTTATCTCGGAAACACATGCACAAAATCCATGTAAATATCATCAAATTTCCACACAAGAATAGGCAATGACTTAAGAAAACCTCCCGGTTTTTTGCATTCAGCCTTTACCAAGGCACACGTATGACATTTAGAAACATAGTGCGCTATGTCCTTCTTTATCCCAAGCCACTAGAAAATTTTCTTCAGATACTTATACATCTTCGTGCTCTCGGGGTGAATCAAATACTTTGTGAAGTTGGCTTCATACATCAGTTCTTCACAAAGTTTACCCCTATCTGGGACACAAGAACGACCGTCCTTCCGAAAAAGGCCATCATTAAATGAAAACTGAGAATCCATACTTTCTGCTGCATAGCGTTGTAGACATTCATCAAGTGTTGTTCCTTGTCGAACTCTATCTGCAAGGTCACATTGTACGTCCCTCCAGTTTAACCATGCATTTGCAGTGGAATTCTTTTCAACACAAGAAATATCTAAGGCTTCCAGTTCTCGAATTAGGCTTTCATCTTGCCTTAATAACCAATTTTCCTTTGTCAGAGTTCTACGACTCAAGGCATCCGCGACTACATTCCCTTTACCAGGAGTATAATGAATTTGGAAGGTGTAGTCACCAAGAAACTCCATCCACCTTCGCTGTCGCATATTGAGATCCTTCTGGTCCAACAAATATTTCAGACTCTTATGGTCCGTGAATATATCCACTTTCACGCCATATAGGTAATGATGTCATAGTTCAAGTGCAAATATCACCACCACAAACTCCAAATCATGGACGGGGTAATTCCGTTCATGCACCTTCATCTGGCGTGAGCCATATGCTATCACCCTTCCGAATTGTAGAAGAACGCAGCCAAAGCCGCTCCCTAATGCATCACTATTAACCTCAAAGCCGTCTTGACCATATGACGATGTCAAGATTGGCGCCGTGATCAAACGACCCTTTAGCTCTTCGAAAGCTTGTGCGCACTCGGGCATCAAAACGAACTTTTGATCCTTCCTCATCAGTGTGGTGAGAGGCAAGGCTATCCTCAAGAAGTTCTCTACGAAGCGCCAGTAGTAGCCCGCAAGCCCAAGAAAACTCCGGACTTCGGCGACTGTAGTGAGAACAGGCCACTCCCGTATAGCAACTATCTTGGAATGATCCACCGCAATGCACTCTCCACTAACCACATGGCCAAGGAAAGCCATTGACGACCGCCAAACTCACACTTAGAGAACTTGGCGTAGAGCTTGTTCTTCCTCATGGTGTGCAACACCATCTGCAAATGATTTGCATGATCTTCTTCGGATTGGGAGTATACGAGGATATCGTTAATAAAGACGATCACAAAGTGGTCCAAGTATTCCCTAAACGTCTGATGCATTAAGACCATAAATACCGATGGCGCATTTGACAGCCCAAACGGCATTACCGTGAACACATAGTGACCATATTGTGTTCCAAACGCTGTTTTGGGTATGTCACTTTCACAAACTCTCAACTGATAATAACCCGATTTCAAATCAAACTTGGAGTATACAGTCGAGCCAACGAACTGATCAAACAAGTTGTCAATCCGTGGAATCAGATACTTGTTCTTTTACGTCAGCTTGTTCAGTTCTAAATAGTGAATGCATAGACGCAAGCTACCGTCCTTTTTTTCAGAAAGAGAACCGGCGCACACCAAGGCGACTGACTTGGGCGTATATAGACTTGCTCTAGCAATTCTTGCAACTGAACTTTCAGTTCCTCCATTTCCTTTGGTGCTACCCGGTAAGGCGAGCGGGCCACAGGTTTCGCACCTGGCACCAGCTCGATAACGAATTCGATTTCCCTTTGGGGAGGTAACCTTGGAAGGTCTTTTGGAAACACATCAGTATATTCCGATATAATCGACACCTCACTCACACTAGCTTTCGGCTCCACTGCCCCCTTCCCAACTGCCTAATGACTTGGAGAGTAGATATCAATATCCTACTCGCCCCTCGCATGCCATTGAACTTTGTCTCTTGTTCGGAATTCTGCCCCTGTGTAACTTATTTATAGTGCAATATATTCAGGCATGCTGCTCTGAAAGATAGTCCATACCAAAGATTATATCGAACACTGATATTGGCAATACTGATGTTTCCACCTTGAAATCCTGGCTTTCTATCTTTACCACAAGACTACAAGATTTATCCGCGCACATCAAACATTCGTTATGTAGTAACACCTTCATACTGTCTATCGTGGCCCGTATAGGTACCCCGATGGGAAAGACGAAATCTTCAGACAGAAACGAATGTGAAGCACCTGTATTGAACAGTGCTCTTGCCGGATAGTCCCGTATAAGGACAAAACCTATAACACCAAGCTTAAAACAAGCACAACACAAAGCATAAAGTAAAATATAAACTACTCGCACTTGTGATGACACCGACTTACTTGATGGCCTCCTGTTGTCCAAGATTGTAAATTTGGGGCTACGCCTGTGATATAGAAGACTCTGCCACAGCCTTCCCTTTTTCCGCATAGGATGCACCTGGCTTCTTCTCGCCATTTGGAGGGCCAACTCGACAATCTCGAGCATAGTGTCCCGGCTTTCCATATTTGTAGCATGTGCGAGGACAACAACCAGAAGATGGCTTCGAAGAAACCACTTAAGGAGTTTGTCCAGCAGATTTACCACATCTCTTTCGGTACACAGACTTCTCCGGACACGGTGGATTGAACTCCGGCTTTTTAACCGCCAAGTTCCCCTTGCCCTGCCCTCTTTTCATGTCCTTCTCCAAAAACCGAGCCGTACAGACCAATGCTTGAAAACGCTGGTTCACAAAACTCGAGAGCAGATATCGTAGCTCATCCCGTAGTCCCCCAATGAACTGTCTGGTCTTACACTCCTTTTTAGCGAAGATTGTACCTACATACCGTCCCAAACGTGTAAACTCATGAAGGTAGTCATCCACAATATGTTCTCCTTGAGTCAACCGTTGGAACTCCAACTCCATAGCAATCTCTGCTGCATCGGTAGATGCTTTGCTAAGAACAACTGAGAGATCTCATTAATCGAGACCTCCGACAATTGTCAGCCTGCCAATTTATGCAGTTCCACCTCATCCCACCATAGTAGAGCCTCTCCCTGAAGTAGTAAAGTGGCTAAGTTACTTTTTGTTCCTCCTCAACTCTGATAGCTATCAAGATTCTCTTAATCCTTGCAAGCCAATCCTCTGTTTGGGCTGGGGAAACCGCCCTCGTAAAAGTAGGAGGATCGAAGCTCATGAACCGCTTCAATTATTGATCTGCTATCACGTATCAACCACAACTTCCACCGGTTCTTGCCTTACCCCAGCATGTATTGGCACCATTACAGGTCGAGCCTGCCCAGCCTACTGAGCATTCATAATAACAAGTACTTTCTCCGTAATCAAACGTACAGTTTCAGGAGATGGAGGAGGTATGGGCACTTCAGCTTGTGCCGCACTTTCAACAGAACGTTGAGTTTCCGACTGACCCGCAACATTTCTAGTTACCTATATGTGTAGAAACACAATTTAGCGACCAATCAAATGACAAACATACAAAAAGGAACACACAGGTTCAACAAACAGTGAATTTTAATTTCTAAGTGGACATTTTTGTCTTCATTTTATGTGTTAAAATGGCAGCACTTAAACGTGCCCGCCACCCATCAAAATAATTCGACCACGAATTTGGAAGAGATAGACCAACATGCTGATACAAAATTATAAAACCTCTACCCGTCACGTAGGATATAATAGAGGGTCCGGCGGGAGCCCCACACCATATTCCACAAACAGGCTGAGAAGTTTCTAAATAATATCAAAACCAACGAACCCTAACATAGAGCAATCTAGCGGAAGCTTCATGGTTGAAAACTTGAACTCATAAATAACAAAAATGTCCACTACTACCATTTAGTAATGTATACAACCAATCATACAAGGTACATGGCCTTATGCCCTTACAAGTTTCTCTAAACAAATGTGCGGTTTACAAACATCGGCACGCACGCCGGACACACATGAACAAGAGTAAACAAAACAAGCCTTCGAGGGCAGCAGCGCAACCTGGGCATCAGCCCACTATTTTCCGCATGGGCCAGCACCACCTGCAAAGAATGAATTCACCAAGCGGTGGCAAACAGGGAGACGGTCAGCATTCAGCTGACCAATTCTAAAAACCTTGCCCCTGGCATGAGGCAGCGGAATTCCTTCCCTGCATAGTATTTTAGTCACACAATATATATATATAACAATTTACCAAGGACATGCATAACCGCACATATCAATACATATCACAATCGCTTGCACAATGGCCCAACATTCTGTGCACTCACGACATATTATTAGTGTACCGGAAAACTAGGGTCCAACCACCGTTCAGAGGTCCTAGACATGACGGTCCATTATAAGCATTCCTAGTATTTACGACGCGCAGGGTAGAGACTCTCGCTATGTGATCCTAATAGGGCCTTAAGCATCCATGGTTAGGCAACCATAACGCGGGTATAGATCCACCTTTCTGGTTGGTCAAATTCTTCAGACTCAAGCCTGGACTGACGCGGGTACGGCTTCACCTTTCCCGTTCGCCACAAAGGCATTCTACAGTTTCAGAAAAATGGCTCAACTTTACATAGAATGGCACTCTCGGCCATAAGAGTTGAACACCAAGTACAAACTCACAAAGCTTTTCATGGATTTCCTCCAGTACTTCTGTTGCGCGCTAGGGTTCGAAGAAAATAAACGCAACTGAACTAGCAACCCGATGAGGCATGTATACCTATCGAATTGTAGCAAGGGGACACAAGTGTCGTATTGAAATCCGGGAACTATTGGCTATGCTTACTCACACGAACGCTATTATCTTATCGACGGAAAAACTAGGGTTTAGAGAATCTAATTGAGATTAAGGAAATAAAGTTATACTAGAAAGAGAACTACCGCAATTAAGTAAACATGTTAAGTAAAGAACTATGCTAGAAAGGAAACTACTGCAGTTAATTAAAGAGCACAAGATAGGTGATTACTACGAAAGGTAGAAAAAATGAAATGGAAAGGCACTCGATCAAGATTCACCTCGGCTAAAGACGATTAAGAAAATGCGATAAAAATCTAAACTTAATAGTATAAAGGTCCTTGACCGTGGAGGTTCCTAAAGCTTGAACACGCTTCTCTCGAAGTCGTGCCCAACTGAGTTTAAGAAGGTCCGACCGACTCTCGTCTAAATCGGAGGCCTAAAACTCGCTTTACGCGGTGAACCCCACTATTGGATTTTACTCCAATCCGGGAGATTTGGACGTCTGCCTCACTCGAGGGGTGCGTACAACTCCCTTTACTCTTGAATGCTCACTTCATTCTTTCGGGCTCTCGGCTAGCCCAGAATGAAAGCAAAGGCAGAGTGTATATATCGATAATATACCTCCAACCCGTGATTAATCAAGAGTAATTCAAGGCCCTAACATAAAAAAGAAAAGATTAATTAAAATATCATAACTTAATCGCTCTAACCTCGGATCATCAAGATCGAGTACAAGGAGGATTAGTTAATCATAATGGAGTGGAGGAGGGGGGATGAGTAGTAAAGCATAAAAAAAACACAAGCTAAACAAAGAACAATTCTATTAATGAAAAGGGGCAATTTACACTAATTGAAATTAAAATTACAAGTGCATGAAATTGAAATCCTATTCTAGCCCTACAAGTAGCACTAAGCAAGAGCAAAATTACAATAAAAGCTAGAACAAACTAAGATTAAGCTAGGGTTAAACAAAAATTACAAAGAGAGGGAGAGAGAGAGAGAGAGAAAAAGCATGAAAAAACTCAAGAACCAAAGGGGCAGCACCTCCCCCTCTCAACCAAAGCTTCCTGAAATGGAGAGGGGGGTCTCAATTTATAGATTTTTTTTCTCGGGTTGGTCACGCCCTCCGACACGCCCTAGGGGGGGTGTCATGGGGCGTGACAGTACTATGTTGACCTCGGGCTCTGGATTCTGGCGGGAGGGATGATTGCTTTGGTACGTCGGTGGTCACGCCCTTGGTCACGCCCGTGTAAGGGGGGCGTGACAGGCACGTCATGTCCAAATCATTGGTCGGAAATCCGTCAGTCACCAAAAAAGGAGGCTGTCACGCCCATGTCACGGGCGTGACATGGGGCGTGACAGTACTGTTTGCGTGCTGTGGAGAAACGGCATTTAATGCGGCGACAGGCTTTGCGGCAGAGGGCGACACGCCCATAGTCACGCCTGGTGACACGCCCAGGGAGGGCGTGTTAGGGGGCGTGACAACGGTTTTGTTCGTTTTCCAGTCCCTTCCAGCAGAATTCCTCGGGATCGGGTGACACGCCCTAGGTCATGCCCAGGGAGGGCGTGACGGGGGGCGTGTCAGGTCATTTTGGCCAATTTTCTATAAACCTGCAAAAAGACAAGAAAAAGTCAGCGGCAATAATATTTATATAAAAATGATACAAATAAACTAATAATAAACATTTTTTTGTACAATATAAAATTGAAAATACGATAATAGTTTAGGCTACAAAACGTATTATCAAATTCCCCCAAGCTTAAGCTTTGTTTGTCCCCAAGAAAAAAATATAAAAACTAGATATTTATAAAATGGACTAATCAAAAAGTTTTAATTATGCCTACCTAAGTACTATGCGAAATTCTAAGTAGGGAAAAGGTGAAATGTAAGTCGAAAACAATTATTTTGGTATGGTAAAACTTTTATAAACTTTACTTAATAAAAACAAATCATCCAAAATTTTAACGAGATTTTTTAAATAGACTTAAGCAAAGCAACGAAAATGAAAAACACGCATTGAGTTGTTACTAGATCCAAGCAACGCATTATAATTATATCAATTTAATTAACAAAATTCTAGGTTTAAATCCAAAACTAAAACTGATTTACTTTTTTTTCTTTTCTTAGTTGTTAAATAAAAATCAAAAAGCATGAATCAAAAGAACTTAAATAGGACAGAAATGTTCGGTTTAGAAATATGATTAGGAGTGGAATTCAAAGATAAATGTGAAGGTTCAATATCACACTAAACCAAAGCATAGAGTTTCAAAAACTTTCATAAAAAAATATATATACACATTTTTTTCTTTCTTTTTCTTCTTTTTTTTCCATTTTTTTTCTTTTTTCAAAACAAAGGCCATAAATATTTTTATTTTCCTTTTGAATTGGCCAAAAAGAAATAAATATCACTTTTGAGAATACTTTTTTTTTCAAAAACCATTCTCCCACAAAAAATCACAAAATATCCTATCAAAATCGTCAAAATAATTTATGAAACTCAAAAAGGCTAGTGTGTTTCGATAGGTTGGAAATTTTGGTTTTGGTGAAAGTGAAATGAAGGGAGGAGCCATCAAATGAAATCGGAAAAAGGCTCAAAAATGGCTAACTAGTGGTAAAAGTTTTTAGGTTGGCAGGAAAGCTCAAACGAAAACAAAAACAGCCTAAATCATTTTCACGCTTTTGAATTTATTTAAAACAAAGGTTCGAAAAATTTCAAAAAGCGAGTCCTAGATAATAAAAGAAGATTGATGAAATTAACTTGAAAATAGAAATAATAGGTGACTTGGATCGTTCACATCTACTACGTTATTCAAAAGTTGACTTTACAAAAATTATTCAAAAACGAAAAAGAAAATAGTGGATGATGAATTTTTGAGAAAGTAAAGAAAATAAAAAAACAAAAAACCATAATAGAAATGCGAGTTTTAGAAAAATATTTCACCTTAACATGCTACCGTGAATTAGAAACACAACATGGCCAACATTTTACTTGTGAAACATAATTAAAAAGGACGATTAGAAATATTATAATTAACTAAGTTGTTTATAGAAAATTTTGAGAAACAAAAACAAAAACTAGGGGTACTATTGAAATACCAAAATGTCTAAACTATTCAAAAACACATATTTTTTTTAATTTTGTGAAATATTCTCTCTTTTTTTTGGATTTTTGAAAAATTTTTCTCTTTTTTTGGAATTTTAAGATATTCATTTTTTTTATTTTGGAAATATTTAAAATATATACAAAAAGAAAAATATTTACACTAAGCAAAAATGAAGGAGGAAGTCCTCCCCCAAGCTTAAAGTAGACATTGTCCTCAATGGCTAAAGAAGGGGATTGGAGAAGGAGAGAATAGTAAAGTACATAATTGAAAGATGGAATTGAAAGACAGGTACTTCCCCGGATTTATTTGCTGCGAAAGCTGAGTGATGCCGCTCCTCCAAATGTCTTCTTTGTACATTGTGATGGATTCAACAATGTTGGAGCTGGCGATCGCAGAAGCTTCAGCTTGTCGGAGCCGTCCGAGGCAAAAATTGTAAAATAAAGAAAACAGAAAAAGATAACTTGGGTTGCCTCCCAAGAGCGCCCTTTGGTTAAAGCGTCGTTGAGCTCGACGCATCAAAAAAATAATTTTGTCCAAAAATATTGTTGTCCAGAAATAAAATTGTTTTTTAACAAAAATTAAGAGTTCAAAGTTAGAGTTCGTGAAGCAGAAACATAATAATGTTTGGACTGACATCATCATCACCAGAGAAATACAGTTTAAGACACTGACCATTCACTTTGAAATTACCCTTATCAGGGGGAGAAATTAAAATAGTTCCATAAGGAAATACTTCTAAAAAAGAAAACGGGCCAGACCAGCGAGATTTTAATTTGCCCAGAAATAAACGTAAACGAGAATTATATAAAAGGACTTGGTCACCCGGCTTAAAGTTTTTAGGGTGCCTTAAGTGTTTATCGTGTAAACGCTTCGTCCGCTCTTTATAAAGTTTATTATTTTTATAAGCATAAGAGCGCCACACATCGAGTTCATTTAGCTGAAATTTTCAAAGGTCACCGACTGAGTGTGGATCGAAGTTTAAAAATTTTAAGGCCCAAAAGGCGCAGTGTTCAAACTCTACGGGCAGATGGCACGATTTTCCATAGACTAGCCGATATGGCGTACATCCGAGGGCGGTTTTGTACGCTGTTCGGTAGGCCCATAGAGCATCGTCAAGTTTGGCTGACCATTCTTTCCTAGAAGTTGAAACAGTCTTTTCTAATATTCTTTTTATTTCTCTATTAACTACTTCGACTTGTCCGTTAGTTTGGGGGTGGTAGGCAGTGGAAAGCTTATGCGTAACGCCATATTTGGTATGAATTTTTGAAAATTGTGCGTTACTGAAATGTGAACCCCTATCGCTAACGATCGCGCATGGCGTACCGAATCTAGAAAATAATCTTTTTAGAAACGTGTCTACAACTCGGGAGTCGTTCGTTGGAAGTGCTTGGGCCTCATCCCATCGTGAAACATAATCAACAGCAACTAAAATAAATTTGTTTCCGAAGCTAGAAGGAAGGGGGCCAACAAAATCAATTCCCCAGAGGTCAAAAATTTCGCACTCTAAGAAATAATTTTGCGGCATTTCATTTTTATTAGAGATGTTGCCCGACCATTGGCAACTATCACACCTGCTCACAAAGGCTTGCGCGTCTTTAAACAGGCTAGGCCAGTAAAACCTGCGCAAAGCACTTTATGAGCGGTGCGAGCAGCTTGATAGTGCCCACATGTCGGACCTTCATACAAATGTTTTAGAATATCAATTCCTTCATCATAAGAAACACATCTCCTTATCACTTGATCCGCACAAATTTTGAAAAGATGCGGGTCTTCCCAAAAGTAGTTCTTCAGCTCAGAAAAGAATTTCTTCTTTTGCTGAGAGGAGAACTCTTTTGGGAGCACCCGGGCCACTAGATAGTTGGCGATGTGCGCGAACCAAGGAGAAGTAGATGTATTAACTAAAAGCAGCTTCTCATCAGGAAAATAGTCATTAAAAGATTTTTCATTTAATTTTTCTATAAAGGGGTTATCTAATCTGGATAAATGGTCGGCGGCCAAGTTCTCGGCTCCTCGCTTATCACGGATCTCTAAGTCAAACTCCTGGAGGAGTAAGACCCAACGAATCAAGCGAGGCTTGGCATCCGTTTTGGCAAGAAGGTACTTGAGGGCCGAGTGGTCCGTAAAAATAATGATTTTTGAAAGTGTAATGTAAGGGCGGAATTTATCAAACGCAAATACTACAGCTAAGAGCTCCTTCTCGGTTGTGGTGTAATTTTCTTGTGCAGATGTGAGGGTTTTACTAGCGTAATAGATGGGGTGGAAGTTTTTAGATATGCGTTGACCTAATACGGTTCCCACCGCAAAACTACTCGCATCGCACATAATCTCGAAAGGAAGGTCTCACACTGGAGCTATCATAATCGGTGCATTAATTAACTTTTCTTTAATTGATTCAAAGGCAGAAATACAAGAGTCATCAAAAATGAATGGAGCGTCTTTTTCTAAGAGATGGGTGAGGGGATTAGTGATCTTGGAGAAGTCCTTTATAAAACGACGATAAAAGCCAGCGTGGCCTAGGAAACTTCTTATAGCTTTTATGTTTGTAGGCGGCGGTAACTTCTCAATAACTTCTATCTTGGCAACGTCTACCTCAATACCTTTAGCAGAAATTTTATGACCCAAAACTAACCCTTCCCTCACCATAAAATGGCATTTTTCCCAATTTAGGGCAAGGTTAGTTTCTTCGCATCGTTCTAGGACTTTTTCGAGGTTTTCTAAACATCTATCGAAGGAATCGCCAAACACGGAGAAATCGTCCATGAATACCTCTATAATGCTTTCTACGTACTTATCAAATATTGCGAGCATACATCGCTGGAATGTAGCTGACGCTTTGCACAATCCAAACGGCATTCTTCGGTAAGCGAAGGTGCCGAAGGGACAAGTAAACGTAGTTTTCTCTTGGTCCTCGGGAGAGATGGGTATTTGAAAGTACCCCGAGAGGCCATCGAGAAAATAATAAAAGCTATGGCCGGAGAGACGTTCTAAAATCTGGTCGATAAATGGTAAAGGAATGTGGTCCTTGCGGGTGGCGTCATTTAACTTACGATAATCTATACACATACGCCAACCTGTCACCGTCCGTGTCGGGATTAATTCATTATTCTCATTACTAACTACTGTTATCCCTCCCTTCTTTGGAATTACCTGAACAGGGCTAACCTACTTACTGTCCGATATAGGGTAGATAATTCCTGCGTCTAATAATTTCATAACCTCGCCCTTAACTACTTCTTTCATATTCGGGTTTATACGGCGCTGAGGTTGGATAGAGTTACGCGAATTATCTTCCATTAAAATTTTATGGGTACAGAAAGATGGGCTTATGCCCTTGATACCAGAAATTTGCCAAGCAATAGCTCGGCGATGCTTACGTAGAACTAGAAGAAGTTTATCATTTTGCGTATCCGTGAGGTAGGCCGAAACGATAACTGGTAACTTGGAATCTTTTTCTAAGAAAGCATACTTAAGGTGTTCAGGAAGTTCATTAAGTTCTAGGGTAGGGGGTTCTTCATAAGAGGATTTTGAGATTCTTTCTTTTTCAAAAATAATATCTTCATAAACTTTTTTATAAGGAACATAATAAGGGGTGGGGCTAGCAGCTAAGATGGCTTCTTGTAGCGATTCAGTGGGAAGAAAAGAGGAAGAACAAAAATAAGAAAATTCTTTTTCAAACTTAGAAAGACAATCAGAAGATTCACCACTTCCGTGCAGCGATTCAGTTGTAAGAGAAGAGGGGCAAAAGTAGAAAATTCTTTGTCAAAGTCGGAGAGGCAGTAGGAAGAATCATCACTCACGGCGTCTACAAAAAAACATGAGTCATCATTTGCTAGGGTGTTCTTCATCGAAGGGGTGATAGAAAATGTGACTTCGTCGTCGCCTACTCGAAGGAAGAGCTTACCATTGCTTACATCAATGATGGCTCTGGAGGTGGCAAGGAAGGGTCGGCCAAGGATCAGGGGAACCTCGACGTCTTCTTCGATGTCCAAAATGACAAAGTCCACCGGGAAGATGAACTTGTCGACTTTCACTAGAATGTCCTCCACTATTCCTAATGGGTACTTGACGGATCTATCGGCTAGCTGGATACTCATATGCGTGGGGTTAAGGCTACCAATCCCTAACTTTTTAAACAACGAAAAGGGCATCAGGTTTATACTCGCGCCTAAGTAGGCTAACGCGTGTTTAACAAAAAGATCACCGAAGACACACGGGATAGAGAAACTACCCGGGTCACTGATTTTCTTCGGCAACCCGTTTGTTAAAACGGCGGAGCACTCAGCGTTTAGCATGACATGCGAAAGATTCTCTAACTTCTTCTTGTTTGTGAGGAGGTCTTTAAGATACTTGGCTTATTTCGGCATCTGCGAAATAGCCTCGTGGAAGGGAAGATTAATGTGGATTTGTTTGAAGATCTCTAAGAAGCGGGAGTACTGATCATCTTGACGTTATCTATTAAGTTCAGAGGGGTATGGAGGAGTTGAATTATTTTTGAAGATGGGTGGTGGAGTGGGATTATTTTCTAAAATAGGGGTGATAACTTCTTCAGCTGAGGGTGGAAGCGGAGTAGAGCTTTGATTTTTAAAAACGGGAGCGGAGCTTTGATTTTTAAAAGCGGGAGCGGAGCTTGCCTCGGGCTCTTCACTTACCATACCGGAGACTTGCTTCCCACTCCGAAGAGTTATAGCTTTTGCTTGCTCTCTCGGGTTGGGTTCGGTATTGGAAGGAAGAGACCCTGCGGGTCGCTCAGAAATTATTTTCGCGAGCTGTCCTACCTGATTTTCTAGACTTTTTACGCTTTCGGTTAAAGTTCTTATAGTAGCGTCATTTGTGATGATATATTTTGAAAGTAATTCCTCCAAGCTTGGAGGTTTTGGGTAATTTTGAAGAGGTGGTGGTGGTGTTGGTGCATAAAAATCATTTTGCGGGGGTGGGCGCATCGCATTCGATGGATTACTCCATGAAAAGTTTGGGTGATTTCTTAAAACAGTGTTATAACTATTCGGAAAATTAAAACCAGGCGGATGAAAATTCATAGCAGAAAAATTATTAAAAGCAGTTCTAGGCATATTATTAACATAATCTAAATGTTCTTGAGTAGGGGTTGCAGATTCCCATACCTGAGGGGCGGAGGCAGCAGTCATCTCCGTGATTTTTTTGCTTAGGATTTCTACTTGCAGAGCGAGCTGGGAGACGTTGTCCACTTCATAGATACCTGCAGGCTTGTTCGGGCGGGACCTAGGCACATTCCATTGATAAGTGTTCATGGACATGTCCTCAAAAAGCTCAAGAGCGGCTTCCGGGGTCTTATTATTTAAAGTACCGCCAGAAGCTGCGTCTATACTTTGCTTCGTGCTTTGATTTAGCCCGTTATAGAACGTGTGCACTTATAACCATACAGGCAGCGTGTGATGTGGGCATCGTCTTAAAAATTCTTTAAATCTCTCCCAGGTTTCATATAGGGTTTCAGAGTCTATTTGTCCGAAGGCAGAGATGTCGTTCCTAAGTTTTGCAATTTTAGCTGGCGGAAAATACTTCGCCAAAAATTTTTCAGTTAATTCATTTCAAGTGATTATGCTATTCTTCGGAAGTGTGTTCAGTCACTACTTAGCTTTAGTTCTTAAAGAGAAGGGGAAGAGTCTGAGCCTGATTGCATCATTTGTGACATCATTTATCTTGAAGGTGTCGCAAATTTCAAGAAAGCTAGCTATATGTGCATTCGGATCTTCATCTTGAAGTCCGTCAGATTGCACATATTGCTGCACCATTTGAATTATGCTAGGCTTTAGTTCGAAGTTATTATTTGCTATAGCAGGGAGGACTATACTAGATTCTATTCCCTCGAGGTTCGGTCGTGCATAATAGGACATTGTCCTTTGCACGGCCTCATCTACGTTGGGTTCTTCCATTCTTAAAGTAGCAAATGACTCGGAGTCCTCAACCGGCACTTGGATAGTAGGACCTTGAAATCGCGATCTTCTCCGAAGAGTACGCTCAGTTTCGTGGTCTAAGTCCAAAATAATAGACGGACTCCCGCGGGTCATGCACTAAAAGAACAGAAAAGAAGAAGAGAAAGGGAAAAAGGATAAACTAGAAAAAAGATTAAAAAAAAAAATTTTCTTCTTCAAATTGATTTTTTTATAGATTAACTCCCGAACTTCCCAAGGACTACCCCGTGAAGGGTTCGCAAGGTACTAGACAAGATAGTGGCGCTTAAATCCCTTTGCCCTTTTCGAGAGAATTAGGTGGCGTAGAAAAATTGTGAAGTTGGTTACTATTAAGAGCGGTGAATTTTTTTTTTAATTTTTTTTTTAAACTTTTAAAAAAAGAGGATGAGAAAGAGAAGAGATAAAATTAATAGGTTCGTGTTTTCAATATATCAATGGAAGTTGGCACCCCGGCAACGGCGCCAAAAACTTGTTGCGCACTAGAGTTCGAAGAAAATAAACGCAACCGAACTAGCAACCCGATGAGGCAAGTATACCTATCGAATTGTAGCAAGGGGACACAAGTGTCGTATTGAAATCCGGGAACTGTTGGCTATGCTTACTCACACGAACGCTATTATCTTATCGACGGAAAAACTAGGGTTTAGAGAATCTAATTGAGATTAAGGAAATAAAGCTATACTAGAAAGAGAACTACCGTAATTAAGTTAACCTGTTAAGTAAAGAACTAGGCTAGAAAGGAAACTACTGCAGTTAATTAAAGAGCACAAGATAGGTGATTACTACGAAAGGTAGAAAATATGAAATGGAAATGCACTCGATCAAGATTCACCTCGGCTAAAGACGATTAAGTAAATGCGATAAAAATCTAAACTTAATAGGATAAAGGTCCTTGACCGTGGAGGTTCCTAAAGCTTGAACACGCTTCTCTCGAAGTCGTGCCCAACTGAGTTTAGGAAGGTCCGACCGACTCTCATCTAAATCGGAGGCCTAAAACTCGCTTTACGCGGTGAACCCCACTATTAGATTTTACTCCAATCCGGGAGATTTGGACGTCTGCCTCTCTCGAGGGGTGCGTACAACTCCCTTTACTCCTGAATGCTCACTTCATTCTTTCGGCCTCTCGGCTAGCCCAGAATGAAAGCAAAGGCGGAGAGTATATATCGATAATATACCTCCAACCCATGATTAATCAAGAGTAATTCAGGGCCCTAACCTAAAAAGAAAAGATTAATTAAAACATCATAACTTAATCGCTCTAACCTCGGATCATCAAGATCGAGTACAAGGAGGATTAGTTAATCATAATGGAGTGGAGGAGAGGGGATGAGTAGTAAAGCATAAAAAAACACAAGTTAAACAAAGAACAATTCTATTAATGAAAAGGGGCAATTTACACTAATTGAAATTAAAATTACAAGTGCATGAAATTGAAATCCTATTCTAGCCCTACAAGTAGCACTAAGCAAGAGCAAAATTACAATAAAAGTTAGAACAAACTAAGATTAAGCTAGGGTTAAACAAAAATTACAAAGAGAGGGAGAGAGAGAGAGAGAGAGAAAAAGCATGAGAGAACTCAAGAACCAAAGGGGCAGCACCTCCCCCTCTCAACCAAAGCTTCCTGAAATGGAGAGGGGGGGTCTCAATTTATAGATTTTTTTTCTCGGGTTGGTCACGCCCTCCGACACTCCCTAGGGGGGGCGTGTCATGGGGCATGACAGTACTATGTTGACCTCGGGCTCTGGATTCTGGCGGGAGGGATGATTGCTTCGGTACGTTGGTGGTCACGCCCTTGGTCACGCCTGCGTAGGGGGGGCGTGACAGGCACGTCATGTCCAAATCATTGGTCAGAAATCCATCAGTCACCGAAAAAGGAGGGTGTCATGCCCATGTCACGGGCGTGACATGGGGCGTGACAGTACTGTTTGCGTGCTGTGGAGAAACGACATTTAATGCGGCGGCTGGCTTTGCGGTAGAGGGCGACACCCCCATAGTCACGCCTGGTGGCATGCCCAGGGAGGGCGTGTCAGGGGGGCGTGACAGCGGTTTTGTTTGTTTTCCTGTCCCTTCCAGCAAAAGTCCTCGGGATAGGGTGGCACGCCCTAGGTCACGCCCAGGGAGGGCGTGACAGGGGGCGTGTCAGGTCATTTTGGCCAATTTTCTAGAAACCTGCAAAAAGACAAGATAAAGTCAGCGGCAAAAATATTTACATAAAAATGATACAAATAAACTAATAATAGACATTTTTTTGTACAATATAAAATAGAAAATACGATAATAGTTTAGGCTACAAAACGTATTATCAACTTCCTGTTGCACCATACCATAGGTATCCACCAAGGATTTCATACAAACAACTAATTTACTCAAAGTTTTCTCCAATTTGCAAACAAAGCATCACCAATCCAGACCAACTCGTCTGGATGGGATTCACACAACATGCTTAACCGTACTACTCACTTTCAGTTCTAATGCAAGATAACAAAGGATGAAACACAACATCCCAGGGGAATCACTTCGATTTCCATATTTTGGTGGAGGATTCCATGCATATGCAGGAAAGAAGGACTTCACTTGTCCAAGAAGGAAATCGTTACCCTTGGAAGGCGTTTTGGTGCCATGGAGAAAAATGAGATGGATGAAAGTTGCCACAACAGCTTCGCCTTTGCAGCTCTGGACTCGGCTCGCGATTTGGACCACCGTAGCAGCACCGGCGGATGGATTTCTCTTCTTCTTCCTTCCCTTACTCTCCACTCTCTCTTCTTCTTAAAAAGAGAAAGATTAAATGAAAATGGGAAATAACTCATCTATATTCGCACTTATCCCTTCAGGAAATACCCAAGGCCGTTAGATCTTTATCAAAGGAAACAAACTGCACAGATTTGCTCTGAAAAGCAACTTCCCTAGGCTGACACGGCTTGTAACATGCCCATATCACAGGCAATATACCTTAAGCGACACATGACCGACTCAAACCAGACCAGGACACGGGCTTAGATACGCCCGTGTCAAGCTCCTGACATGCCCGTGTCACTAAGTACACACTCGTATTGAGGGGTGTGTCCCTTAATCGACACAAGACCAACAAATCCCCAAAGGGACACGGGTCCCCAACATGCCCATGTCAACTTTGACATGCCCGTGTCGAACAGTACACGCCCCTGATACAGTCCGTGTACTTCAGTCGGCACCACACAGCACAACCCGAGCATGACACGTGTATTTGAAAATCCCATGTCACCAGCCGACACCCTCGTGTTAGCATTGTTCATACCCATGTTTACAGCTGTATTCCACATTCGACACAGCAAGGCTAGCATAGAGCAGGACACGGCCCTGGACATGCCTGTGTCCCAGGCCGTGTGACCTTATTGGTGTTTTGTAGCATTATAGTGGGTGCAATGGCATAAGAGGCTAGCTAACATAAATTATAGAGCTATGAGCAAGTTATTTTCTATGGACTTATTTAGAAATGGACCTCAGCTAAAATTCTCCAAAGAATGCATGTGTTCAGCATGTCAAAGATGCAAATAGACAAAAGTCTCCATTAACAACATTCAGTCCAAAGACACTGAGAGGTGTCCGTACTTACTTCATATGGACCTATTTTGTCCTATGACAATTCTTAGTTTAGGTAGGATGTCTTACACATATGTGATTGTAGATGATCACTTTAGATTTGCTTGGGTATTCTTCTAAAGGAGAAAGTCTGAAACTCTGGATATTCTTGCTGATTTTGTAAAACAAATTCAAAATGAAAAGGGCTTCTGTGGTCAAGTTCAGAAGTGACCATGGAAAAGAATTTCAATTTGAAAAAATGAGATATTTCTGAAAAGAACTAAGGATCCTTCTGGAATTCTCCACCCCTAGAACTCTCTAGTAAAATGGGGTTGTTGAGAGGAAAAATAGAACTCTTATTAAGGATGCTAGAACTATGTTAAGTGACACATCTTGTAACATCCAATGTTATTTCTAGGCCCCTTAACTTAGATTGGGTTAGGCATGGGGTGGGTGTTAGGAAATTAGCTAGGTTTGACCCTAGGTAGTGGGTTATAGCCATGTGGGTCCCACTATAGGACCAAGGTCAAACTAGCCTAAATGGGGACCCTAGCCACACCATGACCCCACCACATTTCCCTAACCCTAAAAAAAATCCATGTGAACCCAATGGCATGTCACTAGGTCAGCCCTTTGACCCTAGTTGACCCTAGTCAACCTTAGCCCTAATTTGGTCAAACCCATACCTATAGGCCCAATTAGCCTATGTGGGACACCCCCTTGACCCAAACCAAGTTGGGTGGTGCCATTAGGCCCATGACCATCAAGTGGGGTCAGCTCACTGATCATGTTGACCAAGTCAACTCAAATAGTCAACTTGGTCAACATAAGGCCTAAAAGAGGGGGAAATGAACCCAAGCGTCACCCTTTGGGCTTATCCCACTAAACACGGCGCATTAACAGCCCAAAGAGTCATAGACAAGCCCTACACCTCTGAAATAGGAGAGAAATTACATGCATGGTGGTAAAATGGGAAATTTATGTGAGAGAAGAGGAGTGCGAAGAGGAAAACGGGGTGTGAGGCCACTTGGCCATGGCTTCTAGTGCCCAAAGGCTGCTGGCCGGCCACATGACTCATTTCAATGAGTTTGGAGTGCTGGGATGGCCACTTGACAGCCATGGTGAAGAATCCAAGGTGAGCTCAAGCTCACCTTGGTTATTCCTCCATGTATAACCCACCTCAGTCCAAACCAACCTCACTATCAACTTCAGAAGGTGAAATTGAGTGGAGATCGACTGCTGGAACAGAGAAAATTGTGGAGAAATGATATTTCGGGCAGGTGATCGGCGGAGCAGCTCAACCTTGGCAAACTGCCGCCATACTCGCCGTCAAGGCTTTAACCAGGTTCATTTCACCTCACCTGTACCCGTAATAGCTTTCTAGATCAACTAGGGGAGATATCATGCTCAATTGAGCCCGATGCCATGGGAGAAAAGTTCGATTTTCATGATCTTTTCTTCTTGCTCGGGTTCGCCGGAGGAGCCAACTCTGGCGGCTTTACCGCCGGGAAACGCTATCCACCACCTCAGTGGAGGTGGTGGCGACAATCGCCGGCGGTTGTGGTGGCTCAGCTTGGCAGAAAATGCCAGACAAGATGGCCCAGGATGGCTCAATCTCAACCATTCACTGATTTGGGATGATGATGTGATGCAGTCGGTTCTGCTTCAAGATCTGTGCATAACATATTATTTAAATTATTCATTTAATAAATGAACAGTGTATCTAACTGTCACACTTAATCAGTGACTTTGCAAGCTAATATTAGGGGTCTTAGAGGCCTTTTAAGATCTTGTGGTTAAAATGAAAAATAAATCCCTCCCTCTTAACTTTAATTTTCAACCCTAAACTTATCATTTTGTGCATTATAATGTCATGTAGGGTAGTTTTCCTAGGACTGATCCTAGGCTAGTGTAGAAATTAAAATGTATGCCCAAGCCAAACCAGAGGTCCACATGACCCAAGATTTTGAGCATGTGCTCATCTAGGGCACATTTAGCCCCTGCCCAAAAATGAGAATTTGTGTGGGACTTTTTCCTATAGTATTTGTCATAATACACAAAATTAAATAAATGAAATATTTGGAGTATTATGAATCCAAATGGCCCTAAATTTTTGTGGCTTGACCTTTGGGTAAATATTTACCCCTGGTAAAAATTTCAGCCTCATTGGGCCACTGAATGTTGAGTAAACTAACTTGCATGTGTTGGTTATATATAGGCTTGGGGTGCAATTAGACAAATTGGAAATAATGTGTAAGCCTCTAGATGGTACATCTAAAAATCATGATATTTATTTCAGAGGCTCAATAGGGTGAATTATGCACCTCACTGCAATAATGGGATTTTTGGAAGCAAAAATCCCATTATTTGGAATTTTAAAATTATTGAACCTTGGGAAAATAAATTTGAAAATAGATTTATTGTTGAGATAAAAATTTCCAAACTTTGTCAAGGTCATAATAATGTTATAATCAATTCTTAAAAAAATTTTAGGGCACTGTTTGTTAAACTTTGATAGGTGTTATGTAGGAATTAAATTTTTGGCCTTATTGCACATAATTAAAAAATTGATGAAAATATTCATTAGAAAACTTTGGAAAAATATTTGGTGTTGTAACTGAGTATGATTAACCTTGTATAATTTTCTCAGTATTTTTGGATGACTCAGTAATTTTTAAAACCTCATAGTGGCATTTTGATAATATAATTAAAAATTAAATTTGGTTTCCCTTGATCCATAGGAGTTTATGAAACTCTTCCATTAGCCTTAAATTAATGATATATATGCTCTGTAATTTCCCTCGAATTTTGGGTTATGCATTCCTTATACTTCATTTGGAAAATGGCAATTATGTGAATTTTGTATTAATTAAGGAATAAAAAGAATTAATCAAAGGAAAATTATGAATTTTTATACTTAGCCATATTTTACAAAGACAAAACTCAGGAAAAATTCATTAGGTTAGTGGATTATAATTTGTGACTTCATGTGTTAAATAACCTAGGGAATTAAGTTAAATAATTTAATTAGAGGCTTTAATGGCTGAAGAAAATTATGAAAATCCACAAGCTCACTTTATTAGTCCATACCATCCTAAGATAAATATTTAGGGGCAGGAGGCCCAAGGAATTGGAAGTTCTATTTCGGGGTGGTATTAGGTCATGGGCTGCGTATAGTGAAAGTAGGTTATACTATAAGGACCACCGCGGGATGGATCGACGGTTGAGCTAGAGATCACAAGTGGACTATAACCCTGGTTGGTAGTGTTGTCTTTGTGACAAGAGTAAAAGTTCAAGCCTTGGATAGCAACTACGTGGAGGTCGGCGGAAGACCGTCGCCCCTTCAATAACATCTTAAATCATTAGGATCGCCTGAGAGTAATAATGAGAGCAAAAGGGGAATCATGGATCCTTATCATATAAATTAGTATGGGCTCTTCTATATAATAAGTTCATTTTTGAAACTCTAACTTATATGTTTGTATGGGCACTCATATAAGTTAGGGTACTTCTGTGATGATAGATTAGAAGTAGCATTTATACTTACGTTACCATACTGCATAGCACTGCCTTTACTCTACTTTACATTGTAACACCCCAGAATCTCAAAATATGTTTGTGCACAATTTTGAGTAGTAGGCTGTTAGACACGGCCTGGGACACGGGCGTGTCCCAGGGCGTGTCGGGGGTACACGGCCTGGGACACGGGCGTGTCCCAGGGCGTGTTCGATTTAATTTCGAATTTGGCCTATTCAAGTCAGAGCCGTACACGGCCGTGAACACGGCCATGAACACGGGCGTGTCAGGCTGGACACGGGCGTGTCGGCTGCCGTGTTCCGACCCGTGTACTGGTTTTGGAAGTCGATGAGTGCCGTGTAGCAGGGGACACGGGCGTGTCTCAAGAATGGCACGGGCGTGTCAGGTTCGACACGGGCGTGTCGAGCCCCGTGTTGTTCAGTCGGTTCCAAACCGCGTGTGCCGCTTAAGGGTACACGGCCTGTGACACGGGCGTGTCACAGGCCGTGTCAGGCAAAAATTGGGGTTTTGGGCAGATCTCGGCCGTTCGTTTCCTTCTATTTAGATCGTGTGGTCCAAAGCTTTTCCAGCCTCTTTAAGGCCGTGGATTGAGATGAATTCTCATTTCCACTTAGCCTTTCTCTATCTAAAGAGAAGAAAGAGAGGAGAGCTTGGAGGAGGAGGAGGAGGAGCTTTCCGGCCGCCGGTGGAGCTTCGTCGAGCCGAATAGAGAGCCGAGTGCAGCGTTGCGGAGGCAAGGCCGCTGCAGTGATTTCCATCCGGCTAGTTTTTCTATGGCGCCGAAGCGAATCGTCAAGGGTAACGATCTTTCTTCCTTGGGCAGGTGAAGCCCTTTGTTTTGCATGTGCATGGGATCCTCCATCAAGAGATGGAAACGCGTAAGTGATTCCAGCAGTTGAGTCTGCATCTAGAGCCGGAAGTATGTAGTACGGCATAGGCATGCTGTGTGAAGCCCATCCAGACGTATGTCGGGATTGGTGATGTTTATATTGCGATCCGGAGAAGACTCTGTGTATTCATCGTTTAGCCTGCGGAGATGGTGAGGATGATGTGTTTGGTGAGGATGCTTTGCATAGCTCCTTTGGTTGCATGCTTGTTAAGAGCTGGTTGATGGAGTGCGGACACCTCTGAGTGGGTGGGTGCGTGAGGTCTTCAACAGGGGTTTGGAGGCTTATGCCCATTCCACCAAGTGGCGATGAACACCTCTGAGTGGGTGGGTGCGAGAGGTCTTCAACAGGGGTTTGGAGGCTTATGCCCATTCCACCAAGTGGCAATGTTAAGATCGGGTGAGCGGTCGATTGGTAGCAACGCAGCAGGGCGAATTCCCTATGCTTGTTACACTACGGGGGTAGGTCGACTGATAGTGCTCACGGGTTTTGGTGTGGTGCGTACCTCTGAGTGAGACGGGTACGTGAGGTCTTCAACAAGGGTTTGGAGGCTTATGCCCGCCTACCAAGTACAAACCATAAAAGGTGCCCTGAGTGCACGGAGCGCCTGGCATTGAGGCCGGCGTTTGTGGTGTTGGGTGTATGTGCTTTATATGTTGAAATTGCTATACATGCAGGGAAGGAACCACTGCCCCGGGTAAGGGGTGGGGTCGTTATAATTGGTCAGCTGAATGCTGACCGTTGCTTTGTTTATCACCCATGGGGTGGATGTCCATATGCAGGTGTTGCGGGCTGATGGATTGAGCGGGCAAAAGCCCATGCTGCTGGTAGGCCCTTGAAGGTCGTGCGAAGTGTTGGATTTCATGTGTGGCCGGCCTGCGTGCCGATGTATGAAATTATATATGTTGTAAAGAGTAACTTGTAAGGCCTTAAGGCCGTGTGCGGTGAGGTCTTGTAAACATTCCTGGTTATATATATAAATGTGATATTTATATATTAGTGGACATTCAATGGTACGAGTTCTTGCACTTAATAAGCTTCCGCTAGAATGCTCTGAGTTAGGACTCGTTTGGTTTGGTATTATCCTGTGACCTCACCGTCTGTTTGTGGCATATAGTGTGGGGCCCCGGCCGGACCTTCTACTATACGTCATTTAACGGATGGGGTCGTTACATTTTGGTATCAGCGCTGTTGTCGGTCTTCCCTACCGAATTCGTGGTCGAATTCTTTTGTGGGGCGGCGAGCACGTGTTTGTGCGACCTGATGTAATGCTACTGAACTCAAGAATGTCCACTAGGAATGTGTGTGTGTGTCTTTTCGGTGAGTTTGCCGTATTACCATGGAAAGTAATGCTATCTTGTTCACCTATAGGTGACGAGGAGTGGAGCTGGGCAGTGGGAGCCCCAGCGTTCGGGTGAGAGTGCGGCACCACCTGCAGTGCCTACACCTCCCCCTTCTGCGGAAACAGTGCGCTTAGTTGCGGAGGTGATCTTTGCTATGCTTCAGGCACAACCTTTTGGGCAAGCGAGGCCCGCTGTGGCGCCAGTGCAGGTTGGTGCGAGGCAAGAGCATGTTGAGGTTGGTGCGAGGCAAGAGCATGTTGAGGTTCCGGTTGCTGTGCAAGCAGCGGACGAGCAACTTAAGCACTTTATGGAGTTTAATCCGCCTACGTTTGTCGGGGCAACGTCTCCAACAGAGGCCGAGGATTGGCTCTCTAGAGTGAAAAGAATCCTGGCTGCGAGATGAGTCCAAAAATAGGTATATAAAGAGGACTCATCACACCCCCAGAATCCCCGGCAACGGCGCCAAAAACTTGATGCGTGGATTACGGCAAGCGCACCGGTCGCACAAGTAATAAAGTTTGGGAATAAATCCCCGAGTGTCGGTCTCTTGAGGAACGCAGTAAGGGATGAGTTAATGCCGAGGAGGACTTGAGATTGAAGTCCTCGGGGCGAAGGTAACGATGGGGGTTTTGATGGTTGCGGAAAATAAAGTAAAAATCTAACAACTACTCCTATGCAACGCCGCTATGCGATGCTTCGCCAGGCGGGATGGAAACTACACGGGCCGCTATGCACCGAATCGCTTGGCGGATGGAAGAGTAGGCTAGCGGATGAGGTGGTGAGAATGGCGGAATGAGGGTCGTGGGCACCTCTTCGCAACGCACGCCACTAGCAATTGCTAGTGCGGCAAGGGTGGATGGATGGTGGAATAATAAGGCGCACCTCAAGCAATAATAACAAAATCACACAAATCACATAGACATGACAAAGTGCAAGATCATTAACTACAATAAAGTATACTTTATCAATACAAAGAGTTAAACTAAGCTATCAAATACAAGAGGAGGAGGTGTGCGAATCGACCGAATCCGAAGCCTTATTGAGGGTTCACGGTTGGAATCCCGGGTTGTCAATCCGAGTCCAAGCTAGGTCCTCAACTGCGTCCGGGGTAGAGGAGGCTGTCACTCACTCCCACTGGACCCGTCTTCTTCGTTGAACTGACCCGTAGATTGCGGCTCCAGCTCCTCCTAACTTGATGGAGAAAGCTAGGTCAAAACTCCGCTTGAAGCTCTAGGATGAAGGAGGAGGCCGAGAGGATGCTCCGGCGTTGATTTGGCGTTGAAAGCTTGCCCGGAGACCCTCCCTAAGGTGGAGGATGAAGGGGGACGGAGGAAACCCTCGTCCGAGACGAAGAACGGCGGAAAATCGCGGAACTTGATCGATCTCTAGAATAGGGCGAAACCTGCGCTATTTATAGAAAACATAATTTAAACAGCGCGCACGATCACCGGCGCACGACCAATGGTCGTGCGCGATATAGTCAGTGATCGTGCGATATGGAGGCAGAAAAGTGGAAAAAGATATAATGACTGCGCACGACCGGCAGCGCACGAGCAGTGATCGTGCGCGGTATGACTGGTGATCGTGCGATATGGCGGGACAGAACTTTCACAGGAGAGGTCATGACTGCGCACGACCGATGATCGTGCGCCAAAGAGGTCGATGGTCGTGCGTGGGTAAAAGCGCACGACCATTGACTCCTTTGCCAAAAATGATGAAAGTCCGATGCCGGACGCCCACACGATCCCAGAACCTGCAGGAAAACTGGACGGGATGTCGATCATGGCAGTCACAGACATAAATATAATGCACAGCAAAAGGGAAATACACACACGCAAAGAAATAGGCTAAAAGAGTGCACAAGACGTGGAAAACCGTAGCGAACCAAAAGGAGTGCAAATGACGCTAAACGGTGTGCAAAGACAAGAAAATAAGCCTAGATGAGTCCAAAAATAGGTATATAAAGAGGACTCATCACACCCCCAGACTTAACCGTTTGCGCGTCCCAAGCAAACAAAACCTAAGCAGACGGGGAAAATGAACTAGCTAACAAAGAAATTGCAAAACGGAGTACCATGCGAAGTCGCATGCTCGCGTGCATAAAAATAAAGTAGAGGAAATTCTTAAGTATACGAAATATTTTATATTTTTCACAATGCGTAACAGAAATTTATTATTACTGAAAAGTGGAATCACGGTGAATCATCCGGTCCTACGCAGGGAGAAAGTAGGCAGGCCACTAAGGTGAGCATTGCCGAAGACCGGGGCTCAAGATTACCCCCAAAGGAATCCACCAATGTCGGAAACCATAAGCTTGCCCATTCGCACTCTCTCCACGGCACTAGTCAACTCAAGCGCAAGTCCGTAGGACTTCGGGTAATAATGGGGCTTGGGTTACGGTGAGGAAAACAAGGACAAACATGAAGGGTATGCACCTAACCCAAATGAGCTAACGTACAAAACTAGTACCCGCTGCCCACAAAATAAACACGGGTGCACCACACCCCCAGACTTAACTTTTACTAAATGAGTGTGTGCACCGCCTACTCGAAATCCAAATCATCTCAAATAAAGATTTTCAATCAAACTTTTTCTTTCTCTTTCTCTTTTCGCTTTTTCTCTTTTTCAAATATTTTTCTTTTCAATATTTTCTTTTTCTTTTTACAAAATCAGCACATTTTTCTTTTGGGCACAACCACATATCACAAATACGAATCACCACATCACAACCTAACTTGAAAATACAAACTTTAAGCTCGACTTGGGTGTGCGACTAGGATCGGCTATGAGGCTTTGGCGAATATAGTGGAGCTGAATCAAAAAGAAGGGTAGGCACAAAGGGGAAGGCAAGGGCGATGTTAGGAATGGGTACAAAGCTCAACCGGGCCAAAAGGTGGCCTACATCACTCTCACGCTAGACTAACCGTGTACCAATGCTTCAAGAATAGCTTGGGGCAAGTTCTTAGCAACCGAGAAAGATAATCCTTCCTCCCAACTCAAGCAATACGAGTCTAGTGGCGGCTACACACATTCCTACGCTACCGTTTGATTCACACCGGATTCACCAACTTTTCAGTAGAATAAACGAATTTACGCAGATAGAAAAATATAAACTATAAGCATACTGAAAAATTAAATCTACACAAATTTCTATACAAAACGAGAGCAGTTGACTAGAAACACAGCAAGGCCAACATTTTACTCCGTTGCACAATCCTAAACTAGCACATAAATTTTCCAAATCGAACAAAGATATAGGTTCAACTCGTGACACGCAAACCGCTAAGCTCGCGCTCATGTGGGTGCAGTGGTGTGCGATGCAATGAACATAAACAAAATAAAATACAAAAAGCTTCTAGCATGCAAAAGAAATGTGCACGTACAAAAGGTAAACTGACTCTCCCCCAGACTTAAACTAAACAACACATCAAATGATAGAGAAATTTAAATCAAAAAGAGCTAAGGGAAGAGGTTACCCAATGCTCAGCTAGTGAGCATACCAGAAGACGCGTGAAAACTAGGAGCAGGCCCGCCATACGAAGAATCACAACCCCGCCAATGCGTAGTTTCCATGAATACCTGCAGGGGTGAGCTCCGCAAAAACAAAAGAGAAATATACAAAAAGAAAATACTAAACTAAGCTGACATAAAAAAGAAAAATGCAGAAAATGAAAGATAAGCACTGGGGTTATTGTCATCCCAGCACGACTTATTCAGCAAAAGAGAAGTTCTAGCTAATGGGCCTATGAAAAGAAAAGTGCACAGGCAACTGTCCTAATATCCGTGTCGGTAACGGGTACCGATACGGTGATAGCACAGTTACCCCTCTACCTAGACAATAATACCTGCGACACACAGGTAGAGGAAATAGGAAGTAAGATGAGGAGGAGCACTGGTCCTCACTCATCTCACCACAAAACAAATCCTTGCCTAGCAAGGTATCGTCCACCACAAGCTCGTTGGGGGCGAAGGTGTAGGTAGAGGCTTCAACTGCAAAAGGAGTAGGAAACTCCTCATGCACGCTGAGGCACTCGCCGACAACCTGAGCACAAGGCTCAATGTTAACCCAACTCACCTGCAGGGAGTCAACCCGCACAGGCGCAGAGGGAGAAGGGGGGTCAAGGAATAAAGGAGACGAAAAACTAAAAGAAGCGGAAATAGGGAGAGTGATCCCGGAATCACTCTCAGCAGGATCCAAACATAGATCACTGTCGGTGTCATGTGAGTCATGGCGAGGGGAAACTGAAACCACGAGGTCCTCGGTGGTGGTTTGGACCCCCTCATCCAACAAGGAAGTAGAAACCTCCTCGCCAGCAAGGATTTCCTCATCACACCCCGGTACGTCACGGTGTTCCAAGACATAGTACTCACCATTGATGAGAATAATGTCCTCGTCACACCACGGCGCATCCTCATGTTCCAAATTTCCAAAGGGCATAACATCAACAACCAACTCACTAGAAATGGGAGTAGGTAATTCATGCAAAGAAAGCGGAGGAGCAACATCATCAGAGATAATATGCGCAGGTTCCTCCGGGGGTGAATCAAAAATAGGGGAAGAAGGTATAGAGGGTGACAGTACCACAATATCATCACATCGATCAGTGGAAAGTCTGATGGGTGTATCCACAGCAATCCCCCATAGACAAGGTGGTACTGCGGATACATCCTCAGAATCAGAAGGAGCGGCCATTTGAGAGGTGGATGAGACGATCCGGATATCCGGTTCATCATCCGCCTCCAACTGGCGTTGAAATTCTGCGCAATCTTTCAACACATGGTCTGCGCTATGACAACACAAACACCGTTTTCCATTACTCCTCGGTCCAGGTGGGACCAGAGTGGAATATGAAAAGGTGAAGGCGGAGAAGAGTAGTGACCATAAGACTGAGGTACGGTGTATGAAGTACCATAAGACAACGGTGCTCCATACACTGAACCACGAGAATTATGCTCCCATTCTTCAGTGGGGCACTCATCACTGTTATGCCTATAATCCCCGCACCAACGGCAACGAATATTCGCATAAGAATACATGGTGCAGCAAGAAAGAATTCACCACAAGAATTTTCTAAGCAAAAATTAAGTACTCGCAAGCAAATAAAGAGTGGAACAGCCTGCTATAGCAAAATAAAAACTAGAAAGGGAATAAAATAAAATAAAAACAACAACTAAAAACCAAAACAAAAATAAAACATGAAATATACAAATGGAAAGGGCAACTATCTCAAATCTTCCTCTCACAAAACTCAAACGACTGTGTTCCCCGGCAACGGCGCCAAAAACTTGATGCGCGTAAAATACGGCAAGCGTACCGGTCGCTCAAGTAATAAAGTTGGGAATGAATCCCCGGATGTCGGTCTCTTGAGGAATGCAATTGGCGTCGAACGATCTAGACTCTAAAACTATCGTTATGAGAGTTAATTTAAATAAACAGAAAAGAAAGGTGTTTTTGTTGGTGGTCTTACGACCGATTACACTAATGTAAACTATGCGGGTCGCAATCAACGCTTCTCAAGGCGAGATGGATGTAGCGGCCGCGATGCCGTACTTCGATTGGCGAGTGGACGGAAATCTAGCGAGTGAGGTGATTAGTGCGGAGCAAGCTTGAGTGAAACGAACATGTGGAGTGGAGCGAGATGAAGCGAGGCGCATCAAAGAATAAATCTCAAGAGCAAGATGAAATACAACTGATAACAATAATGCTAAAAGTTGATGTCCATTACAAGCACAAACATTTCATACAACAAGAAAAAGAGAGAAAATGCACAACCATGAGATTGAAGATCCACCGCGGTTGTTGGCCGGAGGTGCGGGTTGTCAATCCGCTTCCAAGCGCAGTCCGAGGAGGGCTTCCGGTACCACCGAGCTGTCACCTCGAGGGCCTGTAACTCCGTTCTCTAGGGGTGCTTCGTCTTCTTCCTTGGTGGAAAGTTCGGAGAAGAATGCTTCAATGGCCGGGAGGATCGCCGGAGGAGGCGAAATGCTTCGGAATCACCGGAGAAGGTCCTCCCGTTGGTATGGATGAAGGTGGAGGTGAATGGGACTTGCTGGAGGGTGAAACGGCGGACTGGCGAAGGTTCCGTAATGATCGTCTCGCCCTAATTCGCGGAACAGCGTATTTATAGCTTGCAGAATAAATAGCGCGCACGACCACTGGCGCACGACCAGTGATCGTGCGCGACCAAGGTCAGCGCCCGTGCGTGAGCAACCTGCAAAACTGCATCAGAAAATCAGTAGTCGCGCACGATCAGCAGCGCACGATCAGTGATCGTGCGAGGCAAGGCTGATGATCGTGCGGAAATAGCCAGACAGACTTTGCAAAATGGGTATGTCTGCGCACGATCGGCGGCGTACGAGCAGTGGTCGTGCGCGGTATGGCAAGTGATCGTGCGGAAGGTTCAAGACAGAGTTTCACAAATGAGACCGGGCTGCGCACGATCACTGATCGTGCGCCAGGAGGTCGATGGTCGTGCGTGGGTAAACACGCACGACCACTGACTCCATTGCCAAAAATAGTGAAATGCCTATCCCGAATGCCCTCACGATCCCCAAACCTGCAGGAAAACTGCACGGGGCATCGATCGCGGCAGCCACAGCAAACAGTGATAAACATAGCCAGAAAGTAAATGCACACAAGCACAGAAAATGGGCAACAAAGGTGCACAGGGCGTGGAAAACCGTAGCGAAACAAAAGGCGTGCAAATGACGCTAAACGGTGTGCAAAGACAAGGAAATAAGCCCAGATGAGTCCGAAAATAGGTATATAAAGAGGACTCATCACTGCGCTCAGGATTAGTGAGGAGCAGAAAGTCCCGTTAGCCACTTTCCTCCTGGAAGGAGAGGCGAGGCTTTGGTGGGATGAGATCGAGTTGCACCAGTTGGGAGGTAGAGATCTGGGCGACAAATCGATGGACGAATTCTCTAGATTATTTTGGGCGAAATATTTGCCAATGGCGCAGAGAATTGCAATGGAAAATGAATTTTAACGTCTGGTACAGGGTGATAAGACCGTGGACGATTACCTGCATGAGTTTACCAAGCTCGGTCGTTATGCGGGGTCGACGTTTACGGAGCAGGCGCGGAAGACAAATAGGTTCTATGAAGGGCTGCGTGATGAACTGAGGTTGGCTCTCTCAAGTTCAGTGAACCAAGGATTCCAAGCGTTGGTGCATACCGCTAGTGCGCTAGAGAAGGATTTGAAGCGGGTACGGGAGAAGAAGATCGTAGCGGTGGAAAAGTCCGACTTCAAAGTTCCGCCATCAGAGCAATCAGATTTCAGGAAACGTGATAAGAAGCGGTTCAGGCCTGCTGAACAAACTTCTTCAGATGTTGCGTCAGGAGCAACGTTTGGGCAAGAAGGGTTGAGCCGCGTACATGTTTCATTTGTGGGAGGCCAGGACATATCGCGCGATTTTGCTGGAATGGTGCATCAAGGGGTGAAAGAAAGACAGGTGCGTCTTATGACGAGAAGGGTAAAGCTGTGGCAGAGTCGTCTGCATCGCGGGCGCAACCGCGTATATACACTCTTGAGATGCAGGAGCCGCAAAGCTCAAATCAAGCAGAACATCAAATCCGTGCTTTGGACTTAATGGAGGCCGCTAAACGGATTCTGCGAGATGCGGAGAAGCCAAAATAAAGTGGAGTGTGCACTTTATTTTGTTGTTTGTTGTATGTATGTATGTATGTATTTCTGTTTGAGACAAACAGTTGTGGTGGTACGATTCCATGGGGCGAGCCAAGCTGTGGCCTCTGAGCTCTAAACCTGGATCGTTTTGGGTTGTATCGCAACAGCGTGGTTGTGTTGATACTTGTGCGTTGCGCTAAATTTCGGGACGAAATTTCTATAAGGAGGGGAGGGTTGTAACACCCCAGAATCTCAAAATATGTGTGTGCACAATTTTGAGTAGTAGGCTGTTAGACACGGCCTGGGACACGGGCGTGTCCCAGGGCGTGTCGGGGGTACACGGCCTGGGACACGGGCGTGTCCCAGGGCGTGTTCGATTTAATTTCGAATTTGGCCTATTCAAGTCAGAGCCGTACACGGCCGTGAACACGGCCATGAACACGGGCGTGTCAGGCTGGACACGGGCGTGTCGGCTGCCGTGTTCCGACCCGTGTACTGGTTTTGGAAGTCGATGAGTGCCGTGTAGTAGGGGACACAGGCGTGTCTCAAGAATGACACGGGCGTGTCAGGTTCGACACGGGCGTGTCGAGCCCCGTGTTGTTCAGTCGGTTCCAAACCGCGTGTGCCGCTTAAGGGTACACGGCCTGTGACACGGGCGTGTCACAGGCCGTGTCAGGCAAAAATTGGGGTTTTGGGCAGATCTCGGCCGTTCGTTTCCTTCTATTTGGATCGTGTGGTCCAAAGCTTTTCCAGCCTCTTTAAGGCCGTGGATTGAGATGAATTCTCATTTCCACTTAGCCTTTCTCTTTCTAAAGAGAAGAAAGAGAGGAGAGCTTGGAGGAGGAGGAGGAGGAGCTTTCCGGCCGCCGGTGGAGCTTCGTCGAGCCGAATAGAGAGCCGAGTGCAGCGTTGCGGAGGCAAGGCCGCTGCGGTGATTTCCATCCGGCTAGTTTTTCTATGGCGCCGAAGCGATCGTCAAGGGTAACGATCTTTCTTCCTTGGGCAGGTAAAGCCCTTTGTTTTGCATGTGCATGGGATCCTCCATCAAGAGATGGAAACGCGTAAGTGATTCCAGCAGTTGAGTCTGCATCTAGAGCCGGAAGTATGTAGTACGGCATAGGCATGCTGTGTGAAGCCCATCCAGACGTATGTCGGGATTGGTGATGTTTATATTGCGATCCGGAGAAGACTCCGTGTATTCATCGTTTAGCCTGCGGAGATGGTGAGGACGATGTGTTTGGTGAGGATGCTTTGCATAGCTCCTTTGGTTGCATGCTTGTTAAGAGCTGGTTGATGGAGTGCGGACACCTCTGAGTGGGTGGGTGCGTGAGGTCTTCAACAGGGGTTTGGAGGCTTATGCCCATTCCACCAAGTGGCGATGAACACCTCTGAGTGGGTGGGTGCGAGAGGTCTTCAACAGGGGTTTGGAGGCTTATGCCCATTCCACCAAGTGGCAATGTTAAGATCGGGTGAGCGGTCGATTGGTAGCAACGCAGCAGGGCGAATTCCCTAGGCTTATTACACTACGGGGGTAGGTCGACTGATAGTGCTCACGGGTTTTGGTGTGGTGCGTACCTCTGAGTGAGACGGGTGCGTGAGGTCTTCAACAAGGGTTTATAGGCTTATGCCCGCCTACCAAGTACAAACCATAAAAGGTGCCCTGAGTGCACGGAGCGCCTGGCATTGAGGCCGGCGTTTGTGGTGTTGGGTGTATGTGCTTTATATGTTGAAATTGCTATACATGCAGGGAAGGAACCACTGCCCCGGGTAAGGGGTGGGGTCATTATAATTGGTCAGCTGAATGCTGACCGTTGCTTTGTTTATCACCCATGGGGTGGATGTCCATATGCAGGTGTTGCGGGCTGATGGATTGAGCGGGCAAAAGCCCATGCTGCTGGTAGGCCCTTGAAGGCCGTGCGAAGTGTTGGATTTCATGTGTGGCCGGCCTGCGTGCCGATGTATGAAATTATATATGTTGTAAAGAGTAACTTGTAAGGCCTTAAGGCCGTGTGCGGTGAGGTCTTGTAAACATTCCTGGTTATATATATAAATGTGATATTTATATATTAGTGGACATTCAATGGTATGAGTTCTTGCACTTAATAAGCTTCCGCTAGAATGCTCTGAGTTAGGACTCGTTTGGTTTGGTATTATCCTGTGACCTCACCGTCTGTTTGTGGCATATAGTGTGTGGCCCTAGCCGGACCTTCTACTATACGTCATTTAACGGATGGGGTCGTTACATTTTGGTATCAGCGCTGTTGTCGGTCTTCCCTTCCGAATTCGTGGTCGAATTCTTTTGTGGGGTGGCGAGCACGTGTTTGTGCGACCTGCTGTAATGCTACTGAACTCAAGAATGCCCACTAGGAATGTGTGTGTGTGTCCTTTCGGTGAGTTTGCCGTATTACCATGGAAAGTAATGCTATCTTGTTCACCTATAGGTGACGAGGAGTGGAGCTGGGCAGTCGGAGCCCCAGCGTTCGGATGAGAGTGCGGCACCACCTGCGGTGCCTACACCTCCCCCTTCTGCGGAAACGGTGCGCTTAGTTACGGAGGTGATCTTTGCTATGCTTCAGGCACAACCTTTTGGGCAAGCGAGGCCCGCTGTGGCGCCAGTGCAGGTTGGTGCGAGGCAAGAGCATGTTGAGGTTGGTGCGAGGCAAGAGCATGTTGAGGTTCCGGTTGCTGTGCAAGCAGCGGACGAGCAACTTAAGCACTTTATGGAGTTTAATCCGCCTACGTTTGTCGGGGCAACGTCTCCAACAGAGGCCGAGGATTGGCTCTCTAGAGTGAAAAGAATCCTGGCTGTGCTCAGGATTAGTGAGGAGCAGAAAGTCACGTTAGCCACTTTCCTCCTGGAAGGAGAGGCGAGGCTTTGGTGGGATGAGATCGAGTTGCACCAGTTGGGAGGTAGAGATCTGGGCGACATATCGATGGACGAATTCTCTAGATTATTTTGGGCGAAATATTTGCCAATGGCGCAGAGAATTGCAATGGAAAATGAATTTCAACGTCTGGTACAGGGTGATAAGACCGTGGACGATTACCTGCATGAGTTTACCAAGCTCGGTCGTTATGCGGGGTCGACGTTTGCGGACCAGGCGCGGAAGACAAATAGGTTCTATGAAGGGCTGCGTGATGAACTGAGGTTGGCTCTCTCAAGTTCAGTGAACCAAGGATTCCAAGCGTTGGTGCATACCGCTAGTGTGCTAGAGAAGGATTTGAAGCGGGTACGGGAGAAGAAGATCGTAGCGGTGGAAAAGTCCGACTTCAAAGTTCCGCCATCAGAGCAATCAGATTTCAGGAAACGTGATAAGAAGCGGTTCAGGCCTGCTGAACAAACTTCTTCAGATGTTGCGTCAGGAGCAACGTTTGGGCAAGAACGGGTTGAGCCGCGTACATGTTTCATTTGTGGGAGGCCAGGACATATCTCGCGATTTTGCTGGAATGGTGCATCAAGGGGTGAAAGAAAGACAGGTGGGTCTTATGACGAGAAGGGTAAAGCTGTGGCAGAGTCGTCTGCATCGCGGGCGCAACCGCGTATATACACTCTTGAGATACAGGAGCCGCAAAGCTCAAATCAAGCAGAACAGCAAATCCGTGCTTTGGATTTAATGGAGGCCGCTAAACGGATTCTGCGAGATGCGGAGAAGCCGAAATAAAGTGGAGTGTGCACTTTATTTTGTTGTTTGTTGTATGTATGTATGTATGTATTTCTGTTTGAGACAAACAGTTGTGGTGGTACGATTCCATGGGGCGAGCCAAGCTGTGGCCTCTGAGCTCTAAACCTGGATCGTTTTGGGTTGTATCGCAACAGCGTGGTTGTGTTGATACTTGTGCGTTGCGCTAAATTTCGGGACGAAATTTCTATAAGGAGGGGAGGGTTGTAACACCCCAGAATCTCAAAATATGTTTGTGCACAATTTTGAGTAGTAGGCTGTTAGACACGGCCTGGGACACGGGCGTGTCCCAGGGCGTGTCGGGGGTACACGGCCTGGGACACGGGCGTGTCCCAGGGCGTGTTCGATTTAATTTCGAATTTGGCCTATTCAAGTCAGAGCCGTACACGGCCGTGAACACGGCCATGAACACGGGCGTGTCAGGCTGGACACGGGCGTGTCGGCTGCCGTGTTCCGACCCGTGTACTGGTTTTGGAAGTCGATGAGTGCCGTGTAGCAGGGGACACAGTCGTGTCTCAAGAATGACACGGGCGTGTCAGGTTCGACACGGGCGTGTCGAGCCCCGTGTTGTTCAGTCGGTTCCAAACCGCATGTGCCGCTTAAGGGTACACGGCCTGTGACACGGGCGTGTCACAGGCCGTGTCAGGCAAAAATTGGGGTTTTGGGCAGATCTCGGCCGTTCGTTTCCTTCTATTTGGATCGTGTGGTCCAAAGCTTTTCCAGCCTCTTTAAGGCCGTGGATTGAGATGAATTCTCATTTCCACTTAGCCTTTCTCTTTCTAAAGAGAAGAAAGAGAGGAGAGCTTGGAGGAGGAGGAGGAGGAGCTTTCCGGCCGCCGGTGGAGCTTCGTCGAGCCGAATAGAGAGCCGAGTGTAGCGTTGCGGAGGCAAGGCCGCTGCGGTGATTTCCATCCGGCTAGTTTTTCTATGGCGCTGAAGCGATCGTCAAGGGTAACGATCTTTCTTCCTTGGGCAGGTGAAGCCCTTTGTTTTGCATGTGCATGGGATCCTCCATCAAGAGATGGAAACGCGTAAGTGATTCCAGTAGTTGAGTCTGCATCTAGAGCCGGAAGTATGTAGTACGGCATAGGCATGCTGTGTGAAGCCCATCCAGACGTATGTCGGGATTGGTGATGTTTATATTGCGATCCGGAGAAGACTCCGTGTATTCATCGTTTAGCCTGCGGAGATGGTGAGGACGATGTGTTTGGTGAGGATGCTTTGCATAGCTCCTTTGGTTGCATGCTTATTAAGAGCTGGTTGATGGAGTGCGGACACCTCTGAGTGGGTGGGTGCGTGAGGTCTTCAACAGGGGTTTGGAGGCTTATGCCCATTCCACCAAGTGGCGATGAACACCTCTGAGTGGGTGGGTGCGAGAGGTCTTCAACAGGGGTTTGGAGGCTTATGCCCATTCCACCAAGTGGCAATGTTAAGATCGGGTGAGCGGTCGATTGGTAGCAACGCAGCAGGGCGAATTCCCTAGGCTTGTTACACTACGGGGGTAGGTCGACTGATAGTGCTCACGGGTTTTGGTGTGGTGCGTACCTCTGAGTGAGACGGGTGCGTGAGGTCTTCAACAAGGGTTTGGAGGCTTATGCCCGCCTACCAAGTACAAACCATAAAAGGTGCCCTGAGTGCACGGAGCGCCTGGCATTGAGGCCGGCGTTTGTGGTGTTGGGTGTATGTGCTTTATATGTTGAAATTGCTATACATGCAGGGAAGGAACCACTGCCCCGGGTAAGGGGTGGGGTCGTTATAATTGGTCAGTTGAATGCTGACCGTTGCTTTGTTTATCACCCATGGGGTGGATGTCCATATGCAGGTGTTGCGGGCTGATGGATTGAGCGGGCAAAAGCCCATGCTGCTGGTAGGCCCTTGAAGGTCGTGCGAAGTGTTGGATTTCATGTGTGGCCGGCCTGCGTGCCGATGTATGAAATTATATATGTTGTAAAGAGTAACTTGTAAGGCCTTAAGGCCGTGTGCGGTGAGGTCTTGTAAACATTCCTGGTTATATATATAAATGTGATATTTATATATTAGTGGACATTCAATGGTATGAGTTCTTGCACTTAATAAGCTTCCGCTAGAATGCTCTGAGTTAGGACTCGTTTGGTTTGGTATTATCTTGTGACCTCACCGTCTGTTTGTGGCATATAGTGTGGGGCCCCGGCCGGACCTTCTACTATACGTCATTTAACGGATGGGGTCGTTACATACATACTGCTGTTACATTCTCTACTTACTGTTGTTCTATTCTTCACTTACTATACATGTACCTCTTACTTAGAACTGCTAGAGTATAACTACTGTTACTCCTCATATACTTTTTAGTATTGTGCCGCTATCATCTGCTTGTACTTATCACCCCTTGTTGTCCTCCGCTTCGTACTCCCACTCCATGCCTAGGAGTTGCGGGGCGAGGTGCAGAGGAAACGACTTAGTCTTTTTGACTAATGTTCGGTTACCATATTATTTTAGGAGCTCGAGGATATGGACCATCACGTTGAGGAGGCAGGACATGAGGAGCAGATACCGGTGCCACCTACTACTACTAGAGCACGACCTCAGGTGGGATAAGATTAGTTGATTAGCTTCCACATTTGATTTGTGAGAGAGAGAGAGATTTGATATGATGTACCAGGCATAAGCCCTTATTACTCTTCTTTATTATATTCATGATGGACTTGTACTTTTCAATCATATACTTATGATTTGTACTGTGACTTTAAACTGGATATTGTTATACTCTGATTAGTTTTACTTCTATTTCTCATATTGGCCGAAAAGGTTTTGATTGTTCTAGCCGGCAGAATTGGTATCTTGTGGTATCGACTAACCCGTGTGTTAGTGTCACCGTAAGATGGTGGTTTTGGGCATAAGATCTGGGTTAACTCCCCGGAAGGGGGATTCGGATCTTACAAACTGGTATCACTTGAACAAATGATAATATGAGAAAGAAGTCCACAACACTAGAACACCCCGCTCAAGCATTAGTTTGCGGACAAACTATGCAGTGGAAGCAATGGTGTGCCCATGTGTAAAAGTCATTGTATATGCTAATAGGGAGCTAATGGATATTTCTTGGGAGGAGTTCAGTGATACGTTCTTAGAGCACTACGTATCCACCACGGACAAAGATGCTTTGGAAGCAAGGTTTATGAACCTCCCGCAGGGGAGCAGATCTGTGATCGAATATCAAAGAGAGTTCTCCCATCTAGATAGATTTGCAGGATTCCATGACTGGGATGACCGGAAGTATGCTATAAGGTTCTACCATGGGCTCCGATACTCCTTAGGGCAACCCTTATTGTTCATATCCTATGGCACCACTACACAGATTATTGAGATTAAAAAGAAGCTGGAGGCTGACCAGCTAATGGTGCAAGGAAGAGGAAAGAGGCTGCTTGAGGGGTCATCATCGGGAGAAGGTAGCACGGCATCTCAGAGAGGCAAGGTTATTGGATACAGGAGAAGTGGGGGACGTCATCGTCCCAAGATCAGGCAGGAGCAGGGGCATCCTTTAGTCCTAGCTCACCCACCTCTACAGATGCAAGGACAATTGAGGCAAGATAATCGTGGTCAGAGACTTGATGATCGGGGTCAGAGACAAGTCATATACTTTGGATGCGGTCAGCCTGGAATATCAGGTCGCAATGCCCACATCATATCGACCCTCTTCCTCCTCCTCCACCTCCAGTAGCCCCTCTAGCACATCAGGGCCGAGGACGAGGACGAGGTCGAGGCCGAGGTCGTGGACATCATGGCCGAGGACGTGGCAAAAAAAGATGTATTCACTAGACCTCACGGAGCATAGGAACCCCGAAGAAGTGATTACTGGTACTTAAATTATTGTAATTTATAATTTTCAACCTTAATAGTTCCTTGAAAACCATAAAAAATATAATAATAATAACCTCTCTTTTAAATCAAATAAACCCCAGGCATAGTTATGATCACCGGCAAGCCCACTCATACCCTCTTCAACACGGGTGCTTCGCACTGATTCGTGTCAGACAGTTTTATTGAAGGACAAGAGGGCTTGGAAAGGTTCCCTGGAATAGAAAGGAGGGTGCGTCTTCCTGATGGCTCAGAGATACGGACCACGGATTACTGCAACTTGGAGGCCGAGATTGGAGGTAAGGCATTCGAAGCTCCGGCGGTGGTCTTGAGATTACCAGACTTTGATTTTATTTTGGGCATGAACTGGCTTCATTGGAACCATGCTCAGATCGAATGCCCCTGGAAAAGGATCACGCTCAAACATGGAGACTATTATGTCACTATTGAAGGTACCAGACCTATCCCACATCTTTTATTATCTTTTATACAGGATATCAAGGCCTTTGTGTAGGGGGAGGAGGTGTACCACATCTGCTTCGAGATGGCAATAGCAGAGAGCTCTAAAGCTGATATCCCGGTAGTTCGGGATTTCTCCGACGTATTCCCATAGAAATTTCCCGGACTACCACCAGTTCGGGACATGGATTTCAAGATCCAGTTAGTGCCGGGGGCGAGGCCAGTATCCCGGGCACCATACAGGATGGATCCCAGAGAGTTGGCAGAGTTTCGAACTCAGCTTCACGAGCTTGTGGAAACGGGATTTGTGCGGCCGAGCTCATCGCCGTGGGGAGCACCAGTTCTTTTTATGAATAAGAAAGACGGATCATTGTGACTATGCATAGATTACCGGGAGCTGAACCGGTTGACGGTCCGCAATACCTATCTACTACCTCGGATAGACGAGCTATTTGATCAGTTGTAGGGAGCCTTCTGGTTCTCTAAGCTAGATTTGCGATCCGATTACTACAAGCTCCGTATCCGGGAAGAGAACATACCGAAGACGGCATTAAGTTCATGATATGGGCTATACAAGTTCGTAGTGATGGATTTTGGGCTCACGAATGCCCCTCCGCATTCATGGCCCTAATGAACCGTATATTCGAACCCTACTTAGATCGCTTCGTCATTGTGTTCATCGATGATATTCTGATCTATTCCCAGACTCAAGAAGAGCACATAGAGCACTTGGCACAGGTTTTGCAGAGGCTTAGAGAGTTCCCGATGTATGCGAAGTTTTCCAAGTACCAGTTCTTGCTACAGGAGGTGGCCTTCCAAGGGCACACTATCAGTGGGGCTGGATTAGCAGTGGATACAGCCAAGATAGAGGCAGTACGGAATTGGCCATGGCTGAAGACAGCGTCATACATCCGCAACATCTTGGGATTAGCAAGTTACTATCGTAAGTTCATGGAGGGATTCTCGAGGATAGCCCTACTGATAATACGTTTTGTAGCCTAAACTATTATCATATTTTCTATTTAATATTGTACAAATTATGTCTATTATTAGTTTATTTTCTACCATTTTTATGTAAATATTATTGCCACTGACTTTTTCTTGTCTTTTTGCAGGTTTCTAGAAAATTAGCCAAAATGACCTGACACGCCCCCCTGTCATGCCCTCCCTGGGCGTGACCCAGGGCGTGTCACCCGATCCCGAGGACTCTTGTTTGAAGGGACAGAAAAATGAACAAAACCGCTGTCACTCCCCCCTGACACGCCCTCCCTAGGCGTGTCACCAGGCGTGACCATGGGCGTGTCGCCCTCTGCCGCAAAGCCTGCCGCCGCATTAAATGTCGTTTCTCCACAGCACGCAAACAATACTGTCATGCCCCATATCACGCCCGTGACATGGGCGTGACACCTTCCTTTTTCGGTGACTGACGGATTTCCGACCAATGATTTGGACATGACGTGCCTGTCACGCCCCACCTACACGGGCGTGACCTAGGGCGTGACCACTGACGTACACAGGCAATGATCCTTCCCGCCAGAGTCCAGAGCCCGAGGTCAACATAGTACTGTCATGCCCCCTGACACGCCCCCCCCCCTAGGGCGTATCGGAGGGCGTGACCAACCCGTGAAAAAAATCTATAAATTGAGACCCCCCCTCTTCATTTCAGCAAGTTTTGGCTGAGAGGGGGAGGTGCTGCCCCTTTGGTTCTTGGGTCCTTTTCTAGTTTTTTATGCTCTCTCCCCCTCTCTCTCTCTTTGTAATTTTTGTTTAACCCTAGCTTAATCTTAGTTTGTTCTAGCTTTTATTGTAATCTTGCTCTTGCTTAGTGCTACTTATAGGGCTAGAATAGGATTTAATTTTCATGCACTTGTAATTTCAATTTCAATAGTGTAACTTGCCCTTTTTCATTAATAAAAGCGTTCTTGTTTAGCTTGTCTTCTTTTTATGCTTCACTACTCATCCCCCCTCCTCCACTTCACTATGATTAACTAATCCTCCTTGTACTCGATTTTGATGATCCGAGGTTAGAGCGATTAAGTTATGATGTTTTAATTAATCTTTTCTTTTTAGGTTAGGGCCTTGAATTACTCTTGATTAATCACGGGTTGGAGGTATACTATCGATATATACTCTCCACCTTTGCTTTCATTCTGGGCTAGCCGAGAGGCCGATAGAATGAAGTGAGCATTCAAGAGTAAAGGGAGTTGTACGCACCCCTCGAGAGAGGAAGACGTCCAAATCTCCCGGATTGGAGTAAAATCCAATTGTGGGGTTCACCGCGTAAAGTGAGTTTTAGGCCTCCGATTTAGACGAGAGTCGGTCGGACCTTCCTAATCTCAATTGGGCACGACTTCGAGAGAAGCGTGTTCAAGCTTTAGGAACCTCCACGGTCAAGGACCTTTATCCTATTCAGTTTAGATTTTTATCGCATTTTCTTAATCGTCTTTAGCCGAGGTGATTCTTGATCGAGTGCATTTCCATTTCATATTTTCTACCTTTCATAGTAATCACCTATCTTGTACTCTTTAATTAACTACAGTAGTTTCCTTTCTATCATTTCTCTTTACTTAAAAGCTTTACTTATTTGCGGTGGTTCTCTTTCTAGTATAGCTTTAATTCCTCCCTTGCACTTAGATTTTGTAAAACCCTAGTTTTTTCCATCGATAAGATAATAGCGTTCGTGTGAGTAAGCATAGCCAACAGTTCCCGGATTTAGATACGACACTTGTGTCCCCTAGCTACAATTCGATAAGTATACTTGCCTCATCGGGTTGCTAGTTCGGTTGCGTTTATTTTCTTCGAACCCTAGCGCGCAACAAGTTTTTGGCCCCGTTGCCGGGGAACCAACTTCCGTTGCTATATTGAAAACACAAACCTATTAATTTTATCTCTTCTCTTTCTCATCCTCTTTAATTAAAGTTTTAAAAAAAATCAATAAAAAATTTATCACCGCTCTTAATAGTAACCAACTTCACAATTTTTCTACGCCACCTAATTCTCTCGAAAAGGGCAAAGGGCTTTAAGCGCCACTGTCTTGTCTAGTACCTTGCGAACCCTTCACGGGGTAATCCTTGGGAAGTTCGGGAGTTAATCTATAAAAAAAATCTATTTCAAAAAGAAAAAAAAATTCTAATCTAGTTTTTTTTCTAGTTTATCCTTTTTCTCTTTCTTTTCTTCTTTTCTGATCTTTTAGTGCATGAACCGCGGGAGTCCGTCAGTTATTTTGGACTTGGACCATGAAATTGAGCGTACTCTTCGGAGAAGATCGCGATTTCAAGGTCCTACTATCCAAGTGCCGGTTGAGGACTTCGAGTCATTTGCTACTTTAAGAATGGAAGAACCCAACGTAGATGAGGCCGTGCAAAGGACTATGTCCTATTATGCACGACCAAACTTCGAGGTAACAGAATCCAGTATAGTCCGCCCTGCTATAGCAAATAATAACTTCGAATTAAAGCCTAGCATAATTCAAATGGTGCAGCAATATGTGCAATTTGACGGACTTCAAGATGAAGATCAAAACACACATATAGCTAGCTTTCTTGAAATTTGCATCACCTTCAAGATAAATGGTGTCACAAATGATGCGATCAGGTTAAGACTCTTCCCCTTCTCTTTAAGAACTAAAGCTAAGCAGTGGCTGAACAAACTTCCGAAGAATAGCATAACCACTTGGAATGAATTAACTGAAAAATTTTTGGCAAAGTATTTTCCGCCAGCTAAAACTGCAAAACTTAGGAACGACATCTCTGCCTTCGGAAAAATAGACTCTGAAACCTTATATGAAACCTGGGAGAGATTTAAATAATTATTAAGATGATGCCCACATCACGCGTTGCCTGTATGGTTACAAGTGCAGACGTTCTATAACGGGCTAAATCAAAGCACGAAGCAAATGATAGACGCAGCTTCTGGCGGTACTTTAAATCATAAGACCCCGGAAGCCGCTCTAGAGCTTTTTGAGGACATGGCCATGAACACTTATCAGTGGAATGTACCTAGGTCCCGCCCGAACAAGCCTGCAGGTATCTATGAAGTGGATAACGTCTCCCAGCTCGCTCTACAAGTAGAAATCCTAAGCAAAAAAATCACGGAGATGACTGCTGCCTCCGCCCCTCAGGTATGAGAATCTGCAACCCCTACTCCAGAACATTTAGATTATGTTAATAATATGCCTAGAACTGCTTTTAATAATTTTTCTGCTGCAAATTTTCATCCTCCTGGTTTTAATTTTCCGAATAGTTATAACCCCATTTTAAGAAATCACCCGAACTTTTCATGGAGTAATCCATCGAATGCGATCCGCCCACCCCCGCAAAATGATTTTTTTGCACCACCACCACCACCAACTCTTCAAAATTACCCAAAACCTCCAAGCTTGGAGGAATTACTTTCTAAATATATCACCACAAATGACGCCACTATAAGAACTTTAACCGGAAGCGTAAAAAGTCTAGAAAATCAGGTAGGACAGCTCGCGAAAATAATTTCTGAGCGACCCGCAGGGTCTCTTCCTTCCAATACCGAACCCAACCCGAGAGAGCAAGCGAAAGCTATAACTCTTCGGAGTGGGAAGCAAGTCTCCGATATGGTAAGTGAAGTGCCCGAGGCAAGCTCCGCTCCTGCTTTTAAAAATCAAAGCTCCGCTCCGCTTCCACCCTCTGCTGAAGAAGTTATCACCCCTATTTTAGAAAATAATCTCACTCCACCACCCATCTTCAAAACTAATTCAACTCCTCCATACCCCTCTGAACTTAATAGACAACGTCAAGATGATCAGTACTCTTACTTCTTAGAGATCTTCAAGCAAATCCACATTAATCTTCCCTTCCACGAGGCTATTTCGCAGATGCCGAAATACGCCAAGTATCTTAAAGACCTCCTCACCAACAAGAAGTTAGAGAATCTTTCGCACGTCACGCTAAACGCCGAGTGCTCAGCCATTTTAACAAACGGTTTGCCGAAGAAAATCAGTGACCCGTGTAGTTTCTCTATCCCGTGTGTCTTCGGTGATCTTTTTGTTAAACACGCGTTAGCCAACTTAGGCACGAGTATAAACCTGATGCCCTTTTCGTTGCTTAAAAAGTTAAGGATTTGTATCCTTAACCCCACGCGTATGAGTATCCAGCTAGCCGATAGATCCGTCAAGTACCCGTTAGGAATAGTGGAGGAAGTTCTAGTGAAAGTCGACAAGTAAATCTTCCCGGTGGACTTTGTCATTTTGGACATCGAAGAAGACGTCGAGGTTCCCCTGATCCTTGGTCGACCCTTCCTTGCCACCTCCCGAGCTATCATTGACGTAAGCATTGGTAAGCTCTTTCTTCGAGTAGGCGACGACGAAGTCACATTTTCTATCACCCCTTCGATGAAGAACACCTTAGCAAACGACGACTCCTGCTTTTTCGTAGATGCCGTGAGTGATGATTCTTCCTACTGCCTCTCCAACTTTGAAAAGGAACTTTCTGCTTTTTGCTCCTCTTCTCTTACAACTGAATCGCTGCAAGGAAGTGATGAATCTTTTGATTGTCTTTCTTAGTTTGAAAAAGAATTTTCTGATTTTTGTTCTTCCTCTTTTCTTCCCACTGAATCGATACAAGAAGCCGTCTTGGCTGCTAACCCCACTCCTTATTACGTTCCTTATAAAAAAGTTTATGAAGATATTATTTTTGAAAAAGAAAGAATCTCTAAATCCTCTTATGAAGAAGCCCCTACCCTAGAGCTTAAAGAACTTCCTGAACACCTTAAGTATGCTTTCTTAGAAAAAGATTCCAAGTTACCAGTTATCGTTTTGGCCTACCTCATGGATACGCAAAACGATAAACTTCTTCTAGTTCTACGTAAGCATCGTCGGACTATTGCTTGGCAAATTTCTGATATCAAGGGCATAAGCCCATCTTTCTGTACCCATAAAATTTTAATGGACGATAATTCGCGTAACTCTATTCAACCTCAGCGCCGTATAAACCCAAATATGAAAGAAGTAGTTAAGGGCGAGGTTATGAAATTATTAGACGCAGGAATTATCTCCCATATTTCAGACAGTAAGTGGGTTAGCCCCGTTCAGGTAGTGCCAAAGAAGGGAGGGATAACCGTAGTTATTAATGAGAATAATGAATTAATCCCGACACGGACGGTGACGGGTTTGCGTATGTGCATAGATTACCGTAAGTTAAATGACGCCACCCGCAAGGACCACTTTCCTTTGTCATTTATCGACCAGGTTTTAGAACGTCTCTCTGGCCATAGCTTTTATTATTTTCTCGATGGCCTCTCGGGGTACTTTCAAATACCCATCTGTCCCGAGGACCAAGAGAAAAATACGTTTACTTGTCCCTTCGGCACCTTCGCTTACCAAAGAATGCTGTTTGGATTGTGCAATGCGCCAGCTACATTCCAGCGATATATGTTGGCAATATTTGACAAGTACGTAGAAAGCATTATGGAAGTATTTATGGACGATTTCTCCATGTTCGGCGATTCCTTCGATAGATGTTTAGAAAACCTCGAAAAAGTCTTAGAATGATGCGAAGAAACTAACCGTGCCCTAAATTGGGAAAAATGCCATTTTATGGTGAGGGAAGGGTTAGTTTTGGGTCATAAAATTTCTGCTAAAGGTATTGAGGTAGACGTTGCCAAGATAGAAGTTATTGAGAAGTTGCCGCCGCCTACAAACATAAAAGCTATAAGAAGTTTCCTAGGCCACGCTGGTTTTTATCGTCGTTTTATAAAAGACTTCTCCAAGATCACTAAGCCCCTCACCCATCTCTTAGAAAAAGACGCTCCATTCATTTTTGATGACTCTTGTATTTCTGCCTTTGAATCAATTAAAGAAAAGTTAATTAACGCACCGATTATGATAGCTCTGCTGTGGGACCTTCCTTTCGAGATTATGTGCGATGCGAGTAGTTTTGCGGTGGGAGCCGTATTAGGTCAACGCATATCTAAAAACTTCCACCCCATCTATTACGCTAGTAAAACCCTCACATCTGCACAAGAAAATTACACCACAACCGAGAAGGAGCTCTTAGCTGTAGTATTTGCATTTGATAAATTCCGCCCTTACATTACACATTCAAAAATCATTGTTTTTACAGACCACTCAGCCCTCAAGTACCTTCTTGCTAAAATGGATGCCAAGTCGCGCTTGATTCGCTGGGTCATACTCCTCCAGGAATTTGACTTAGAGATCCGTCATAAGCGAGGAGCCGAGAACTTGGCCGCCGACCATCTATCAAGATTAGAATACCCCTTTATATAAAAATTAAATGAAAAATCTTTTAATAATTATTTTCCTGATGAGAAGCTGCTTTTATTTAACACATCTACTTCTCCTTGGTTCGTGCACATCGCAAACTATCTAGTGGCCCGGGTGCTCCCAATAGAGTTCTCCTCTCAGCAAAAGAAGAAATTCTTTTCTGAGCTGAAAAACTACTTTTGGGAAGACCCGCATCTTTTCAGAATCCGTGTGGTTCAAGTGATAAGGAGATGTGTTTCTTATGATTAAGGAATTGATATTCTAAAACATTTGCATGAAGGTTCGACAGGTGGGCACTATCAAGCTGCTCGCACCGCTCACAAGGTGCTTTGCGCGGGTTTTTACTGGCCAAGCCTGTTTAAAGACGCGCAAGCCTTTGTGAGCAGGTGTGATAGTTGCTAACGGTCGGGCAACATTTCTAATAAAAATGAAATGCCGTAAAATTATTTCTTAGAGTGTGAAATTTTCGACCTCTGGGGAATTGATTTTGTTGGCCCCCTTCCTTCTAGCTTCGGAAAAAAATTTATTTTAGTTGCTATTGATTATGTTTCACGATGGGCTGAGGCCCAAGCTCTTCCTACGAACGACTCTCGAGTTGTAGTCACGTTTTTTAAAAAATTATTTTCTAGATTCGGTACGCCTCGCGCAATCGTTAGCGATAGGGGTTCCCATTTCTGTAACGCGCAATTTTCAAAAATTGTTACCAATTACGGCGTTACGCATAAGCATTCCACTGCCTACCACCCCCAAGCTAATGGACAAGTCGAAGAAGTTAATAGAGAAATAAAAAGAATATTAAAAAAGACTGTTTCAACTTCGAGGAAAGACTGGTCAGCCAAACTTGACGATGCTCTATGGGCCTACCAAACAGCGTACAAAACAGCCCTCGGATGTACGCCGTATCGGCTGGTCTATGGAAAATCGTGCCATCTGCCCGTACAGTTAGAACACCGCGCCTTTTGGCCTTAAAATTTTTAAACTTCGATCCCCACTCAGTCGGTGACCTTCGAAAATTTCAACTAAATGAACTCGATGAGTGGCGCTCTTATGCTTATGAAAATAATAAACTTTATAAAGAGCGGACGAAGCATTTACACGATAAACACTTAAGGCACCCTAAAAACTTTAAGTCGGGCGAACAAGTCCTTTTATATAATTCTGGTTTACGTCTATTTCTGGGCAAATTAAAATCTCTTTGGTCTGGCCCATTTTCTATTTTAGAAGTATTTCCTTATGGAACTGTTTTAATTTCTCACCCTGATAAGGGTAATTTCAAAGTGAATGGTCAGCGTCTTAAACTGTATTTCTCTGGTGATGATGATGTCAATCCAAACATTATTAAGTTTCTGCTTCATGAACTTTAACTTCGAACTTTTAATTTTTGCTAAAAAAAAATTTAATTTTTGGACAACAATATTTTTGGACAATATTATTTTTTTTGATGTGTCGAGCTCAACGACGCTTTAAACAAAGGGCACTCTTGGGAGGCAACCCAAGTTATCTTTTTCTGTTTTCTTTATTTTACAATGTTTTGCCTCGGACGGATCCGACAAGCTGAAGCTTCTGCGATCGCCTACTCCAACGTTGATGAATCCATCACGAAGTCCAAAGAAGACATTCGGGGGAGCGGCATCACTCAGCTTTCGCAGCAAATAAATCCGGGGAAGTACCTGTCTTTCAATTCTGTCTTTCAATTCTGTACTTTATTTTTCTCTCCTTCTCCAATCCCCTTCTTTAGCCATTGAGGACAATGTCTATTTTAAGCTTGAGGGAGGACTTCCTCCTTCATTTTTTGTTAGTGTACAAATTTTTCTCTTTGTATATATTTTAAATATTTCCAAAAAAAAATGAATATCTTAAAATTCCAAAAAAAAAGAGAAAAAATTTTCCAAAATCCAAAAAAAAAACAAAAAAGATAATATTTCACAAAATTAAATATATATGTGTTTTTGAATAGTTTAGACATTTTGGTATTTCAATAGTTCCCCTAGTTTTTATTTTTGTTTTACTCAAAATTTTCAATAAATAACTTAGTTAATTATAATATTTCTAATCGTCCATTTTAATTATGTTTCATAAGTAAAATGTTGGTCATGCTGTGTTTCTAATTCACGGTAGCATGTTAAGGTGAAATATTTTTCTAAAACTCGCATTTCTATTATGGTTTTTTGTTTTTTTATTTCCTTTACTTTCTCAAAAATTCATCATCCAATATTTTCTTTTTCGTTTTTGAATAATTTTTGTAAAGTCAACTTTTGAATACCGTAGTAGATGTGAATGATCCAAGTCACCTATTGTTTCTATTTTCAAGTTAATTTCATCAATCTTCTTTTATGATCTAGGACTCGCTTTTCGAAATTTTTCAAACCTTTGTTTTAAATAAATTCAAAAGCGTGAAAATGATTTAGGCCGTTTTTGTTTTCGTTGTAGCTTTCCTGCCAACCTAAAAACTTTTACCACTACTGAGCCGTTTTTGAGCCTTTTTCTGATTTCATTTGATTGCTCCTCTCTTCATTTCAGTTTCACCAAAGCCAAAACTTCCAACCTATCGAATCACACTAGCCTTTTTGAGTTTCATAAATTATTTTGACGATTTTGATAGGATATTTTGTGATTTTTGTGGGAGAAAGGTTTTTGAAAAAAAAAATTATGCTCAAAAGTGATGTTTATTTCTGTTTGGCCAATTCAAAAGGAAAATTAAAATATTTATGGCCTTTGTTTTGAAAAAAGAAAAAAATGGAAAAAAAAAGAAATATAAAAAAATGTGTATATATTTTATGAAAGTTTTTGAAACTCTTTGCTTTTGTTTAGTGTGATTTTAAACCTTCACGTTTATCTTTGAATTCCACTCCTAATCATTTTCCTAAACCAAACGTTTCTGTCCTATTTAAGTCCTTTTGATTCACGCTTTTTGATTTTTATTTAACAACTAAGAAAAGAAAAAAAGTAAATCAGTTTTAGTTTTGGATTTAAACCTAGATTTTTGTTAATAAAATATATATAATTATAATGCGTTGCTTGAATCTAGTAATAACTCAATGCGTGTTTTTCATTTTCATTGCTTTGCTTAAGTCTATTTAAAAAATCTCGTTAAAATTTTGGATGATTTTTTTTATTGAGTAAAGTTTATAAAAGTTTTACCATACCTAAATAATTGTTTTAGACTTACATTTCACCTTTTTCCCTACTAAGAATTTCGCATAGTACTTGTGTAGGCATAATTAAAACTTTTTGATTAGTCCTTTTTATAAATATCTAGTTTTTATATTTTTGCTTGGGGACAAGCAAAACTTAAGCTTGGGGGAATTTGATAATACGTTTTGTAGCCTAAACTATTATCGTATTTTCTATTTTATATTGTACAAATTATGTCTATTATTAGTTTATTTTCTACCATTTTTATGTAAATATTATTGCCACTGACTTATTCTTATCTTTTTGCAGGTTTCCAGAAAATTGGCCAAAATGACCTGACACGCCCCCCTGTCACGCCCTCCCTGGGCGTGACCCAGGGCATGTCACCCGATCCCGAGGACTCCTGTTTGAAGGGACAGAAAAACGAACAAAACCGCTGTCACGCCCCCCTGACATGCCCTCCCTGGGCGTGTCACCAGGCGTGACCATGGGCGTGTCGCCCTCTGCCACAAAGCCTGCCGCCGCATTAAATGCCATTTCTCCACAGCACGCAAACAGTACTGTCACGCCCGTGACATGAGCGTGACACCCTCCTTTTTCGGTGACTGACGGATTTTCGACCAATGATTTGGACATGACGTGCCTGTCACGCCCCCCCTACACGGGCATGACCTAGGGCGTGACCACCGACGTACACAGGCAATGATCCTTCCCGCCAGAGTCCAGAGCCCGAGGTCAACATAGTACTGTCATGCCCCCTGACACGCCCCCCCCCTAGGGCGTGTCAGAGGGCGTGACCAACCCGTGAAAAAAATCTATAAATTGAGACCCCCCCTCTTCATTTCAGCAAGTTTTGGCTGAGAGGGGGAGGTGCTGCCCCTTTGGTTCTTGGGTCCTTTTCTAGTTTTTTATGCTCTCTCTCTCTCTCTTTGTAATTTTTTTTAACCCTAGCTTAATATTAGTTTGTTCTAGTTTTTATTGTAATCTTGCTCTTGCTTAGTGCTACTTGTAGGGCTAGAATAGGATTTAATTTTCATGCACTTGTAATTTCAATTTCAATAGTGTAACTTGCCCTTTTTCATTAATAAAAGCGTTCTTGTTTAGCTTGTCTTCTTTTTATGCTTCACTACTCATCCCCCTCCTCCACTTCGCTATAATTAACTAATCCTCCTTGTTCTCGATCTTGATGATCCGAGGTTAGAGCGATTAAGTTATGATGTTTTAATTAATCTTTTCTTTTTAGGTTAGGGACTTGAATTACTCTTGATTAATCACGGGTTAGAGGTATATTATCGATATATACTCTCCACCTTTGCTTTCATTCTGGGCTAGCCGAGAGGCCGATAGAATGAAGTGAGCATTCAAGAGTAAAGGGAGTTGTACGCACCCCTCGAGAGAGGCAGACGTCCAAATCTCCCGGATTGGAGTAAAATCCAATAGTGGGGTTCACCGCGTAAAGCGAGTATTAGGCCTCCGATTTAGACGAGAGTCGGTCGAACCTTCCTAAACTCAGTTGGGCACGACTTCGAGAGAAACATGTTCAAGCTTTAGGAACCTCCACAATCAAGGACCTTTATCCTATTAAGTTTAAATTTTTATCTCATTTTCTTAATCATCTTTAGCCGAGGTGATTCTTGATCGAGTTCATTTCCATTTCATATTTTCTACCTTTCGTAGTAATCACCTATCTTGTGCTCTTTAATTAACTGCAGTAGTTTCTTTTCTAGCATATCTCTTTACTTAATAGCATTACTTAATTGCGGTGGTTCTCTTTCTAGTATAGCTTTAATTCCTCCCTTGCACTTAGATTTTCTAAAACCCTAGTTTATCTGTCGATAAGATAATAGTGTTCGTGTGAGTAAGCATAGACAACAGTTCCCGGATTTCAATACGACACTTGTGTCCCTTAGCTACAATTCGATAGGTATACTTGCCTCATCGGGTTGCTAGTTCGGTTGCGTTTATTTTCTTCGAACCCTAGCACGCAACACCTACCCCTCTGTCCTTGACGAAGAAGGATGTAGATTTGGTTTGGTCAGATCAGTGCGAGATTGCTTTTCAGGAGCTGAAGGACCGACTCACCTCATCCCCTATCGTTGCGCTCCCATCCGGGAGTGAAGGATTTCAGATCTATATGGATGCCTCTTACCAGGGGATGGCTATTATCCTGATGCATCATAGATATATTATTACTTATGCTTCGAGATAGTTGAAGAAGCTTGAGCATAACTATCCAGTGCATGGCTTAGAGCTCAGGGTTGTGGTATTCGCCCTAAAGATGTGGAGACATTACTTATATGGGATTCATTGTGATATCTACTCGGATCACAATAATCTTAAATATATCGATACTCAAAAGGACCTGAACCTGCGATAGAGAAGATGGCTAGAATTCCTCTGTGAGTATGATTATCAGATCCACTACCATCCGGGGAAGGCAAACACAGTAGCAGATGCTTTGAGCAGGAGAACCGGCACTTCTGGACCAGAGCCTCAGTTGATGTTTATAGAGCTGATACGGATGATGGAAGACATGCATATTACCATGGTATTTGATGCCGAACCAGTGGTATACCGAGAGTACCTGAGCTCATTGATCGGTGCTGAAGATATTCAGGAGCGCATTACTACACATAAAAAGTTGGATGCTGCATTAAAGCTGATTTTCAGTGCCCTGGAAGGGGGCAAGTTTGAGGATTACACGTTGTAATATAATCTCCTTCGATTCCGTGGATGAGTATACATACCAGTAGGAGATGGTATCTGGGATGACATACTCAGAGAGGCACATTGCTCCAGATATTCAGTGCATCCCGGCATCACCAAGATGTGGGTAGACTTATGGAGGACCATGTACTGGCCTGGGATGAAGAGGGAGATCACCTATTTTGTGACACACTACAAGACTTTTCAGCACGTGAAGGAAGAATGTAAGAGCCCGGGAGGTTTATTACTGCCACTTCCAGTCCAAGAGTGGAAGTTTGAGGACATTGCTATGGACTTTGTACATGGATTTACTCGCTCGTACTCTGGGCACGATACCATTTGGGTCATAGTCGATAGTCTGACCAAGGTAGCGCAGTTTATCCCAGTCAGGAAGGATGCTCCAGTTGCAGTTTTGGTGAGATTGTTCGTGGAGCAGTTCGTCAGATACCATGGCATCCCCAAGACTATTGTCTCGGACCGTGACGGTCGGTTCACTTCGAGGGAGTGGAGGGCAGTGCATGCTTACTTGGGTTCCCAACATACCTTTAGCATTGACTTTAATCCGCAGACCAAAGGCCAGACGGAGCGGACAAACAGGACTATGGAGGACCTACTCAGATTATGCATATTAGATACGGGTAAGCCTTGGGAGAGGCTGCTACCATTTATCGAATTCTCTTACAATAACAGCCACCAGGCTAGCATCGGGATGGATCTATATGAGGCACTTTACAAGAGGAAGTGTCGGACACCACTGTCTTGGGTTTAGGATGTGGACTCCAAGGCTCTTGGATATGATTTTCTGGAAGACACGGAGACTCAGATTCATTTGATCAGGGATCGGCTACTAGAGGACCAGAGTAGGCAGGCAAAGTATTATGTTGCTTCGCACCGGAAGGTGGAATTCCAGGTTAGATACAGAGCTTTCTTGAAGATACGTCCAGTACACGGTGTCTCTCGGGTGTGGATACACAAGGGGCTCAGTCCTCGATATATGGGGCCATACTTGATCCTGGAGCAGATCGGCCCCTTAGCTTACCGACTATAGCTTCCACCGGAGTTGAGTACCTTACACGACGTCTTCCATGTCTCTTACTTTGAAAGAGCTCTCCTTCGGTCGGGGAAGCACATTACTACTACAGCCGGTCTGGTAGCGCCAGATAGATTCGTTAGATTGGAGCCATTCTGGATTGATGATATGGCCGTCCGAGTGTTGTGGAAGAACAAGGTCCCTCTCGTGAAGGTGTTGTGGTCAAACCATGTGCGGGAGGAGCACACTTGGGAGCCGAGGGATCTGATGTTGAAGCAACACCCCGAGCTATTTACCTCAGGTATACTTTAGTTTTTGTGTTTTAAAAATTTTGCTTAAATTTTGCAAGTAGAACTCCGTAGACCCGAACTTAAATTTCGGGGATGACAATTTTTTTTTGTTTATAGCATTTGTAACATCCCATGTTACTTCTAGGCCCCTTAACTTATATTGGGTTAGGCATGGGGGGGTGTTAGGAAATTAGCTAGGTTTGACCCTAGGTAGTGGGTTGTAGCCATGTGGGGCCCACTATATGACCAAGGTGAAACTAGGTCAAACTAGCCCAAATGGGTACCCTAGCCACACCATGACCCCACCACATTTCCCTAACCCTAAAAACAATCTATGTGAACCCTAGGGAATGTCACTAGGTCAACCCTAGACCCCGGTTGAGCCAAGTCAACCTTAGCCCTAATTTGGTCAAACCCATACCTATAGGCCCAATTAGCCTAAGTGGGGCACCCCCTTGACCCAACCCAAGTTGGGTGGTGCCATTAGGCCCATGACCATCAAGTGGGGTCAGCCCACTCATCACGTTTACCAAGTCAACTCAAAAAGTCAACTTGGTAACATAAAGCCTAAAAGAGGGGGAAATGATCCCAAGCCTCACCCTTTGGGCTAATCCCACTAAACATGGCCCATTAGCAGCCCAAAGAGTCATAGACCAGCCCTACCCCTCTGAAATAGGAGAGAAAGTACATGCATGGGGGTAAAATGGGAAATTTAGTAGAGAGAAAAGGAGTGAAAAGAGGAAAAAGGGGTGTGAGGCCACTTGGCCATGGCTCCTTCTGCCCAAAGGCTGCTGGACGGCCACATGACTCATTACAATTAGTTTGGAGTGCTGGAATAGCCACTTGGCAACCATGGTTAAGCATCCAAGGTGAGCCCGAGCTCACCTTGGTTGTTCCTCCTTGTATAACCCACCTTAGTCCAAACCAGCCTCACCATCAACTTTAGAAGGTGAAAACGAGTGGAGATTGACTGCTGGAATAGAGAAAACGGTTGAGAAACGAGATTTCGGGCAGGATATAGGTGAACCAGATTCGTTTCACCTCACCTCTACCCGTACTAGATTTCTAGATCAACTAGGGGAGATATTGGGCTCAATTGAGCCCGAAGCCATGGGAGAAAAGTGGGTTTTTTATGAGCTTTTGTCATTGCTTGGGTTCGTCAGAGGAGCCAACTCTGGAGGCTTCACCGCAAGGAAACGCTAACCACCACCTCAGTGGAGGTGGTGGCGACAATCGCCGGCATTGGTGGTGGCTCAGCTAGCCAGAAAATGCAAGAAAAGATGGCCCAGGATGGCTCAATCTCAGCCGTCGGCTGATCTGGAATGATGATGGGATGTCGTTGGTTCTGCTTCAAGATCTGTGCAAAACACATGATTTAAATTATTCATTTAATAAATGAACAGTTTATATAACTGTCACACTTAATGAGTGACTTTGCATGTTAATATTAGGGGTTTTAGAGGGCTTTTTAGATCTTGTGGTTAAAATAAAAAATATATCCCTCCCTCTTAACTTTAATTTGCCACCCGACAATAATCATTTAGTGCAATATATTGTCCTGTAGGGTAGTTTTCCTAGGACTGGTCCTAGGCTAGGGCAGAAATCAAAATGAATGCCCAAGCCAAACCAGATGTCCACATGATCCAAGATTTTGGGCATGTGCTCATCTAGGGAATTTCTATCCCCTACCCAAAAATGAGAATTTTTGTGGAACTGTTTCCTATAGTATTTGTCATAATACACAAAATTTAATAAATGAAATATTTGGAGTATTATGAATCCAAATGGCCCCAAATTTTTGTGGCTTTACCTTTGGGTCAATATTTACCTCTGGTAGAAATTTCAGCCTCATTAGGCCACTGCATGTTGAGTAAACTCACTTGCATGTGTTGGTTATATAAAGGCTTGGGGTGCAATTTGCCAAATTGGAAATAATGTGTATTAAGCCTAGATGGTATCTCCAAAAATCATGATATTGATTTAAAAGGCTCAATAGGATGAATTATGCCCCTCACTGCAATAATGGGATTTTTGGAAGCAAAAATCCCATTATTTGGAATTTTTAAAATAATTGAGCTTTGGGAAATTTTTTTTTTAAAATAGATTTATTTTTAAGATAAAAATTTAAAAACTTAGTCTAGGTCATTATAATGTCATAATCAATTCTTAAAAAAATTTAGGGCACTATTTGATGAACTTTGATAGGTGTTATGTAGGAAATACATTTTTCCCTTATTGCACATAATTTGGAAATTGATGAAGATATTCATTAGAAAAATTTTGAAAACATTTTGGTGATGTAACTGAGTATGTTAAACATTGTATAATTTTCTCAGCATTTTTAGATGACTCAGTAATTTTTAAAACCTCATAGTGGCATTTTGGTAATATAATTAAAAATGAAATTTTGTAGCCCTTGATCAATAGGAGATTATGAAACTCTGCCATTAGCTTTAAATTAATTATATATATGCTCTGTAATTTTTCTATAATTTTGAGTAATGTATTCCTTATACTTCATTTATAAAATTGTAATTATGTTAATTCTGTATTAATTAAGAATAAATAGAATTAATCACAGGAAAATTATGAATTTTGGTATTTAGCAATATTTGACCACGACAAAACTCAAAAAAAATTCCTTATGTCAGTGGATTACAATTTTTAATACTTCATGTGTTAAATGACCTAGGGAATTAAGTTAAATGATTTAATTAGAGGCTTTAATGACTTTAGAAAATTATGAAAAGCCATATGCTCACTTCATTAGTCGATACCATCCTAGGATAAATAATTAGGGGTAGGAGGCCCAAGGAATTGGAAGTTCTATTTCGAGGTGGTATAAGGTCATGAGCTGCGTATAGTGAATGTAGGTTCTACTATAAGGACCACCGGGGGATGGATCGACGGTTGAGCTAGAGATCACAAGTGGATAATAACCCTAGTTGGTAGTGTTGTCTTTATGACAAGAGTAAAAGTTCAAGCCTTAGATAACAACTAGGTGGAGGTCGGCTAAAGACCGTCGCCCCTTCCATAACATCATAGGGGTCGGGGGAAGACCACCAGCAGTGGAGTATAACCCTGGTTGGTAGTGTTGTCTTAGTGACGAGAGAAAAAGTTCAAGCCTTGGATAACAACTAGGTGGAGGTTGGCGGAAGACTGTCATCCCTTTAATAACATCTTAAATCATTAGGATCGCCCCAGAGTAATAATGAGAGCAAAAAGGGAATCATGGGTAGACATCCACTAAAGTAAATATCCTTGAGAAAGGGAGCTTTGGGCTTCAGCCGATCGTTGTTCCTAGTGCCCCTGAGAGCCCTTCACCAGGTATACCCTGGGCAGTCCTGGGATTAATCTTAAGTCACTAAGTATAATAACCCGTAGACAAGAGTAGCCTAATAAGTTAGGCATCGTATCACTATACTTACCCAACCTGGGTTGGAGGGATTCATGATAATATTCTCTCCCGTGTAGGGTTTGAGGAATTTGTATTATATGCTCACCCGTGTAGGGTTGGAGGGATTCAGGACAGGTTGGTTCTGTGAGCTGAAGTCTTGAGTTGTAATACTTGCATGTGTATAAACATATTAGTGGCGGGTCATGCGGTACTAGGCCAATCAGTACACCGATGGCGGTACGGTGACTCAGGCGGATGTGTAGGTTTGAGGGGCCAGTAGGTTCTTTGTATTGCAGTCTTGAGGACAATCCCCGAAAGCGCACGCCCGACCCAACAAGACTAACGGGTAGTCAACAATTAGTACGCAAGACTTTAGAGTTTACCTAGGACGTGTACAGTGGCTTATGGGAGGTCTAGGTTTGGTAGTGTGCATACCTGCCTAGGAGTGGAGACGCCCGCTCCACTTCTACCGTAGCAACAACGGTGATACCAGAGAGTGTTGCTAACTCCGAAAAGTGGGAACCAAAGATCTGTGATCACAGAGTCATTGTGTGTGAGTTGCACTTGCATGTTGCATAATAAACCGCTTGCATTCATACATAGTAGGTATACGCTTCATGGATCCTTATCATATAGATTAGTATGGGCTCTTCTATATGATCAGTTAATTTTTGAAACTCTAACTAATATGTTTGTATGGGCACTAATATAAGTTAGGGTGATTCTGTGATGATAGATTAGAAGTAGCAGTTATACTTATATTACCCTACTGCGTAGCACTACCTTTACTCTACTTTACTTACTGCTGTTACATTCTCTACTTACTGTTGTTCTATTCTTCACTTACTATACTTGTACCTCTTACTTTGAACTGCTAGAGTAGAACTACTATTACTCCTCATATACTTGTTAGTATAGTGCCACTGTCATCTTATTATACTTGGCACCCCTTATTATCCTCCGCTTCGTCCTCCCGCTCGGTTCCTACGAGTTGCAGGGCGAGGTGCGGAGGAAACGACTTAGTTTTTTTTACTAATGGTCGGTGACCATATCATTTTAGGAGCTTGAGGAGATGGACCAGCATGTTGAGGAGGAAGGACATGAGAAGCAGATACTGGTGCCACCTACTACTACTAGAGCACGACCTTAGGTGGGATGAGATTTGTTGATTAGCTTCCGCATTTGATTTGTGAGAGAGTGATTTGATATGATGTATCGGGCATAATCCCTTATTACTCTTCTTTATTATATTCATGATGGACTTGTACTTTTCATTCATATACTTATGATTTGTACTATGACTGTGGACTGGATATTATTATACTCTGATTAGTTTTACTTCTGTTTCTCATATTGGTCGAACAGGTTTTGATCGTTCTAGCCGGCAGAATCGGCATCTTGCGGTATCGACTAACCCGTGCGTTAGTGTCACCGTAAGACGACGGTTCTGGGCATAAGATCCGGGTTAACTCCCCAGAAGGGGAGTCGAATCTAACACATCTCTCCCAGAATATATCTGGGTTGAGGATGTAAACACTACTTGTTATGTTCAGAGTAAGGCCTTGATCAATAAAATTCATAACAAGACTCCCTATGAACTAGTGAAAGACAAAAAACCAAGTTTGTCCTATTTCAAGATCTTTGAAAGTAAGTGTTATGTCTTAGATAATGGGAAAACTTATCTAACTCTGTTTTTCATAGAAGTACTATGAAGGTATTTTTGTAGGATATATTAATCATAACAATGTATATAGGATCGACAACTATAAACATCAAGTGGTAGAAGAATCAATTAATGTTGTTTTTGATGAAACTTCTGTCTTACATAATATAATATCTAACAATTCTAATATAAGGGATGTTGAATCTAAGATGGAAAATTTAAATATAGGAGATTCATATGATATAGAATTAGAGGCAAGAAACAATGTTGTAGTTCCTATAGAAGACACAATCACTGCCTAGGGGGAGGAATAGATTAATCCTTCTCTACCTGAAGAACTTGGTGATGGTAGGAATCTGCCTGTAGCTATTAGAAACCATAGAGATCATCTTATTGATGAAATAATAAGTGATGTTAGGCTAGGAGTGACTACTAGGAGTATACATGAAAATGAGATTCTGTTCTCTAGCTTTCTCTCTTTGATGGAACCTAAGAAGTATGAAGAGGCCAATTCAGTCCCCAATTGGATTATGATAATTCAAGAAGAGCTTAATCAATTTGAGAGATGTAAGGTCTATAGTCTAGTTCCTAGACCTAGAAATCACAATATCATAGGAACTAAGTGGATATTTCGGAATAAATTAGATGAGAATGCATTCATAGTTAAAAATAATTCAAGACGTGTGGCTAAGGGGTATAGACAATAGGAAGGAATAGACTCTGACAAAACCTTTGCACCTGTAGCTAGGCTAGAGCCATTAGATTATTTTTAGCACATGCAGCTTACACAGGATATAAAGTCCACCAGTTGAATGTTATATCTGCATTCCTAAATGCTACATTGAAGGAAGAGGTCTATGTAGAACATCCACTAGGTTTTGTAAATCCTAAACTTAGCCCTCATGTCTTTAGATTACATAAAGCATTGTTCGAGTTAAAATAGGCACCTAGAGCCTTGTATGAGACCCTATCTACCTTTCTCATAGAGAACAAGTTCTCAAGGGGGAAAATATGTAAGACACTATTCCTAAGGGAAAACAAAGTTTCAAGCATCCTAATCCAGATTTATGTAGATGACATCATTTTTGGTTATACTAATGAGCTGCTATGTAGAAAATTTGCCAAGCTTATGCATGATATGTTTAAAATGTGTAGCATGGGTGAGCTAAAGTTCTTCTTGGGATTGTAAGTTAGACATTCTGAAAATGGTATATCCATCTCTCAGTCTAAGTTCGCAATAGAGTTGATTAAGAAATATGGTATGGAAAATTCTTCTACCATGAGAACCCCAATTGGTTCCTCAGTATCACTATATAAGGATGAATCTGTGAAACCAGTGGATGAATCCTTATATAAAGGCATCATTGGATCACTCCTTTACTTGATAGCTAGTAAACCAGATATCATGTTTTCAACATGTGACTGTGCTAGGTACCAAGCATGACCTAAAGAGTCTCATTATAAACCTTCTAAAAGAATACTGGGATATCTAAAGGGCACACCCGATCATGGGCTTTGGTATCCTAGGAATGGAGATTTTGATCTAACTTGATACACATATGTAGATTTTGTAGGATGTAAAGAGGACAAAAAGCGTACATCAGGAACTTGTCAATTCCTGGGGAGAAGACTCATCAGTTGGAGCAGCAAGAAGCAAACAAGTTTAGCTATTTCAACAGCTGAGTGTGAGTATATATCAGCTGGGAGCTGCTGTGCACAGTTACTATAGATTCAGCTTCAACTCCTAGACTATAGTGTATAGCTAAGTAAATCTGTTATGTATTGTGAATCTACTAGTGCAATCTCAATTATTAATAATCCTATTTCTCACATTAGAACAAAACACATAGAAATAGAATTCCACATTCTTAGAGAACAAGTTGAAAGGAAATATCTATTTACATTATACTCCAACTGAAAATCAAATTGCTGACATATTCACAAAACCCTTAGTTGAAAACAAGTTTAATTTCTTCATGTTTGAACTAAGAATGTTAAACATAGAATAAATCATGTTGTTAGGGTACACAAGAATTATGGTTCAGAATAACAATTTTCATTAGTACCTAAAAAAATCCCTCTTCAACTTTTATAAGTTAAGTAACAAAGTCTACCTACCTAAATAAACAAGAAAGGTATTTAAAAGGTCAAATATCATTAGTTAGAGAATTTGAAAATAAATTTGGCTAAGACCATAAGGAAGTGTCGAGATGCTAGAGAATGTGTCAAGACATCTAAGAATGTGTTAAGACCCTAACGTATATATCAAGAGACATTATACTTGTGTCGACTTGAGTTGACACATCTCGACAGACTAGTTTTCCTCTGTTAATACCATGTCATTTCCTAAAATATGGAATGGTCTAAAAAAAGCGCGCCTTTTCGACTTCAGCGACATCTACTATAAATAGGGTGAGAATGTAGAAGTCGAGTACGCATTCCTGTAACCTTCAAAGATTGATTCCTGAGTGTCGAGACCTAGAACTCCTTTAGTCGATACATCTCTTTCTCAATTTCTCCACTCCAATGGATCCCATGGCTGACGTTAACATCTTCGTAGGATACGAACTTGTTCATTATGGATTCCTCTCAAGGAGTGAAGAAATTAAAGAGGTAATATCCTTATCACGGAAGCTGGATTGGAATTCCTACTTTTAGAGCCATCAAATATTTGGAAACGAGATGTTCAAGAATTTTTCTCCAAAGGCCATCTTGATTCTAATGCTGAGAAGATTATGTCTAGGGTAAATGGAACAAAGGTCAAGATCACCACCCGAAGATTAGTCAAAGTATTTCACTTGTCAAAAATTGATCAAGAAGATTACCAGAAATCTGGCAAGATAGCAGAGGCATTGGTGTGGTGTGGAATTGCCCCAACCACAAAGATAGGAAGCACACTGGCAAAGAAATGGATGAATACCCAAGGTAAATTTCTGTCAGAAGTAATAGGTAAAGTGCTGCTCTGCAAAATAGGAGCACATGAAAGAATTTCTGCTTCAATGTTTGAAATGATGTCAAGAGTTATATTCAAAGTCAAGAAAAACTGTAGCAAGATAGTTTTTGACGGAATATCAGAGAGTATTAAGAAGCCCAATATAGGAAGAATTATAAGTCTCTACCTAGTCCAAGTCATTCCTAACAGTCTTAATCTTAAGCTTGGAACAACGATTAACCACATGAGAAGGATGGACTTGAGAATTTTAGCAAGATGGGACAGAGTTTTGATAAGGGAGACACCCGAACTTGAGAAGAAGACAGAAAAGAAGACGAAAATGGTAGTTCAGGAAGAAGATTCTTCTAGTAATTCTGAAGCACAAGATAGTTCCAGCTCAGATAAAAATGATGATGGAGAATAAGAGAATTCTCCAAGGCTCTCACCTAGAACTGGTGATCATGTACAGGGGGGAAATACAAGAGAAGGATCAAGTGGAAGTGGAGAACCTCAATGTTCTACCAGATATATATATGGATAATGTTAACACTATTATTATGGAAGTCGTATAAGAGATAGATACAACTCTGAATGAAGTAGTAGTTCCTGACCATAAAATGCTTGACAGAGAGATTGAGGATATAGTCTCCAAGGCGATTGAGGAAGAATATTTTCTGAATACAATTATAGATATCAAGGGGGAGATAACTGCAACTCCAGAGGACCCTGTTCCTGATGCTAAAGTTCAACAAGAAGGTGTTATCTTGGAAAACATCAATATTGATGAATAAGGTGCATGGGGTTAGGGGAGTAAGCTAATCAGGCCCCAACTACTAAAATAGCAAAAGATCCTAGATCTGTTTAGATGGTTAGTTCATCAGAATTTGAGGAGGAAGAAGCCTCTCAATTAAAGAAACGAAAATTATCTGAACTTAAAAAGAGAAGTGATGGCGACGACGGCCCTCAACATGATGATGGTACCGGCAAGCTTACGGATGAATGTGCTCCTCCAATCAAAGATGCGTGTCGCCATGACAAATATAATGATAAGCGTCATCGCCATTACAATCTCCGGCCGCAGCATTTTAATAATTAATTAATACATATAATTATTCTATTATAAGTATTAATTAAATATTTTGTTATTGTTTTTATTTAATAATTGTTTGTTTGGACTCTATTATTATTTTCATGTTGTTGGCTTGCATTTAGCCTTGGGATGTTGTAAGCCTATAAATAGGTATGATGTTGTAGGATTTATTATTGAAGAATTGAAGAGAACTTTTAAAATTTGAATTTTCCTATTGATTTGGAAATCCCCTCTTCCCTTTCTCTTTCCTTCTCCTCTAAAGCCAAAATTGGCTTCCTTCCCCTATAGGGTTCGGCCATCCTAGGAACCGCCACCCTCCTCCTCTTTTCTCCCCCTTCAAGGCTGCCGACCATCCTCAACCTCCACCGTGAAACCGGCCCCCTCTCCCACCGCCGGCTCCTCCTAGGCGTGGCCCCCCATAGAGACAAAGGTTCAACACCTTTTCTCTCTCCCATCCCTCCGGTCGGCCGAGTGCAAGAAGACATGGAATTCAGGAACATTTCCCCTGTGTGACGCAAGGAAGGCGACGAGTTTTCTCTCCATCTGTCGTGACTCCGGTGGAACCGTTACGAGGCGATCAACTTTTGGCATAGATCAACACCTAGATCTATCTCCGAGCGGGGTAATGAAATTTCTACAAACCTTGAGAATGATTTTTCCCTCTAGATAATTTCTGAGGTGGAAAACGTTAGCGTGCAATCTTGATAGCTTTGGAATCATCGTGATTTTCCCGAACGAATTTTGCGTCTATATTGATCTAATTAAATTTGAGAAGGCTTGGCAGGCCTCGTTTCTTTTTGTTGGGAGAGATCTACCATTTTTTGCGAATCGTAATTTTTTTTCTAGATCTCTTTTGGTACAACTCCGCTTGTTCGGACACAATATTCGTCCTTTTAGCTTGATCGGATCTTGACCTATATTCGTTGTTCGGTCTCTAAGGGATTTACTACCCGTACGATACCATTGGAACTAAAAGTTGCAAACGTGTGGGCTGGAATAATTTTCTATACGAGTCACAAATTTAGTGGAACGCCGAAAGAGACCCGTAACAGCACTCATATTCCTGTCGTGCGTATAACGCTACATCAATTTAGTATCAAAGGGAGGTTGTGTCAATTAATTGGCACCATCCTAATTAATTTTCAAGCGCCAACACGCACTTGCAAAAAAAAAAATTTCAAGCAAAATAAAACAAAATTTTTTTGTGGTCTGCCAATTGCGTCCAAAAATCTAATTATTTCAGCAAAAAAATTCAAAAAAAAAATTTATTGCTCTCTTCTTTATTTCCAGCAAGAAAATTAAAAAAAAAACTATATTTTACCCTAGTTATTAAGTGGTAACAAATCTTTCTTTATTTAAAATCATTATTAGGACTAGTTATTTATTTCCTCTTTTGCACCACCTTGATATTTTATTTTTTGTATTTTTAATTCGTATCTTTTGGGGCTAAAATATTTACTCGACATTAAGGACTCATTTTGGAGGTTACACAAAAATTTCCATAATTTTTTAGGTTCATTTCATTGGTCCAAAAAATCGTAAAAGTTAAAATAACGGAATTTTTTTCCTATGCTGGGCAGATTTCTAGTTTCCACTAAATTAGGCATAACTTTCTCGTCCTATGTTCGATTTCAGAAATTAAAAAACCTGTGGATCCGTATAAAAGTTCTTTATAAGTTTTATATTAATAATATTTTCGAAATTGGCACTATTTTGGGTCCTAAAATTATTCTTTCCAGCACTGTACTTGCATTAGATTTGTGCACATGAAAATCCAATTATTAGAACTTAAAAAAAATTTCTCACCTCACTCCGATTATGGCCCAAGATGTTTATGCTTCCCGATTAGACTATTCGTATGCTAGAGTTATGGCTAATTTCACCTCAAGGAAAACTCACTGTCCCCACACTCTTCCTCCCACTTATGACGGTTATGGGAATCCACAAATTTTTACAGACTGACTTAAGGAAATGGTATTTTATTTTGATAGTCACGATTGGGATGACCACGAAAAGGTTGTCGTCGCCCGAGATAGGTTAATAGATCAAGCTCATGTGTTTTGGCTAAACGAAGAGCGTCGTGTGGGTGGCTATCAATATGCTTGGCCGCACATGCGTAGTATTCTCACTAACCAATTTGGCCCCACCATGAGAGAGTATAGTTATGGCAATACACCCGCATCTGCTTATAGGAGTGACCATATACCTCAAGCTAGAACCTTTCCCCACAAAGTTAGTACTGTCCAAGGTGTGTCTATCTCCACCTTTAGTGAAAATAAATAGTTTAGGCCCAATGTTTTAGATTCGATTTTTGTTTTTACATGCTCGAAGAGAAAATGAACAATTTAGGGAAAACATTTTCATCTCTTATGGATGCCATGAGCCCACGGGGTGAGAGTATTCCGGTCAGTAAGAGTCATCCCATGATACTTACACACGATGCTGGGGAAATGTCTTAACCCCATACTGTCGAGTTCCCTACGCAGCCGACAACCTTAGAGTCTCCTCCCGAACATTCTAATGTAGTTTTTATGTCTTTTAATGATTCTGAAAGTCAGGGAATCCCTAGTGATTTAGAATACGATGTATGGGATGATTAAATTTTGATTGGTGAGAATAGTACGTTTCCTATTATTAGACCTACTAGCGTTGTGACTGATAACCCTAGTATTGAGAGCCCTCTCTAAACTACGATCCCCGTCATGTTAAAGCCTACGATTTCACCTACTAAGGATATATCTGAGTTGTATGAGGAGCTTGTGAGTGTGGGTTTCCCTATTATTATTGATTACCCTGACTTAAGGGATGTTTCAACGGTGTTGGAAGAGTCACCTTGGGATGATCTTAGTGATGCACACCCGGGAGATAGTTCTTTGATATTATCGTCGTTGCTTGAGGTTCAAGCTAGTTTAGATTCTCCCCGGGATTTGATTTGCCCAATCCTCTATCCTGATTTAGATGATGTAACAACTTCATGGGAAGATTTGGTTGGCGAAGGTTGTGTTGTTTTGGAAGCTTTTCCCTGTTTAAGAGAGTTACTTTTGAATGACGGTAGCGCTGGGGATCCGAAAGATAGTTCTTTGATGTTATTTCCTTTGCCTGTAGCCCAAAGTGAATTAGAAATTTTGTCGGGTTCGATTTTGCCTACTACTGAGACTGTTACTGATCCTGATTTGGATGAAATATCGAGTGGATTGGAAGACATTTTGGCTGAGTTGGTAGAGTCATCCTGTGATGAATGTTTATCAGAGAGTGAATTAGGTGAAATCAACTGTTTGATCTTCCCGTTGATTTTTATGGCTTACCGAAGGATCTTTCCTGGACATTAAATCTGTGTTTTGACGGTAAGTATGACTTAGCTCCTCCTCCAGAATCATCCATGTCGACTCTCCCTCTGATTCACTTGACTCATTTAGATGATTTGTTAGGAGACAAGCTCGTCATTTCTTGTCTGAGATATTTGGAGATGCGTATGTACCTAGCTCCCCCATTAGGCTTACATAGGCGGTTGTGCGTGGGCGAGTTGTTAGTTGTCACATTCGGTCTTTCCATTCCATTTCGTAGATCTGACTATGCTTTTCCTAGGATGGATCGTTCAATTGACCAATTGGCATTGGGTAAGGTTTCGTGTTGGACTGCCAGTGATTCCTTGGCTATGGCGCTTTTTGATGATGTGTCCCCTAGACACACTTATTTGCCCAGCCCGGTCGCACACATTTATCCTCAACCTTTTGATGGTCCATGCATGAACAAATTAGTGAACATAGTTGGGTATGTTTAGTTGTGTCACATGGATTTCCTTTCGAATCTAGGAGCGTCAAAATCAATAGTTGTGGTTAGCATTTCCCGCTGGCATTTCCTTATGAAATTTTTAAATCCAAATTTAAATCAAAATTTAAAACTAAAACGTTGGACTCCACGGAATTTAAAGCACCCGTGCCACCTGACTTAGTCCCTTTATTTTTTACTGTAGATTCAAGTCAATTCGCACAAGAGTTTGCTTCGCATGTCCACCGATTGCATAAGCACATTAAAGACACGCTAGCCACACAATATGCGACTTATAAATCTAATGCTAACGTACATAAGAGGGTGTCTCCTTTTAAAATTGGCGATTTAGTTATGGTGCGACTCATCCCTGAACGGTTGCCTTCGGGCACCATAAAAAAGTTAGCGAATCGGAGAGCTGGTCCATTTCGAATCTTAAAGAAATTAGGAGAAAATTCATTTTTACTAGAGTTACCCACTAATTGGGGAATTTCCCCTATTTTCAATTTTTCGGATTTAACGCCTTACGTTTCTCCACCACTTGAATTATCTGCCTGTCAGTTTGGGTCCACTGAAATTTTTAATGGGTTTAGGGGTGAGCTTGTTCCTGGATCACTCTCTACACCGGTCTCCACTGGAGGTATGTTGGATGTTGATGTAGAAATTGTTTTTCCTTCTTTGATTAATGCTTTTCCAAGGTTCTCGAGGAACACCTTTTTGCCTAAATGGTTTCTTTGAGATGAAGTGCTCTCCTATCCAAGTGGTGTCATTCACCGCTACTTATTACGATGGCGTGATCGCCCATGATGTTTGTATCATTTGGTCTCCGATGACTCTTGGATACTTGAATCGGAGGTGGCTCTTTTTGATGATGATCTTCTACGACAGTACATTCAAGGCAACTTATCGGAGATGTGTACTTTCGAGCGGGGGATGATTGATGGCGACGATGACCCTCAACATGATGATGGTACCGACATGCTTACGGATGAATGTGCTCCTCAAATCAAAGACGCGTGTTACCGTGATAAATATATCGATAAGCGCCATCGCCATTACAATCTCCGCCCGTGGAATTTTAATAATTAATTAATACAAATAATTATTCTATTATAAGTATTAATTAAATATTCTTTTATTGTTTTTATTTAATAATTGTTTGTTTGGACTCTATTATTATTTTCATGTTGTTGGGCTTCATTTACCCTGGGGATGTTGTAAGCCTATAAATAAGTATGATGTTGTAGGATTTATTATTGAAGAATTGAAGAGAACTTTTAAAATTTGAAATTTCCTATTGATTTGGAAATCCCGTCTTCCATCTCTCTTTCCTTATCCCCTATAGCCGAAATTTTCTTCCTTCCCCACATAGGGTTCGAACATCCTTGGAACCACCACCCTCCTCCTCTTCTCTCCCCCTTCAAGGCCGCCTACCATCCTCAACCTCCACCATGAAACCGGCCCCCTCTCCCACCGTCGTGTCCTCCTAGGTGTGGCCCCCCATAGATTCAAAGGTTCACCACCTTTTCTCTCTCCCATCCCTCCGGCCGATCGAGTGCAAGAAGACGTGGAATTCGGGAACGTTTCCTCGGCGTGACGCAAGGAAGGTGATGATTTTTCTCTCCATCTACCATGTCTATGGTGGAACGGTTGCGAGGCGATCAAATTTTGGCATAGATAAATTCCTAGATCTTTCTCCGAGCGGGGTAATGAAATTTCTATAAACCTTGAGTATTATTTTTCCCTCTAGATAATTTCTGTGGTGGAAAACGTTGGCGTGCAATCTTGATAGCTTTGGAATCATCGTGGTTTTCTCGAATGAATTTTGCATCTATCTTGATTTATTTAAATTCGAGAAGGCTTGGCGGGCCTCGTTTCTTTTTATTGGGAGAGATATACCATTTCTTGCGAATCGTAATTTTTTTTGTAGATCTCTTTTGGTACAACTCCGCTCGTTCAGACACAATATTCATCCTCTTAGCTTGATCGGGTCTCGACATATAGCCATTGTCCGGTCTCTAATGGATTTGCTACCCGTACGATAGCATTGGAACGAAAAGTTGCAAATGTGTGGGCTGGACTAATTTTCTTTCCGAGTCACAAATTTAGTGAAACGCCGAGAGAGACCCATAACTGTCCTCATATTCGTGTTGCGTGTATAACGCTTCATCAAGAAGTAAAAGTTATAAGAAGATTATTATGTCTGATAGAACTCCAGCTCCTGTTGTGGATTCAAGCTCAATTCTAGTTCAACTACAGATTATGCTAGATCCTCAAAGGACTCAACTTGAGAAGTATGTAGATGAAAGCAAAAAGGAGTGGAAGTTTCAACTATCTCAAGACATCAAATCTTTTAGATTTTAAGTAAATCTACTGAGAAAAGATATGACTGATTTCCTCCAAAGGGGAGCTAATGTTATAGTATACATTGCTAAACAGCAAGAGGAGTCCAAGAAAACTGAAGATGAAATAGGTGTAAAACAAGGCAATGTTCTTGAGAATCAAAAGAGAATGAATGAAAATATGATTGAACTGAATAATACTTCACTGGTCAAGCTGGATGAGCAGACTATTGATTTGGAAACCAAGATAACATCGACCTTAAAGGATATTGAAACACAGCTATCTATACAAAGCATCTTTTGTTAAGAATGTGAGGGCGTCTCACAAAGAGGTTGATGAATATTTACTTACAGTTAAGAATTCTTTAACCTCAGGAATTAATCATCTGGAAGGTCAAGTAAGATTTAACAAAAATAATTTAAGGGATCATATGGAAAGAGAATTCATAAAGGGGGAGAGGGTAAAGATAAAGGCTTGCTCTAAGCATGCTAATTGGATCTCAAATAGCATTAGAGACACTTTAGGACATCCTCCCTTCTGGTGTGATGGAAACCAAACTGCTGAGTCTGGTTGCCAACCAGCTCATTTTGAGGCCATTCAAACTCCTGTCCAATTAATTTACAGACCAGCTCATTTTTGGGACATTCAAGATGCTGTCTAGACCATGTACAGACCTCCACCAAAAGTTCAGAATATAGTATGTGGAGAGGTGGAGATGACTGCTTCTTCTTTGCTTAAGGAAAAAGAAGCTCAATTATCAAAGAAAAGGTTCAAGGAACAAGCTGAAGCTAGGTCAGATTTTGAACAATGGAGTCTAAAATATAGATCAATTATACTCAGTGTAAGGAAAGCAATCAATACTAATGTAGCTGATAGGGGAAAATAGTATACAAAGCAAGAGTGGGATAAGCACTTAAAGCAGCAGGAGGTCATCAATAAATTCCTAAAAGATCTGAAGGCAGGGAAGATCCCAGCTAATTTTGTTGAGCCCAGCAAGTATTTCCCCAAGCCCTATTGTTATCATGAAAGGCAAAGGATCAAGCAAGAAGAAATTACTAAAGCCAAGTATGCCAAGGGAAAGGAGAAAGTGGCTGATGGCAAAATGCTAGAGTCAAAGCTAAAATTCAATCTGGAAAAGGCATTATCCTCAAAGAGACAGATCATTCCTAGAATATTTTTGAACATTTGTAATTTTGTTTTTAAGAACTATGTAACAAACTTAAATGTGTAAACTGATAACAAATTGGAATGAAAAGTCTGTTTGAACTTGGTTATATTTGTGTGTTCATTCGTATGTTCTTTACATTTTTGTTCAGCACTTTTAATATATATCTTTATCAACATATTTTGGTATCTAGGTGTATATCATTGAATTGGGGTTATTAATTCTCTAAATATGGGAGATTATTGGGTACATTGAGAATTGTATACCTGATTTGAAGAAGCTCTTTCAACTCAATGATATACACAAATTCGTATTTGATGTAGGTTGAGTTTACTTATGCAGTTTCTATGTTGAAGGAAAAAATAAAAGAAGTACAAAGTGTTGAGACACTAGACAAGTGTTGACACCTTTGTAAAAGCAGTGATGCGACAAGGAATCAAGGTTTGTGGACACCCATGGCTTGGGTCGACACCGTTAGTCAAGAAACAAACTATATCGACACTCAGGACTAGTGTCGACAAATTTTACAGAAGTTATGACAAGACTGGAAGCAAGCTGTGTCGACACTCAGGACTTTGGTCAACACCGTTACTCAAGAAACCAACTATGTCGACACTCAGGACTAGTGTCGACACATTTGACACAAGTTGTATTGAGAAAAGAAGCTTGAAGTGTCTACACACTCGATTTTTGTTAACATCCCTATAAGAGAAGTGTCGACACCCAGGACTGGTGTCGACAGAATCTATGTACAGAAGTGTCAACACTCAGAACTAGTGTCAACACCTTCGTGCAGAAGAACTCAAGACAAAAATTCTTCTAAGTCCAGAATTCAAAGCGTGAAGTTTTGACAACCGTCAGAACTGTCAAATGTTAGTGGATTAACAAGGACAGCCGGTCACTCTTGCCAAAGCCTATATAAGGAGACCAACACAACGGAAATAGAAGAGCGAACATTCTTATTCCTCTCATCTAAGTTTTTCAGAATAATTCAATAGAATTCTGATGGTCGAGAGGAGGTAGATCATGGATCAACTTCAATCTTCTCCAGCCAAGTTCAACCCTACCTTCTCCTTCAAGAAGCTTTGAAAAAGCTAAGATGGGGTGGACCTTTTTCTTCACAGCCAAGATTAAGTGAGAAGATTTCACATAAAGATCTGATCAAGAAGAACTCACCAGTCGCTTTCTTCCTGGGTGACATTTCAAAACTCAAATTCTTTCTTTTATAATAATTTTGTATGATCTATAAATAGATCTGAGTTGTAGGAGATAGATTTCTCTGAGTTGTAAGCCTAAATTGTAATGGATGAGATAGGACTGTGAGCCTAAGGTAGGAGAAGAGGCTTTATCTTTGAGTTGTAGGAAATGGAAGGTTCTGAGGTTGTAGGGCAAGGGTTTGCCTAAGGAGTAGGAGTGGAGGTTCACTCTGAGGTAGGGTTCTTGAAGAGGAACCTGAGTTATAGGATCTTGAGTATCAGAGGTAGGACATTGCTTTGTCTGAGTTGTAGGAGCAAGCTGGGCTCTGAGGTGTTAGATCTAAGTATCTGAGGAAAAGTAAGTGGGAGTTTGGCCGAATCTGGTTCATTGCTAGATAGGCCAAGGAGGAATCTGGATGTACCCATAAATTGGGGAACCACTATAAAACTACTATTTGTTGTGTTGTGATTTGTGCTATGATTATTAAATAAGATATGTGATGTATTTAGTAGATCAAATATGTTCTTAAATACTGTGGTTGAGTTAATAAACACACTAAGAAATTTCTGTGACTTTAAGTAGCCAAAATTTAAATTGGACCTATTCACCCCCCCCCCCCTCCCTCGAGGTCACTCTTTATCATAAAAAAACACTTTACACCGGATTTGTCCGACCAAGCTCTTTGCCATGGGAGATCCGGTACTGTTCGTGAAGTAGAACGATGGGACACTTCGACTGTGCATTGATTATAGGGCACTGAATAGGCTGACGGTCTTGAATACGTATCCTCTATGGAGGATTGACGAGCTATTTGACCAGTTAGAGGGAGCTAACTAGTTTTTTAAGCTGGATCTGAGGTCAGGATACTACCAACTGCGGATTCAGGAGGAGGGCATCCTAAAGACTGCATTTAGCAATAGATACGGGTTTTATTAGTTCATTGTGATGTCATTCGGGCTCACAAAAGCTCCATCCGCGTTAATGAGTTTAATGAACTGGATATTCAAAGCCTATCTGGATGTCTTCGTCATAGTGTTTATTAACGACATCCTCATTTATTTAAGGACCGAGGAGGAGCATGCGCGTCATTTGGAACAGACTCTGGAGATGTTCCGGGAGTACAGTCTGTATGCCAACTTCAGCAAGTGCTAGTTTTGGATGAAGGAGGAGGCTTTCTTGGGCCATATTATCAGTGGAGTAGGACTGGCAGTATATCCGGCAAAAGTTCAGGCAATACGGGATTGGCCACCGCTGAAGACGGCCCTTGATGTGAGGAGTTTCCTATGACTTGTCGGTTACTACTGAAAGTTCATAGAGGGATTTTCCCGGATTGCTCTCCTGCTCACGTCTTTAACAAAGAAGGAGACTCCATTTATTTGGACACCACAGTGTGAGGCTGTCTTCCTAGAGCGGAAGGGTCAACTTACCTCGGCCCCTATCCTTGCCCTTCCATCTTGGAAGGAAGGATTTCAGGTTTATACGGACACATCGTATCAGGGGATTGGTGTCATTCTAATGCATAATGGGCATGTGATAGCTTACTCCTCCCTCTAGTTTAAGAAACATGAGCAAAACTTCTCAGTACATGACTTGGATATGGGACCGATATCTTTGCTCTGAATATCTAGCTCCACTATCTCTACAGTGTTCACTGTAATATTTTCTCGGATCGTAAGAATTTGAAGTTCGTGTACACACAAAAGGAGCTGAACATCCGACAAAGACGCAGGGTAGTGTTTTTATCAGACTATTAGTACACCATACATAATCACCCCGGGAAGGCAAATGTGGTAGTAGACGCTCTGAGCCGGAGAGCCACTACATAAGGAGCAAGGCCTCAGCTGATGACTATGGAACTAGAACAAATGTTGAAGGATATGTAGATATTTATGGTATTTGAGGATGATCCAGAGCTTTACGAGGAATACCTGGTGTCGATGAGTACCTGATAAGTTGTAATTATACCTACTTTTATAGTATTGTTATTATGATATTTTACTTTATTTTTTCCCTTTTTGTTTGTTTTGTTCAATAAATTGTTCGTATTTTGTAAATTTTATTTCTAACTTAGTTATTTTTGTTTTCTAGAGATATTCAGAAAAAGTCAAAATTTGACCTGACACGCCCGTGTCATTGCCCGACACGCCCGTATCAGGCACTCAACGCCTTCGGCCAGTCGACACTCAACGATTTTACTGTTCAACACTCAATGTCATCATGTCACGCCCGTGTCCAATCCCGTCACGCCCGTGTAGATGTCGACACTCAATGCTTTTTCACACTCAATGCTGTCGAGATCAGAACTGCCAGCTATCATAATCACGCCCCCTGTCACGCACGTGACTGACACCTATCACGCTTGTGACCGCCACGTATCACCTTCCCGAACCTTCAAAAACGGCGCCAGCTCGCCCGAAGTCACCAAGTCAAACACGGCAGCTTTGACACGCCCCCTGTCATACTCGTGACCAGGGCATGTCACACCCGAAATTTTGCCTAAAAAAAAAATTTCTGTAATGCCCAATGGTTCACTTTTTTGAGCCAATTTTAGTGTGTCTTCTTGTGGGCTGCCCTTGGTGTTTCCAATCCAATGTAAGGAGAACTTTCTCCCCCTCCCTTCTTATGTTTGTTTTTACTTTCTCTTTAACTTTTTAATAGTTTATAATAGCTTTAATTATAGAAATAAAAATTATGTTCTTTCTTTTTTTCTCACTACTTGGAATGAAAATGGATTTGGGTGGCTCATCTTTCTTCTCCTTTTTATCCTCTTGTTTTACCTAGTCTATCTCTTTATGAAAATAAAAATTAGTGTAACTTGTTTTAATCTTTCATGCTTTTAATATGTTGAAATGTTAGGTTTTATTATAGATTTTTATCTAAAAAATGAGCCGTTATAATAGCAAAATTTTCTTTAAGTCTTTTTTTCAAAATCAAAGTTGTATTGAAAAAAATTTAAAGGCTTATATTTTCATTCCTATGAAATTGTAAAAGAGGTTTTAAAGTGTTTTTGTTTTTTTTACTTAGCTTTGTTTTAGGATTGTAAAACTTTTTTGTTCCTTTAATTTTTATTTTCACTTTTTCATCACTTTTATGAAATCCTAAGGATGAAAATGTAAACGTTTTAATTTTTCAACAACTTTGATTTCAACTTTGTTTTATAAAACTTTTGCATCTTTAATTTTTATTCATCTTTTATTTGTTTTTGGCAAGTTTTAACGGTAGAAAAGTTGTAGTTTTAATTTTTAGGTAACTTTCATTTTGAATTATTTCTATGTGTGTGTGAGTGTATGAGGATAGTTTTATTGCCTTCATTCTCCCGCCCACTCATTTGAGCCGGGACTCGCAAGTTTATTGCTTTATTCATTTATGTAGAGTATGTGAGTGTAGGTGATAACTTTTCATGCTTTGTTTATCGCTTTCTCAATTATGTAGAGTGTGTGCGTGTGTGCATTTATTTCTGCCTACTCGTTAAGAGTTAAACGACGCTCTGCTTTAATTTCCCGCCCACTCATTTGAGTGGGACTTGTAATTTTCATTTTTTGTACCTTAGTTTCTTTTTATTTATGCATTTATTTCTTGCCTAATCGTTAAGAGTTAAATGGCGCATTGCTTTAATTTACCGCCTACTAAGTTTTGAGTAGGACCCTTACCTGCATTTACTTCCCGCCTGCTCATTCGAGTAGGACTTGCTTTATTTAATTTCTTTAGTGCTTTTAAGTGTGCGTGAGTGCCTGCATCAATTGGCTTTCCTTCAATTTATCTAAATGTCCTATTTTTTTATGTTTTCTCTTATAAACTATTTAGTACTTAAATTAAAACTCACGTTTCACTAAAAACCATAAAGCCGTCCGCATACCGATGAGTGGCTAATCTCTATTAGCCTTCGGCATCGAAGAGCATTGGGACATATAAAATGATTTGAAATAATTAAAGAACTTTATTTTAATTTAAGGACTTAAGGTTTGCCCCGGGTTAACGACGCATAGGACCACATAATCGATGTGTGGGCTCTATTTCTGTTATACAAACGCAATGCCGAGAGGCTGCACGTATGGACCGATCCCCATTGGGTAAAGAGAACTGTGTACGCCCCCTCGAAAGAGGAGAAGCGTAGTTCTGTCGGATTAGGTTCCCCACCCAATAGCGGGGTTCTTAGCGTAAAGCGGGCATTAAGAGGAATCCTTCGTCGGTCTAACGATCAGTCGAATAGTATTAATGTTCAGGTGAGCAATATTCCTAGAGATAAGTGCGCTTATATTTATGGAACCTCCACGGCAAAGTGCCTTTTATTAATTTAAAAACTAAGTTCAATAATTGTTAAGAATTATTTTAGTCTAAATCCGATTCGATGCCGAGCGTTAACCCATCATCGAACTAACTTAGTAAAATTCTGCTCTATTTTCTTTCCGTTTTAAATTAACTAAAAATCCCACCTTACTAATAGTAAGATAATAGTCTTCCTGGAAGAGTAAATATAATCAACGTGCCCCCGAGAACAATACGACCTCGGTATTCTCCCGAATTCCGAGTACTACGCGATAGGTGCACTTGCCTCTTCTTGTTAGAAAACTCGATCTTCTAACTCAGCCCGCGGAATCAGACCATTTCGAACCACCCACAGTAGGTCTTTGTTCTGCGGCCCATCAAGTAATTGGCGCTGTTGCCGGGGAGCACGGTTGTTATATCAAATCCGGGACTCTATTAATTTTACTTTATTTTCAAACAAAAAATTTTATAACAAAAAATATCCTTCCCCCTTCGTTGTTTTTTTTAGGGTGTATGACCCGTGGACAACCTTCGAGTTCTTAAAATCTTGAATTCAACCTGAGATCAACCGCTCTCTTGTGCGTATCCAATCTCTATGTCGAATTCCCTTTTTAGACCCCGCAGAATCCACCGGAGAATCCTTTTTCTCTTCTATGGCCGACCCAAATAATGCCCAAGCGGCCGAGCATACGATATATTACTACGCTCAACCCAACTTGGATGATACGGGGTCAAGTATTGTTCGGCCTGCTGTGGCGAACAATAATTTTAAAATTAAGTCAAATGTTATACAAATGATCCAAAATGGCGTGCAGTTTGATGGACAGTCGGATGAGGACCCAAATAACCACTTGTCTAATTTCTTAGAAATTTGCGATACTTTCAAGATTAATGGCGTCACTGATGACGCCATTCATTTGCGCCTTTTTCTCCTCTCCCTTAAGTCCAAGGCCAAGGAGTTGTTAGTCTACCTCCCGCGGGGATCCATCACGACCTAGGCGGAGTTGGCAGATAAATTCCTTACTAAATATTTTCCGCCCGTAAAAACTGCTAGATTACCGGCGGACATATCCTCCTTTGTGCAAAACGACTCCGAGTCTATTTATGAGACTTGGGAGCGTTTTATGGAATTTCTCCGTCGGTGCCCACACCACGCGCTGCCAATGTTGTTGCAGGTATAGATTTTTTATAATGTACTGAACAGTCAGACACATAAAATGATTGACGCGGCTGCCGGGGGCACTCTGAATAATAAGACCCCCGAGGCCGCCCAGGCTCATTTGGAAGAAATGGCCATGAATGGCTATCAATGGAATGTCCCACGAGCGCGCCATAAGCAGGCGGGCCTTTATGAAGTGGATGTCACTTCTCAGCTAGCCCTTCAAGTCAAAAGGCTAACGAAGCAGGTGGCAGAGATGTCTGTTGCCTCCTCCACTCCGATTTGTTTTCTATCCCCTTATGCCTGCGTGTTTGACAAGTTCGTGGACTATATGGGGTATCCTGTGCATCCCTCCTTTCAAAACAACCCTTATAGTAGCCACTACAATCCGGGTTGGAGGAACCACCCAAATTTCTCATGGAGTAACCCGAATAACGCGCAGTGCCCTCCTCCCCCTCCTTTTGCGCTCTCTTTTCCGTCCCCTCCTCCGAAGCCTCTTCCGATGGAGTAAAATTTTAATCGATATGTCGCGTCCAACGAGTCCAATATCCGGAACATCACCGGATCGCTTAAAAATTTAGAAATACAGGTTGGACAGCTGGCACGACTTATGTCGGAACGCGCTCTGGGGGCACTGATAGGGAATACAGAGCCCAATCGATGGGAGAATGCCAATGCTATAACCCTCCGTAGCGGTAAGGAGTTGGTTGATCCAAAATGGATCGATCCTCAGGTACATATTTCACCTCCTACCCCTCTTCCCTCTTCTTCGATTACGCAACCCTTACCAATTTTAAACGACAAAACTATTTTAAACATGGCGCTGCCCTACCCGCATAAGTTAGATAACGAGCGAGTGAACACGCAATATGAAAAATTTATTTTATTACTTAAACAAATTCATATTAATGTTCCTTTTTGCGAGGCCATCTCGCAAATGCCTAAGTATGGAAAATTTTTAAAAGTACTTCTTTCTAACAAACGAAAACTAGAAGATATTTCGCATATTTCTCTTAACGCTGTCTGCTCGGCGGCTCTTACTTATAAGTTGCCCTCGAAACAAAATGACCCGGGACGGTTTTCCATCTCGTGCCTTTTTGGCGATGTATTAGTAAAATACGCCTTGGCAGACTTAGGCGCGAGTATTAATTTGATGTCATTCTGCTCTTCCTGCGTTTAGGTTTGGGTACTCCTACTCCTACCAATATGCACATCCAACTAGCGGATCACTCGGGTTGGTTCCCTATCGGGGTAGTTGAGGATGTACTTGTCTTAGTAGATAAGTTCACCTTCCCGGTGTACTTCGTCATCTCTTAGACATCGAGGAGGACGCCGAGGTACCAATAATACTCGGTCGCCCTTTCCTCGCAACCTCACGTGCGCTAATCGATGTAAGTAACGGTCATCTTCTCCTTCGGGTAGGAGACGACCAAGTTACTTTTTCTATTGACCCCTCAATGGAAGACTCGTCGCCGAGAGACAATTTCTGCTACTCTTTAGATTTTTTTTATGGAGATTGTTTTTCTCCGGTTTTCGAGTCCGAGTTTTTAAATGAAAAAAAATTTTCGCTCGAAAAATTTTATTGCGATGAGGACGCGTCTACGGGTATGCCTTTTGAACCAATTGGTTCAATAGACATTAGCACTAAAACCTCGATAGAAGAACCGCCCACCCTAGATCTCAAACCATTACCTGAATCCCTCAAGTACGCCTTTTTGGGGAAAAATGATACACTCCCGGTAATCATTTCTTCGCATTTAAGCGATTTGGATACCTCCGATTTATTGGAGGTTTCGCTTAAACGCCACGCAATTGCGTGGCAAATTTCTGACCTTAAGAGGATTAACCCTTCTTTGTGCACTCATAAGATTTTCTTAAATGATAATTGCCGCAAAACCATTCAGCAGCAGCGACGTCTTAACCCAAACATGAAAGACGTCATGAATACTGAGATAATTAAATTATTAGATACGGGGATCATTTATCCCATTTTGATAGTGCATGAGTTAGTCCCATTCATGTCATGCCCAAGAAGGGCGGTCTAACCGTAGTGGCGAATGAGCACAATGAGCTCGTCCCAACTCGTACTGTTACGGGTTTGCGTGTGTGCATCGATTATCGCAAACTTAATGATGCCACCTGCAAGGACCATTTCCCATTACCGTTCCTTGACCAGATTCTCGAGCGTCTTTCCGGTCATCCATTTTATTGTATTCTCGACTGTTTATCTGGGTTTTTCCAAATCCCCATTTCCCCCGAAGACCAAGAGAAAACAACTTTTACTTGCCCGTTTGGCAAATTTGCCTACCGAAGAATGCAATTTGACCTCTGCAATGCGCCAGCTACATTCCAAAGATGTATGCTAGCAATCTTTGGCGAGCTAGTAGAATATATTATGGAAGTATTTATGGATGACTTTTCTGTATTCGGATGCTCATTCCCGGATTGTCTTCGCAATCTCGATTGTGTCCTCCAGCGATGCGAGGACACGTATCTTGTTTTTAAATGGGAGAAGTGCAACTTTATGGTTCGAGGAGGTTTGGTCCTCGGCCATAAGATTTCTATTGAGGGGATAGAGGTCGATAAGGCCCAAGTAGAAATCTTAGAAAAACTTCCTCAGTCGACTAACATAAAATCTATTAGGAGTTTCTTAGGCCAAACGGGCTTTTACAGGCGCTTCATTAAAGATTTTTCAAAAATAACAAAGCCGCTTACTAACCTATTGGAAAAGAAATCACCTTTTGTCTTTAGTAGCGATTATGAGTCTTCCTTTAATTTTATAAAACAAAAACTTATCAATTCTCCAATTCTAGTGGCCCCTAATTGGTCCCTTCCGTTCTAAATCATGTGCGACACTAGTGATATTGCCTTAGGCGCCGTTCTTGTCCAACGCGTAGAAAAACATTTTCATCCTATTTATTACGCTAGCAAGATGCTCAATTCCGCACAAGTGAATTACACGACGACGGAAAAGGAATTCTTAGCTGTCGTTTTCGCTTTCGATAAGTTTCGCTCATATTTAGCGCTTTCTAAAGTTATCGTTTTTACCGATCACTCCGCCCTTAAGTATTTACAAGCCAAAACCGACGTGAAGCCCCTCCTTCTTCGATGGATTCTCGTCCTTCAAGTGTTTTACTTGGAGATCCGGGACAAGAAGGGTGCGGAAAATCTAGCGGCAGACCACCTCTCCCGTTTAGAAAATCCGGGTGAGGAAGCGATCGTCGAATCTGAAATAAATGACAGATTCCCCGAGGAATGCCTTCTTGCCCTTCATTCGTCTTCGTCATCTTCGCCTTGGTTCGTAGATTTTGCGAACTACTTAGTCGTGCAGGTAATTTCAAAAGAATTTTCAAGTCATCAAAAGAAGAAATTCTTTTCCGACTTGAAAAATTTCTTTTGGGAGGACCCATTTCTTTTCCGTATTTTTGCGGACCAAGCGGTCCGAAGATGCGTTGCGGGTGTGGAGTGCTTGCAAATATTGAGGCACTACCACGAGGGTCTAGCCAGGGGGCACTATCAAGCCAACCGAACCGCTAGGAAGGCGCTAGAGGCGGGCTAATTTTGGCCTACTCTCTTCAAAGACACGCACAATTTTGTGCGTGCATGCGATAGCTGTCAGCGGTCGGGTAACATATTACGTCAAGACGAGATGCCCCAAAACATGTTTTTAGAATGCGAAGTCCTAGATTTGTGGGGCTTAGATTTTGTAGGCCCCCTACCTCCTTCTTATAAAAATACGTATATTTTACTGGCGGTCGACTACGTATCAAGGTTGGAGAAAGCGCAAGCTCTCCCCACCAACGATGCGCGATTCATCGTTAAATTTCTAAAAAAATTATTTTCTCGCTTTGGCATGCCTTGCGCTATTGTTAGTGATAGGGGAACACATTTCTGTAATGCTCTAATGGCTAAGATGTTATTTAAATACGGAGTCACGCACAAACTTGCCACCCCCTACCACCCGCAAACAAGTGGCCAAGTTGAGGTAGTAAATCGAGAGATAAAACGAATATTAGAAAAAACTGTTTCACTTAATAAGAAAGATTGGTCCGTTAAGCTTGACGACGCGTTATGGGCGTATCGTACGACGTACAAAACCACTACTGGTTGTACCCAGTTTCGATTAGTCTATGACAAAGCGTGCCATTTACCTGTACAACTAGAACATCGCGCACTTTGGGCATTAAAACTTTTAAACCTCGACTCTAACTTAGCCGCTAAGAATAGAAAACTACAACTAAACGAGCTTGATGAATGGCGTGCAAACGCTTATGAGAGCAATAAGTTCTATATGGAGCGTTCAAAGTTATATGACGATCAAAAAATCAAATCACCAAAATTTTTTTCTCCGGGCGATCTTGTCCTTCTTTATAATTCTCGTCTTAAACTTTTTCCTGGCAAACTCAAATCTCATTGGTCCGGTCCCTTCTTAGTTGAAAAGTTTTTCCATATGGGTCCATACTCGTCTCCCACCCGGAAAATGGCTCGTTTAAAGTAAACGTTCGTCGGTTAAAGGCTTACATACCAGGCGACCCAGTGATCAATTATAGCGAAACTATATCCCTCCTCGACTTATAAACCCGCCAATATAGACAAGCTACGCGACTATAAACAAAGCGCTCCTGGGAGGCACCCCACGCTTATCTTTTTTACGTCTTTATTTAGAGAATTGATATTATTAGTCCATAAATGGCTATTCGCAGTCCACTTTTATTCACAGTCCATAGATTATAATCGTAGTCAAAAATAAAACTCGCAGTCCAAAAAAAGTTTTTAGATAAAAAAAAAATAATAATTTCCAATAACACAAAAAGAAAATCTCAAATAATAAAATTTTAAAATGAGCAAAAGTGTTGATTTAGAGCCCTCGTTGAGATCTTACATAGATCAAAAGGCAATGTGAGAAGAAGACGTCGTCAGCGGCTTTTTGAGGAGGAGGCGGCATCCGGGTGCGAAGAAGAGAAGCCGCTGTTTGGGGAGGGTGAAGTCGATTGAGGAGGAGGCGGTGTCCGGGGCGAACAGGGGCCGGTGAGGTTGGGATCGCGAAGGAGACAGCGTTCTGGGTGGGAAATTCTCGTCTGGGCGATTAGATCGTCTTAGCGGTCATGTTGATCCGGATTACAGAGGCTGACGCGATAGAAAATTGTAAGCCATACACCATAAACCATTATCCGCACACAAAAAAAGATCAAATCCTCTACAGGCTGCTGCGCACCCAATAGTAACTCCGCCCCAGAAACCCACTCCCCAATACTCCACTGCCGACCTCTCCGTTTCCCCACCGCTGACCTCGTCGTTTCCCCACCGCCGACCTCACCAAAAATGAGGTTGGTATCGTGAAGGAGACGGCGTTCCGGGTGGACTTTTATTTTTTTTATTCTATCTAAGAACTTTGTTTGGACTGCGAGTTTTATTTTGGATTATGATTATATTCTATGAACTGTGAATAATAGTGGACTACAAATATCCATTTATGGATAGCTAATATCAATTCTCTTTATTTATCATGTTTTTAATTTTTGTAATAACTGCAGGGTTTCTAATGGGCTTCCCCGAGCACGGATCAGGGACGTTTTCTGCCACCCTCCTCCTTTTTTGTACATATAGCTGCTATTTTGTTCCTCATGCTTAGCATACAACATTGGGGACAATGTTGGAGCTAAGTATGTGGGTATTTTCGTATTTTCATACTTTCTTTTTCACTTAAAAAAACAACAAAAAAAAAACATAAAAACAAAACTTCAAAACTTAAAAATATATATATATATATATAACACAAAAATCACAAAAAAAAATTTTAAGTTTAATTTTTGAAACTTTGATTTATTTTTAACTCGGTCCGCGAGATCCTGCTCATCGAGCCATCCACATTACGAGTCATCTCGTGGCAACCTAGTTTATATTTTTCTAAATATTTTTGTAAATATTTTTTGTAAGTACTTTTTGTAAATATTCTTTCTCTTTCCCCTCTCCCTTTTCCCTCTCATTCTTGTAAATAACTTCTCTTTTTCTCCAAAATTTTTGTAAATAAAATTAAAATTTTCTTAAAAATACAAAAAATTTCACAAAACTTACAAATACAAAAAAATTCGCAAAACTCAAAAATCCAAATAATTTTATTTTTGCATTTTTTATTTGTTTACTATGTATATATTAAAGAAATAAATACAAAAATACAAAAAAAAGATAATAACTTCAAAAATTCAAAAAATATATAATTTATGAAATAAATAAATCAAATAAATCATTCTTAAGTTTCGTGTTATCCAAAACTTTTGTTTTGAGTTTATTTATATGCCAATTTGATCAATTTTTTGTTCAATATTCGTTTGTTAATTATAGATTGAAAAATCTAAATAGCCTGGGTTAAGTTTTAAAGAATTTATTATACTTTATTAAAAATAGGGGACTCGCTTTAGGCACTACTTCTAATTTTTCATAGATAGGAACACGTGTACAATGTTGGAAAATAATGACTATAGAATTCAATTATGCTAACTTTTAGCTTTCTGAAAAATTGGAACGTACAATTTATAAAGGTTGCTCTAAAAAATTTTTTAATTAAAAATCTAGTTCTCTTTTCTCCCCTTACTTATCATAACCTACTTGGTATGATAAAATTTTTCCCCCCAAAAAAGATCTTATGTCAATGGGAATAAGATTTAATTCCGTAAACATAGACACCGAATAAATTAAAAGATTATATATTACGGAGTAAGAGGATAAAATTCATTACTTATACACATATACATTGGGTTAATTCTTATTATGAAGAAGAAATAAAAAATTCATCTTAAGGAAAAAAAGATTTCATTTTCCTATAACATCCAAATCAAAAAAATTAGAGGTTCGAGAAAAAATTACCTCGACTCAAAATTCAAGCATCTTCATAAACCAACATCAACCCCCCTTAACCAATTTCATGACTAGATTAATTCAAAAAAATCTTTTTGAGAGCATAATTCGTAAATTGCATTATTTCCGCTAAAACTCCTATAAGCTAAAGTTCATATAATTCCAAACTATTTTTTGTTAATCTAACCAATACAATTATTGCTTTCTACTTGATTACATCAAGAAGTCTTTTGGCCAAAACTTATTCCATGTTTAAATCATCTACATAATTTTAGGACTTAACTCTTATACCCCGTATATTTTTTTAGATCTCTCTGATAATTAATTTAGCGGTAGCAGAACTTAGAGTTTTTTATTATTCCTTGTAAGTTCACCTCAAACTTTTGCACTGGAATAGCAAAAGCTTAAGTACGGGGCTATTTGATAAGTTGTAATTATACCTACTTTTATAGTATTGTTATTATGATATATTACTTTATTTTTGCCCTTTTTGTTTGTTTTATTCAATAAATTTTTCTTATTTTGTAAATTATATTTCTAACTTAGTTTTTTTTTCTAGAGAAATTCAAAAAAAGTCAAAATTTGACCTGACTCGCCCGTGTCATTGCCCGACATGCCCGTGTCAGGCACTCAACGCCTTCGGCCAGTCGACACTCAATGATTTTACTATTCAACACTTAACGCCATCAAGTCACGCCCGTGTCCAAGCCCGTCATGCCTGTGTCGATGTCGACACTCAACACTTTTTCACACTCAACGCTATCGATATCAGAACTGCCAGCTATCCTAGTCACGCCCCTTGTCACGCCCGTGACAGACACCCGTCACGCCCGTGACAGCCACATATAACCTTCCCGAACCTTCCAGAACGGTGCCAGCTCGCCCGAAGTTACCAAGTCAAACACGACAGCTGTGACACGCCCCCTATCACGCCCGTGACCAGCGCGTGTCACACCCAAAATTTTGCCTATAAATAAAAATTTTATGTAATGCCCAAGGGTTCACTTTTTGAGCCAATTTTATTGTGTCTTCTTGTGGGCTGCCCATAGTGTTTCCAATCCAATGTAAAGAGAACTTTCTCCCCCCTCCATTCTTATGTTTATTTTAGCTTTCTCTTTAGCTTTGTAATAGTTTGTAATAGCTTTAATTATAGAAATAAAAATTATATTCTTTCTTTTTTTCTCAGTACTTGGAATGAAAATGGATTTGGGTGGCTCATCTTTCTTCTCCTTTTTATCCTCTTATTTTACCTCTATCTCTTTATGAAAATCATAATTAGTGTAACTTGTTTTAATCTTTCATGCTTTTAATATGTTGTAATGTTAGGTTTCATTATAGGTTTTTATCTAAAAAATGAGCCGTTATAATGGCAAAATTTTTTTTAAGTCTTCTTTTCAAAATCAAAGTTGTATTGAAAGCATTTTAAAGGCTTATATTTTCATTCCTATGAAATTGTAAAAGTGGTTTTAAAGTGTTTTGTTTTTTTTACTTAGCTTTGTTTTAGGATTGTAAAACCTTTTTGTTCCTTTATTTTTTATTTTCACTTTTTCATCACTTTTATGAAATCCTAAGGATGAAAATGTAAACGTTTTAATTTTTCAACAACTTTGATTTCAACTTTGTTTTCAAAAACTTTTGCTTCTTTAATTTTTATTTCATCTTTTTATTTGTTTTTGGCAAGTTTTAACGGTAGAAAAGTTGTAATTTTAATTTTTAGGTAACTTTTATTTTGTGTTATTTCTATGTGTGTGTGAGTGTATGAGGATAATTTTATTTCTTTCATTCTCCCGCCAACTCATTTGAGCCGGGATTCACAATTTTATTTCTTTATTCATTTATGTAGAGTGTGTGAGTGTAGGTGATAACTTTTCATGCTTTGTTTATCGCTTTCTTAATTATGTAGAGTTTGTGCGTGTGTGCATTTATTTTCGCCTACTCGTTTAGAGTTAAACGACGCTCTGCTTTAATTTCCCGCCCACTCATTTAAGTGGGACTTGTAATTTAATTTTTTGTAACTTACTTTCTTTTTATTTATGCATTTATTTCCGCCTACTCGTTAAGAGTTAAATGGCGCATTTCTTTAATTTACCGCCTACTCAGTTTTGAGTAGGACTTGTACTTGCATTTACTTCCCGGCTACTCATTCGAGTAGGACTTGCTTTATTTAATTTCTTTATAGTTTTGAAGTGTGTGTGAGTGCTTGCATCAATTAGATTTCCTTCAATTTATCTAAATGTCTTATTTTTTTATGTTTTCTCTTATAAACTGTTTAGTACTTAAATTCAAACTCACGTTTCACTAAAAACCATAAAGTCATCCCCATACCGATGAGTGGCTAATCTCTATTAGCCTTCGGCATCGAAGAGCATTGGGACATATAAAATGATTTGAAATAATTAAAGAACTTTATTTTAATTTTAATTTAAGGACTTAAGGTTTGCCCCGGGTTAACGACGCATAGGACCACATAATCGATGTGTGGGCTCTATTTCTGTTATCCATACACAATGCCGAGAGGCTGTACGTATGGACCGATCCCCCTTGGGTAAAGAAAATTGCGTACGCCCCCTCAAAAGAGGAGAAGCGTAGTTCTGCCAGACTGGGTTCCCCACCCTATAGCGGGGTTCTTAGTGTAAAGCGGGCATTAAGAGGAATCCTTCATCGGTCTAACGATCGGTTGAATAGTCTTATTGTTAAGGTGAGCAATATTCCTAGAGATAAGTGCGCTCATATTTATGGAACCTCCATGACCAAGTGCCTTTTATTAATTTAAAAACTAAGTTCAATAATTGTTAAGAATTATTTTAGTCTTAATCCGATTCGATGCCGAGCGTTAACCCATCATCGAACTAACTTAGTAAAATTCGGCTCTCTTTTCTTTCCGTTTTAAATTAACTAAAAATTTCACCTTACTAATAGTAAGATAATAATCTTCCTGGAAGAGTAAATATAATCAACGCACCCCCGAGAACAATACGACCTCGATATTCTCCCGAATACCGAGTACTACGCGATATGTGCACTTGCCTCCTCTCGTTAAAAACTCGATCTTCTAACTCGGCCCGCGGACTCATACCATTTCGAACCACACACAGTCGGTCTCTGTTCTGCGTCCCATCAGTACCACAGACGACATCCGAGATCGCATTAGGGATGATAAGAGGCTAGATGGGATGATGGAGCCGATATTCAGGGCCTTAGAGGAAGTCACGACAAGGGATAACTCTCTAAGAGATGTGCTGCTATGTTTTAGAGGCAGGGTTTATATACCAGCAAGACGCCGAATTCGGGAGGATATCATGACTGAGTGATGGCGAAGGCCATCAGGATGGAGCACTTGGGATGGAGGATGTTGAAGATGTACCGCTTCGCCATCCGGATGGAGCACTTGGGATTGAGGATGTTGAAGATGTACCGGCCAAGGACGTGCGACGCCGTAGCGGTCATGGCTACAAGCTTCGCCCTCGCAACAAGACTCGTATTTGATTATTTATATGTTTGTGTGCTAATAGCCAATTCATGAGAGGCTATTTAAAACAATTATTTTATTTCCTGCATTTCCATTATGTGGTGTGTCTTTAGCCACTTGTTTTGTTATTTGAGATGTAAGCCTATATAAAGGCCAAGACTTTTCATTTGGGTAGAATATTATTGAATTGAAAAATCACTTTTGCTTAACCTAATTCCCTCTCTTGCTCTCTCCTTAGCCGCCGCCCCCCTTCACCCTTGCCTCTCCAAAACCGGCGGCCATACCAAGGCTAGGGCCGGCCACCTTCTCCTCCCCTCTCATTCTCTACCCAACCCGATTGCCTCCAAGGTATTTCCTCAAGGGTTCGGCCACCATCCTCCCTTGCCACTACTCCTCTTAGCCGCCACCACCATCATCCCTCCTTCTCCCAAAAACGACGGCCATCTTCTCCTCCAAGGTCTTGCAAGGAAGGAGGAAGTCTAGGGAAGCTTCAACGGCGTGACGTGAACGGGACGACAAGATCTTCATCCATAGCGCTCTTCCGTGGACTTCAAAGGGAAAGCGATCACACTTGGTGGATCCGCGCATCACGGATCTATGAATCCGAGAGTGGGTAATGATATTTTTACACAAGAGATTTCTTTTCCTAGATAGTTCTTATGGTGGACGTGATTTGCGTTAATTTCCGAATTATTATTCTTCGAGGTTAACAAATAACCGATTAGCAATTTTCGTTTGGTTTTCCGAAGGATTCGAAAAAGGATTTGGCACTCTTCGTTTTCTTTTTGTTGGGATAGATACCACCATTTTTTCGGATCATTTAGTTCTTGGTGGATCTATTTTGGTACAACACCTAAAGCTCGCTCGGGATCAATATTATCCCATTTAGCCGGAAAGAGTTTGGCCTATAGCCAACACTCGATCTATTTGCGGAACGGCGATCCGTATGTTAGCACGAACGGTATATTTAATTATTGAATTTGCTGCGTTTGCGTTGGTGTGCGGAGTAGAGAGCGTTGAGCGTAGTCATAAGCGTCGTCACGACCACGTGACGTGTCTCGAAGAGACATCCCTACATCAATTTGGTATCAGAGGGAGGTTGTGTTGATTTCCCAATCGACACCATCCTCACTTTTATCAAAGGGTTGTCTTTTCCTTACGTTGTGCACTTTCGTTACGAACCGTGTCAAAATCTGAATTTTGAGCTGCATTTAGTAAAAACTCACAAATTTTAATTTTTTCCAGAAAATTAAAAAAAAAATTCTGAATTTTCTTCTCATTTTTTTAAGCAAAAAAGTCTACAAAAATTTTTCCTGTTGCTCAATAGTTTTGCGTCAAAAAAATCAAACGCGTAATTTAAATCAGGTCAAAATTGTGGTTTGTACCGCTCGTTCATGCGCACTAGGCTGGGCACGGAATATCTTCCCTCCACCTCACACATGGCCAACAACCAAGGTGACGAGCCTGCTCCGGCCACGATCGCCGAGCTCCGAGAAGAGTTTAACGCTAGGTTTGACGCACTGACTCAGTTAGTTGAAGGACTCGCTGTAAATCAAGCAGCGCCTCGAAACAACGGCGTTGGCAGAAACCGACTGGGCCCCCAACCCCCGGCAGCCAACCAGCGAGAGGAACGACAAAATCACCCACGTGATCTAGACGATGAGTACCCACCTCGAGGTCATTATGAGTTTGATGTGACTAGGGCCGTAAAAATGAACGCACCCTCCTACGATGGGATGGGAGAGCCCCAACTTTTCCTAGATTGGGTCATGGACATCGAGTGCTATTTTGAATGGCACGACTTAACGGACGCTGAGAAAGTGAAGGTCGCACGTATGAAACTACTAGGAAGGGCCAAAACATATTGGTTAAACGAAGAGAGGCGCCTAGGAATGGTAAACGGAGCACCCCCACTTGGGTGGACCGCAATGAAGGCGCTACTACACGACCAATACGTTCCCACATATCACCGAACTCAGATGTTCGACGATTTAGCCACCCTTCGGTAAGGGAATACTTTGGTAGCAGATTATATGGGACACCTTAAGGATATGATGGTGCGTTGCGATGTTCGTGAGATGCCCGAAGTTACACTCTCACGATTTTGTAAGGGACTCAACCCGGATATACAAGGGAAACTCTTGCGTTATGGTCACACAGACCTTAACACCACCTTCAATGCCGCCTTGGATATTGAAAACCATAACGCCTATAAGTCCAAAGGACGTAATTTCCAGAAAGGGAAATCCATCTTAGGCCCGCACCCTTCATCATCCGCGCGTGATAAAGGAAAGTATCGATCAACGGACTCGGAGTCCATTGTCATTACCGCTAGGAATAATAGGAATCCCACCGGTGAGCGAGTACCAATAGGACGAGTTAACAAGACAAATGCCACGTGTTATTCGTGCGGCATTCAAGGGCACTACTCTAGTGAGTGCCCCACGAAAAGCAAACCTTTAGCTTTACTATACTCTTCGTCTGAACCTGCTGATATCGTCTATGGAGCTGGCGAAGAATCTGACGCCGAGCCAAGTGACATTGAGGACGATTCTTACATGATGGTGATGAGATGCATTTTAGCCACACCGCGAGCGTTGGATGAATATAACCGGACAAATATATTTACATTAAATTTTAAAGACGGTGAAAAATGGTGTAAGTTAATTATCGACAGCGGCAGTTGTATGAACGTAGTATCGGAGAATGCCATCACTCGCATGCACTTAGTAACCGAGCCGCAACCACATCCTTATAAAATCGCATGGGTAAACAAGACATCCATAGCGGTCTCTAAGCGATGCATGGTTCCTTTAACGTTGAAAAACTAAGTAGATAAAGTTTGGTGCGACGTAATTCCTATGGACGTGTGCCATGTATTATTAGGACGACCTTGGTTGTACGACTATGACGTGACCCACTTCGGTCGCGCAAATACATATGAGTTCAAATTCAATGGTAAAACCGTTGTTTTGAAGCCATCTGCGCCTAAGGATCCGTCATCTATTTCCAAAGACACTGTTGTGCCTGTGGAAAAGAAAACGATAAGCCTGATTAGTAGAAAGGAACTAGAACGTGAGACTTTCATGGATGGCGTTATATACGTGTTAGTCTGTTTACAAGCGAAGGAAGAGTCACCTACCGTTGCGAGCCTCCCATTATCGCAATGAAATCTCTTGGAAGAATATAAGGATGTTTATCCGGTGGATTTACCACCCACATTACCACCGATACGTGACATCCAACATGAGATAGATTTTGTCCCGGGATCTTCATTGCCAAATCAGCCCCATTATAGACTCAATCCATCCTCCCATGAAGAATTACAAAAATTAATTTCTGACCTGCTAGCGAAAGGATTTATACGACATAGCAAAAGTCCTTGTGCCGTCCCCGCCTTATTAGTCCCAAAGAAAGATAAGACATGGCGATTATGTGTCGATTATCGGGCTATTAATAAAATAACGATCAAAGATAGATTTCCTATTCCCCGTTTGGACGATCTACTAGATATGCTTTCAGGAGCCGCTATATTCTCTAAATTGGATCTTAAAAGCGGTTATCATCAGATACGAATACGGGAGGGAGACGAATGGAAGACGGCTTTCAAATCTAAGGATGGACTTTACGAATGGCTAGTGCTTGGAGAAGGACTTACCAATGGACCCAGTACTTTTTCACGATTGATGACCCAAATTTTTAAGCCTTTTATGGGAAAATTTGTAGTGGTCTATTTTGACGACATTTTGGTTTTTAGCATTTCGCCGGGAGATCATGAGAATCATCTAAGAACAATTCTTACCACGTTGCGCAAAGAGAACTTATTTATTAACTTTAAAAAATGCGCATTGGCGTGCCTTCTGTTGAGTTCTTAGGATACATCGTGAGTTCGGATGGCATTCATGTGGATCCCAAGAAGGTCCAAGCGATTAAGGAATGGCCGGAACCCAAGAATATTAGGGACGTTAGAAGTTTCCACGAATTGGCCTCGTTTTATCGAAGATTTATTCAGAATTTTAGTAGTATTATGGCACCCATAACTGAATGTATGAAAAAAGGAGAATTTACATGGACGAAATCGGCCACTAGTGCCTTCCAAACGATTAAGGAACGAATGTCTGAAGCTCCTCTACTCCGATTACAGGATTTTAGTAAAGTTTTTGAATTATCATGCGACGCGTCAGGGATAGGGATTGGAGGTGTATTAAGCCAAGAGGGACACCCGCTAGGATACTTTAGTGAGAAACTAGCCGGGCCGAAATTAAATTATTCAAATTATGATCGCGAATTCTATGCGGTAATCCGATGTCTCCAACATTGGCGACATTACCTTATATCAAAAGAATTTGTAATATTATCGGATCACGAGGCCCTCAAATTTGTGAATTCTCAAAATAAGATTAGTCCACGACACGCAAAATGGATATCTTATCTACAAGAGTACACCTTCATAATCAAGCATCTGAAGGGTACGCTAAATCGTGTAGCGGACGCGCTAAGTAGAGTCACTCTGTTATTAACTACCATGGAAGTGTCAGTCATAGGATTCGATAGGATAAAGGACGAATATATCCATTACCCAGATTTTAAGGACATTTATTTCGCCGCGAAGGACAACTCCCCTACCACTATCTCGGCATTCTATATTCGTGATGGATATCTATTTAAACATGTGCAATTATGCATTCCCTGGTCGTCTTTACGACATTTTATTATATGGGAGTTATATAGCGGGGGACTAGGCGGACACTTCGGGTGAGACAAAACGATAGCACTTGCGGAAGATAAATTCTTTTGGCCGGGCCTCAAACCCATGGTCAACAAAGTTGTAGGCAGTTGTCGTGTTTGTCAACTAGCTAAGGGAAACAAGACCAATGCGGGTCTTTACACACCCCTTCCGATTCCGTCGGTGCCATGACAAGATGTTAGCATGGATTTTATATTGGGTTTACCTATGACTTTTAGGCGTCACGATTCCATACTAGTGGTGGTAGACCGATTCTCAAAAATGGCATATTTTATCGCAAGCAACAACACCTACGATGCTTCCAATGTAGCAAAATTATTTTTCAAAGAGGTTGTAGCACATCGAGGTGTACCCAAGATGATAGTGAGTGATCGAGATGTAAAATTTACAAGTTATTTTTGGAAGACCCTCTAGAAACTAATGGGCACTAAACTGTTGTTTTCGTCGGCCTATCATCCCCAAACGGATGGGCAAACGGAAGTCGTCAACCGTAGCTTGGGAGGGTTACTTCGTTGTTTAGTGGGCGAACATAAAGGTACATGGGATCTTATCCTCCCGCATGCCCAGCTTGCGTATAATAATTCTAGGAACCGGTCCACTCAGTTGTCCCCGAATGAAATAGTGCACGGTTATAAAGCGTCGGTGCCACTTGACTTGATTCTGTTACCACCTTCTTTTAAGTCAAGTCAATTTGCACTAGATTTCGCGTCACACGTTCACACTCTCCACGAGCACATTGGCAAGACATTAGCTAAGCAATATTCTATATATCAATCGAACGCTAACGTACATCGGCGAGTAGTCTCTTTGAACATAGTCGATTTGGTTATGGTTCGTCTAATCCCTGAACGGATGCCGTCGGGCACCATAAAGAAGTTAGCGAACAAGAAAGCCGGTCCTTTTAGAATTTTGAAGAAATTAGGCGAAAATGCTTATTTGTTAGAGTTACCTTCTGATTGGGGAATCTCCCCTGTGTTTAATATTTCCGATTTAACGCTTTTTTTTGCTCCACCACCTGAATTGTCTATCTCTCCGTTTACTGCTTCCACTATACAATCTAATGGGGTGGGGGGTGAGCTAAATTCTGGATCGCTTTCTCCTGCGAAGTCTATGGGAGGTATGTAGTCTATTGATGATGAAAATTGTTTTTCTACTTCACCTAACGTTTTTCCGAGGTTTCCCCGGAAAGATTTCTTGCCTGACAAGATTTTGCAGGATGATGTATTACCCACTACAGACGGCGACATTCACAGGTTCTTGGTTCGTTGGCATGGTCGTCCGTCTTCGGACGACTCTTGGCTATCTGCTGCACAGTTGGATCTTCTTGACGCGGGCCTCCTCCATCGTTATCTCTCAGCCCACTCATCGGTGATGAGTCCTTTTGAGCGGAGGAGGATTGATGGCGAAGGCCATCAGGATGGAGCACTTGGGATGGAGGATGTTGAAGATGTACCGCTTCGCCATCCGGATGGAGCACTTGGGATTGAGGATGTTGAAGATGTACCGGCCAAGGACGTGCGACGCCGTAGCGGTCATGGCTACAAGCTTCGCCCTCGCAACAAGACTCGTATTTGATTATTTATATGTTTGTGTGCTAATAGCCAATTCATGAGAGGCTATTTAAAACAATTATTTTATTTCCTGCATTTCCATTATGTGGTGTGTCTTTAGCCACTTGTTTTGTTATTTGAGATGTAAGCCTATATAAAGGCCAAGACTTTTCATTTGGGTAGAATATTATTGAATTGAAAAATCACTTTTGCTTAACCTAATTCCCTCTCTTGCTCTCTCCTTAGCCGCCGCCCCCCTTCACCCTTGCCTCTCCAAAACCGGCGGCCATACCAAGGCTAGGGCCGGCCACCTTCTCCTCCCCTCTCATTCTCTACCCAACCCGATTGCCTCCAAGGTATTTCCTCAAGGGTTCGGCCACCATCCTCCCTTGCCACTACTCCTCTTAGCCGCCACCACCATCATCCCTCCTTCTCCCAAAAACGACGGCCATCTTCTCCTCCAAGGTCTTGCAAGGAAGGAGGAAGTCTAGGGAAGCTTCAACGGCGTGACGTGAACGGGACGACAAGATCTTCATCCATAGCGCTCTTCCGTGGACTTCAAAGGGAAAGCGATCACACTTGGTGGATCCGCGCATCACGGATCTACGAATCCGAGAGTGGGTAACGATATTTTTACACAAGAGATTTCTTTTCCTAGATAGTTCTTGTGGTGGACGTGATTTGCGTTAATTTCCGAATTATTATTCTTCGAGGTTAACAAATAACCGATTAGCAATTTTCGTTTGGTTTTCCGAAGGATTCGAAAAAGGATTTGGCACTCTTCGTTTTCTTTTTGTTGGGATAGATACCACCATTTTTTCGGATCGTTTAGTTCTTGGTGGATCTATTTTGGTACAACACCTAAAGCTTGCTCGGGATCAATATTATCCCATTTAGCCGGAAAGAGTTTGGCCTATAGCCAACACTCGATCTATTTGCGGAACGGCGATCCGTATGTTAGCACGAACGGTATATTTAATTATTGAATTTGCTGCGTTTGCGTTGGTGTGCGGAGTAGAGAGCGTTGAGCGTAGTCATAAGCGTCGTCACGACCACGTGACGTGTCTCGAAGAGACAGCCCTACATCACTGAGGCTCACTACAAAGGATATTCAGAGCACCCGGGGATCACGGAGATGGAACCGGATCTGAAGAGGACTGTGTATTGGTCGGGCATGAAGAAGTATAGCACATATATTGTGATGCATTGCAATGCTTGCCAACTCGTGAAGGCGGAGTGTAAGAGCCCGAATGGATTATTGCAGCCACTTCTGGTGCCAGAATGGAAGTTTGAGGACATAGCAATTGACTTCATACATGGACTTTGATGGTTAAAATGCCGGCTCTTATTTAGGTGTGAAAGTGGAGGTTTTTATTTATAAAAAGAAGAGCATTTTGTTTTGTTAGAAACCGAGTTTTAACGAGAGGGAGGCAAGTGCACCTATCGCGTGTAGTACAGGATATTCCCGTGTGGAGGAATATCGGGGTCGTATTGTTCTCGGGGCCGGCTTAGCTATATCTACTCTTTCCCTGAAAGCCTATTATTCTACCGATAATATCTTAGTTTGGTTTAAAAATATAAAAATGCATAATAATAATAAGCATAAAAAGAAAGCAGGAAAAAATGCAGTAAATAAGTGCGGAAGTCCGATGACCAACTTAGCGCGACGCTATCAAAAAGAGAATTGAATTAAAGTAAACTTTTAATAAAAAGGGATCCTAATTTTCAAATTAATTAAGGCGGAGACTCGACCGTGGAGGTTCCAAAGGAATGAGCTCACTTATCTCTAGGACTATCGCTCACCTGAACGCTAAGACTATTCGACCGATCGCTAGACCGACGAAGGATTCCTCTTAACGCTCGCATTACGCTGAGAACCCCGCTATTGGGTGGGGAACCCAATCTGGTAGAGTCACGCGCCTCCTCTCTCGAGGGTTAGCGCGGAGCTCTCTTTACCCAAGGGTGATCGGTCCATACGTGCGGCCTCTCGGCGTTGCGTATGGATAACGGAAATAGTGCCCGCACATCGATATGCGGTCCTACGCGTCGTTAACCCGGGGTAAACCTTAAGAAATTTAATTAAATAGAAAACAGGACCTTTAATTATTTAAAGCTGCTTTATCTATCCCAATGCTCTTCGATATTGAGGGCTAAGGGCGGTTAGCCACTCATCGGAATGGAGACACTTACGCTAGAAAGCGATAAAGAAAGCAGGAAATAAAGCAGTAAATGAAAGCTGAAAATTGCAAGTCCTACCCAAACGAGTAGGACTGAAGAAAACAGTAAATGCGAATCCCGGCTCGAGCGAGTGGGCGGGGGTAAATTTATACTCATACACGCACGCACTCTACTTGAATGTAAAACACACACACGCACTCTACAAAAAGTAAACACACGCACACACTCTAAGATTTCCTACTCAAGTGAGTAGGAAGAAAATGAAAGCAGTAAAAGACAAGTCCCACTCAAACGAGTGGGCAGAAAATGAAAGCAAAGCGCCATTTAACTCTTAACGAGTAGGCGGAAATAGATGCATACGCACACACTCTACAGAAATTGAAATAAAGCTATAAAATCTAACTCATACACGCACGCACTCTACAGAAATAAGAAAAAGCAAAGTGACTGAAAAATTAAAACAACTGCATTTCTACCGCTAGAATGCGGTAGAAATGCATAAAAAGTGCAAATAAAAATTAACCGGACAAAAAGTTTTGAAAATTAAAACGAAAAGCTAAGTGCTCGAAAAATTATAACGACTGCATTTCTACCGCTAGAATGCGGTAGAAATGCATAAAAAGTGAAAATAAAAATTAAACGGAGCTAAAAGTTTTGCAAATAAACGCAAAATGGAAGTTGACGAAAAATTAAAACAAGTGCATTTCTACCGCTAGAATGCGGTAGAAATGCATAAAAAGTGAAAATAAAAAAAACTAAAGCTAAACTGGTGCGGAAAATGAAAGTAAAATGGGCATTACAACGGCTCGAAAGTGCGATAAAATCCTTAACTAAACTAAGTTATAAAGCTGAAAAAGATAAAACATGAAAAGAACGAAAAAAGGGGAACGAAAAATTACAAAGATGGGGCGCTTCCAAATGAGATTCATGCTAAGCAAGAGAGAAAATAAACTATTTTTATAGAATAAAAAGCTATTACAAACTAAGGGAGGGGGGAGAAAAATCTCTTACATAACATTTGGATCAAAATGGGCAGCACAACATCTAAGTAAAGTGGCCAAAAAAAGAGACAAGAATTTCATACAGCAGCTGCCTTTATATAGGCAAAAATTCGGGTCGGTCACGCCCTAGGTCACGGGCGTGACAGGGGGGCATGACAGTACTATTCATGAGCTGAGTGGTGATTTGATTGAAGCCTTGACTTCGGCTGGAAACGTGGCGGTCACGCCCCAGGTCACGGGCGTGACAAGGGGGCGTGACAGGGAGCTGGAGCTGTGGATTTGACGCGCATTTTGACTTCGGGGCGGTCCACGTGGCGGACACGGGCGTGACAAGCTTGTCACGAGCGTGACAAGCTTGTCACGGGCGTGACAGGGGGGCGTGACACGGACAGCTGGCATTTCGATGTCGGCAGCGTTGACAGTTGACGGAGAGTTGCGTGCCGACATCGACACGGGCGTGACGAGGCTTGGACACGGGCGTGACGGGGGCGTGTCGGGCTCGGAACATTGAAATTGTTAATTTTTTCTGGCTGGTTGAGTTGAGAGCCTGACACGCCCGTGTCGGGGGGTGACACGGGCGTGACAGGGCCGAAAATTATATTTTCCTGAAAAAATTCAGAAAATAAAAAAATAAAAAAAGCTAAGTTAGAATATATTTTTACAAAAACGAAACATTTTATTAAAGAAAATAAACTAAAAAGGACAAAAATAAAGTAAAATGACATAATTAAAATACAAAAATATAGGTATATTTACAACTCATCAAATACCCCCATACTTAAGCTTTTGCTATTCCAGAGCAAAAGTTGGAGATGAACCTATAAGGAATTAAAAGGAATCCTAAATTTAACTACCGCTTGATTTAATTGTACGAAAGATCGAAATGAATTTCCGGGGTTTCGGAATTAAATCCTAAATTATGAAAGTGTTATAAATAGAGGAACCGTTTCAAAAAATACTTCTAAACAGAAAAATAGAAAGCGAAAGTTGTTTTGTTAGTTTAACAAAAATGGATTGGAATTATTGAAAAAACTTTAGCTAAAAAGAAATTGATAGGAAATAATTCAATTTAAAAATTATGCTCTCAAAAAGATTTAGATTAATTCTAGAATCATGAAAATTAGGCTAAGTGGATTGGCGGATATGAAGAAGGCTTGGATTTTTGAGGCGAGGTAATTTTTTTCTCGAACTTCCACATTTTTTTCTTTTTGGATTATAAGGAAAATGAAATCTTATTTTCCTAACATTTTTTTCTTTCTTTCTTCATAAAAAATAATAAACCCAATGTATATGTATAGGAGTAATGAATTTTATCCTCTTACTCCGTAACATATAATCTTTTTAATTATTGGGTGCCTATGTTTGCGGGATGAAATCTTATCCCCATTGACATAAGATCTTTTAAGGGTGAGTGGGGAATCATACCAAGTAAGGCATGAAAAAAAGTGGATGGTTTGAATATTTTTTTTTTATTTTTATTTCAAAGAGAGAGCTAGAGTTTAATAAAAATTTTGAGAGCAACCTCTTTAATTTGGATGTTCCTACGTTTCTAAAGCATAAGTATAAATAATGTAAAATCCATGAATGTTATTTTCTTAACATAAAAACGTGCTTTATTTCAAAAAATTAAGAAGTGAAAATGAGAAAACAAGTTCCCTATAATAAGAAAAAGCCATAAAAAATTCTTTAAAATCTTAACCCCAGAAATTTAAGTCTATCGAGCTACAATTAAAAAACGAATAGTAAATAAAGAATTAATTAAAATTCGCTTATAATTAAACTCGAAACGATTGTTTTGGAGAGCAAAGAGGTTAAGATTTAAGGGATTCGAATTATTTTTTTTTTTTTAATTTTTTTTTTTTGATTTTTATGAGTTTTTTCTAATTTTTTTTTCATATTTTGGTGTTTTTATCATTTTTTTGGAACTTTTTTAAAGGTTATGCAAATTTTTTTGGGTTTTTGAGTTATATAAAATTTTTTTATTTTTTAATTTTCGGAAATATTTACAAGAAGAGAGAAATTTTTACAAGATAGGAAAGAAAAGGGAAGGAGACGAGAATATTTACAAAAATATTTACAAAGTAAAAAGGATCGCCCGCGAACAGACTCTTATTTGTGGTTGGTTCGATGAGTCGAACGTCGCAGAGCGATGTTTTTATTTATTTATATTTTTTATTTTTATTTTTATTTTTTTTTTATTTTTTTTGAAATTTGAAATTTTATTTTTATTATTATTATTTAAAGCTTGAAAATATTTTTGAAGTTTTTAATTTTGTAATGTTTTTAAGTTTTTTTTTTAAGTGCGGGAAATAAAAGGGCACAAAAAAATAAGAAACACCCCCATAGTTATGTCCAACATTGTCCCCAATGTTGCACTAAGTAGGAGGAACAGGATATATATATAAAAAAAGACTAAGCAGTTATGTACAAAAAATTTTTAAAAAAAACAGGGGTTTAGAATTATTCCCTGAATCGCGTTCGGGGAAGCCCGTTAAGTATAGTCCTACAAAAGTTAAAAGTAAAAGCAAAAGTATAATATATAAAAAACGAAAAAGAAAAATTCGGCGAAAATGGTGCAGGTGATAGGGGGCAAGTGGGTGCGACTCGTAAGCTAACGTCTTAGCTAAGTGAGCGCGACCGATATGTGATCCCCTAGCGCTCACGATTGTGAAGCGCGCCGAAACTATAAAATAAAAACATAATTAATAATTTTTGTGTTTTATATGATGTTTTCTTAGTAGATTTTTTTTTGATGTTTTTAGTTTTTTTTTTTTTTTTGATGTTTTTTTTTTTTTGAAAATAAAAATAAAAAGAAAAAAAGAAAATAGGTTAAAGGCAAAATAAAAATGAAAGATATATTTTTTTTTTGAATTTTAAATTTTTGGATGAAAAATAAAGATAAAATAAATTTCATCATCTTTTTTTTTGTTTTTTAGTTTTTTAAGTTTTTTTATTATTGTTTTTTTATTTTTTTGTTTTTAAGTTTTTTTATGTTTTTAAGTTTTTGATTGTTTTTTTTTTAGTTTTATATTTTTCTGATTTTTTTTTTAAGTGTTTAAAATTTTTTTTTTTATTTGATTTTTTTGTTTAAGTATTTATTATTAATATTAATAATGATTTTATTATTATTATTAATATAAACTTTTTTGTTTGATCCAATTTTAATTAATTTTTTTTTATTTTTTATATATATTAGTAGAAATAATGGTAAAATTAATAGGTTTCAGGAATTCAAAATAGTAAGTCGAAATTTTCCCCGGCAACGGCGCCAAAAACTTGATGGTTAAAACGCCGGCTCTTATTTAGGTTTGAAAGTGGAGGTTTTTATTTATAAAAAGAAGAGCGTTTTGTTTTGTTAGAAACCGAGTTTTAACGAGAGAGAGGCAAGTGCACCTATCGCGTGTAGTACAGGATATTCCCGTGTGGAGGAATATCGGGGTCGTATTGTTCTCGGGGCCGGCTTAGCTATATCTACTCTTTCCCTGAAAGCCTATTATTCTACCGATAATATCTTAGTTTGGTTTAAAAATATAAAAATGCATAATAATAATAAGCATAAAAAGAAAGCAGGAAAAAATGCAGTAAATAAGTGCGGAAGTCCGATGACCAACTTAGCGCGACGCTATCAAAAAGAGAATTGAACTAAAGTAAACTTTTAATAAAAAGGGATCCTAATTTTCAAATTAATTAAGGCGGAGACTCGACCGTGGAGGTTCCAAAGGAATGAGCTCACTTATCTCTAGGACTATCGCTCACCTGAACGCTAAGACTATTCGACCGATCGCTAGACCGACGAAGGATTCCTCTTAACGCCCGCATTACGCTGAGAACCCCGCTATTGGGTGGGGAACCCAATCCGGTAGAGTCACGCGCCTCCTCTCTCGAGGGTTAGCGCGGAGCTCTCTTTAACCAAGGGTGATCGGTCCATACGTGCGGCCTCTCGGCGTTGCGTATGGATAACGGAAATAGTGCCCGCACATCGATATGCGGTCCTACGCGTCGTTAACCCGGGGTAAACCTTAAGAAATTTAATTAAATAGAAAACAGGACCTTTAATTATTTAAAGCTGCTTTATCTATCCCAATGCTCTTCGATATTGAGGGCTAAGGGCGGTTAGCCACTCATCGGAATGGAGACACTTACGCTAGAAAGCGATAAAGAAAGCAGGAAATAAAGCAGTAAATGAAAGCTGAAAATTGCAAGTCCTACCCAAACGAGTAGGACTGAAGAAAACAGTAAATGCGAATCCCGGCTCGAGCGAGTGGGCGGGGGTAAATTTATACTCATACACGCACGCACTCTACTTGAATGTAAAACACACACACGCACTCTACAAAAAGTAAACACATGCACACACTCTAAGTTTTCCTACTCAAGTGAGTAGGAAGAAAATGAAAGCAGTAAAAGACAAGTCCCACTCAAACGAGTGGGCGGAAAATGAAAGCAAAGCGCCATTTAACTCTTAACGAGTAGGCGGAAATAGATGCATACGCACACACTCTACAGAAATTGAAATAAAGCTATAAAATCTAACTCATACACGCACGCACTCTACAGAAATAAGAAAAAGCAAAGTGACTGAAAAATTAAAACAACTGCATTTCTACCGCTAGAATGCGGTAGAAATGCATAAAAAGTGCAAATAAAAATTAACCGGACAAAAAGTTTTGAAAATTAAAACGAAAAGCTAAGTGCTCGGAAAATTAAAACGACTGCATTTCTACCGCTAGAATGCGGTAGAAATGCATAAAAAGTGAAAATAAAAATTAAACGGAGCTAAAAGTTTTGCAAATAAACGCAAAATTGAAGTTGACGAAAAATTAAAACAAGTGCATTTCTACCGCTAGAATGCGGTAGAAATGCATAAAAAGTGAAAATAAAAAACTTTCATAATAAAAAGAAGAGCGTTTTGTTTTGTTAGAAACCGAGTTTTAACGAGAGGGAGGCAAGTGCACCTATCGCGTGTAGTACAGGATATTCCCGTGTGGAGGAATATCGCGGTCGTATTGTTCTCGGGGCCGGCTTAGCTATATCTACTCTTTCCCTGAAAGCCTATTATTCTACCGATAATATCTTAGTTTGGTTTAAAAATATAAAAATGCATAATAATAATAAGCATAAAAAGAAAGCAGGAAAAAATGCAGTAAATAAGTGCGGAAGTCCGATGACCAACTTAGCGCGACGCTATCAAAAAGAGAATTGAACTAAAGTAAACTTTTAATAAAAAGGGATCCTAATTTTCAAATTAATTAAGGCGGAGACTCGACCGTGGAGGTTCCAAAGGAATGAGCACACTTATCTCTAGGACTATCGCTCACCTGAACGCTAAGACTATTCGACCGATCGCTAGACCGACGAAGGATTCCTCTTAACGCCCGCATTACGCTGAGAACCCCGCTATTGGGTGGGGAACCCAATCCGGTAGAGTCACGCGCCTCCTCTCTCGAGGGTTAGCGCGGAGCTCTCTTTACCCAAGGGTGATCGGTCCATACGTGCGGCCTCTCGGTGTTGCGTATGGATAACGGAAATAGTGCCCGCACATCGATATGCGGTCCTACGCGTCGTTAACCCGGGGTAAACCTTAAGAAATTTAATTAAATAGAAAACAGGACCTTTAATTATTTAAAGCTGCTTTATCTATCCCAATGCTCTTCGATATTGAGGGCTAAGGGCGGTTAGCCACTCATCGGAATGGAGACACTTACGCTAGAAAGCGATAAAGAAAGCAGGAAATAAAGCAGTAAATGAAAGCTGAAAATTGCAAGTCCTACCCAAACGAGTAGGACTGAAGAAAACAGTAAATGCGAATCCCGGCTCGAGCGAGTGGGCGGGGGTAAATTTATACTCATACACGCACGCACTCTACTTGAATGTAAAACACACACACGCACTCTACAAAAAGTAAACACACGCACACACTCTAAGTTTTCCTACTCAAGTGAGTAGGAAGAAAATGAAAGCAGTAAAAGACAAGTCCCACTCAAACGAGTGGGCGGAAAATGAAAGCAAAGCGCCATTTAACTCTTAACGAGTAGGCGGAAATAGATGCATATGCACACACTCTACAGAAATTGAAATAAAGCTATAAAATCTAACTCATACACGCACGCACTCTACAGAAATAAGAAAAAGCAAAGTGACTGAAAAATTAAAACAACTGCATTTCTACCGCTAGAATGCGGTAGAAATGCATAAAAAGTGCAAATAAAAATTAACCGGACAAAAAGTTTTGAAAATTAAAACGAAAAGCTAAGTGCTCGGAAAATTAAAACGACTGCATTTCTACCGCTAGAATGCGGTAGAAATGCATAAAAAGTGAAAATAAAAATTAAACGGAGCTAAAAGTTTTGCAAATAAACGCAAAATGGAAGTTGACGAAAAATTAAAACAAGTGCATTTCTACCGCTAGAATGCGGTAGAAATGCATAAAAAGTGAAAATAAAAAAAAACTAAAGCTAAACTGGTGCGGAAAATGAAAGTAAAATGGGCATTACAATGGCTCGAAAGTGCGATAAAATCCTTAACTAAACTAAGTTATAAAGCTGAAAAAGATAAAACATGAAAAGAACGAAAAAAGGGGAACGAAAAATTACAAAGATGGGGCGCTTCCAAATGAGATTCATGCTAAGCAAGAGAGAAAATAAACTATTTTTATAGAATAAAAAGCTATTACAAACTAAGGGAGGGGGGAGAAAAATCTCTTACATAACATTTGGATCAAAATGGGCAGCACAACATCTAAGTAAAGTGGCCAAAAAAAGAGACAAGAATTTCATACAGCAGCTGCCTTTATATAGGCAAAAATTCGGGTCGGTCACGCCCTTGGTCACGGGCGTGACAAGGGGGCATGACAGTACTATTCATGAGCTGAGTGGTGATTTGATTGAAGCCTTGACTTCGGCTGGAAACGTGGCGGTCACGCCCCAGGTCACGGGCGTGACAAAGGGGCGTGACAGGGAGCTGGAGCTGTGGATTTGACGCGCTTTTTGACTTCGGGGCGGTCCACGTGGCGGACACGGGCGTGACAAGCTTGTCACGGGCGTGACAAGCTTGTCACGGGCGTGACAGGGGGGCGTGACACGGACAGCTAGCATTTCGATGTCGGCAGCGTTGACAGTTGACGGAGAGTTGCGTGCCGACATCGACACGGGCGTGACGAGGCTTGGACACGAGCGTGACGGGGGCGTGTCGGGCTCGGAACATTGAAATTGTTAATTTTTTCTGGCTGGTTGAGTTGAGAGCCTGACACGCCCGTGTCGGGGGGTGACACGGGCGTGACAGGGCCGAAAATTATATTTTCCTGAAAAAATTCAGAAAATAAAAAAATAAAAAAAGCTAAGTTAGAATATATTTTTACAAAAAAGAAACATTTTATTAAAGAAAATAAACTAAAAAGGACAAAAATAAAGTAAAATGACATAATTAAAATACAAAAATATAGGTATATTTACAACTCATCAGACTTCCTCGGTCTCTTGCGGGGAACAATTCAATATGGATCATCATCGACAGGTTGACAAAGGTGTTCAGGTTCATTTAGATCAGGAAGGACGCTCCGGTCGGAGGTTTGGTGCGGAAATTTGTGGAGCAGTGTGTGCGATATCATTGCATGCCAAGGTCGATCGTGTTAGATCAGGATGGACGGTTTACATCCAAGGAGTGGAGGTCGGTCCAAGCTTACTTGGGCTCTCGGTTTGCATTCAACACAACCTTCCATTGTCAAACGAACAGACAGACAGAGCGCACTAACCGGACACTTGATGATATTCTATGTCTATGCATTTTGGACTATGGAGAGCCTTGGGAGAAACTATTACCGCCGATCGAGTTCTCCTATAACAACAGTCATCAGTCTAGCATAGTAATGGTCCCTTACGAGGCACTGTACGGACGGAGGTGCAGGACCCCACTATCTTAGATCCAGGATGTTGATCCAATGGAACTTTACTCAGAGTTCGTGGAGGACACAAATGTAACACCCCAAAAAGTCTCAAAAATGGATTGGAGGTGCAGGTTGTTTTACACGGCCTGGGACACGGGCGTGTCCCAGGGCGTGTCGGGGGTACACGGCCTGGGACACGGGCATGTCCCAGGGCGTGTCACTCAAATAATAGGCATTCTGAGTCAGACGATTACACGGCCTGGAACCAAGCCTTGAACACGGTCGTGTCAGGTTGGACACGGGCGTGTCCGATGCCGTGTGCCTACCCGTGTACTGCTTGCAGCTCGATGAGGCAGGGGTGACACGGGCGTGTCTCATGATTGATACGGGCGTGTCAGGTTCGACACGGGCGTGTCGATGCCCGTGTTCTGGTAAAGTTCAGTCGGTACGAGTACCGCGTGTGCCGCTTAAGGGTACACGGCCTGTGACACGCGCGTGTCACAGGCCGTGTCAGCCAAAAAAGTGGGTTTTGGGGAAAATCGTGGTCGTTCATTTTCTCTCTTTTGATCCAAGGGCTCAGGTGATTCCTGGCTGGATTAAATCAGTAGAGACTTGATGAAGAATTCATTCTTCATTTGGTTAAGGAAGAGAGAAAGAGAGAGGAGGAAGAAGAAGGAGGAGGAGATCAAGCCACCGACGGAGCTCCCGTAGTCCGATTCGTGATCCGAGGCCAGCGTTGTGAAGGCAAAGCTGCTGCGGTTCTTTCTCACCGGCTAGTTTTCGATGGCTCCCAAGAGATCGACAAGGGTAATGATCTCCCTTATTTGACATGTGAAGTCCTTCTTTTCTGCGTTTCATAGGGAAAACCCTTCCCCGCGAGTGTGCAGTGGGTTGTGGTGTCCCTTGGGGTAGATATGTGAAGTCCCCCTTGTTAGAGTCCAGAATTAGAGTACGCATCTAGGCATGCTGTGTGAAGCCCATCTGGACATGCTAGTCTGGATTGGTGATGCTTGTTTGCATATCGGAGAAGGCTCCGTGATTATGGCTTGTGTTGCCTTGTGCCTACCTGTTGCTTGGTGCAGCAGGAAGTACTGGATGAAGTCCAGGAAATGAAGAGGGTTGGATGCAACTCTTGTGGCAGTGCGTTGCCACTTTGTGTGCGGTTGAGCCGTTGGGCTGCAACTCGATAAAAAGGCAGATTGCCGAACAGGAAAGGTGAAACCGACCCGCGCCTATAAATTGCCATGGATACTTCCATATTCGAGGTGGCACGGCAACTTGAGCAATGGGGGGTGGCTGATCCGTACCTGCGTTAGGTCCATCCGACTTGGAAGCCTGGTTATGGGTTTTGTTGGAGCGCCTAATGAGAGTCTTAGGCCCGCGCGCCGAAAAGACTAGAATGCTCAAATACCGTGTAGACGGTGGTGTTGACCCTGGTATTCCGGTATTCAAGCCTGGTTGTGATGGCTTGAATGTGCCTGCGCGCACATAGTTGCTATTGTTGATACCATGCTGTGCAGGGAAAGAATGCGACTGCCCCGAGAAAGGGGTAGGATTGTTATAATTGGGTCAGCTGAATGCTGACCGTTGCCTTGTTTGCCACCGTTTTGGTGGTTTGTCCCTATGCAGGTGTTGGAGAGCCAAGTGGTAAATGAAGGGCTTAAGCCCTACTGCTGTTGCTGTTGCTGCTACGGCTAGCCCTTGAAGGCTGAGCAAATGGTTTTGTTTGTTTTGTTTTTCCTCATGTATGGCCGGCCTGCGCGCCGAGGTTTGTAATCCATGTTGTATGGAAAGAGGAACTGTAAGGCCTTAAGGACAAACCTTTGTTGTACATTCCGTGGTTGTATATATAATTGTGGTTTATATATATTGGACATTCCTGGTTAGAGTTCAAATTTACAACTTAAAGCTTCCGCTAGAATGCTCTGAGTTAAGATTCGTGTATGGTTTGGTATTATCCTGTGACCTCACCGTCTGTTTGTGGCATATAGTGTGGGGCCCCGGCCGGACCTTCTACTATACGTCATGTAACGGATGGGGTCGTTACATTTTGGTATCAGCTTCGTTCGGTCTTCCTCTTTCGAATTCGTGGTCGAATTCTTTTATGGGGTGGCGCGCGCGTGTTTATGCGCCCTGCTGTAACGCTAATAAACTCTGGAATGTCCACTAAGGAATGTACAAAATCTTGTTTGAGGAATCTGCGCGTTCCTTTTTCTGTTGTTTTGCTTGCATACGTTCGCTAATGTGTGTCTTGTCCACCTATAGGTGACGCATAGTGGTGCTGGGCAGTCTGAGCCCCAGCGCTCTGATGAGAGTGCGGCATTAGCTGAGGTGCCAACACCTCCTCCATCTGCGGAAACTGTTCGCTTAGTTGCTAAGGCTCTATTTGCCATGATTCAGCCGACCGGGCAAGCGCAGCCGGCAGTAGTGCCAGTTCGTGTTGATGTAAGACCCGAGCCGGTTGAGGCTATCGATCCACGAGCAGCTGACCGACAGTTGAAGCAATTCATGAGCTTCAGTCCGCCTACGTTTACGGGAATGGGATCCCCAACGCAGGCAGAGGATTGGTTATTGCGTGTCAAGCGGATAATGACAGCGATCAGGGCAGAGGAAACTCTAAAGGTCACCTTGGCCACCTTCATGCTTGAAGGAGAGGCGCGGTTGTGGTGGGACGAGGTTGTGGTACACCATTTGGCAGGCAGACAATTAACGCAAGTATCGATTGAGGAGTTCTCTCGAATATTTCTGGCGAAGCATGACCCAGCGGCGCAACGCATTGCCATGGAAAATGAGTTCCAACGGTTAAAGCAAGGAGAAGATAGCGTGGATATCTACTTGCATGAGTTTACCAGGCTGGGAAGGTATGCGGGAACAATCTTCGCGGATGACCAAAGGAAAACGAATAGGTTCTATGAAGGATTGCGGGATGAGTTGAGGTTCCTGCTTTCGAGTTCAGTGAACCAAGGGTTTCAGGCGTTGGTTGATACTGCATGTGCATTGGAGAAGGACATGCGGCGGGTGCAAGGGAACAAGGGCTTGATTGTGTCAAAGCCAGAGGTTCAAGCACCTCGCCCTAGCAAATCGTTCTACCAGAAGAGAGGGGGCAAGAGGTCCAAGCCGTCTGGGCAAGTGACTGTGACCGTTGTGTCGGGGGCGACATCAAAGCCGGATTCTCGTACATGCTATAACTGTGGCCGGGTGGGGCATATACCCCGTGACTGTCGGGTTGTTCAACCCAAAGGGGAAAAGAAGACGGGTGTGTCTTATGCTGAGAAGGGCAAAGCGGTGGTTGATTCCTCTGCGTCCCAGGCACAGCCCCGAATCTATCAGCTTGGCCAGCAGGAGGCGATTAAGCAAAGTGACGTCGTCACAGGTACAAATTGATATAGCTTACTTGCGTAAGTGCTATTGCTTTTGTTATGTAGAGCTTGTGCATGATGTGTATGCTGCAGGCTTTGTCCTGATTCGGAATCATCCAGCGAGAGCCCTATTTGATACGGGTGCTTCGCATTCTTTTCTGTCTGAGGACTTCGTATCTCGAATTGGGGTGCCGAGTCATGTGACGGTTGATAGTACAAGGGTGCTATTGCCGAATGGCTGTGTGATGCTTGCGGATAGGTCTTGCGATGTGGATGTTCAAATAGGAAGTCGGGATTTCGGTTTGAGTGCAGCCGTGCTACCGTTATCGGAGTTTGATGTGATCTTTGGTATGGACTGGCTCTCGGAGCAGCGTGCCTTTATTGATTGCAACTCCAAGGAGATTACACTGGGCCAGAATACCGGACTTGTGACGAAGTTTGCTGGTATGCGAGGAGTTGGCGGGACTCTGTTGTCTGCACTCCAAGTCGTCAATGCTGTTCGGAAGGGCGCGGAGTTATTCTTCACGCTAATTCAGGTTGTTGAGCCAAAGGCCAGTGTCGGTGAAGTTCTGGTTTTGTCAGAGTTTGCCGATGTGTTTCCTAAAGATCTTCCTGGGTTACCACCCCAGCGGGAGATTGAATTCTCTATTGAGTTGGTTCCAGGTGCTAAACCTGTGGCCCGCTCACCATATCGCGTCGCGCCAAAAGAGATGGCTGAGTTGAAAGTCCAATTGCAAGAGTTATTGGAGCAGGGATACATACGCCCAAGTATGTCACCTTGGAGCGCGCCTGTTCTATTTGTGAAAAAGAAAGACGGTAGTTTGCGGTTATGTATTGACTACCGCGAATTGAATAAGCTGACGGAGAAAAACAAATATCCGATCCCACGGATTGATGACCTATTTGATCAGCTGGCAGGATCAACGGTCTATTCCAAGTTGGATTTGAAATCGGGATTTTATCAGTAGAGGATTCGGGAAGATGACATTCCCAAGACGGCGTTTGGAACACGCTACGGTCATTATGAGTTCACGGTAATGTTGTTTGGCCTATGTAATGCGCCTTCGGTATTTATGGACCTAATGCATCGAACGTTCCGAGAGTACTTGGATTTGTTCGTGATTGTGTTTATCGATGACATCTTAGTATACTCTCAGTCGGAAGAGGATCATGCAAACCATTTGCGGTTGGTCTTGCATACCCTGCAGAGGAATAAGCTTTATGCCAAGTTCTCAAAGTGTGAGTTCTGGCTCTCTTCAGTAGCCTTTTTAGGCCATGTGGTAAGTGGAGAAGGTATCGCGATGGATCCGTTGAAGATAAGTGCCATTTGAGATTGGCCAGTGATGTCTTCAGTGGCCGAGGTCAGGAGCTTCCTTGGGCTTGCGGGCTACTATAGACGGTTTGTGGAAAACTTCTCACGGATTGCTTTACCTCTGACCACGCTGATGAGAAAAGATCAAAAGTTCATTTGGACGCCGGAGTGCGCGCGAGCTTTTGAAGACTTGAAGAGTCGTTTTACCACGGCGCCTGTGTTGACATCGTCATGTGGTACAGATGGGTATGAGATCTATAATGATGCTTCCGGGAGCGGCTTAGGCTGCGTTCTTCTGCATTTTGGTAAAGTGATTGCTTATGGCTCACGCCAGTTGAAAGTGCATGAGCGGAATTACCCCGTCCATGATTAGGAGTTGGCGGCGGTAATCTTTGCGCTCAAGTTGTGGTGGCACTACCTTTATGGCGTTAAAGTGGACATTTATATAGATCACAAAAGACTAAAGTACTTGTTGGATCAGAAGGATCTGAATATGCGACAACGAAGATGGATGGAGTTCCTTGGGGACTACACCTTCGAGATTCACTATACTCCCGGGAAGGGAAATGTGGTCGCTGATGCGTTGAGTCGGAAGACTCTGGTACGGGCAAGCTGGTTGCAGAGGCATGATCAGCGTTTAATTCAGGAATTGGAAGCCTTGGAGATATCTTGTGTTGACAAGGGTTCGTCAACCGATGCATGCTTGAACTGGACAGAGGTGCAATATGACCTTACGGACAGAGTTCGGCAAGCAACGGAGCATGATGAAAGTCTCCAGCGCTATGCTAAAGATGGGCCGGATGACCAATTCTCTTGGGATAACGGTTCGTTATGAATTAATGGTCGAGTGTGCGTCCCGAGCGTGGGTAAATTGAGGGAAGAGTTGATGTACGAAGCTCACTTTGCAAAGTACTCAGTTCACCCAGGGAGCACAAAGATGTACAGAGATCTGAAAAAGCTATTCTGGTGGCCCGGACTAAAGAAAGATGTAGCACGTTATGTGGCGGAATGCCATACTTGTGCATTGGTGAAAGCAGAATGCCAGAAGCCTGGCGGTTTCCTGAAGTCGTTACCTATTCCGGAGTGGAAGTTCGATGACATTTCGATGGATTTCGTGCACGGGTTGCCGAGATCTCAACGCGGTCATGATTCAATCTGGGTGATTGTGGACCGGTTGACAAAAGTGGCGCACTTCATTCCAAATAGAAGAGACGATTCAGTGGAAACCTTGGCCAAGCTTTATGTGGAGCAGGTTGTTCGACTGCACGGTGTTTCTCGGAGAATCGTTAGTGACCGTGATGGGCGGTTCACATCGAATGATTGGCGGCTCGTTCATCAAATGTTGGGTACAAAGTTAGCGTTTAGTACGGCCTTTCATCCCCAAACGGATGGCCAGACTGAACGAACCAACAGGATGATGGAGGACATGCTCCGTATGTGCGCCCTAGACTTTCGTAAGAGATGGGAAGATTATATTTTTCTTGTCGAATTTGCCTATAATAATAGCTACCAAGCGAGCATCGATATGACACCATTTGAGGCTTTATATGGTCGTAAATGCTGTACACCGTTAGCTTGGGCAGAAGCAGGCGAATCTAAGCTGAGTGGGAAAAAGGAAGTCGAAGAAGCTACCTCGCTTATACGCTCCTATTCGGGAGAGGCTATTGATAGCCCAAGATCGTCAAGCAAAGTACTACAATGCCAAACATCGGAACGTGGAGTTCGCGGTGGGTGATTGGGTATATTTGAAGATCAAACCCTTCAAAGGCGTGTCCAGGATTCGGCGTTTGAAAAAGCTAAGTCCGAGGTATCTTGGTCCATTTGAGGTGGTGGAGCAAGTTGGGGAAGTTGCTTATCGACTAGCACTTTTAGCAGACTTGGGTGGATTACATTATGTATTTAACATCTCAGTGCATCGTAAGGCTGTCAAGGATCCAGCTCAAGTATTGGAAAATAATCGGGTACCGGTCGAGTATGGGCTAACGACGAGGGTTCGACCCATTCGGATCGAGGATCGATCCGAGAAACAGTTGTGGAACAAAGTGATCGGGATGGTCAAGGTCTGATGGGACAATTGTGGCCGTGAAGAGCTAACATGGGAGCGGGAGCAGACCATGCGAGCTGAATTTCCCGAACTGTTTGTATAAACTGTAGACCGTGTACCTTGTGTTATAACAGAGTTATCAAGTTATAGCATTGTTTTTCCTTGTTTCCTTACCGTGCAAATTTCGGGACGAAATTTTGTTAAGGGAGAGGATTGTAACACCCAAAAAAGTCTCAAAAATGGATTTGAGGTGCAGGTTGTTTTACACGGCCTGGGACACGGGCGTGTCCCAGGGCGTGTCGGGGGTACACGGCCTGGGACACGGGCGTGTCCCAGGGCGTGTCACTCAAATAATAGGCGTTCTGAGTCAGACGATTACATGGCGTGGAACCAAGCCTTGAACACGGCCGTGTTTGGTTGGACACGGGCATGTCCGATGCCGTGTGCCTACCCGTGTATTGCTTGCAGCTCGATGAGGTAGGGGTGACACGGGCGTGTCTCATGATTGACACGGGCGTATCAGGTTCGACACGGGCATGTCAGGTTCGACACGGGCGTGTCAGGTTCGACACGGGCGTGTCGATGCCCGTATTATGGTAAAGTTCAGTCGGTACGAGTACCGCGTGTGCCGCTTAAGGGTACACGGCCTGTGACACGGGCGTGTCACAGGCCGTGTCAGCGAAAAAAGTGGGTTTTTGGGAAAATCGTGGCCGTTCATTTTCTCTCTTTGGATCCAAGGGCTCAGGTGATTCCTGGCTGGATTAAATCAGCAGAGACTTGATGAAGAATTCATTCTTCATTTGGTTAAGGAAGAGAGAAAGAGAGAGGAGGAAGAAGAAGGAGGAGGAGATCAAGCCACCGACGGAGCTCCCGTGGTCCGATTCGTGATCCGAGGCCAGCATTGTGAAGGCAAAGCTGCTGCGGTTCTTTCTCACCGGCTAGTTTTTGATGGCTCCCAAGAGATCGACAAGGGTAACGATCTCCCTTCTTGGACATGTGAAGTCCTTCTTTTCTGCATTGCATAGGGAAAACCCTTCCCCGCGAGTGTGTGGTGGGTTGTGGTGTCCCTTGGGGTAGATATGTGAAGTCCCCCTTGTTAGAGTCCGAAATTGGAGTACGGATCTAGGCATGCTGTGTGAAGCCCATCTGGACATGCTAGTCTGGATTGGTGATGCTTGTTTGCATATCGGAGAAGGCTCCGTGATTATGGCTTGTGTTGCCTTGTTCCTACCTGTTGCTTGGTGCAGCAGGAAGTACTGGATGAAGTCCAGGAAATGAAGAGGGTTGGATGCAACTCTTGTGGCAGTGTGTTGCCACTTTGTGTGTTGTTGAGCCGTTGGGCTGCAACTCGATAAAAGGCAGATTGCTGAACAGGAAAGGTGAAACACACCCGCGCCTATAAATTGCCATGGATACTTCCGTATTCGAGGTGGCACGGAGACTTGAGCAACGGGGGGTGGCTGATCCGTACCTGCGTTAGGTCCGTCCGACTTGGAAGCCTGGTTATGGGTTTTGTTGGAGCGCCTAATGAAAGTCTTAGGCCCGCGCGCCGAAAAGACTAGAATGCTCAAATACCGTGTAGACGGTGGTGTTGACCCTGGTATTTCGGTACACCAAGAATGTGCCCTGAGTGCACGGACTGTCGGGTCGTGTGGCCGACGGTTGTGATGGCTTGAATGTGCCTGCGCGCACATAGTTGCTATTGTTGATACCATGCTGTGCAGGGAAAGAATGCGACTGCCCCAAGAAAGGGGTAGGATTGTTATAATTGGGTCAGGTGAATGCTGACTGTTACCTTGTTTGCCACCGTTTGGGTGGTTTGTCCCTATGTAGGTGCTGGAGAGCCAAGTGGTAAATGAAGGGCTGAAGCCCTACTGCTGTTGCTGCTACTGCTGCGGCTAGCCCTTGAAGGCTGAGCGAATGGTTTTGTTTGTTTTGTTTTTCCTCATGTATGGCCGGCCTGCACGCCGAGGTTGTAATCCATGTTGTATGGAAAGAGGAACTGTAAGGCCTTAAGGCCTGATGGTTAAAACGCCGGCCCTTATTTAGGTGTGAAAGTGGAGGTTTTATTTATAAAAAAAAGAAGAGCGTTTTGTTTTGTTAGAAACCGAGTTTTAACGAGAGGGAGGCAAGTGCACCTATCGCGTGTAGTACAGGATATTCCGGTGCGGAATATCGGGGTCGTATTGTTCTCGAGGCCGGCTTAGCTATATCTACACTTTCCCTGAAAGCCTATTATTCTACCGATAATATTTTAGTTTGGTTTAAAAATATAAAAATGCATAATAATAATAAGCATAAAAATAAAGCAGGAAAAAATGCAGTAAATAAGTGCGGAAGTCCGATGACCAACTTAGCGCGACGCTTTCAAAAAGAGAATTGAACTAAAGTAAACTTTTAATAAAAAGAGATCCTAAATTTCAAATTAATTAAGGCGGAGACTCGGCCGTGGAGGTTCCTTAGATATGGGCTCACCTTGGTCTAGGGATATCGCTCACCTGAAGCTAAGACTATTCGACCGATCACTAGACCGACGAAGGATTCCTCTTAACGCCCGCATTACGCTGAGAACCCCACTATTGGGTGGGGAACCCAATCCGGTAGAGTCGCGCGGCTCCTCTCTTGAGGGTTAGCGCGAAGCTCTCTTTACCCAAGGGTGACCGGTCCATACGTGCGGCCTCTCGGCGTTGCGTATGGATAACGGAAATAGAACCCGCACAACGATATGTGGTCCTACGCGTCGTTAACCCGGGGCAAACCTTAAGAAATTTAATTAAACTAAAAAACAGGAACTTTAATTATTTAAAACTACTTTATCTGTCCCAATGCTCTTCAATATTGAGGGCTAAGGGCGGTTAGCCACTCATCGGAATGGGGACACTTACGCTAGAAAGCGATAAAAGAAAGCAGTAAGAAAGCAGTAAAGAAAGCTGAAAATTGCAAGTCCTACTCAAACGAGTAGGACTGAAGAAAGCAGTAAATGCGAATCCCGACTCAAGCGAGTGGGCGGGGGTAAATTTATCTCATAAACGGACGCACTCTACAGAAAAGTAAAATCACACACACGCACTCTACAATAAATGAAAACACACGCACACACACAAAGTTTTCCTACTCAAGTGAGTAGGAAGAAAATGAAAGCAGTAAAAAGACAAGTCCCACTCAAACGAGTGGGCGGAAAATGAAAGCAGAGCGCCATTTAACTCTTAACGAGTAGGCGGAAATAAAATGCATACGCAAACACTCTACAGAAATTGAAATAAAGCTATAAAATCTAACTCATACTCGCACGCACTCTACAGAAATAAGAAAAAGCAAAGTGACTGAAAAATTAAAACAACTGCATTTCTACCGCTAAAATGCGGTAGAAATGCATAAAAAGTGCAAAAAAAATTTAACCGGACAAAAAGTTTTGAAAATTAAAACGAAAAGCTAAGTGCTCAGAAAATTAAAACGACTGCATTTCTACCGCTAGAATGCGGTAGAAATGCATAAAAAGAGAAAATAAAAATTAAACGGAGCGAAAAGTTTTGCAAATAAACGCAAAATGGAAGTTGGCGAAAAATTAAAACCAGTGCATTTCTACCGGTAGAATGCGGTAGAAATGCATAAAAAGTGAAAATAAAAATAAACTAAAGCTAAACGGGTGCGGAAAATGAAAATAAAATGGGCAGCGTAACGGCTAGTAAATGCGAAAAAATCCTAAACTAAACTGAGTTATAAAGCTGAAAAAGATAAAACATGAAAAGAACAACAAAAAAAGGGGAACGAAAAATTACAAAGATAGGGCGCTTCCAAATGAGATTCATGCTAAGCAAGAGAGAAAATAAACAATTTTTATAAAATAAAAAGCTATTACAAACTAAGGGAGGGGGGAGAAAAATCTCTTACATAACATTTGGATCCAAATGGGCAGCACAACACCTTAGCAAAGTGGCCAAAAAAGGAGATAAAATAAGCTTCCTGGAAGCTTGTATTTATAGGCAAAAATTCGGGTGTGACACGCCCTAGGTCACGGGCGTGACAGGGGGCGTGTCACTACTATTCATGAGCTGATCGGGTGATTTGACTAGAGCTTTGACTTCGGGGCAGCCCACGTGGCGCACACGGGCGTGACGCAATTGTCACGGGCGTGATAGGGGGGCGTGACACGGACAGCTGGCATCCTGATGTCGGCAGCGTTGACCGTTTGACTAATCGTTGAGTGTCGGCCTCGACACGGGCGTGACGGGCTTTGACACGGGCGTAACGTTGGGCGTGTCGGGCTCGAGACAGTGAAATTGTTGAGTTTTGACTGGTTGATTGCGTTGAGAGCCTGACACGCCCGTGTCGGGCATGGTCACGGGCGTGACAGGGCCGAAAATTCAGTTTTCCTGAAAAATTCCAGAAAACAAAAAAGCTAAGTTAGAAATAAAAAATTACAAAAAGGAAACAATTTATTAAATAAAACAAACTAAAAAATATAAAAATAAACAAAAATGAGTTAAATAAAATACGAAAATATAGGTATATTTACAACTCATCAAATACCCTCATACTTAAGCTTTGGCTATTCCAGAGCAAAAGTTGGAGATGAACCTATAAGGAATTAAAAAGAATCCTAAATTTAACTACCGCTTGATTTAATTGTACGAAAGATCGAAGTAAATTTCCGGGGTTTCGGAATTAAATCCTAAATTATGAAAATGTTATAAATAGAGGAACCGTTTCAAAAATACTTCTAAACGAGAAAAATAGAAAGCGAAAATTATTTTGTTAGTTTAATAAAAATGGATTTGAATTATCGAAAAAAAAAACTTTAGCTAAAAAGAAATTGATAGGAAATAATTCAATTTAAAAATTATTCTCTCAAAAAGTTTTAGATTAATTCTAGAATCATGAAAAATGGATAAGTGGATTGGCGGTTATGAAGAGGGCTTTGATTTTGAGGCGAGGTAATTTTTTCTCGAACCTCCACATATATATATATTTTTTGGATAATTAGGAAAATGAAATCTTATTTTCCTAACATTATAATTTTTTTCTTTCTTTCTTCATAAAAAAAATAATAAACCCAATGTATATGTATAGGAGTAATGAATTTTATCCTCTTACTCCGTAACATATAATCTTTTTAATTTTTGGGTGCCTATGTTTGCGGGACGAAATCTTATCCCCATTGACATAAGATCTTTTAAGGGTGAGTGAAGAATCATACTAAGTAAGGCATGAAAAAAGGTGGAAGGGATGAATTTCTAAAAGAAAACTAGAGTTTAATAAAAAATTTTGAGAGCAACCTCTTTAATTTGGACGTTCCTACGTTTCTAAAAAGTATAAGTAGAAATAATGTAAAATCCATAAATGTAATTTTCTAACATAAAGATGTGCTTTATTTCAAAAAATAAGAAGTGAAAATGAGAAAAACAAGTTCCCTATAATAAGAAAAAACCATAAAAAATTCTTTAAAATCTTAACCTCAGAAATTTAAGTCTATCGAGCTACAATTAATAAACGAATAGTAAATAAAGAATTAATTAAAATTCGCTTATAAATAAACTCGAAACGATTATTTTGGAGAGCAAAGAGGTTAAGAATTAAGGTATTCGAATTATTTATTACAAAATAAATTTTTTTTTTTATGAGTTTTTCTATTTTTTTTTTTGATATTTTGGGGTTATTATAATTTTTTTGGAATTTTTTTAAGGTTATGCAAAATTTTTTTGAGTTTTTTGAGTTATACAGATTTTTTTTTGAATTTTTGAATTTACAGAAATATTTACAAGAAAAGAGGGAGATTTTTTTTACAAGATAGGAAAGAGAAGTGGAAATAGACAAGAATATTTACAAAATATTTACAAAGTAGAAAAAGGATCGCCCCCGAACAGACTCTTATTTTGTGGTGGTTTGATGAGTCGAACGTCGCGGAGCGATGATTCATTTTTTTGAAATTTTATTATAAATATTTAAAGCATGAAAATATATATATATTTTTTTTAAAATTTTTAATTTTTGCAATATTTTCGGGACCTTTTTTATTAAGTGCGGGAAATAAAATGATAGAAAATAGGAAACACCCCCATACTTAAGTCCAACATTGTCCCCAATGTTGCACTAAGTATGAGGAACAGGATATATATAAAAATCTAAGCAGTATGTACAAAATTAAAAATTAAAAATAGGGGTTTAGAAATCTTCCCTAAATCGCGTTCGGGGAAGCCCGTTAAGTTTGACCCTGCAAAAGTTAAAGTAAAAACAAGAAAAAAAATAAAACTGAAAAATGGAAAAGATAAGTTCGGCGAAAAGTGTGCGGGTGATAGGGGGCGCGAGGGGTAAGTGAGTGTGATAAATGTGCGACGGATACGCGATCCCCTAGCGCTCACGATTGTGAAGCGCGCCGAAACGACAAAATAAATACTTAATTTAAATTTTTTGTTTTATAAAAATTTTTCTTAGTTTTTTTGAATTTTTAGATTTTGTTAAGTTTATGTTTTTAGTTTTTGATTTTTTTGAAAAGAAAAATAAAATGAAAAAAAGAAAATAAGATAAAGGCAAAATAAAATAAAGAAAAAATATATTTTTTGAATTTTTTTTTTATTTTTTTTGATGAAAAGGAAAAAAAATTCATCAATTTTTTTTGATTTTTTTTTTTTTGGGTTTTTAAGTTTTTAAGTTTTTATTTTTGTAGTTTTTAAATTTTTTAGGTTTTTGATAGTTTTTTGATTTTTAGTTTTAAAGTTTTTAAATTGATAATTTTTAGAATTTTTTGAAATATTTATTATTAATATTAATATTGATATTATTATTATTAATATAGGTTGCGCAATATTTTTTTTTTAGATAAGTAGAAATAAAGGGTAGAATTAATAGGTTTCAGGAATTCAAAATAGTAAGACGAAATTTTCCCCGGCAACGGCGCCAAAAACTTGATGGTTAAAACGCCGACTCTTATTTAGGTGTGAAAGTGGAGGTTTTATTTATAAAAAAAAAGAAGAGCGTTTTGTTTTGTTAGAAACCGAGTTTTAACTAGAGGGAGGCAAGTGCACCTATCGCGTGTACTACAGGATATTCCGGTGCGGAATATCGGGGTCGTATTGTTCTCGGGGCTGGCTTAGCTATATCTACTCTTTCCCTGAAAGCCTATTATTCTACCGATTTTATTTTAGTTTGGTTTAAAAATATAAAAATGCATAATAATAATAAGCATAAAAATAAAGCAGGAAAAAATGCAGTAAATAAGCGCGGAAGTCCGATGACCAACTTAGCGCGACGCTATCAAAAAGAGAATTGAACTAAAGTAAACTTTTAATAAAAATAGATCCTAAATTTCAAATTAATTAAGGCGGAGACTCGGCCGTGGAGGTTCCTTTGATATGAGCTCACCTTGGTCTAGTGATATTGCTCACCTGAATGCTAAGACTATTCGACCGATCGCTAGACCGATGAAGGATTCCTCTTAACGCCCGTATTTCGCTGAGAACCCCGTTATTGGGTGGGGAACCCAATCCGGTAGAGTCCCGCGCCTCCTCTCTCGAGGGTTAGCTCGAAGCTCTCTTTACCCAAGGGTGATCGGTCCATACGCGCGCCCTCTCGGCGTTGCGTATGGATAACAGAAATAGAACCCGCACATCGATATGCGGTCCTACGCGTCGTTAACCCGGGGAAAACCTTAAGAAATTTAATTAAACTGAAAAACAGGAACTTTACTTTATCTGTCCCAATGCTCTTTGATATTGAGGGCTAAGGGCGGTTAGCCACTCATCGGAATGGGGACACTTACGCTAGAAAGCGATAAAAGAAAGCAGTAAGAAAGCAGTAAAGAAAGCTGAAAATTGCAAGTCCTACTCAAACGTGTAGGACTGAAGAAAGCAGTAAATGCGAATCCCGGCTCAAGCGAGTGGGCGGGGGTAAATTTATCTCATAAACGCACGCACTCTACAGAAAAGTAAAATCACACGCACGCACTCTACAATAAATGAAAACACACGCACACACACAAAGTTTTCCTACTCAAGTGAGTAGAAAGAAAATGAAAGCAGTAAAAAGACAAGTCCCACTCAAACGAGTGGGTGGAAAATGAAAGCAGAGCGCCATTTAACTCTTAACGAGTAGGCGGAAATAAATGCATACGCACACACTCTACAGAAATTGAAATAAAGCTATAAAATCTAACTCATACTCGTACGCACTCTACAGAAATAAGAAAAAGCAAAGTGACTGAAAAATTAAAACAACTGCATTTCTACCGCTAGAATGCGGTAGAAATGCATAAAAATTGCAAATAAAAATTAACCGGACAAAAAGTTTTGAAAATTAAAACGAAAGGCTAAGTGCTCAGAAAATTAAAACGATTGCATTTCTACCGCTAGAATGCGGTAGAAATGCATAAAAAGAGAAAATAAAAATTAAACGGAGCGAAAAGTTTTGCAAATAAACGCAAAATGGAAGTTGGCGAAAAATTAAAACCAGTGCATTTCTACCGGTAGAATGCGGTAGAAATGCATAAAAAGTGAAAATAAAAATAAACTAAAGCTAAACGGGTGCGAAAAATGAAATTAAAATGGGCAGCATAACGGCTAGTAAATGCGATAAAATCCTAAACTAAATTGAGTTATAAAGCTGAAAAAGATAAAACATGAAAAGAACAACAAAAAAAGTGGAACGAAAAATTACAAAGATAGGGCGCTTCCAAATGAGATTCATGCTAAGCAAGAGAGAAAATAAACTATTTTTATAAAATAAAAAGCTATTACAAACTAAGGGAGGGGGGAGAAAAATCTCTTACATAACATTTGGATCCAAATGGGCAGCACAACACCTTAGCAAAGTGGCCAAAAAAGGAGACAAAATAAGCTTCCTGGAAGCTTGTATTTATAGGCAAAAATTCGGGTGTGACACGCCCTAGGTCACGGGCGTGACAGGGGGGCGTGTCACTACTATTCATGAGCTGATCAGGTGATTTGACTGGAGCTTTGACTTCGGGACAGCCCACGTGGCGGACACGGGCGTGACACAATTGTCACGGGCGTGACAGGGTGGCGTGACACGGACAGCTGGCATCCTGATGTCGGCAGCGTTGACCGTTTGACTAATCGTTGAGTGTCGGCCTCGACACGGGCGTGACGGGCTTTGACACGGGTGTGATGTTGGGCGTGTCGGGCTCCGAACAGTGAAATTGTTGAGTTTTGACTGGCTGATTGCGTTGAGAGCCTGACACGCCCGTGTCGGGCATGGTCAACGGGCGTGACAGGGCCGAAAATTCAGTTTTCCTGAAAAATTTCAGAAAACAAAAAAGCTAAGTTAGAAATAAAAAAATTACAAAAAAGAAACAATTTATTAAATAAAACAAACTAAAAAAAATATAAAAATAAACAAAAATGACTTAAATAAAATACGAAAAATATAGGTATATTTACAACTCATCAAGGCCAAACCTTTGTTGTACATTCCGTGGTTGTATATATAACTGTGGTTTATATATATTGGACATTCCTGGTTAGAGTTCAAATTTACAACTTAAAGCTTCCGCTAGAATGCTCTGAGTTAGGATTCGTGTATGGTTTGGTATTTGTTGCGCGCTAGGGTTCGAAGAAAATTAACGAAACCAAACTAGCAACCCGATGAGGCAAGTATACCTATCGAATTGTAGCAAGGGGACACAAGTGTCGTATTGAAATCCGGGAACTGTTGGCTAAGCTTACTCACACGAATGCTATTATCTTATCGATGGAAAAAACTAGGGTTTTAGAAAATCTAATTGCAAGGGAGAAAGTAAAGCTATACTAGAAAGAGAAACACCGCAATTAAGTAAAGCTGTTAAGTAAAGAACTATGCTAGAAAGGAAACTACTGCAGTTAATTAAAGAGCACAAGATAGGAGATTACTATGAAAGGTAGAAAATATGAAATTGAAATGCACCCGATCAAGATTCACCTCGGCTAAAGACGATTAATAAAAGAAAATAAAAATCTAAACTTAATAGGATAAGGGTCCTTGACCGTGGAGGTTCCTAAAGCTTGAACACGCTTCTCTCGAAATCGTGCCCAACTGAGTTTAGGAAGGTCCGACCGACTCTCATCTAAATCGGAGGCCTAAAACTCGCTTTACGCGGTGAACCCCACTATTGGATTTTACTCCAATCCGGGAGATTTGGACGTCTGCCTATCTCGAGGGGTGCGTACAACTCCCTTTACTCTTGAATGCTCACTTCATTCTTTCGTCCTCTCGGCTAGCCCAGAATGAAAGCAAAGACGGAGAGTATATATCGAAAATATACCCCCAACCCGTGATTAATCAAGAGTAATTCAAGGCCCTAACCTAAAAAGAAAAGATTGATTAAAACATCATAACATAATCGCTCTAACCTCGGATCATCAAGATCGAGTACATGGAGGATTAGTTAATCATAATGGAGTGGAGGGGGGGAGATGAGTAGAAAAGCATAAGAAGAACACAAGCTAAAGGAAGAACAATTTTATTAATGAAAAAGGGCAAGTTACACTAATGAAAATAAAATTACAAGTGCATGAAAATTAAATCCTATTCTAGCCCTACAAGTAGCACTAAGCAAGAGCAAAAATTACAAAGAAAAGCTAAGACAAACTATAATTAAGTTAGGGTTAAACAAAAATTACAAAGAGAGGGGGTGAGAGAGAGAGAGAAAGCATGAAAAAAGATCAAGAAACAAAGGGGCAGCACCTCCCCCACTCAACCAAAGCTTCCTGAAATGGAGAGGGGGGCTCAATTTATTGAAAATTTTCTCGGGTTGGTCACGCCCTCCGACACGCCCTAGGGTGGGCGTGTCAGGGGGTGTGACAGTACTATGTTGACCTCGGGCTCTGGATTCTGGCGGGAGGGATGATTGCTTCGGTACGTCGGTGGTCACGCCCTAGGTCACGCCCGTGACAGGGGGGCGAGACAGGCACGTCATGTCCAAATCATTGGTCGGAAATCCGTCAGTCACCGAAAAAGGAGGGTGTCACGCCCATGTCACGGGCGTGACATGGGGCGTGACAGTTCTGTTTGCGTGCTGAGGCGGAACGGCATTTAATGCGGCGGCAGGCTTTGCGGCAGAGGGCGACACGCCCCTGGTCATGCCTGGTGACACGCCCAGGGAGGGCGTGTCAGGGGGCGTGACAGCGGTTTTTGCCGTTTTCTGTCCCTTCCAGCAGGTGTCCTCGGGATCGGGTGACACGCCCTAGGTCACGCCCAGGGAGGGCGTGACAGGGGGGCGTGACAGGTCATTTTGGCAATTTTTCTGGAAACCTGCAAAAAGACAGGAAAAAGTTAGTGGCAATAAAATTTACATAAAAAGGATAAAAATAAACTAATAATAGACATAATTTGTACAATATAAAATATAAAATACGATAATAGTTTAGGCTACAAAACGTATTATCAAATTCCCCCAAGCTTAAGCTTTGCTTGTCCCCAAGCAAAAATATAAAAACTAGAAATTTATAAAAAGGACTAATCAAATAGTTCTAATTATGCCTACACAAGTACTATGCGAAATTCTAAGTAGGGAAAAAGGTGAAATGTAAGTCAAAAACAATTATTTAGGTATGGTAAAACTTTTATAAACTTTACATAATAAAAACAAATCATCCAAAATTTTAACGAGATTTTTTAAATGGACTTAAGCAAAGCAACGAAAATGAAAAACACGCATTGAGTTGTTACTAGATCCAAGCAACGCATTATAATTATATCAATTTAATTAACAAAAATCTAGGTTTAAATCCAAAACTAAAACTGATTTACTGTTTTTCTTTTCTTAGTTATTAAATAAAAATCAAAAAGCGTGAATCAAAAGGACTTAAATAGGACAGAAACGTTTAGTTTAGGAAAAAGATCAGGAGTGGAATTCAAAGATAAACGTGAAGGTTTTAAAATCACACTAAACCAAAGCAAAGAGTTTCAAAATTTTCATAAAAATATATACACATTTTTTTTCTTTTTCTTCTTCTTTTTTTTTCATTTTTTTTTCAAAACAAAGGCCATAAATATTTTTTATTTTCCTTTTTGAGCTGGCCAAACAAAAATAAACATCACTTTCGAACATACTTTTTTTCGAAAACCTTTCTCCCACAAAAATCACAAAATACCCTATCAAAATCGTCAAAATAATTTATGAAACTCAAAAAGGCTAGTGTGATTCGATAGGTTGGAAATTTTGGCTTTGGTGAAACTGAAATGAAGGGAGGAGCTATCAAATGAAATCGGAAAAAGGCTCAAAAACGGCTAACTAGTGGTAAAAGTTTTTAGGTTGGCAAGAAAGCTCAAACGAAAACAAAAACGGCCTAAATCATTTTCATGCTTTTGAATTTATTTAAAATAAAGGTTTGAAAAAATTTCAAAAAGCGAGTCCTAGATAATAAAAGAAGATTGATGAAATTAACTTGAAAATAGAAATAATAGGTGACTTGGATCGTTCACATCTACTACGTTATTCAAAAGTTGACTTTACAAAAATTATTCAAAAATGAAAAAGAAAATAGTGGATGATGAATTTTTAAGAAAGTAAAGGAAATAAACAACAAAAAAACATAATAGAAATGCGAGTTTTAGAAAAATATTTCACCTTAACATGCTACGCGAATTAGAAACACAGCATGGCCAACATTTTACTTGTGAAACATAATTAAAAAGAACGATTAGAAATATTATAATTAACTAAGTTGTTTATAGAAGATTTTGAGTAAAACAAATCTAAAAACAAGGGGTACTATTGAAATACCAAAATGTCTAAACTATTCAAAAACACATATATTTTTTTTTAATTTTGAGAAATATTCTCTTTTTTTGGATTTTGGATTTTTTTCTCTTTTTTTGGAATTTTAAGATATTCATTTTTTTTTGGAAATATTTACAATATATACAAAAAGAAAATTATTTACACTAAGCAAAAATGAAGGAGGAAATCCTCCCCCAAGCTTAAAACAGGCATTGTCCTCAATGGCTAAAGAAGGGGATTGGAGAAGGAGAGAAAAATAAAGTACAGAATTGAAAGACAGAATTGAAATACAGGTACTTCCCCGGATTTATTTGCTGCGAAAGCTGAGTGATGCCGCTCCCCGAATGTCTTCTTTGGACTTTGTGATGGATTCAGTAATGTTGGAGCAGGCGATCGCAGAAGCTTCAGCTTGTCGGAGCCATCCGAGGCAAAAATTGTAAAATAAAGAAAACAGAAAAAGATAACTTGGGTTGCCTCCCAAGAGCGCCCTTTGGTTAAAGCGTCGTTGAGCTCGACGTATCAAAAAAATAATATTGTCCAAAAATGTTGTTGTCCCGAAATAAAATTGTTTTTAGCAAAAAAAAAATTTAAAAGCTCAAGATTAAAGTTCGTGAAGCAGAAACTTAATAATGTTTGGACTGACATCATCATCACTAGAAAGGTAGAGTTTAAGACGCTGACCATTCACTTTGAAATTACCCTTATCAGGGTGAGAAATTAAAACAGTTCCATAAGAAATACTTCTAAAACAGAAAACGGGCCAGACCAGCGAGATTTTAATTTGCCCGGAAATAAACGTAAACGAGAATTATATAAAAGGACTTGGTCGCCCGGCTTAAATTTTTTAGGGTGCCTTAAGTGTTTATCGTGTAAACGCTTCGTCCGCTCTTTATAAAGTTTATTATTTTCATAAGCATAAGAGCGCCACTCGTCGAGTTCATTTAGTTGAAATTTTCGAAGGTCACCGACTGAGTGGGGATCGAAATTTAAAAATTTTAAGGCCCAAAAGGCGCAGTGTTCTAACTCTACGGGCAGATGGCACGATTTTCCATAGACCAGCCGATACAGCGTACATCCGAGGGCAGTTTTGTACGCTGTTCGGTAGGCCCATAGAGCATCGTCATGTTTGGTTGACCAGTCTTTTCTAGAAGTTGAAACAGTCTTTTCTAATATTCTTTTTATTTCTCTATTAACTACTTCGACTTGACCGTTAGTTTGGGGGTGGTAGGCAGTGGACAGTTTATGCGTAACGCCATATTTAGTAAGGATTTTTGAAAATTGCGCGTTACAGAAATGGGAACCCCTATCGCTAACGATTGCGCGTGGCGTACCGAATCTAGAAAATAATTTTTTAAAAAACGTGACTACAACTCGGGAGTCGTTCGTAGGAAGAGCTTGGGCCTCAGCCCATCGTGAAACATAATCAACAGCAACTAAAATATATTTGTTTCCGAAGCTAGAAGGAAGGGGGCCAACAAAATCAATTCCCCAGAGGTCGAAAATTTCGCACTCTAAGAAATAATTTTACGGCATTTCATTTTTATTAGAGATGTTGCCCGACCGTTGGCAACTATCACACCTGCTCACAAAGGCTTGCGCGTCCTTAAACAAGCTAGGCCAGTAAAAGCCCGCGCAAAGCACCTTATGAGCGGTGCGAGCAGCTTGATAGTGCCCACCTGTCGGGCCTTCATGCAAATGTTTTAGAATATCGATTCCTTCCTCAAAGGAAACACTTCTCCTTATCACTTGATCCGCACAAATTTTGAAAAGATGCGGGTCTTCCCAAAAGTAGTTCTTCAGCTCAGAAAAGAATTTCTTCTTTTGCTCAGAGGAGAACTCTCTTGGGAGCACCCGGGCCACTAGATAGTTGGCGATGTGCGCGAACCAAGGAGAAGTAGATGTATTAACTTAAAGCAGCTTCTCATCAGGAAAATAGTCATTAAAAGATTTTTCATTTAACTTTTCTATAAAGGGGTTATCTAATCTTGATAAATGGTCGGCGGCCAAGTTCTCGGCTCCTCGCTTATCACGGATCTCTAAGTCAAACTCTTGGAGGAGTAAGACCCAGTGAATCAAGCGAGGCTTGGCATCCGTTTAGGCAAGAAGGTACTTGAGGGCCGAGTGGTCCGTAAAAACAATGATTTTTGAAAGAGTAATGTAAGGGCGGAATTTATCAAACGCAAATACTACAGCTAAGAGCTCCTTCTCGGTTGTGGTGTAATTTTCTTGTGTAGATGTGAGGGTTTTACTAGCGTAATAGATGGGGTGGAAGTTCTTAGATATGCGTTGACCTAATACGGCCCCCACCGCAAAACTACTCGCATCGCACATAATCTCGAAAGGAAGGTCCCACACCGGAGCTATCATAATCGGTGCGTTAATTAGCTTTTCTTTAATTGATTCAAAGGCAGAAATACAAGAGTCATCAAAAATGAATGGAGCGTCTTTTTCTAAGAGATGGGTGAGGGGCTTAGTGATCTTGGAGAAGTCCTTATAAAATGACGATAAAAACCAGCGTGGCCTAGGAAACTTCTTATAGCTTTTATGTTTGTAGGTGGCGGCAACTTCTCAATAACTTCTATCTTGGCAACGTCTACCTCAATACCTTTAGCAGAAATTTTATGACCCAAAACTAACCCTTCCCTCACCATAAAATGGCATTTTTCCCAATTTAGGGCAAGGTTAGTTTCTTCGCATCGTTCTAAGACTTTTTCGAGGTTTTCTAAACATCTATCGAAGGAATCACCGAACACGGAGAAATCGTCCATGAATACCTCCATAATGCTTTCTACGTACTTGTCAAATATTGCGAGCATACATCGCTGGAATGTAGCTGGCGCATTGCATAATCCAAACGGCATTCTTCTGTATGCGAAGGTGCCGAAGGGACGAGTAAACGTAGTTTTCTCTTGGTCCTCGGGAGAGATGGGTATTTGAAAGTACCCCGAGAGGCCATCGAGAAAACAATAAAAGCTATGGCCAGAGAGACATTCTAAAATCTGGTCGATAAACGGTAAAGGGAAGTGGTCCTTGCGGGTGGCGTCATTTAACTTACGGTAATCTATGCACATACGCCAACCCGTCACCGTCCGCGTCGGGATTAATTCATTATTCTCATTACTAACTACGGTTATCCCTCCCTTCTTTGGAACTACCTGAACGGGGCTAACCCACTTACTGTCCGATATAGGGTAGATAATTCCTGCGTCTAATAGTTTCATAACCTCGCCCTTAACTACTTCTTTCATATTCGGGTTTATACAGCGCTGAGGTTGGATAGAGTTACGCGAATTATCTTCCATTAAAATTTTATATGTACAGAAAGATGGGCTTATGCCCTTGATATCAGAAATTTGCCAAGCCATAGCCCAGCGATGCTTACGTAGAACTAGAAGAAGTTTATCGTTCTGCGTATCCGTGAGGTAGGCCGAAACGATAACTGGTAACTTGGAGTCTTTTTCTAAGAAAGCATACTTAAGGTGTTCGGGAAGTTCTTTAAGTTCTAGGGTAGGGGGTTCTTCATAAGAGGATTTTGAGATTCTTTCTTTTTCAAAAATAATATCTTCATAAACTTTTTTATAAGGAACGTAATAACGGGTGGGGCTAGCAGCCAAGACAGCTTCTTGTAGAGATTCAGTGGGAAGAAAAGAGGAAGAACAAAAATCAGAAAATTCTTTTTCAAACTCAGAAAAACAATAAGAAGATTCATCACTTCCTTGCAGTGATTCAGTTGTAAGAGAAGAGGACCAAAAAGTAGAAAATTCTTTTTCAAACTCGGAGAGGCAGTAGGAAGAATCATCACTCACGGCGTCTACGAAAAAACATGAGTCATCGTTTGCTAAGGTGTTCTTCATCGAAGGGGTGATAGAAAATGTGACTTCGTCGTCGTCTACTCGAAGAAAAAGCTTACCATTGCTTACGTCAATGATGGCTCGGGAGGTGGCAAGGAAGGGTCGGCCAAGGATCAGGAGAACCTCGACGTCTTCTTCGATGTCCAGAATGACAAAGTCCACCGGGAAGATGAACTTGTCGACTTTCACTAGAACATCCTCCACTATTCCTAACGGGTACTTGACGGATCTATCAGCTAGCTGGATACTCATACGCGTGGGGTTAAGGCTACCAATCCCTAACTTTTTGAACAACGAAAAGGGCATCAGGTTTATACTCGCGCCTAAGTCGGCTAACGCGTGTTTAACAAAAAGATCACCGAAGACACACGGGATAGAGAAACTACCCGGGTCACTGATTTTCTTCGGCAAACCGTTTGTTAAAACGGCGGAGCACTCGGCGTTTAGCGTGACGTGCGAAAGATTCTCTAACTTCTTCTTGTTTGTGAGGAGGTCTTTGAGATATTTGGCGTATTTCGGCATCTGCGAAATAGCCTCGTGGAAGGGAAGATTAATGTCGATTTGTTTGAAGATTTCTAAGAAGCGGGAGTACTGATCATCTTGACGTTGTCTATTAAGTTCAGAGGGGTATGGAGGAGTTGAATTATTTTTGAAGATGGGTGGTGGAGTGAGATTATTTTCTAAAATAGGGGTGATTACTTCTTCAGCAGATGGCGGAATTTTTAAAACGGGAGCGGAGCTTTGATTTTTAAAAGCGGAAGCGGATCTTGCCTCGGGCTCTTCACTTACCATACCGGAGACTTGCTTCCCACTCTGAAGAGTTATAGCTTTCGCTTGCACTCTCGGGTTGGGTTCGGTATTGGAAGGAAGAGACCCTGCGGGTCGCTCAGAAATTATTTTCCCGAGCTGTCCTAACTGATTTTCTAGACTTTTTACGCTTCCGGTTAAAGTTCTTATGGTAGCGTCATTTGTGGTGATGTATTTAGAAAGTAATTCCTCCAAGCTTAGAGGTTTTGGGTAATTTTGAAGAAGTGGTGGTGGTGGTGGTGGTGCAGAAAAATCATTTTGCGGGGGTGGGTGCATCGCATTCGATGGATTACTCCATGAAAAGTTCGGATGGTTTCTTAAAGCAGGATTATAACTATTCGGAAAATTAAAACCAGACAGATGAAAATTCGCAGCAGAAAAATTATTAAAAGCAGTTCTAGGCATATTATTAACATAATCTAAATATTTCGGAGTAGGGGTTGCAGATTCCCATACCTGAGGGGCGGAGGCAGCAGTCATCTCCGTGATTTTTTTGCTTAGGATTTCTACTTGCAGAGCGAGCTGGGAGACGTTGTCCACTTCATAGATACCTGCAGGCTTGTTCGGGCGGGACCTAGGCACATTCCACTGATAAGTGTTCATGGCCATGTCCTCAAAAAGCTCAAGAGCGGCTTCCGGGGTCTTATAATTTAAAGTACCGCCAGAAGCTGCGTCTATCATTTGCTTCGTGCTTATATTTAGCCCGTTATAAAACGTCTGCACTTGTAACCATACAGGCAGCGCGTGATGTGGGCATCATCTTAATAATTCTTTAAATCTCTCCTAGGTTTCGTATAGGGTTTCAGAGTCTATTTGTCCGAAGGCAGAGATGTCGTTCCTAAGTTTTGCAGTTTTAGCTGGCGAAAAATACTTTGCCAAAAATTTTTCAGTTAATTCATTCCAAGTGGTTATGATATTTTTCGGAAGTCTGTTAAGCCACTGCTTAGCTTTAGTTCTTAGAGAGAAGGGGAAGAGTCTCAGCCTGATCGCATCATTATATGTGTGTTTTGATCTTCATCTTGAAGTCCGTCAAATTGCACATATTGCTGCACCATTTGAATTATGCTAGGCTTTAGTTCGAAGTTATTATTTTCTATAGCAGGGCGGACTATACTTGATTCTCTTCCCTCGAGGTTCGGTCGTGCATAATAGGACATAGTCCTTTGCATGGCCTCATCTACGTTGGGTTCTTCCATTCTTAAAGTAGCAAATGACTCGGAGACCTCAACCGGCACTTGGATAGTAGGACCTTGAAATCGCGATCTTCTCCGAAGAGTACGCTCAATTTCGTGGTCCAAGTCCAAAATAACCGACGGACTCCCGCAGGTCATGCACTAAAAGAACAGAAAAGAAGAAGAGGAAGAGAAATAGGATAAACTAAAAAAAAGATTAAAATTTTTTTTTCCTTTTTGAAATAGATTTTTTTTTTATAGATTAACTCCCGAACTTCCCAAGGACTACCCCGTGAAGGGTTCGCAAGGTACTAGACAAGACAGTGGCACTTAAAGCCCTTTGCCCTTTTCGAGAGAATTAGGTGGCGTAGAAAAATTGTGAGGTTGGTTTCTATTAAGAGCGGTGATAGAATTTTTTTGATTTTTTTTTAAAATTTTAAAATTTTAAAGAAAGAGGATGAGAAAGAGAAGAGATATAATTAATAGGTTCGTGTTTTCAAAATATCAACGGAAGTAGGTTCCCCGGCAACGGCGCCAAAAACTTGTTGCGCGCTAGGGTTCGAAGAAAATTAACGCAACCGAACTAGCAACCCGATGAGGCAAGTATACCTATCGAATTGTAGCAAGGGGACACAAGTGTCGTATTGAAATCCGGGAACTGTTGGCTAAGCTTACTCACATGAATGCTATTATCTTATCGATGGAAAAACTAGGGTTTTAGAAAATCTAAGTGCAAGGGAGAAAGTAAAGCTATACTAGAATGAGAAACACCGTAATTAAGTAAAGTTGTTAAGTAAAGAACTATGCTAGAAAGGAAACTACTGCAGTTAATTAAAGAGCACAAGATAGGAGATTACTACGAAAGGTAGAAAATATGAAATGGAAATGCACCCGATCAAGATTCACCTCGGTTAAAGACGATTAAAAAAAGAAAATAAAAATCTAAACTTAATAGGATAAGGGTCCTTGACCGTGGAGGTTCCTAAAGCTTGAACACGCTTATCTCGAAATCGTGCCCAACTGAGTTTAGGAAGGTCCGACCGACTCTCATTTAAATCGGAGGCCTAAAACTCGCTTTACGCGGTGAACCCCACTATTGGATTTTACTCCAATCCGGGAGATTTGGACGTCTGCCTCTCTCGAGGGGTGCGTACAACTCCCTTTACTCTTGAATGCTCACTTCATTCTTTCGTCCTCTCGGCTAGCCCAGAATGAAAGCAAAGGCGGAGAGTATATATCGAAAATATACCCCAACCCGTGATTAATCAAGAGTAATTCAAGGCCCTAACCTAAAAAGAAAAGATTGATTAAAACATCATAACATAATCGCTCTAACCTCGGATCATCAAGATCGAGTACAAGGAGGATTAGTTAATCATAATGGAGTGGAGGGGGGAGATGAGTAGAAAAGCATAAGAAGAACACAAGCTAAAGGAAGAACAATTTTATTAATGAAAAAGGGCAAGTTACACTAATGAAAATAAAATTACAAGTGCATGAAAATTAAATCCTATTCTAGCCCTACAAGTAGCACTAAGCAAGAGCAAAAATTACAAAGAAAAGCTAAGACAAACTACAATTAAGCTAGGGTTAAACAAAAATTACAAAGAGAGGGGGAGAGAGAGAGAGAGAAAGCATGAAAAAGGATCAAGAAACAAAGGGGCAGCACCTCCCCCACTCAACCAAAGCTTCCTGAAATGGAGAGGGGGGGCTCAATTTATAGAAAATTTTCTCGGGTTGGTCACGCACTCCGACACGCCCTAGGAGGGGCGTGTCAGGGGGCGTGACAGTACTATGTTGACCTCGGGCTCTGGATTCTGGCGGGAGGGATGATTACTTCGGTACGTCGGTGGTCACGCCCGTGACAGGGGGGCGTGACAGGCACGTCATGTCCATATCATTGGTCGGAAATCCGTCAGTCACCGAAAAAGGAGGGTGTCACGCCCATGTCACGGGCGTGACATGGGGCGTGGCAGTACTGTTTGCGTGCTGAGGAGGAACGACATTTAATGCGGCGGCAGGCTTTACGGCAGAGGGCGACACGCCCCTGGTCACGCCTGGTGACACGCCCAGGGAGGGCGTGTCAGGGGGCGTGACAGCGGTTTTTGACCGTTTTCTGTCCCTTCCAGCAGGTGTCCTCGGGATCGGGTGACACGCCCTAGGTCACTCCCAGGGAGGGCGTGACAGGGGGGCGTGATAGGTCATTTTGGCAATTTTTCTGGAAACCTGCAAAAAGACAGGAAAAAGTTAGTGGCAGTAAAATTTACATAAAAAGGATAAAAATAAACTAATAATAGACATAATTTGTACAATATAAAATATAAAATACGATAATAGTTTAGGCTACAAAATGTATTATCAGTATTATCCTGTGACCTCACCGTCTGTTTGTGGCATATAATGTGGGGCCCCGGCCGGACCTTCTACTATATGTCATGTAACGGATTGGGTCATTACAACAAATGTTAAGTTGATATTAATCCGAGACCGGATGCTTGAGTCTCAGAGTAAACAGGCCAAGTGCTACGACGCACAACATCGTTAGGTGGGTTTCCAAGTGGGAGTCTTGGTTTCCTTGAAGAAACGATAGATGCATGGAGTCTCGCTGGTATGCGGGCGGAAGAAGGTAAGTCAAAGATTCATGGGGCCTTATAGGATCCTGTAGCGGATTGGCCCCATGGCTTACATACTGTAGCTACCGCTAGAGTTAGTGGGATTGCACGACGTCTTCAAAGTCTCTTCACTTCAGAGGGATCTACTACAACCCGAGCAGCTTATTTCCACTACAGATTGCATGGTGGATTCTTATTGATCAGCCAGCAAGGAGCTGGTTAGGATCGATGACACGGTAGTGTAGGTCCTGCGACGCTAGAAGGTTCCGCTAGTCAAGGTCCTGTGAAGGAATCATGGGTAGGAGGTGTAAACTTGGGAGCCATACGACCTGATGTAGCAGAGGTACCCGGATCTCTTCGAGTCAGGTATACCTTCAATTTACTAGGGATGTTACATGCTTTTACTTTAGTAGAAACCTAGTAGGCCTAACCATATTTTCGGGGAGGAAATTTTTTTTTCATGTATTGAGATTTGTTAGATCCCTCAAATAACTAGGCCCCTAAGAGTGGTTTTGTCATGAATAGGTCATGACAAAACCCTACGAAGCTCAAGAGACCAAGTAAACCAAGGCATGAAGATGGAAATAACCTTGGTCTACAAATAGCTCAATTCAAGCACTATCCCCAGGATTTGACTTGAGGGCTTCAACTTGACTTCATGACCCCACCATACATTCCTTACCCTTAAAGAGGTCTAGTGGGTCACTAACCACCCATTGGGGTCAACCAAAGAGGTCAAGTTGACCAAGGGTCAACTCAAACCATAATTAGGTAAAATTGCCCAAAGTTGACCAAATTGGGCTACACCAAACAACAAATGCACTAGGATGTTGTTAGTGGGATCATTTACAACTCATTGGGTCAGTCACATCACCCAAAATGACCTAGGGATGGGCTTAAATTGCTAGGGTTTACCAAACCCAAAAAGTGGAGAAAAGACATGCTCATGCCAATTCCACTATAGCTAAGCCCAATTTGAGTGGCCCACTTGCTTTGGGAGGTTTATAATTACATAATTAGCCATCCAATTTTTGAAGGAGGTGAATATGAGAGAGAAATGTGAGTTTTCTCAAATTAGAGGAGAGAAAGAAGAGATAGAAAATGACCTTTCATGGTGTTTGAATGCCCTTGACCCCTCATCTCTCTTCCGACTGATGGAGATTCGTCTCCCCTCATCAGTTAGAGGAGATGAAGAGATTTTTCTCGGCCACATCAGTGGATAAATGCATAGAATTCAGTCGGCCGAAAACCTTCACTCATGGACATTAATGGAATTGAATCCATGGACCTCCCTCTCCCCCCATTTAATTATTTTAAAAGCCTCACCTGGCTATGAGGAGTCATTTCCACTCTTTCACTGAAGAAATCGAAGGCTCTGTTAGTTTTGTTGTAGAGCACCCGAAAGCTTCGAATCCGACCATAGGGACAAGGAGATTGGCAAGGCAACAACTCCCAACACACGTCCTATCATCTTCTCCTCTCTTAGTGGATAGATCCACTTCCGATGGCCGCAAGGTTTGGGGCCAATTTTCATTAGATCAGGGTGGCCAAAAAATCCATTTTGGAGCTTTTCATCCATGCCTAAAACCCAATTCGGCCACCTCCTCCCGGCCTACCACCGCCAATCGACGACGACAACCTCAACCAATGTGGTAGTGGCATTGGACAGCTGGGGAGACGCTAAGGTGGCCGAGAAATCATCACCCAATATCTCCCAGGACGAGTTGCAGTGAGTCATTGGCTTAAGGAGGAAGACGACCATATGTCGTTGATTTGGTGCGTCATGATTCATGCGTCAGATTTTAATACCTAGGGTTAACCAATTTTAGTCAATTGTCTGACCACATCACATCAAATGGTGCATGTTATACCTAGGATTAACCATACACAAATTTGTGTGCCCCACCTAAACTACTCATCTAAATGCTTTGAAATTTGGATCATACGTTAGTCTCATCAATATCTCAGACATATTCAAAAATAGGAATTTTTGGAAACATTTTTCTATAATTTTAGAAAACATCAAAAAAATCATGTATGATTTAATTATGGGGTCTAATGACCTCAAAACCACCCAATATTTTGGATTGTTACCATTAAGGTCATGGCATGACTCTGGTCAAACGTTCAACCCATTTGGGGGTGGTTTGAGTAGGTATTAGTGTAACCAAAACATGGTCCCTTAGGGGTAAAATTAGGGCAAGAGTAAAATTGGTGGGGTGTGTTGCCAATCCTCTTCCAAAAGGGTTGAAACTTTGGTCACTGCCTCAAAGTCCTCTAAAGTACCCCCTCAAGAGATTTTGAGTAGTTTGTTGTGGAGATGCCTAAAGACCCTAGTATAGGCCTTAGGGTTGAGGTTTGGAGCCTATTGAAGGACATGGGATCAAATGTCCTTGTTTTGTCTTGTAACTTGGTTGATGAATCCTTAGAGTGAAAATAAGTTCAGGTAAATGGTTCTAGGATTTTTAGGAATATATAACCTCTTTGAAAAAGATAAGGATAGGTTGGGGGACTTTGGTCTAATAGTTAACTACATGCTCAAATGAATTTGGATACTCACGAAACTTAGGCAGTAAACTTATTTATATGATGTTGTTCCCTAGAAATTTTATTGTGAATTTTGGATTGATAATTTTAGTATTTCATTCACAAACCCTAAGTTTAATTCAATAACAAGATAATTATTTTAGCGTTATTCTCTTGTAACACCCCCATCCGTCACATGGAATATAACAGAAGGTCCAGCCGGTGCCCCATGCAATATACCACAGACAATTTTTGGAGTTACGTATTAATACCATATTAACAGTAATATGAACACGCATCATAACTCAGAGCATTCTAGCGAAAGCTTTGTAAAATAGTTATAAGAACCCAAAGACAATAGCATGAATGTCCACACTAACCCAAGGATGGAATGACAGCAAAATACACAAAAGTCTCGGCCTTAGGGCCTTACAAGTGTTTACTTAAACAATACATGTTTTCCATACTTCGGCACACTGGCCGGCCACACATGAACATAATAAAGTAAACATTTCTCTTTGGCCTTCGAGGGCCAACACAGCAATAAGGGCTTCAGCCGGCTTTTTTCCACTAGGCTCACATGTTCCTGCATAAGAATAATCCACCGCACGGTGGCAAAACAAGCCAACGATCAGCTAAAGCTCACCAAATTATAATGACCCCAACCCTTAAGCCCGACAACGGTGCTTCTTCCCTGCATTTTATTATTATAACTAAACAAGATAGTGAATGTACAATTTAAGCACACTTCACCACAGGCGTAGGCATACACTGCCACAAACCCCGTGCTCTCAGGGCACATTCTCGGTGAACTCAATCCACCACTGCCCCTAGGATGACAACATCATGTGCTAATAAGTCTCCTTCGATCGAAGCCTAACACTCGCCCTCTATGCCATTGATAAGTGTCATGTACCTTAGGTCTCTTTAACTGAACCACAAAGAGTTGGTACAGTTCCACTCATCCCGTTGCTCACACCGCCATGTCAATTTAAGTCATCAGCGTGGGTAAAGCTTCCCCGAATCCGTAAGTACCGATCAAACAATATTACATAACCCGGTTATGTACAGGGTTGGCTCCCAGGACACAAAGATGGCATAAATACACTTCTGCCCAGTTTGCTGGGTGCACCTTGGAGTTAGTCCCCATGACTCCCTATTGCAATCTACCACGTAGAAAACCCGCAAAACAAATGCCATGGAGTCTTGTCCTGCAATACAAGCATAAGGAAAACATCACCTATCTAAACCAACTTGTCCGGATAGGCATCACACACCATGTCTAGGTCCGTACTTTGATTCCGGACTCTAAATGCAAAATGACGGGGAGAAACAATATTTACCTGAAGGAATACATCACACTCACCGCCCACACGCGGGAGAGAGTTTCCTATGAAAAAGGAAGATGACTTCACATGTCCAAGAAGATAATCGTTACCCTAGAGGTTTGCTTCAGTTCCATAGAAAACTAGTCGGATGAAAAGAACCGCAACGTACTTGCCTTCGCGGATCTGGACTCAGCTCGCGATTTGTACCTCCAAAGCTCAAACAATGGCGGGATTCCTCCTCCTTCTCCCATTGCTCTCCCCTCTCTTAAATTCTTAGAAGGAGATTGGGTCAAAATAAATGAGGCCTAAACCCTAATTTCCCGAATTTAACTCCTCAGGTAAGATTCTAGGCCGTCACATTGCATAGAAATAAAACAAACGGGCTCGATTCACTCTTAAAATCGTCTAAGTGGGGCTGTACACGGCTTGTGACACGGCTATATCCCAGGTCTTATACGTCAATCGACGTTAAAACCGTCAAGCCCGAACAGGACACGACCATATGACACGCCTATTTCACAAACCATATGTCATACACGGCTTAGGACACGCCCATGTACCTGGCCGTGTAGCTCTGTCGACACGGCCCGGCAAACACAGAGCAGGACATGACTTTGTACACACTCGTGTCTTAGGCCGTGTTACTCAGTCGACACAGCCCACCCATACCGAGATTTGGGGCATTAAAATTCTCCTCCCCTTAAAAGAATTTCATCCCGAAATTAGAGAATGGAAAAGTACACAGAATTAAATGGTACCTGAGTGGAAAAGCTCGGGATGCTCTTCAAACATGGTCTTCTCTCGCTCCTACAAAGCTCTTCACGACCGCAATTGTCCCATCGGACTTTGACTATCCTGATAGCTTTGTTCTGCAATTGCTTGACCTCAGAATCCTCGATCCGAATGGTTCTAACTTTCAATGTTATCCCACTATCGACAAATACTTAATCCGCAATAACCACTTGCTCTGGTTCTTTCACAGCTTTGCGTAGGACCGAGATGTGAAATACATCATGTATACCACTCATCTCTATAGAAAGAGCCAACCGATAGACGGCTTCACTAGCCCGCTCCAAGATCTCAAAAGGCCAACATACCTCGGACTATGCTTCTTTAAGCATCAAATCATTGATACGCCTTTAAACAGCTTTATCTTGAGGTATACCCAGTCGCCCACTACAAACTCCACTTTCTGATTCTTGGCATTGTAGTACTTGACCTGTCTATCTAGAGAAATCAGTAGCCATTCCTGAATCAACCGTATCATATAAGTAGCATCTTCAACGTCCTTTTGCTTGTACAGCTTTGATTCTCCTGTTTCTACCCAAGACAATGGCGTATGACACCTCCTTTTGTACAGAGCCTCAAAGGGCGCCATCTGAATGTTGTCTTTGTAGTTGTTATTGTATGCGAACTCAACATGTAAATATGGTCTTCCCACCTTTTACCAAAATCCAATTCACACATATGAAACAAGTCTTTCATCGAACTGTTCACCCTTTCAGTTTTCCCATCTGTCTGCGGGTGAAAAGCTGTGCTGAAGTTCAGCTTAGGACCCAACCACAGATGAATGAATCTCCAATCATTATATGTGAACCGACCATCTCGGTCAATTATTATGCTCTGGGGCACACCATGTAAACATACTATATTATCCAAATAAAGCTTCGCCAGCTTCTCTATGGAATCATCTTTCTTATTGGGTATGATGTGTGATACCTTTGTTAACCTATCCACCACTACCCAAAAGGCGTTGTTCCCCTTATGCGATCTCGCCAAACCTTGAACAAAATCCATAGAGATGTCGTCAAACATCCACTCTTTTATTGGCAAGGACTTTATTAATCCAGCTGGCTTCTGGCATTCGGCCTTCACCAAGGCACAAGTCTGACACTTAGCTACATATAGTGCCATGTCTTTCTTTATACAGGGCCACCAGAATAGCCTCTTCATGTATTTGAACATCTTTGTGCTCCCAGGATTAATTGTGTACTTGGTACAATGCGCCTCGTACATCAATTCTTCCCATAATTTCCCAATATTAGGGATGAATAACCCTTCCAAAAAGGGCCATCATCAACAATAAACTAGTCATTTGACCCATCCACAGACTATACCAAGCGATGTTTCAAGCTTACATCCAACTCCAAGGCCTGCTGAATCCTGTCCGCGAGGTCATATTGAACCTCTGTCCAACTCAAACATGCACTAACACTAGATCCCTTGTCAACACAGGAGATCTCCAAAGGCTCCAAATCACGAATGAGCCGCTCGTCATGCATCTGCAACCAGTTGGCATGTGCAGGAGTTCTACAACTCAAAGCATCTCCCACAATATTCCCCTTCATGGTAATATAATGAATCTTGTAGGTGTAGTCCCCAAGGAACTCCATCCACCTTCGTTGATGCAAATTCAGGCCATTCTGATCAATCAGGTACTTCAGGCTCTTATAATCTGAATAAATGTCGACCTTTACTCCATATAGGTAATGCCTCCAAAGATTGAGAGCGAATACCACGGCCGCCAACTCCAAGTCATAAACCGGGTAGTTCCTCTAATGTACCTTTAACTAACGTGATCCATAGGCTATCACCGACCCGTGCTGAAGCAGAACAAAGCCTAAACCACTCCCAGAGGCGTCGCTATAAATCTCAAATCCTTCATAACCATAAGGCATACTTAAGACAGGTGTCGTGGTCAAATGACCTTTTAGTTCTTCCAAAGCTTGCGCGCAATCAGGTGTCCAAACAAACATCTAATCCTTCCTTATTAGAGTAGTGAGGGGCAATGCTATCCGCAAGAAGTTCTCTACGAAGCGCATGTAATAGTCGGTAAGCCCCAGAAAACTCCATACTTCCGCTACCAAAGACAACACAGGCCACTCGCGTATAGCAAATATCTTTGCCCGATTTACCAAAATTCCTTCCCCACTAACTATATGACCACGGAACGTGACCGAGGACAACCAAAACTCGCATTTGGAGAACTTTGCATACATTTGGTTCCTCCTTAATGTCTCCAACACCATACAAAGATGCTTAAAATGATCCTCCTCGCACTGCGAGTACACCAGTATATCGTCGATAAAGACTATCACGAACGGGCACAAGTATTCTCGGAACGTTCAGTCCATCAAATCCATAAACAGTGATTGCGCATTTGTCAGCCCAAATGACATGAAAGTGAACACATAATTCCCATACCATGTGTGATAATACGTTTTGTAGCCTAAACTATTATCGTATTTTATATTTTATATTGTACAAATTATGTCTATTATTAGTTTATTTTTATCCTTTTTATGTAAATTTTATTGCCACTAACTTTTTCCTGTCTTTTTGCAGGTTTTCAGAAAAATTGCCAAAATGGCCTGTCACGCCCCCCTGTCACGCCCTCCCTGGGCGTGACCTAGGGCGTGTCGCCCGATCCCGAGGACACCTGCCGGAAGGGATAGAAAACGGTCAAAACCGCTGTCACGCCCCCCTGTCACGCCCTCCCTGGGCGTGTCACCGGGCGTGACCAGGGGCGTGTCGCCCTCTGCCGCAAAGCCTGCCGCCGCATTAAATGCCCTTCCGCCTCAGCACGCAAATAGTACTGTCACGCCCCATGTCACGCCCGTGACATGGGCGTGACACCTTCCTTTTTCGGTGACTGACGGATTTCCGACCAATGATTTGGACATGACATGCCTGTCACGCCCCCCTGTCACGGGCGTGACCTAGGGCGTGACCACCGACGTACCGAAGCAATCATCCCTCCCGCCAGAATCCAGAGCCCGAGGTCAACATAGTACTGTCACGCCCCCCTGACACGCCCCCCCTAGGGCGTGTCGGAGGGCGTGACCGACCCGAGAAAAAAATCTATAAATTGAGCCCCCCTCCTCCCCATTTCAGCAAGCTTTGGTTGAGTGGGGGAGGTGCTGCCCCTTTGTTTCTTGATCCTTTTTCATGCTTTTTCTCTCTCTCTCTCCCCCTCTCTTTGTACTTTTTGGTTAACCCTAGTTTAATCTTAGTTTGTGCTAGCTTTTATTGCAATTTCCTCCTTGCTTAGTGCTTAATGTAGGGCTAGAATAGGGTTTAATTTTCATGCACTTGTAACTTTAATTTTCAATAGTGTAACTTGCCCTTTTTATTAATAAAAGTGTTCTTTTTTAGCTTGTGTTCTTCTTATGCTTTTCTACTCATCTTCCCCCCTCCACTCCATTATGATTAACTAATCCTCCTTGTACTCGATCTTGATGATCCGAGGTTAGAGCGATTATGTTATGATGTTTTAATTAATCTTTTCTTTTTAGGTTAGGGCCTTGAATTACTCTTGATTTATCACGGGTCGGAGGTATATTTTCGATATATACTCTCCGCCTTTGCTTTCATTCTGGGCTAGCGAGAGGCCGAAAGAATGAAGTGAGCATTCAAGAGTAAAGGGAGTTGTACGCACCCCTCGAGAGAGGCAGACATCCAAATCTCCCGGATTGGAGTAAAATCCAATAGTGGGGTTCACCGCGTAAAGCGAGTTTTAGGCCTCCGATTTAGACGAGAGTCGGTCGGACCTTCCTAAACTCAGTTGGGCATGACTTCGAGAGAAGCGTGTTCAAGCTTTAGGAACCTCCACGGTCAAGGACCCTTATCCTATTAAGTTTAGATTTTTATCGCATTTTCTTAATCGTCTTTAGCCGAGGTGAATCTCGATCGGGTGCATTTCCATTTCATATTGTTCTACCTTTTGTAGTAATCTCATATATTGTGCTCTTTTATTAACTGCAGTAATTTTCTTTCTAGCTTAGTTGTTTGCTTAATAGCGTAACTTAATTGCGGTAGTTCTCTTTCTAGTTTGCTTTAATTTCTCCATTGCGCTTAGATTTTCTAAAACCCTAGTTTTTCCGTCGATAAGATAATAGCGTTCGTGTGAGTAAGCTTAGCCAACAGTTCCCGGATTTCAATACGACACTTGTGTCCCCTTGCTACAATTCGATAGGTATACTTGCCTCATCGGGTTGCTAGTTCGGTTGCGTTTATTTTCTTCGAACCCTAGCACGCAACAAGTTTTTGGCGCCGTTGCCGGGGACCCAACTTCCGTTGATATTTTGAAAACACGAACCTATTAATTTTATCTCTTCTCTTTCTCATCCCCTTTCTTTAAAGTTTTAAAAAAAAAATTCAAAAAAATTATCACCGCTCTTAATAGAAACCAACCTCACAATTTTTCTACGCCACCTAATTCTCTCGAAAAGGGCAAAGGGCTTTAAGCGCCACTGTCTTGTCTAGTACCTTGCGAATCCTTCACGGGGTAGTCCTTGGGAAGTTCGGGAGTTAATTTATATAAAAAAAAATCTATTTCAAAAAGAAAAAAAAAAGGTTTTAATTTAATTTTCTAAATCAAGTTTTTCTTTCTAGTTTATCCTTTTTCTCTTTCTCTTCTTCTTTTCTGTTCTTTTAGTGCATGACCCGCGGGAGTCCGTCGGTTATTTTGGACTTGGACCACGAAATTGAGCGTACTCTTCGGAGAAGATCGCGATTTCAAGGTCCTACTATCCAAGTGCCGGTTGAGGACTCCGAGTCATTTAATACTTTAAGATGGAAGAACCCAACGTAGATGAGGCCGTGCAAAGGACTATGTCCTATTATGCACGACCGAACCTCGAGGGAACAGAATCGAGTATAGTCCGCCCTACTATAGCAAATAATAACTTTGAACTAAAGCCTAGCATAATTCAAATGGTGCAGCAATATGTGCAATTTGACGGACTTCAAGATGAAGATCCGAACGCACATATAGCTAGCTTTCTTGAAATTTGCGACACCTTCAAGATAAATGGTGTCACAAATGATGCGATCAGGCTAAGACTCTTCCCCTTCTCTCTAAGAACTAAAGCTAAGCAGTGGCTTAACACACTTCCGAAAAATAGCATAACCACTTGGAATGAATTAACTGAAAAATTTTTGGCGAAGTATTTTCCGCCCGCTAAAACTGCAAAACTTAGGAACGACATCTCTGCCTTCGGACAAATAGACTCTGAAACCCTTTACGAAACCTGGGAGAGATTTAAAGAATTATTAAGACGATGCCCACATCACGCGCTGCCTGTATGGTTACAAGTGCAGACGTTTTATAACGGGCTAAATCAAAGCACGAAGCAAATGATAGACGCAGCTTCTGGCGGTACTTTAAATCATAAGACCCCGGAAGCCGCTCTTGAGCTTTTTGAGGATATGGCCATGAACACTTATCAGTGGAATGTGCCTAGGTCCCGCCCGAACAAGCCTGCAGGTATCTATGAAGTGGACAACGTCTCCCAGCTCGCTCTGCAAGTAGAAATCCTAAGCAAAAAAATCACGGAGATGACTGCTGCCTCCGCCCCTCAGGTATGGGAATCTGCAACCCCTACTCCAGAACATTTAGATTATGTTAATAATTTGCCTAGAACTGCTTTTAATAATTTTTCTGCTGCGAATTTTCATCCGCCTGGTTTTAATTTTCCGAATAGTTATAACCCCGCTCTAAGAAATCACCCGAACTTTTCATGGAGTAATCCATCGAATGCGATGCGCCCACCTCCGCAAAATGACTTTTCTGCACAACCACCACCACCACCACCACCTCTTCAAAATTACCCAAAACCTCCAAGCTTGGAGGAATTACTTTCTAAATATATCACCACAAATGACGCCACTATAAGAACGTTAACCGGAAGCGTAAAAAGTCTAGAAAATCAGGTAGGACAGCTCGCAAAAATAATTTCTGAGCGACCCGCAGGGTCTCTTCCTTCCAATACCGAACCCAACCCGAGAGAGCAAGCGAAAGCTATAACTCTTCGGAGTGGGAAGCAAGTCTCCGGTATGGTAAGTGAAGAGCCCGAGGCAAGCTCCGCTCTTGCTTTTAAAAATCAAAGCTCCGCTCCGCTTCCACCCTCTGCCGAAGAAGTAATCACCCCCATTTTAGAAAATAATCTCACTCCACCACCCATCTTCAAAAATAATTCAAATCCTCCATACCCCTCTGAACTTAATAGACAACGTCAAGATGATCAGTACTCCCGCTTCTTAGAAATCTTCAAACAAATCCACATTAATCTTCCCTTCCACGAGGCTATTTCGCAAATGCCGAAATACGCCAAATATCTTAAAGACCTCCTCACAAACAAGAAGAAGTTAGAGAATCTTTCGCACGTCACGCTTAACGCCGAGTGCTCCGCCGTTTTAACAAACGGTTTGCCGAAGAAAATCAGTGACCCGGGTAGTTTCTCTATCCCGTGTGTCTTCGGTGATCTCTTTGTTAAACACGCGTTAGCCGATTTAGGCGCAAGTATAAACCTGATGCCCTTTTCGTTGTTCAAAAAGTTAGGGATTGGTAGCCTTAACCCCACGCGTATGAGTATCCAACTAGCCGATAGATCCGTCAAGTACCCGTTAGGAATAGTGGAGGACGTTCTAGTGAAAGTCGACAAGTTCATCTTCCCGGTGGACTTTGTCATTTTGGACATCGAAGAAGACGTCGAGGTTCCCCTGATCCTTGGCCGACCCTTCCTTGCCACCTCCCGAGCCATCATTGACGTAAGCAATGGTAAGCTCTTTCTTCGAGTAGGCGACGACGAAGTCACATTTCCTATCACCCCTTCGATGAAGAACACCTTAGCGAATGATGACTCATGTTTTTTCGTAGACGCCGTGAGTGATGATTCTTCCTACTGCCTCTCCGACTTTGAAAAAGAATTTTCTACTTTTTGCTCCTCTTCTCTTACCACAGAATCACTGCAAGGAAGTGATGAATCTTCTTATTGTCTTTCCTACTTTGAAAAAGAGTTTTCTGATTTTTGTTCTTCCTCTTTTCTTACCACTGAATCTGTACAAGAAGCCGTCTTGGCTGCTAGCCCCACCCCTTATTACGTTCCTTATAAAAAAGTTTATGAAGATATTATTTTTGAAAAAGAAAGAATCTCAAAATCCTCTTATGAAGAACCCCCTACCCTAGAACTTAAAGAACTTCCCGACCACCTTAAGTATGCTTTCTTAGAAAAAGACTCCAAGTTACCAGTTATCGTTTCGGCCTACCTCACGGATACGCAGAACGATAAACTTCTTCTAGTTCTACGTAAGCATCGCCGGGCTATTGCTTGGCAAATTTCTGATATCAAGGGCATAAGCCCATCTTTCTGTACACATAAAATTCTAATGGAAGATAATTCGCGTAACTCTATTCAACCTCAGCGCCGTATAAACCCGAATATGAAAGAAGTAGTTAAGGGCGAGTTTATGAAACTATTAGACGCAGGAATTATCTACCCTATATCGGACAGTAAGTGGGTTAGCCCCGTTCAGGTAGTTCCAAAAAAGGGAGGGATAACCGTAGTTAGTAATGAGAATAATGAATTAATCCCGACACGGACGGTGACGGGTTGGCGTATGTGCATAGATTACCGTAAGTTAAATGACGCCACCCGTAAGGACCACTTTCCTCTACCGTTTATCGACCAGATTTTAGAACGTCTCTCCGGCCATAGCTTTTATTGTTTTCTCGATGGCCTCTCGGGGTACTTTCAAATACCCATCTCTCCGAGGACCAAGAGAAAACTACGTTTACTTGTCCCTTCGGCACCTTCGCGTACCGAAGAATGCCGTTTGGATTATGCAATGCGCCGGCTACATTCCAACGATGTATGCTCGCAATATTTGACAAGTACGTAGAAAGCATTATGGAGGTATTCATGGACGATTTCTCCGTGTTCGGCGACTCCTTCGATAGATGTTTAGAAAACCTCGAAAAAGTCTTAGAACGATGCGAAGAAACTAACCTTGCCCTAAATTGGGAAAAATGCCATTTTATGGTGAGGGAAGGGTTAGTTTTGGGTCATAAAATTTCTGCTAAAGGTATTGAGGTAGACGTTGCCAAGATAGAAGTTATTGAGAAGTTGCCGCCACCTACAAACATAAAAGCTATAAGAAGTTTCCTAGGCCACGCTGGTTTTTATCGTCGTTTTATAAAGGACTTCTCCAAGATCACTAAGCCCCTCACCCATCTCTTAGAAAAAGACGCTCCATTCATTTTTGATGACTCTTGTATTTCTGCCTTTGAATTAATTAAAGAAAAGTTAATTAACGCGCCAATTATGATAGCTCCGGTGTGGGACCTTCCTTTCGAGATTATGTGCGATGCGAGTAGTTTTGCGGTGGGAGCCGTTTTAGGTCAACGCATATCTAAGAACTTCCACCCCATCTATTACGCTAGTAAAACCCTCACATCTGCACAAGAAAATTACACCACAACCGAGAAGGAGCTCTTAGCCGTAGTATTTGCGTTTGATAAATTTCGCCCTTACATTACACTTTCAAAAATCATTGTTTTTACGGACCACTCGGCCCTCAAGTACCTTCTTGCCAAAACGGATGCCAAGCCTCGCTTGATTCGCTGGGTCTTACTCCTCCAGGAGTTTGACTTAGAGATCCGTGATAAGCGAGGAGCCGAGAACTTGGCCGCCGATCATTTATCAAGATTAGATAACCCCTTTATAGAAAAATTAAATGAAAAATCTTTTAATGACTATTTTCCTGATGAGAAGCTGCTTTTAGTTAATACATCTACTTCTCCTTGGTTCGCGCACATCGCCAACTATCTAGTGGCCCGGGTGCTCCCAAAAGAGTTCTCCTCTCAGCAGAAGAAGAAATTCTTTTCTGAGCTGAAGAACTACTTTTGGGAAGACCCGCATCTTTTCAAAATTTGTGCGGATCAAGTGATAAGGAGATGTGTTTCTTTTGATGAAGGAATTGATATTCTAAAACATTTGCATGAAGGTCCGACAGGTGGGCACTATCAAGCTGCTCGCACCGCTCATAAGGTGCTTTGCGCGGGTTTTTTACTGGCCTAGCCTGTTTAAAGACGCACAAGTCTTTGTGAGCAGGTGTGATAGTTGCCAACGGTCGGGCAATATTTCTAATAAAAATGAAATGCCGCAAAATTATTTCTTAGAGTGCGAAATTTTCGACCTCTGGGGAATTGATTTTGTTGGCCCCCTTCCTTCTAGCTTCGGAAACAAATATATTTTAGTTGCTGTTGATTATGTTTCACGATGGGCTGAGGCCCAAGCTCTTCCTACGAACGACTCCCGAGTTGTAGTCACGTTTTTAAAAAAATTATTTTCTAGATTCGGTACGCCACGCGCAATCGTTAGCGATAGGGGTTCCCATTTCTGTAACGCGCAATTTTCCAAAATCCTTACTAAATACGGCGTTACGCATAAACTGTCCACTGCCTACCACCCCCAAACTAACGGTCAAGTCGAAGTAGTAAATAGAGAAATAAAAAGAATATTAGAAAAGACTGTTTCAACTTCTAGAAAAGACTGGTCAGCCAAACTTGACGATGCTCTATGGGCCTACCGAACAGCGTACAAAACCGCCCTCGGATGTACGCCGTACCGGCTGGTCTATGGAAAATCGTGCCATCTGCCCGTAGAGTTAGAACACCGCGCCTTTTGGGCCTTAAAATTTTTAAACTTCGATCCCCACTCAGTCGGTGACCTTCGAAAATTCCAACTAAATGAACTCGACGAGTGGCGCTCTTATGCTTATGAAAATAATAAACTTTATAAAGAGCGGACGAAGCGTTTACACGATAAACACTTAAGGCATCCTAAAAACTTTAAACCGGGCGACCAAGTCCTTTTATATAATTCTCGTTTACGTTTATTTCCGGGCAAATTAAAATCTCGCTGGTCTGGCCCATTTTCTGTTTTAGAAGTATTTCCTTATGGAACTGTTTTAATTTCTCACCCTGATAAGGGTAATTTCAAAGTGAATGGTCAGCGTCTTAAACTGTATTTTTCTGGTGATGATGATGTCAGTCCAAACACTATTAAGTTTCTGCTTCACGAACTTTAATCTTGAAATTTTTATTTTTTTTTGCTAAAAACAATTTTATTTCGGGACAACAATATTTTTTGGACAATATTATTTTTGATGCGTCGAGCTCAACGACGCTTTAACCAAAGGGCGCTCTTGGGAGGCAACCCAAGTTATCTTTTTCTGTTTTCTTTATTTTACAATTTTTGCCTCGGACGGCTCCGACAAGCTGAAGCTTCTGCGATCGCCTGCTCCAACATTGCTGAATCCATCACGAAGTTCAAGGAAGACATTCGGGGAGCGGCATCACTCAGTTTTCGCAGCAAATAAATTCGGGGAAGTACCTGTATTTCAATTCTGTCTTTTCAATTCTGCACTTTATTTTTCTCTCCTTCTCCAATCCCCTTCTTTAGCCATTGAGGACAATGTCTGTTTTAAGCTTGGGGGAGGATTTCCTCCTTCATTTTTGCTTAGTGTAAATAATTTCCTTTTTTGTAAATAGTTCCATAAATTAAAAAAAAAAAGAATATCTTAAAATTCCAAAAAAGAGAAAAATTTTCCAAAATCCAAAAAAAAAAGAGAATATTCCTCAAAATAAAAAAAAATATATATGTGTTTTTGAATAGTTTAGACATTTTGGTATTTCAATAGTACCCCTAGTTTTTAGTTTTGTTTTACTCAAAATCTCCTATAAACAACTTAGTTAATTATAATATTTCTAATCGTCCTTTTTAATTATGTTTCACAAGTAAAATGTTGGCCATGCTGTGTTTCTAATTCACGGTAGCACGTTAAGGTGAAATATTTTTCTAAAACTCGCATTTCTATTATGGTTTTTTGTTGTTTATTTCCTTTACTTTCTCAAAAAATTCATCATCCACTATTTTCTTTCTCGTTTTTGAATAACTTTTGTAAAGTCAACTTTTGAATAACGTAGTAGATGTGAACGATCCAAGTCACCTATTATTTCTATTTTCAAGTTAATTTCATCAATCTTCTTTTATTATCTAGGACTCGCTTTTTGAAAATTTTTCAAACCTTTGTTTTAAATAAATTCAAAAGCGTGAAAATGATTTAGGCCATTTTTGTTTTCGTTTGAGCTTTCCTGCCAACCTAAAATATCTTTTACCACTAGTTAGCCGTTTTTGAGCCTTTTTCCGATTCCATTTGATAGCTCCTCTCTTCATTTCAGTTTCACCAAAGCCAAAATTTCCAACCTATCGAATCACACTAGTCTTTTTGAGTTTCATAAATTATTTTGACGATTTTTGATAGGGTATTTTGTGATTTTTGTGGAGAAAGGTTTTCGAAAAAAAAAGGGAAGTATGTTCAAAAGTGATGTTTATTTTTGTTTGGCCAACTCAAAAAGGAAAATAAAAATATTTATGGCCTTTGTTTTGAAAAAAGAAAAAAAAAATGAAAAAGAAAAATGAAAAAGAAAAAGAAAAAGAAAAAAAAAATGTGTGTACATATTTTTATGAAAGTTTTTGAAACTCTTTGCTTTGGTTTAGTGTGATTTTAAACCTTCACGTTTATCTTTGAATTCCACTCCTAATCATTTTCCTAAACCAAACGTTTCTGTCCTATTTAAGTCCTTTTGATTCACGCTTTTTGTTTTTTATTTAACAACTAAGAAAAGAAAAACAGTAAATCAGTTTTAGTTTTGGATTTAAACCTAGATTTTTGATAATTAAATTGATATAATTATAATGCGTGGCTTGGATCTAGTAACAACTCAATGCGTGTTTTTCATTTTCGTTGCTTTACTTAAGTCCATTTAAAAAAATCTCGTTAAAATTTTGGATGATTTGTTTTTATTAAGTAAAGTTTATAAAAGTTTTACCATACCTAAATAATTGTTTTAGACTTACATTTCACCTTTTCCCTACTAAGAATTTCGCATAGTACTTGTGTAGGCATAATTAGAACTTTTTGATTAGTCTTTTTTATAAATATCTAGTTTTTATATTTTTGCTTGGGGACAAGCAAAGCTTAAGCTTGGGGGAATTTGATAATACGTTTTGTAGCCTAAACTATTATCGTATTTTATATTTTATATTGTACAAATTATGTCTATTATTAGTTTATTTTTATCCTTTTTATGTAAATTTTATTGCCACTAACTTTTTCCTGTCTTTTTGCAGGTTTTCAGAAAAATTGCCAAAATGGCCTGTCACGCCCCCCTGTCACGCCCTCCCTGGGCGTGACCTAGGGCGTGTCGCCCGATCCCGAGGACACCTGCCGGAAGGGACAGAAAACGGTCAAAACCGCTGTCACGCCCCCCTGTCACGCCCTCCCTGGGCGTGTCACCGGGCGTGACCAGGGGCGTGTCGCCCTCTGCCGCAAAGCCTGCCGCCGCATTAAATGCCCTTCCGCCTCAGCACGCAAATAGTACTGTCACGCCCCATGTCACGCCCGTGACATGGGCGTGACACCTTCCTTTTTCGGTGACTGACGGATTTCCGACCAATGATTTGGACATGACATGCCTGTCACGCCCCCCTGTCACGGGCGTGACCTAGGGCGTGACCACCGACGTACCGAAGCAATCATCCCTCCCGCCAGAATCCAGAGCCCGAGGTCAACATAGTACTGTCACGCCCCCCTGACACGCCCCCCCTAGGGCGTGTCGGAGGGCGTGACTGACCCGAGAAAAAAATCTATAAATTGAGCCCCCCTCCTCCCCATTTCAGCAAGCTTTGGTTGAGTGGGGGAGGTGCTGCCCCTTTGTTTCTTGATCCTTTTTCATGCTTTTTCTCTCTCTCTCTCCCCCTCTCTTTGTACTTTTTGGTTAACCCTAGTTTAATCTTAGTTTGTGCTAGCTTTTTATTGCAATTTCCTCCTTGCTTAGTGCTTAATGTAGGGCTAGAATAGGGTTTAATTTTCATGCACTTGTAACTTTAATTTTCAATAGTGTAACTTGCCCTTTTTATTAATAAAAGTGTTCTTTTTTTAGCTTGTGTTCTTCTTATGCTTTTCTACTCATCTTCCCCCCTCCACTCCATTATGATTAACTAATCCTCCTTGTACTCGATCTTGATGATCCGAGGTTAGAGCGATTATGTTATGATGTTTTAATTAATCTTTTCTTTTTAGGTTAGGGCCTTGAATTACTCTTGATTTATCACGGGTCGGAGGTATATTTTCGATATATACTCTCCGCCTTTGCTTTCATTCTGGGCTAGCCGAGAGGCCGAAAGAATGAAGTGAGCATTCAAGAGTAAAGGGAGTTGTACGCACCCCTCGAGAGAGGCAGACGTCCAAATCTCCCGGATTGGAGTAAAATCCAATAGTGGGGTTCACCGCGTAAAGCGAGTTTTAGGCCTCCGATTTAGACGAGAGTCGGTCGGACCTTCCTAAACTCAGTTGGGCATGACTTCGAGAGAAGCGTGTTCAAGCTTTAGGAACCTCCACGGTCAAGGACCCTTATCCTATTAAGTTTAGATTTTTATCGCATTTTCTTAATCGTCTTTAGCCGAGGTGAATCTCGATCGGGTGCATTTCCATTTCATATTGTTCTACCTTTTGTAGTAATCTCATATATTGTGCTCTTTTATTAACTGCAGTAATTTCCTTTCTAGCTTAGTTGTTTGCTTAATAGCGTAACTTAATTGCGGTAGTTCTCTTTCTAGTTTGCTTTAATTTCTCCATTGCGCTTAGATTTTCTAAAACCCTAGTTTTTCCGTCGATAAGATAATAGCGTTCGTGTGAGTAAGCTTAGCCAACAGTTCCCGGATTTCAATACGACACTTGTGTCCCCTTGCTACAATTCGATAGGTATACATGCCTCATCGGGTTGCTAGTTCGGTTGCGTTTATTTTCTTCGAACCCTAGCGCGCAACAATGTGCTGAAAGCTGTCTTAGGAATGTCACTTTCTCTTATCCGTAACTGATAGTATCCGGATTTCAGATCCACCTTTGAGTACACAGTCGACCCCACTATCTGGTCGAACAGATCATCAATCCTTGGGAACACATACTTATTCTTCTCCGTTAGCTTATTCAAATCTCGATAATCAATAGACAGTCGTATGCTTCCATCCTTATTCTTAACAAAGAGGATCAGAGCGCTCAAAGTGATGAACTCGTACACACATAACCTTGTTCCAAAAACCCTTGAAGCTATACCTTCAATTCCGCCATCTCCTTAGGCGCTAACCGATACAGAGAGCGTGACACATGTTTGGTACCTAACACTAGCTCAATTATGAAGTCAATCTCTCGCTGAGGTGGAGCTCCAGAGAGATCATCAGGGAATATATCAGGAAACTCAGATATAACTTAGATGTTGTCCAAACTATGCTTGGGTTTCGAACCATCCACTAAAGTGACAAACAGCTCCGCACCACTACGAACCGCCTTAACCACCTGGAGAGCAGATATAAAATTCTTGCTTGACCCCATCAAGCCTAATAATATCATCTCACGATCTGTTTCCAGTCCCCATATGACCACCTTACGGCTACAATCAATGTACACACATTGCTCCGATAGCCAGTCCATTCCAAAGTTCACATCGAACTCCAATATCGACAATAGTGATGCTCGCAAGTCATATTCGTGACTCCCAATCAATACCTTCACGCAACAAACTCTATCTGCATGTATTGAGCACCCGTTAGGCAGCAACACATCCAATTTGTCCCTTGCCATCGAAGAAGGTACTCAGATGTGCGATACAAAATCTTCGGACAAAAAGGAATACGAAGCTCTCGTATCGAACAGTGCTTTCATCAAATAATCAGAGATCGATACAAATTCAAGAACAACCAGTCATAAGCTAACATGCATAAGGCAATAGGTATATAAAGATAAAATGCTATTAATTTAAACCTTACCTGTCACCACGTCAGCCTGCTTATTGGCCTCCTACTTGCCAAGGTTGTACACTCTAGGTTGGGCTGGGGCATAATGTGATGCATTTCACTCCAACGCCTTGCCCTTCTCCTCATAAGTTGCTCTAGGATTCTTCTTGGACTTTGGACGTCCGCTCCAACAATCTAAAGCAAAGTGTCCCGGCTTCCTGCAGTTATAACATACGCCAGGGGTTCGGCCTGAAGTTGACCCAAATGCACTAGAAAAAGGGGATGGACCCGAAGTCTTAGCCTTCTTATTTGACATATAGAATACAGATTTTGAGGAGGTCGGCACCTTGAACTCCGTATTCTTTTCACTAGCGTCCTTCTTCTCTTGTACTATCTTCAGATCTTTCTCAAACGATCGGGCCGTATTAACTAGGGTTAGGAAGCCCTGCGTCATAGGCCCCGAGAGTAGTAGCCTTAGGTCATCACACAGACCCTCGAAGAACTGGTTGGTCTTACGCTCCTCATTATTAAACGTAGAGCAAGCATAACGACCCAACCACGTAAACTCATAGAGATACTCATCCACGCTACTGTCTCCCTGCGTCAGTCTCTAGAACTGATTCTCCATAGCGATCCTCTATGCCAAGGGAAGGTATCTTGCCAAGAATAACCTCGAGAACTCCTCCATCGAGACATTTGTGAGTTGCCTTCCAACCAAGTAATGCAGCTCCAACTCTTCCCACCACAAACTCGCCTCACCATCCAACAGGAAGGTGGCTATGGTGGTCTTCTGCCATTCCTCCGTCTCAGTGTCCATCAAGACTCCCTTCACCGAGAGTGAAAATCTTCGGCCTGGGATGGGGTTCTAGTCCCCAAAAACACCAAAGGGTTAAAGCCCATTACATGTTTGAGCTGCTTCTATGTTTCTCTTCTTCGTACCACAGGCTCTATCACCACTTGTTCCACCCTTCTAGGTTCTGTCACTTGAAGCGGTAACTGCTCCGCTGTGGGGGCAGGTTACTGCACTTGCCATCCTGGCTGGGCGTTTATCATCGCAAACACTACCTCAACCATAATTCTTATAGTTTCTACCGAAGGAGGGGTTACCGGGACATCATTAGGTGCACTACTTGGCTCCGAAAGCAGGTGCTCTGACGGCCCTGCGCTACTCCTGGTCACTTATAGTCGTACAAACTACCATTAAGTGATTAAACAAAATTACAAAAAGCAATTATAGGACACGCAGGTTCCTCAAACATGTGTATTTTCATTCCTAAGTAGACATTCATGGGTTCTTTTCTTGTTATAACGATGACGCACATACATATGCTCACCACCCCTTAAAAGAATTCGTCCGCGAATTCAAATATGCAAGACCAATGCCTTAGTCTGATACTATATTAAAACACCCCATCCGTCAAATGGTATATAACAGAAGGTCCGGCCGAGGCGCCACGCCATGTACCACTGACAGATAGTGGAGCTATGTTTTAATACCAAATTACCAGTAATAGGAACACGCATCCTAACTCAGATCATCCTAGCAGAAGCTTTGTAAAACAATTATAAGAACCCAAAGACAATAGTATGAATGTCCACACTAACCCAAGTAAGGAATGACAACAAAATACACAAAATTCTCGGCCTCAGGGCCTTACAAGTGTTTACATATACAATACATGTTTTCCATACTTCGGCACGCAGGCCGACCACACATGAATGTAATAAAGTAAACATTTCACTTTGGCCTTCGAGGGCCAGCACAGCAATAAGGGCTTCAGCCCGCTATTTTCCACTAGGCTCACCTGTTCCTATATAAGAACAATGCACTATACGGTGACAAAACATGGCAACGGTCAGCTAAAGCTGACCAAATTATAATGACCCCACCCCATAAGCAGGGCGGCGGTGCTCATTTCCTGCATTTTATTAGTATAACAAAACAAGATAGTGAAAGTACTATTTAAGCACACTTCACCACAAGCGTAGGCACACACGACCACACACACCGTGCCGTCAGGGCACATTCTCTGTGAACTCGGTCCACCACCTCCCCTAGGATGGTAAAATCGTTAGCTAATAAGTTTCTTTTCGCAGAAGCCTAAGAACCCCCCTCTATTCCATCGGCAAGTGCCTTGTACCTTAGGTCTCTTTGACCGAACCACTTATAGCGGGTACGATTCCACTCAACTCGTTGCTCACACCGCCATGTCAATTTAAGTCATCGGTTCAGGTCAAGATTCCCTGAATCCCGAAGTACCGATCAAAAAATATTACATAACCCGGTTATGTACAAGGTTGGCTCCCAGGCCACCAAGATGGAAAAAATGCGCTTCTGCCCAGTTTTTCGGGTGCACCTAGGAGTTAGTCCCCAAGGCTCCCGATTGCAATCCACCCACTTGAAAAACCACGCAAAACAAACGTTACACAATCTTCTCTGGCAATAAAAGCATAAGGAAAACATAACCAATCCAAACCAACTTGTTCAGATAGGCTTCACATTCCATGCCTACGTCCGAAGATTCCGGACTCTAAATGCAAAACGACGGAGATTAACCGTATCTACCCGAAAGAATACCTCAAAATCAATGCCCACTCGCGGGAGAGAGTTTCCTATGCAAAAAGGAAGAGGACATCATATGTCCAAGAAGAGAATCATTACCCTAGAGGTTCGCTTTGGCACCATGGAAAACTTGCCGGATGAAAAGCACCGAAATTGACTTGCCTCCGTGGATCTGGAATTGGCTTGCGATTTGGAGCTCTGAAGCTCCAACAATGGTGGAATTCCTTCTTCTCCTTCTCTCTTTGCTCTCCCCTCTCTCTACTTCTTAGAACGAGATTGGGTCAAAATAAATGAGGCCTAATCCAAAATTTCCCGAATATAACTCCTCAGGTAAGGTTCATGGGCCGTCGGATCGCTTAGAAATAAAACAAACGACCTTGATTCACTCTTAAAATCGTCTAATTAGGGCCGCACACAACTTGTGACACACTCATGTCACAGGCCTTGTCTCACTATCATACGAGAAATCGTCGATCTCAGAACAGGACACGGCCTCTGACACCCCCGTATCAAACCTCAACACGCCTGTGTCATCCTTGAACATGCCCGTGTCCTTGTTAGTGTACCTCAATCGATGCTGAAACCATCAAGCCCGAACAGGACACGACAATGTGATACGCCCGTGTTATAGACCGTGTGCCAAACACAGCTTAGGACACGCCTGTGTCCCTTACCGTATAGCTTAGTCGACACATCCCGGCAAACACAGAGCATGACACGGATTTGGACACGCCCGTGTCCCAGGCTGTATTGCCCAGTCGACACAGCCCTCTCATAGCCAAGATTTGGGGCGTTTTATCGCTAACTGGAAATTTATGAAACATGGGCAAGGAACATTTAAGGACATAATCATGCTCTATAAATTTTTATAAAATATTGGAAGAATTTTCATATTCGCTCCTTTATAAGTGCCCATTTTTGAATATTTTTAAATAATTTATAGATGTGACCAATTTGAATTAGAAAATTATAATTCTTGGTCAGTAGTCTTTCTTTGTCATATTTATCATCTAGTAATTTTCTTATAATTTTTAGAAGGCCGATTCTTATTTTTCCATATTTATCAAAATATTGTAATTATTGTTCCATAATTTATTGAAGGTCAAATCTATATTGGAAATTTGTGATTTTTTGTATTTACCATTATTTTTGATGATATACACTTGTCATAATTTTGTTTAGGCCATATCTTGTCAGAATATTATACTTGCTGTTCAAAAGCCTAGGTGGCCTGATTTTGCAGGAAATTTAATTAATGCCAAATAAATTAAGAAAAATCTTATCTTCTGGATTAAATCTTAAAATATCATGATAGACCCCCAGTAATAATATTAGATCATTTGTACGAATATTTCAGGGGTTCACCATTCATACACATCATGAAGGTTAGTTGGTCTACACAAAGTAGAAATTCTAAAAGTAGGGAAGCATTTGAAACTGGTATGGGAAAGGGTAGTTGGTGTACCTAGTCTGATTAGAATATATAGGGTCACCAAATAAGATAGGTTGTGTGAGCCCGATTGTGCAAGGGCAGAGTTGTGCTCGGGAACGACGGTGGGTCGTCCTTCCTTGGAGAGTTAATGTCAAAAAAAGATTTGAGCTAGTTCAGGAGTAATGATAACAAATTGGGACATGGGTAGACACCAATAATAATAAGTAACTTGTGAAATGGAGATTTGGTGTTCAACCCATCATAGTTCCTAGTGCCCTCGAGAGCTCTTCAAAGGGAATACCATGGGCAGTTCTACGTAAAGCTTAAACCAAAAGACTAAAAAGTTAAAGAGCAATTAGTAAAACTAGGTCTTCACCTTCACTCACCCCAGTGACTCGGGAGGTTAGCTTTGTTGGGTTGTCCGAGCGGTAGGCTCGGTGGTTGTGGAATTGGGCAAGTTAGCCTAGCTAGCTGAATGCTCCGAAGGTAGTTGTAACTTAGAGGTTAGTCCGGGGAGCCAATTGCTCGGGAATTCATGGCTACATGTGCATAAGGTGGTGGTTCTTCAGTATTTGATGGTCATTCACACTGACATATGATGAGTTGTAAATATACGCATATTTTAGTACTTTATTTATATCATTTTAGTTCTTATTTATTGTTTTTAGTAATTTTTTGTTTATAAATATGTTTCTTTTTGTAAATATTTACCTAACTTAGCTTTAATTTTGATTTCGGAAATTTATCAGAAAATTGTCAAAAAAATGTCCTGACACGCCCGTGTCCCAGAACCGACACGCCTGCGTCATGCCTCTTGACGATCGTTGACCTAAACTTATCGCTCGACAATCAACCTTCATCAACCCGAGCAGGACACGCCCGTGTTCGAAGACTCGACACGGCCGTGTCACTCACTCGACGCTTCCAGCTCAAAGTTCAGCCTTCTTTAACCCGACAAGGACACGCTTACCGACATGCTCGTATTCAACACCCGTGTCACCAGATCGACTAAGAGCCTGCCTACATCAAGTTGCAAGGTGTCCCAACATGCCCGTGTTACGCCTCCTGACACGCCCTTATTCCCTAAGAAATCGGTCAGTCATCGGATTTTGACTTCTCAAATACACCAGGCTCGACACGCCCGTGTTCCACATGCCGTCACGCCCGTGTCGACCCCTCTTTTTTGCCTATAAATACAAAAAAAATTCAATGTCCAAGGGTTCACTTTTTTGAACCAATTTTAGTATATTTTATGGGCTGCTTGTGGATTCCATTGCCATGTAAGGATATTTCTCCCCCTCCCTTTTATGTTTGTATTAGCTTTGTAATAGTTCATTTTATTCAATAAAATATGTTAGCTTTTCTCTTCTTAAACTACTCTTGAATGAACTTTTGTGCCCACATACTTCTACTCCCATTTTATCCCTTTGTATTTATTTGTATTTCTTTTTATGAAAAGTGTGTGTGTGTGTATGAGAGTAACGTTTTTAATTTTTATCTTTTTTATTTTTATCATGTTAGGTTTTATTCTAGGTTCTTTTTATTTCCAAAATGAAAAGTTATTAGGACAGTTCCTTCTAGTTTTCATATTTCTTTAAAAGCATATCTTTTTCATCCTTATGACTTTGTAAAAGAGGTTTCAAAAGTGATTTTTAATATTCTTTAACTTAGTTTTTGTTTTGGTTGTAATACTTTTTGTCTCTTTAAATTTTATTATCACTTTTTATTCACTTTTATGAACTCTTAAGAATGAAAAAGCTATAGTTTTAATTTTTAAATAACTTTGGTTTTAACTTTAATTTCCAAAACTTTTTGCTCCTTTTAATTTTATTTTATCTTTTTATTCATTTCTAGCACATTCTAAGAATAGAAAAGTAGTTGTTTTTATTTTTAGGTAACTTTTTTTTTCTTTATGTTGTGTGTGTGAGTGTATGAGTTAGGTTTTCATTTTGTTCTTTTAAATTCCATGTTTTGTGTGTGAGTGTATGAAAATAACATTTTCATGCTTTCCTCAATTATGTAGAGTGTGTGAGTGTAGGAGATATATTTTCATGCTTTATTTTATCGCTTTCTTTCAATTATGTAGAGTGCGTGTGTGTATGATATAATTTTATTGATTTTTTTCAATTCATGCAGAGTGTGTGCGTGTGCGCATTTATTTGTGCCTACTCATTAAGAGTTAAATGACGTGTTTTGATTTCCCGCCTACTCATTCGAGTAGGACTTGCCATTTACCGTCAACTTATTTGTGTAGAACTTGTTCTTGCATTTAGTTCTGCCTACTCATTAATGATAAATGGCCTGTTTTCATTTCCCGCCTACTCATTCGAATAGGACTTGCCCTTATTAATTTTATTTATGGTTTTGAAGTGTGCGTGAGTTCTCATTTTAGTTAGTTTTTCATGTTTTCTAACGTTGTGTTATTTATGTTTTCTTCTTATAATCCTTTAGCATTTAGTCTCGAACTCGTGACTCATCAAAATTATAAAGAAGTCCCCATACTGATGAGTGGATAACGTTATTAGCCTTTGGCATTAAAGAGCATTGGGACATATAAAATTATTTGAAATAATTAAAGTTCTTTATTTTCACATTAATAGACTTAAGGTTTGCCCCGGGTTCACGACGTGTAGGACCACATATCGATGTGTGGGCTCTATTTCTGTTATTCATACGCTAGCTAGCCAGGAGGCCGTGCGTATGGACCGATGCCCCCTAGGTAAATAGAACTGCGTACATACCCTCGAGACACGAGAAGCGTAGTTCTATCAGATTAGGTTCCGCACCGAATAGCGGGGTTCTTAGCGTAAAGCGGCATTAGGAGGAATCCTTCGTCGGAATAGCGTTTGGTCGAATAGTCTTAATGTTCAAGTGAGAGATATTACCTAGAGATAGGTGTGCTCATATTTCTCGAACCTCCACGGCCAAGTAGTCTTTTATTAATTTTAAAATTCAATTCAATAATTATTAAGAGTTATTTTAGTCCTAATTCGATTCGATGTCGATAGTTAACCCGTCATTAAATAATTTAAGTGATTTTCAACTTACTTTTCTTTTCGCTTTAGTGATAAACAAAAATACACCTTACTTTCAGTAAAATAATAGTCCTCATTGAGGAGTAGGAATAATAAACCCGACCCCGAGAACAATGCGACCTTGGTATTCTCCCGAATATCGAGTACTACATGTGATAGATGCACTTGCCACCTTTCGTTAAAAACTCGCTTTTTAGCAAGTCCGCGACGGTTGACTCATCGAACAAACCATCTAAATAAGAGTCTGCTCGCGGGCCCACCAAGTTTTTGGCGCCGTTGTCGTGGAGTCTTTTTGGCGTTGTTATTTCGAATCTGGGATACTATTAATTTTACTTTTTTTCAAAAAAAAAGAAAATAAAATATATTTTAACTCTTAAAAAAACCACTTAAAAACTACAAAAAATTCTCCCCTTTGTTTTAATTATCTTTATTTCTTTTTTTTTAGGGTGTATGACCCGTAGACAACCTTTGGATTCTGAAACCTTTGGTTTTTATCCTAAGATCGACCGCATACTTACGCGCATTCGATATCAATGCCAAGATAAAACTTTAGAACCCGAAGAACCTATCGGAGAACCCCCAACTATTTTTATGGCCGTTCATGTTCCAAATATGGCCGCGGAGCGTACAATGTCTTATTATGCCCGACCAAATTTGGACGATACTGGGTTGAGTGTTTTTTGCCCTACGATGGCGAATAACAATTTTTAAATAAAGTCAAGTCTAATCAAAATAATCAAAAACTCCGTGCAGTTCGATGGGCTGCCGGATGAGGACCCAAATGTCCACTTGTCCAACTTTTTAGAAATTTGCGACACTTTTAAAATGAATGGCGTCACTGATGACGCCATTCATCTGCACTTATTTCCCTTCTCCATCAAGTCCAAAGCCAAGGAGTTGTTAATTTCCCTCCTACAAGGATGTATCATGACATGGGCTGAGTTGGCGGAAATATTCTTGACGAAGTATTTTCCTGCCCGCAAAAACTCCAAAATTACGGGCAGACATTTCGTCGTTCATTAAAAACGACGAGTCTCTTTATGAGACTTGGGAGCGCTTTAAAGAATTCCTCCGCAGGTGCCTGCACCACGCGCTGCCAGCGTGGTTACAGGTACCAACTTTTTATAGCAGCATTAATTTTAAGGCGCGTCAAATGATTGACGCAGCTGTCGCAGACACCCTTAACAATAGGACCCCCGAGGCTGCCCAGGGTTTGTTTGAAGAAATGGCTATGAGCGCCTATCAATAGAATGTCCCGCGAGGACGCCCAAAGCTTGTGGCCGGCATTTTTGAAGTGGATGCCACGACTTTGTTATCCCTTCAAGTAGAAAGGCTAATAAAACAAGTGGCGGAGATGTCTGCTTCCTCCTCCACTTCTCTTTGGGCCAATTTTAATAATAATCTTCCCCTCTCTAACGTCTGCGTTGTCGATGAGTTCGTGTACTACAAGGGAAATCTTGTTTGTCCCTCCTTCACCCAAAATAATCCTTATAGTAATAAATAAAATTCGGGTTGGAGGAACCACCCGAATGTTTTATGGAGCAACCGAACAATGCACAGCGCCTGCCTATTTCTTTGGCGCCCGCATTTCCTCCTCCTCCTCCGAGGCCTTTTCCGGTGGAGGAAAATTTTAATAAATATGTTGCGTCAAATGAGACCAATATCCGGAACATCACCAGATCGCTAAAAAATTTAGAATTACAGGTTGGACAATCGGCGCGGCTCATCTCGGAACGCGCGCAAGGGGCGCTGCCAGGGAATACGGAGCCCAACCCTCGGGAAAACCTCAACGCTATAACCCTCTGTAACGGTAAGGAGGTGGTCGATCCAAAATAGATAGATCCTCAGGTACATATCTCTCATCTGACCCCTCTTCCCTCTTCTACGTCTACGTTACCTTTAACGTATTTAAATGAAAAAAATAATATTTTTATTACGCCCTTGCCGTATCCGCATAAGTTAAGTAATGAGCGTAAGGACGCACAATATGAAAAATTTATTTTATTATAAAAAAAAATTCATATTAATGTTCTTTTTTGCGAGGCTATCTCACAAATGCCCAAATATGAGAAATATTTAAAAGAATTACTTTCTAATAAACGTAAATAAGAGGATATTTCGCATATATCTCTTAACGCTGTCTGCTCGGTGGCTCTTACTAATAAATTGCCCACAAAACAAAACTACCTGGGATGATTTTCCATCCCGTGCATTTTTGGCAATATATTAGTATAATACGGCTTAGCTTATTTAGAAGCTAGCATTAATTTGATGTCATTCTCGCTTTTTCAACGATTAGGTTTGGTAATCCTAGTTCTACGAATATGCGCATCCAATTAGCAAATCGCTCGATTAAGTTCCCTGTCAGGGTAGTGGAGGACGTCCTTTTCCGAGTAGACAAGTTTGCCTTTCCGGTAGACTTCGTCATCTAAGACATAGAAGAGGACGTCGAGGTACCAAAAATACTCGGTCGCCCTTTTTTCTCCCCCTCCGGTGCACTATTAGATGTTAGTAATGGTGTAACATCCCATTTTCAAATTTGACCCCCCTAGGAGTGACTTAGAGCATGCCTAAGTCATGGCAAGTCCTTAGAGAGCCAAAAGGACCAAAATGATCCAAGAAATTAGTGTGAGCCATTTTGGTCTGCATTTAGTAATTTCCTAAAACCCTGGAATTGGGTCGCTTAGTAGGATTAATATGGCTCTAAGCCCCCCCCCCCCCCCTTAAACATCATGTGGGCCCAATGAGTCACTAAGGACCCACTTGGGTCAACCCTAGTGGCCAAAATGACCAAGTCAACCTTTGACCCAAGTCAAGTCAACCTAGCCTATTTGGGCTAACCCATGCTCAAACCACTCACTCCTCTAGGCTAACCCTATTTGCATGATTAATAGGATGTATTAGGGATGCCAATAACCTAGGGTTGACTAGTCAAATGGGTGACTAGGAGAGAGGAATCAAAAGCTTTATTTTGAAGAATAATGGAGGAGAGAGAAAGTGAGAAAGAGAGCCACTTAAGGTGGAAGGTGAACCACCCCCTTCATGATTCTCATGAGGAGTTATAAACTGTAGAGGGCTGCCAATAGAGTGTAATGTGTGATATTTTTTTTAGGAGTTTCATTTTGTTAGGAGGAGAGGGAAATTTAGAGAATTAATGGTGGGAGGAGAGAGAAAATATTGAAGTGAAGATTAATGGCATGAAGAAGAAGAAACCCCCCTCTTAATGGCCGAATTTTATCATAAAGATGGAGTAAAAATAATAAAGAGGTCCTATAGGAGGCTGCCACCCAGGATTTGCCTATTCATTTCCACCTCTTGACTTCCTGTAACCGAAAATCGGTTTTAAATACCAATTAAATGGCCATTGATCTCTTGCCATTTCTCTTTCTCCTCTTCATCTTCCTCCCCTTGAAATATATAAAAGCCTCTCTGCTATAAGAGAGCAAAAGTTTACCCATTTTATCTCATACTTTGGAGTTGGAGTTGCCGTAGGAGAAATCGAACGACGCCAATGCCGCGCCATGACGAACCGCCGATCAACTCGTCTCCAAACCGCGAATAAGGTCCTCCTCTACTTCTTCTTTCATGGATAGATCTTAGAAATTATTTAGGAGAGATATCGAGTCTAAAAGGATTAGATCGGATGGGATTTTCATCGTATTTCCGTAAATTAATGGCGGCGAGTTCGCCGGAAACCGCCATCTCCGGCGGCCAAATCACCGCCGATCGATGGCCGTCGCCTCAACGGAGGTGGTGGTGGTGGTGGCTGGCCAGGGAGGTGACCGGATGGCCGGGAAATTGAATTCAGAAAACTACAGGAAAATAAACTTTCTGTTCACTGGTTCGGTTTTGAGAAGAAGACGAATAGTGATGTTAAAATATTAAATAATTTATTTCGGAATTTTATAATTAATGAACATGAAAACTCACCTATTTTAAAGTTAAAAATTGAGGACCTTGGAGGCCGAATTAGGAAAAATGACCAGTCACAAAAGTTGTTGCCCTCTGGGTCTACTTTAATTTAAAATTGATTTTGTTCAATTTGGGAGAGTGGTTTGACCACAACACTCATTTTAGTGGGATCAAGACCTAGGCTAACCAGAAATTGAAATGGTTGCCCACGATTCATAACATGTCCAAATGACTTGAAATTTGGACTGGAGATCTATAATATGTATATCGAGAGGATGTCCAAAAATGAGAATTTGTGGAGAACTTTTGCCTAAAGTTTTTTGTAAAATTTTAATAAACATTATAAAATTAATTAGGAGATGAAATTAAGTCCAAACTCCCCCAAATTTTGGGTGGTGGTCCCTGGAATCAATGTTAAGATATGTACAAAATTTCAACTCAATTGGTCGAGTTTTGAATAGGGAAGTATCAAGTTCTAGATAGGTCTTGGTGAGGGATACTTTGGGGAAAAGTATGGTTGGAAATGGAGTGGACAAATCTCCTCAAAAGAGGCTGATGTTGTGACCACTGATTTGTTGAGTCTATGTCTACCCTCTTGGGTAACATGGTGTGGATTAGGGTGGATTTTACCCTAAGAGATTGGCTCAAATCCAGTGGGTGAGAGTTTGAGGTTTGTGAAGGACATAGGAGCAAAAGCTTTTGTATGCCCTTGAAATTTGGAGGAGAGGGGGATGATATGATGAAAACCCTCTGGTTGAATTAGTGAAGGAATTGGAGGTAATTAGGTACCTCGAAAGTTGAGATTTTGGATTAGGATAAAAATGTAATTTAGTTATTTTAAGCACTAAATCTAATCCAAAAATTATGAAACTCAGCAGGAGGGAGTTTTAGGATGTTCTAGACTTATGGTAATTTTCCTGGAATTTTATGATTAATAAATATTAAACTTCATGTGTTAAATAATTATTAGCCCGATTTGTGGTTTCAATTATTTGGAAGTTTTAAATTAATTATAATCAGTTAAAATTCTGGATTTAGATTTTGACTAGTAGAACATTGATCCCTGAATTTTTTATAGAATTTTATGTTGAGAAGTTTTAGAGGTTCATTCACAATGTTTTAATATGGGCTTTTGAGCATAAAAATAAATTAGGGCTTGTACAATTGTTGGAAAATTATGATAATTGGAACATAAGGTTTTTAGGCCCTTTTATATCACTGGGAATTATTTGGGAATTTTTTGAGTTACTGTTATAGCACTTCATTCACAAAGCATGTTAGATTGTAATTTAGTATTTGATTTATTATGATTTAATTACCAGCAAGAAAATTATGGGATTCTGTCAAAGTTATTTTCATGATAAAACAAGCACCCTGTATTTTATTTGAATTATTTGGAGGACGAATTAAGGTAGTTTATTCATTAAGCTTGAAATAACTGAAATAATGATTAAATAAGTTTAGGTCCTTGAAAATCATTGTAAAACTATCAAACTTTGGAAACTTGATATTTAGGCCTACTTTTATTTACCTTAATTTTGTGATAGCTGGAATCAACTAGAATGTTATACCTCATGTTCAAAATGATGCTATTAGACCCTTAAGAATAAATAAATAAGTTATCTGATTTATTAGGAAAATTCCAATATTTTGGATTTAGGCAAATCTTGTTAGGATAGACCCCCGATAAGTAAATGGTGGCATTTGGATGAAAAAGTAAATTACGTGTAATCTTGATTATCGTGTAGCCTAGGTGAGTCCCTAGGAGGTTTGGTTTAGCACTGATGGTAGTTGGAAGATTAGGTGTTACGCGGGTATGGCAGAAGACCGTCTTTCTGTGTGGAGAGGGTGAAGAGTCAAGCTACCCTAGGTTTAGTTTAATGTAAATCTTAAAGGGAAAAAGGTAAGGTGAGAAACCAATTAAAGTAAGTGCCTTGCGAAAGGGAACTTTGGTCTTGTCATACCATCGTAGTTCCTATGGCCTATTGAGAACCCTTCACGGGGCATAATCCGGAGGCAGTCCTGGGCTAATGTAAACTGCAAACTAAAAGAAAGAGAAATTAGTTAAGTAGGGATTTACACGGCACGCACTAGAAGGCTAGGAGATTGAAATGATGAGTCATCCTGAGGTGTTCAAAGGGATGGGGTTGGGAATCGAGCTGGACGGGTTTTTTTTTAGTCCAGGGAGCTTTGGCTTGGTTGATAGTTGACACGGACGGGTTTGTCCGGGGAGCTTATGCTCGGGTTTTAGGTTGTTACGGACGGCTTGTCCGGGAGTTCTTTTGACTGTTTGTGTTGTTTGGTTACTCACTTTATATTTGTTGTATGTGCATAAAGTTAGGATAACTAAGGTGGTGGGTCAGCGATATTGGGGAGTTCGTTGCACCGGCACCAATATCGTTGTCTCGGCAAGGTAATTAGCACATTGCCAAGGTTAAGTCCGGCGATCCATACCCGGCAAGAGTACGCGGTGTTCCGCCTCGTGCACCAGGCGTTGAGGGCGTACGATAGGTCAGACCGGTGTGCATAACTTGTTTTGAGGTGGGGTAGGCCCGACCCACCGCTTCCGTCTGCCACTACAGAGGTATCCTGAGAGGTAACAGCACCGAAAGAGGGAACTGTAAGGTTTGTGCACAAAGTCGGGTGTGTGTGTTGCACTGCCTATCTTTAATACTTGCTACTATAAATGTGATCGAAAAAGGCCGGCAGAATCGGCGCTTTGTAGTGATAACTTCCCGAGAGCGAAGGCGTCACCGCAAAGCGGCGGTTCTGGGCATAAGACCCCGGTTTTTGAAAAGAAAAAAAAATGGGGTCTTACAAGTGGTATCAGAGGAAACATCGATCGGATTAGTAGCAGTCCACAAATCCCTAGGTCACCCCCGCGCAAGTTTAGTTTGCGGATAAACTAAGCAGCGGAAGTAGTGGTGTGCCCATATGGGGATTCACATATAATTGTCCACTTTTAGTTCTTATGAACCGACTTCTCATAGTGAAAATTTCTTATTCGCAGCCTTCAGCACAGCCTACTCCACAGGGTGAGGTTCTGCAGACTCTGGATGCTACACCACCTCCACCAGTTCCCGCTCAATTCCTACACACGGATATGGGGCAGACTTTGACTGCCATCCTAGAAGCCTTCAGGGCTCAACAGGCTCCAGCTCCGCATCTGATTCCGGGAGCCAACTGGCTGAGTATCTTCCTAGGACTCTCTCCCCCGTCCTACTTAGGGACAGAGATGGCAGTCCGGGCAGAGGAGTGGTTGGACATCATGCATGAGATGCTGACAGGGATACGATGCCCGGTGGAGGAGAGGGTGGCATTGGTGGTCTCTTGCCTAGAGTCCCATGCCAAGAGGTGGTGGAAGACGCTCCTGCACAAGACTTATGCCGACAGGGAGGTTGCGGAGGTCACTTGGGGAGAATTCAGGGTCGCGCTGTTGGAACATTTTGTTCCGCAGTAGGCCAGGGATGAGCTTGAAGACCGGTTCTTACAGCTGAAGCAGGGAACTAGGTCGGTGGTGGAATACCATCGGGAGTTTGATCATCTGGCTTGATATGCAGACTCTTATCAGCTGGACGAAGCCGGGTACACCAAGAGATTTTACAAGGGTTTGAAGGAGGATTTGAGGGAGGCCCTACTGTTCGTGTCCGATGGGCCTTTTCCTCGGATTCTAGAGATGGCAAAGAGGATCGAGGCAGACTGGCACGCTACCCGAGGCCGGAAACGGCCAACGGAGGATCAGAATCGTGGAGCAAGAAATGAGCAGCGACGAGGCCGTGCTACAGATATGGGCAGGATGGAGGATCAGCCTCGTCAGGAGGTGAGACAGGAGCCGAGGGAGCAGGTGGCTCTAGCTCCCCAGCCTCTCCAGATGCGAGAGATACCAAGACCACAGATACAGGATGTGTAGAGACCAAGAGGGAGGGCATACCCTCCACTAGAGTGTTTTCATTGCCGCCAGGTGGGACATATCAAGAGGAACTGCCCTATGAGAAGGGGGCCCCCTCTAGCGCAGCAGATGGCCCCACCTGCTCAGCACTATGGAGGCCGAGGACACGGTCAAGGACAAGGATACCAGGGCGGAGAGCCCTGGGAGAAGGTGCTGCCATTGGTAGAGTTCTCGTATAACAACAGCTACCAATCCAGCGTACGGATGGCTCCTTACGAGGCCTTGTATGGGAGAAGATGTAGGACACCGTTATCTTGGCTGCAGGACGTGGATCTGAAGATTCTAGACTCAGAGTTTGTGGAAGACACCGAGGCTCAGGTGAGACTAATCCGGGACCGGATGTTAGAGGCGAAGAGCAGGCAAGCGAAGTATTATGACGCTCGACATCGTCAGGTGGAGTTTCAGATCGGGGACCGGGTGTTCTTGAAGATCCGGCCGATGCATGGAGTTTTACGGGTGAGGGGTCATCAGAAGAAGCTCAACCCGAGATTCATGGGACCGTTCAGGATCCTGGAGCGGATCGGTCCTCTAGCTTACCGGCTGGAGCTGCCACCAGAGTTGGCCGGCTTGCACGACGTTTTTCACGTATCTTCACTCAGGAGGGCTCTACTACGCCCGGAGTTACAGATTACGACCACTGATGGGCCGGTAGCCTCGGATCGGTCTGTGTATTTGGAACCGATACAGATCGATGACCAGGGGATACGAGTCTTGCGCCGCAAGAAGATCCCGCTAGTCAAGGTCTTGTGGAGGAACCACAGACGAGAGGAGCATACCTGGGAGCCTCAGGACCTAATGCAAGAGAAATATCCGGAGCTTTTTAGTCTGGTATACCTCGCAACTCCTCCGGTGTATTAGTGTTTTTCCTTATTTTCTCGTGCAAGTAGAATTATTTAAAAAGATATAGGCTAAACTTTTTGTTTATTGGGGACTAGCCCCTAATTCTTGACATTTTAGGCACTTCAACCCTTATGGGATGTTACAAGCTTAGCTTGTGCCGGCATAAAACTCTTGTAGACTTAACCTTAATTTCGGGGACGAAATTTTTGTTTTGTTTATTGGGATTTGTAACATCCCATTTTAAAATTTGACCCCCTAGGAGTGACTTTGAGCATGCCTGAGTCATGGAAAGTCCTTAGAGAACCAAATGGACCAAAATGATCCAAGAAATTAGTGTGAGCCATTTTGGTCTGCATTTAGTAATTTCCTAAAACCCTGGATTTGGGTGGCTTAGTAGGATTAATATGGCTCTAAGCCCCCCCCCCCCCTTAAACATCATGTGGGCCCAATGAGTCACTAAGGACCCACTTGGGTCAACCCTAGTGGCCAAAATGACCAAGTCAACCTTTGACCCAAGTCAAGTCAACCTAGCCTATTTGGGCTAACCCATGCTCAAACCACTCACTCCTCTAGGCTAACCCTATTTGCATGATTAATAGGATGTATTAGGGCTGCCAATAACCTAGGGTTGACTAGTCAAATGGGTGACTAGGAGAGAGGAATCAAAAGCTTTATTTTGAAGAATAATGGTGGAGAGAGAAAGTGAGAAAGAGAGCCACTTAAGGTGGAAGGTGAACCACCCCCTTCATGATTCTCATGAGGAGTTATAAACTGTAGAGGGCTGCCAATAGAGTGTAAGGTGTGACATTTTTATTTAGGAGTTTCATTTTGTTAGGAGGAGAGGGAAATTTAGAGAATTAATGGTGGGAGGAGAGAGAAAATATTGAAGTGACGATTAATGGCATGAAGAAGAAGAAACCCCCCTCTTAATGGTCGAATTTTATCATAAAGATGGAGTAAAAATAATAAAGAGGTCCTATAGGAGGCTGCCACCTAGGATTTGCCTATTCATTTCCACCTCTTGACTTCCTGTAACCGAAAATCGGTTTTAAATACCTATTAAATGGCCATTGATCTCTTGCCATTTCTCTTTCTCCTCTTCATCTTCCTCCCCTTGAAATCTATAAAAGCCTCCCTGCTGTAAGAGAGCAAAAGTTTACCCATTTTATCTCATACTTTGGAGTTGGAGTTGCCGTAGGAGAAATCGAACGACGCCAACGCCGCGCCATGACGAACCGCCGATCAACTCGTCTCCAAACCGCGAATAAGGTCCTCCTCTACTTCTTCTTTCATGGATAGATCTTAGAAATTCTTTGGGAGAGATATCGAGTCCAAAAGTATTAGATCGGATGGGAGTTTCATCGTATTTCCGTAAATTAATGGCGGCAAGTTCGCCGGAAACCGCCATCTCCGGCGGCCAAATCACCGCCGATCGATAGTCGTCGCCTCAACGGAGGTGGTGGTGGTGGTGGCTGGCCAGGGAGGTGACCGGATGGCCGGGAAATTGAATTCGGAAAACTACAGGAAAATAAACTTTCTGTTCACTGGTTCGGTTTTGAGAAGAAGACGAATAGTGATGTTAAAATATTAAATAATTTATCTAGGAATTTTATAATTAATGAACATGAAAACTCACCTATTTTAAAGTTAAAAATTGAGGACTTTAGAAGCCGAATTAGGAAAAATGACCAGTCACAAAAGTTGTAGCCCTCTGGGTCTAATTTAATTTAAAATTAATTTTATTCAATTTGGGTGAGTGGTTTGACCACAGTACTCATTTTGGTGGGATCAAGACCTAGGCTAACCAGATATTGAAATGGTTGCCCACGGTTCATAACATGTCCAAATGACTTCAAATTTTGACTGGAGATCTATAATATGTATATCGAGAGGCTGTCTAAAAATGAGAATTTTTGGAGAATGTTTGCCTAATGTTTTTTAGAAAATTTTAATAAACATTATAAAATTAATTAGGAGATGAAATTAAGTCCAAACTCCCCCAAATTTTGGGTGGTGGTCCCTAGCATCAATGTTAAGATCTGTACAAAATTTCAACTCAATTGGTCGAGTTTTGAATAGGGAAGTATCAAGTCCTAGATAGGTCTTGGTGAGGGATACTTTGGGGAAAAGTACGGTTGGAAATGGAGTGGACAAATCTCCTCAAAAGAGGCTGATGTTGTGGCCACTGATTTGTTGAGTCTATGTCTACTCTCTTGGGTAACATGGTGTGGATTAGGGTGGATTTTACCCTAAGAGATTGGCTCAAATCCAGTGGGTGGGAGTTTGAGGTTTGTGAAGGACATAGGAGCAAAAGCTCAAGTATGCCCTTGAAATTTGGAGTAGAGGGGGATGACATGATGAAAACCCTCTGGATGAAATAGTGAAGGAATTGGAGGTAATTAGGTACCTCGAAAGTTGAGATTTTGGATTAGGATAAAAATGTAATTTAGTTATTTTAAGAACTAAATCTAATCCAAAAATTATGAAACTCGGAAGGAGGGAGTTTTAGGATGTTTTAGACATATGGTAATTTTCCTGGAATTGTATGATTAATAAATATTATACTTCATGTGTTAAATGATTATTAGCCCGATTTGTTGTTTCAATTATTTTGAAGTTTTAAATTAATTATAATCAGTTAAAATTCTGGATTTAGATCTTGACTAGTAGAACATTGATCCCTGAATTTTTTGTAGAATTTTATGTTGAGAAGTTTTAGAGGTTTATTCACAATGTTTTAACATGAGCTTTTGAGCATAAAAAAAAATTAGGGCTTGTACAATTGCTGGAAAATTATGATAATTGGAACTTAAGGTTTTTAGGCCATTTTATATCACTGGGAATTATTTGGGAATTTTTAGAGTTACTGTTATAGCACTTCATTCACAAAGCATGTTAGATTGTAATTTAGTATTTGATTTATTATGATTTAATTACCAGCAAGAAAATTATGGGATTCTGTCAAAGTTATTTTAATGATAAAACCAGCACCCTGTATTTTATTTGAATTATTTGGAGGACGAATTAAGGTAGTTTATTCATTAAGCTTGAAATAACTGAAATAATGATTAAATAAGTTTAGGCCCTTGAAAATCATTGTAAAACTATCAAACTTTGGAAACTTGATATTTAGGCCTACTATTATTTACCTTAATTTTGTGATAGCTGGAATCAACTAGAATGTTATACCTCATGTTCAAAATGATGATATTAGACCTTAAGAATAAATAAATAAGTTATCGGATTTATTAGGAAAATTCCAATATTTTGGATATAGGCAAATCTTGTTAGGATAGACCCCCGATAAGTAAATGGTGGCATTTGGATGAAAAAGTAAATTACGTGTAATCTTGATTATCGTGTAGCCTAGGTGAGTCCCTAGGAGGTTTGGTTTAGCACTGATGGTAGTTGGAAGATTAGGTGTTACGCGGGTATGGCGGAAGACCGTCATTCCGTGTGGAGAGGGTGAAGAGTCAAGCTACCCTAGGTTTAGTTTAATGTAACTCTTAAAGGGAAAAAGGTAAGGTGAGAAACCAATTAAAGTAAGTGCCTTGCGAAAGGGAACTTTGGTCTTGTCATACCATCGTAGTTCCTAGTGCCTATTGAGAACCCTTCACGGGGCATAATCCGGAGGCAGTCCTGGGCTAACGTAAACTACAAACTAAAAGAAAGAGAAATTAGTTAAGTAGGGATTTACACGGCACGCACTAGAAGGCTAGGAGATTGAAATGATGTGTCATCCCGAGGTGTTCAAAGGGATGGGGTTGGGAATCGAGCTGGACGGGTTTTTTTTTTAGTCCAGGGAGCTTTGGCTCGGTTGATAGTTGACACAGACGGGTTTGTCCAGGGAGCTTATGCTCGGGTTTTAGGTTGTTACGGACGGCTTGTCCGGGAATTCTTTTGACTGTTTGTGTTGTTTGGTTACTCACTTTATAATTGTTGCATGTGCATAAAGTTAGGATAACTATGGTGGTGGGTCAGCGATATTGGGGAGTTCGTTGCACTAACACCAATATCGTTGTCTCGGCAAGGTGGTTAGCACATTGCCAAGGTTAAGTCCGGCGGTCCATACCCGGCAAGAGTAAGCGGTGTTCCGCCTCGTGCACCAGGCGTTGAGGGCATACGATAGGTCAGACCGGTGTGCATAACAGGTTTTGAGGTGGGGTAGGCCCGGCCCACCGCTTCCGTCTGCCATTACGGAGGTATCCTGAGAGGTAACAGCTCCGAAAGAGGGAACTATAAGGTTTGTGCACAAAGTCGGGTGTGTGTGTTGCACTGCATATCTTTAATACTTGCTACTATAAATGTGATCGAAAAAGGCCGGCAGAATCGGCGCTTTGTAGTGACAACTTCCCGAGAGCGAAGGCGTCACCGCAAAGCGGCGGTTCTGGGCATAAGACCCCTGTTTTTGAAATGAAAAAAAAATGGGGTCTTATACATGGTCATCTTCTCCTCCAGGTAGGTGATGATCAAGTTACTTTCGCTATTAATCCTTCAATGGACAATTCGTCATCGAGTGACGATTTCTGCTATTCTTTAGATACATTTTTTGGAGATCGTTCTTCTCCCATTTTCGAGTCCGTATTTTTAAACTATGATATTTATGCGCTCGAAATTTTTTGCGATGAGGATAACTCTATAGACTTGCCTTTCGAACCAATTGGTAAGAAAGGCATAAGAATTAAAACCTGCCTAGAAGAACAACCCACCCTTGATATTAAACCCTTACCCGAATCACTCAAATACGGTTTTTTGGGAAAAGCCGATAAGCTTCCCATTATTATTTCTTTGGATTTGAGTGATTCAAAAACTTCCGATTTATTGGATCTTTTACTTAAACATCGCAATGCAATTGCGTTGCAAATCCCTGACTTAAAGGGGATTAACCCATCATTTTTCACCCATAAGATCTTTCTTAAGGATACTTGCCGCAAAACGATTCAGTCACAACGACGTCTTAACCCAAACATGAAAGATGTCATTAAAGAAGAGATTATTAAGTTATTAGATGCGGGGATTATCTACCCTATTTAGGACAATGCATGGGTTAGTCCCGTGCATGTCGTGCCCAAGAAGGGCAGTCTAACCGTAGTGGCGAATGAGCATAACGAGCTAGTCCCAACTCGTACTATTACGGGTTGGCGAGTGTGCATCGATTATAGAAAACTTAATGATGCCACCCGCAAGGACCATTTCCCATTACAATTTTTAGACCAGATTTTAGAGCGTTTATCTAGTCATCCATATTATCTTTTTATTGATGGTTTATTAGGGTTTTTCCAAATCCCTATTTCCCCCGATGACCAAGAAAAAAACAACTTTTACTAGCCCGATTGTCACATTCGCATACCGAAGAATGCAATTTTGACTCTACAATGCGCTGGCTAAATTCCAAACATGTATGCTAGCGATCTTTGGCGAGCTAGTAGAAGACATTATGGAAGTCTTTATGGATGACTTTTCTGTTTTCGGATGCTGTTTTCCCGATTGCCTTTAAAATTTAGATCATGTCATCCAACGGTGCGAGGACACAAGCCTTGTTCTAAATTGGGAAAATTATAACTTTATGGTTCGAGGAGGATTTGTCCTCGGTCATAAGATTACAATTAAGGGGATGGAGGTGGATATGGCCAAGGTAGAAATCATAGAAAAACTTCCGCAACTGACAAACGTAAAATCTATTAGGAGTTTCTTAGCCATACAGGCTTTTACCGACGATTTATTCAAGACTTTTCAAAAATAAAAAAGCCGCTAACTCACCTGTTGGAAAAGGAATCACATTTCATCTTTAGTAGCTAATGCGAGTCTGCCTTTAATTTAATGAAACATAAACTTATCACCTCACTAATTTTAGTAGCACCTAATTGGTCCCTTCCGTTCGAGATTATGTGCGACGCTAATGATATTGCATTAGGTGTTGTACTTGGCCAACGTGTAGTGTTGTGCCAAACGGGGCTTCGAAGAAAATAAAGCAGCCGAACTAGCAATCCAATGAGGCAAGTATACCTATCGAACTGTAGCAAGGGGGCAAAAAGTGTCGTATTGAAATCCGGGAACTGTTGAATAAACTTACTCACACGAAGACTATTATTTTATCGAAAAGAAAATTGCGTTGAGAAACTAATTGCAATAAAGGACTGAAACTATGAAATCGAAGAGTACTCGATCAAGAATCACTTTGGCAAGAGTTAGCTAAGAAATGCGATAAAAATAAACCTAAACTTAATAGAATGAAAGGCCTTGACCGTGGAGATTCCTGAATTTTAAACACGCTTCTCTCGAAGTCGTGCCCAACTGAGTTTAGGAAGGTCCGACTGACTTTCGTCTAAATCGGAGGCCTAAAACTCGCTTTACGCGGTGAATCCCACTATTGGATTTTACTCCAATTCGGGAGATTTGAACGTCTGCCTCTCTCGAGGGGTGCGTACAACTCCCTTTACTCTTGAATGCTCACTTCGTTCTATTGGCCTCTCGGCTAACCCAGAACGAAAGCGGAGGCAAAAATATATATATCGATGATATATCTTCTGCCTGAGATAAATCAAGAGTAATCCAAGGTGATGATTCTAAAAAGAAAAGCTAAATCTCAAGGCATCATAACATAATCGCTCGAACCTCAGATCATCAAGATCGAGTACAAGGAGGATTAGTTACTCATGGTATAGAAGAAAAAAATGATATTTAGACTTTGAAAGATAACAGCGAGCAGAATTGAAAGAGAAAGACAAACTATTTTATTTCTTAGTTGTGCGTTAGAAGGCGGGCATACATGTACTATTAAGAAAGCTTCAATAAATACTATGAATATGATAAGAGAATAATACAGAAAGGCTATAAGCAAGTTCATGAAAAGCAACTAATTAAAAAGCTTGTAAAGAGAAAACTTGAACACTAAATAGCAGCAAAGCAGCCCTTTTTCTCTCCCAATCCGGCCTTCCAAACACTAGAAGGTGATCCCTATTTATAGACTTTTTTCGGGCTGGGTCACGCCCTATGATACGCCTATGGAGGGCGTGACCATAGGGCGTGTCTGATTCGGTGCAACATCTGGAGAGTTGGCATTTAATTTTGGCGCGGTTGTTGAGCTACACGCCCATCGAACACGCCCTGGAGGGCGTGACATATGGGCGTGTCGGATCCGACGCTTTGAAAATGAGCTCGGGACTGACTTCTCGGGACTTGGCGGGTCACGCCTGTCAGACACGCCCACGTAGGCCGTGTCATTGGGCGTGTCAGTGGGCGTGACCATAGTTTCTGGTGGAGATTGACTTCGGACCGGCGGCTTCATTCCACTGGGTTACACGCCCTTGGTACACGCCCGAGGAGGGCGTGACCAGGGGGCGTGTCGCAGCAAAATCTGGCAAAAACCTAAAAAACAAAAAGAAACATGTTAGTGATGAAATTATATACAAAAAGAGGTCAAAAAATGAAAATACAAGACACAGTTTATGTATTAAAACCTAAAGGTACTCTAATAGTTTAGGCTACAAAACGTATCATCAAATTCCCCCAAGCTTAAGTTTTGCTTGTCTCCAAGCAAATATATAAAAACTAGATTATCATGAAAGTGACTAATCAGAAGTTCTAATTATGTTATCACAAGTACTATGCGAAATTCTAAGTAGGGAAAAGGCGAAACGTAAACCTAAAATAATTTATTTAATCATGGTTTAATTTTTTTATAAACTTTACTTAACAAAAATAAATCATCCAAAATTTTAACAGAATTCTTTAAACAATTCAAACAAATCCACAAAATGAAAAACAAATTGAAATGTTACTTGATCTTAAGAGCCATTTTATACCAAAATTAAACAAGAACAATAATCTATATTTCAAATCAAGACTTTACTAGTCTACTATTTTTCTTGCTTAGCTCCGAAGAAAATCTAGGGGCATGAATCAGCAGAACTTTATAGGACAAAAATGTTTGGTTTAGGCATAAAATTAGGAATGGAATCCAAAGATAAACATGAAGGCTTAAAATTTTGCTAAACCAAAATGAAGAGCTTCAAAATAAATGGAATGTTAGCTTCTCCCTCTTTATATTCCGTGTTTTTGCGTTTTTTTTTCAAAAAGGCCATCATTTTATATATATTGAATTGGCCAACCAACCGTAAACATTTCTTCTGAGCATCTCTTTTTTTTCAAAAAGGCTTTCCACAAATTCTAAAATAAACTTATCACAATATGAAATTTATGAAGCTCAAAATTTTAGCGTGATCAGAAGGGTTGGAGAACTTTGGCTTTGGTAAAAACGAAATGTGGAGCTTTCAATTGAAATCGGAAAAAGGTTCAAAAGAGGCTAACTAGGGAGATAATTTAAGGGTTGTCAAGAAGGTTCAAACGAGCATAAAAAAGGCCTATATCATTTTCATGCACCTAGAATTTTCCTAAAGCATTAGTTTTGAAAAAGTTCAAAAAGTAGGTCCTAAATTTTAATATAGACTAATGAACTTAGTTTAATTCTTAGGATAATATGAGTCTTAGGTTGTTCATATCTACTATGTTAATCAGAAGTTGACTTTGCAAAAATTATTTAAAAAGAAAAGAAGAGAAATAGTGGATGATGAATTTTTTTAAAAAGTAAAGAAAATAAATAAAGAAAACTTCAAAAAAACAATTTTGTTTTAGAAAAAAAAACGTTTCACTTTAGCATGCTACTGTGAATTAGAAACACAGCATGGCCAACATTTTACTTGTGAAACATAATTAAAAAGAAGGATTAGAAATTTTATAAATAGCTAATTGCTTTATATAAGATTTTGAGAAAAACAAAACAAAAGTCGGGGTACTTTTGAAATACCAAGGAAATGCCTAAACTATTGGATTTTTGAAAAGGAGATGCACAAAGAGCAGAACATAAACTCGAAAGGAGGAAGTCCTTAGCAAATAAATAGGAGGGAGTTCTCCCCCAAGCTTAAAATGGACATTGTCCTCAATGTAAAAAGAAGGGGATTGGAGAAGGAGAGAGAAGTAAAGTACAATACTGAAGAATAGAATTGAAAAACAGGTACTTCCCCAGATTTGTATATTGCGGAACTCGAGTGATGTTGCTCCCGCAAATATCTTCTTTGGACAGTATGATGGAACCAACACATTGGAGCAGGCGTTTGCAGGAGCTTTAGCTTGTCGATGCAGTCCGGGGTAAAAATTGTAGAATAAAGGAAACAGAAGAAAAAAAAATAACTTGGGTTGCCTCCCAAGAGCGCCCTTTGTTTATAAGGGTCGTTGAGCTCGACCCAACAAAAGAATATTGTCCTGAATTTTATTGTCCAGAAATTGTTTTGAAAAAAAGAAGAAATGTTCGAAATTAGAGTTCGTGCAGCAGATACTTAATAGTGTTATGACTGACATCATCACCCGAAAAATAAAGTTTAAGACGCTGACCATTGACTTTGAAATTTCCCTTATTAGGGTGTGAAATTAAAACAGTACCATAAGGAAAAACTTCCAAAACAGAAAACGGACCAGACCATCGTGATTTTAATTTTCCAGGAAATAAACGTAAACGAGAGTTGTACAGAAGGACTTGGTCGCCTGGCTTAAAGGCCTTCGGATGCCTTAAGTGTTTATCGTGTAAACGCTTCGTCTGCTCTTTATAAAGTTTATTATTTTCATATGCATAAGAGCGCCACTCATCAAGTTCATTTAATTGAAATTTACGGAGGTCACCGACTGAGTGGGGGTCGAAGTTTAAAAGTTTTAAGGCCCAAAAAGCGCAATGCTCTAACTCGACGGGCAGATGGCATGATTTTCCATAGACCAAACGATATGGCGTACATCCGAGGGCGGTTTTGTACGCTGTTCGGTAGGCCCATAGAGCATCATCAAGTTTAGCCGACCAGTCTTTTCTAGAAGTTGAAACAGTTTTTTCTAATATTCTTTTTATTTCTCTATTAATGACTTCGACTTGTCCGTTAGTTTGGGGGTGGTAGGCAGTTGAGAGCTTATGTGTAACGCCGTATTTGGTAAGAATTTTTGAAAATTGCGCGTTACAGAAATGGGAGCCCCTATCGCTAACGATTGCACGTGGCGTACCGAGTCTAGAAAATAATTTTTTTAGAAACATAACAACAACTCGAGAGTCGTTCGTGGGAAGAGCTTGGGCCTCAGCCCATCGTGAAACATAATCAACGGCAACTAAAATATATTTGTTTCCGAAGCTGGAAGGAAGAGGGCCGACAAAATCAATTCCCCAGAGGTCGAAAATTTCGCATTCTAGGAAATAATTTTGCGGCATTTCATTTTTATTAGAAATGTTGCCGGACCGTTGGCAACTATCACACCTGCTCACAAAGGCTTACGCGTCTTTAAATAGGTTAGGCTAGTAAAAACCCGCGCAGAGCACCTTGTGAGCGGTGCGAGCAGCTTGATAGTGCCCACCTGTCGGACCTTCATGCAAATGTTTTAAAATATCGATTCCTTCATCATGGGAAACACATCTCCTGATCACTTGATCCGCACAGATTCTGAAAAGATGCGGGTCTTCCCAAAAGTAGTTCTTCAGCTCAGAAAAGAATTTCTTCTTTTGTTGCGAGGAGAACTCTTTTGGGAGCACCCGGGCTACTAAATAGTTTGCAATGTGTGCGAACCAAGGAGAAGTAGATTTGTGAATTGACAACAGCCTCTCATCAGGAAAATTATCGTTAAAAGAGTTTTCATTAAATTTATCTATAAAGGGGTTATCTAATCTCGATAGATGGTCAGCGGCCATGTTTTCGGCTCCCCGCTTATCACGGATTTCTAAGTCAAACTCCTGGAGGAGTAAAACCCAACGAATCAACCGCGGTTTGGCATCTGTTTTGGTAAGAAGGTACTTTAGGGCCGAGTGGTCTGTAAAAACAATAATTTTTGAAAGTGTAATGTAGGGGCGGAATTTATCAAATGCGAAGACGACAACTAAGAGTTCTTTCTCTGTAGTGGTGTAATTTTCCTGAGCGGATGTTAGCGTCTTACTAGCGTAATAGATAGGGTGGAAGTTTTTAGATATGCGTTGGCCTAAAACGGCTCCCACCGCAAAACTACTCGCATCACACATTATTTCGAAAGGAAGATCCCATACCGGAGCTATCATGATTGGAGCATTAATTAACTTTTCTTTAATTAGTTTAAAGGCAGAAAGGCAGGAGTCATTAAAAATAAATGGAGCGTCTTTTTCTAGCAGATGGGTGAGGGGCTTAGTTATCTTGGAGAAATCCTTTATGAAACAGCGGTAGAAACCTGCGTGGCCTAGGAAACTTCTTATGGCTTTTATGCTTGTAGGCGGTGGCAGCTTCTCGATAACCTCTATCTTAGCAACGTCTACCTCAATACCTTTCTCAGAAATTTTATGACCCAAAACTAAGCCTTCCCTTACCATAAAATGACATTTTTCCCAATTTAGGGCAAGGTTAGTTTCTTCGCATCGCTTCAGGACTTTCGCGAGGTTTTCTAAACATCCATCAAACGAATCGCCGAACACGGAGAAGTCGTCCATAAAAACCTCCATATTGCTTTCTACGTACTTGTCGAATATAGCGAGCATACATAGCTGGAATGTAGCTGGCGCATTGCACAATCCAAACGGTATTCTTCGGTAGGCGAAGGTGCCGAAGGGACAAGTAAACGTAGTTTTCTCTTGGTCCTCGGGAGAGATAGGTATTTGGAAGTACCCCGAGAGTCCATCGAGAAAACAGTAAAAGCTATGGCCGGACAAACGTTCTAAAATCTGGTCGATAAACGGTAGAGGGAAGTGATCTTTGCGGGTGGCATCGTTCAACTTACGATAATCTATACACATACGCCAACCCGTCACCGTTCGTGTCGGGATTAATTCATTATTTTCATTACTAACTACTGTTATCCCTCCCTTCTTAGGTACTACGTGAACGGGGCTAACCCACTTACTATCCGATATAGGGTAGATAATTCCTGCGTCTAGTAATTTCATAACCTCGCCCTTAACTACTTCTTTCATATTCGGGTTTATACGGCGCTGAGGTTGAATAGAGTTATGTGAATTATCTTCCATTAGAATTTTATGGGTACAGAAGGATGGGCTTATGCCCTTGATATCAGAAATTTGCAAAGCAATAGCTCGGCGATGCTTACGTAGAACTAGAAGAAGTTTGTCATTTTGCGCATCCGTAAGGTAGGACGAAACGATAACTGGTAACTTGGATTCTTTTTCAAGGAAAGCATATGTAAGGTGTTCAGGAAGTTGTTTGAGTTCTAGGGTAGGGGGTTCTTCATACGAGGAGTTAGAAATTCTTTCTTTTTCAAAAATAATATCTTCATAAAATTTTTTATATAGAACATAATAAGGGGTGGGGCTAGCAGCTAATACAGCCTCTTGCAGTGATTCAGTTGGATGAAAAGAAGAAGAACAAAAATTAGAAAATTCTTTTTCGAAGTCAGGACGGCAATCAGAAGATTCATCGCTTCCTTGCAGCGATTTAGGGGGAAGAGAAGAAGAAAGACAAAAATCAGAAAATTCTTTTTCGAAGTCGGAGAGGTAGTAGGGGGATTTATCGCTTACGACATCGACGAAAAAACATGAGTCATCATTTGCCAGAGTGTTCTTCATTGAAGGTGTGATAGAAAAAGTGACCTCATCGTCGCCTACTCGAAGGAAGAGCTTACCATTGCTTACATCAATGATGGCTCTGGAGGTGGCAAGGAAGGGTCGGCCAAGGATCAGGGGAACCTCGACGTCTTCTTCGATGTCCAGAATGACAAAGTCCACCGGGAAGATGAACTTGTCGACTTTTACTAGAACGTCCTCCACTATTCCTAACGGGTATTTGACCGAGCGGTCAGCTAGCTGGATACTCATACGCGTGGGATTTAGGCTACCGATTCCTAACTTTTTAAACAACGAGAGGGGCATCAGGTTTATACTAGCACCTAGGTCGGCTAACGCATGTTTAACAAAAAGGTCACCGAAGACACACGGGATAGAAAAGCTACCCGGGTCACTGATTTTCTTCGGCAGGCCGTTCGTTAACACAGCGGAGCACTCTGCATTTAACGTGACATGCGAAAGGTTTTCTAGTTTCTTCTTGTTGGTGAGAAGTTCTTTAAGATACTTTGCGTATTTCAGCATCTACGAAATAGCTTCGTGGAATGGAAGATTTATATGAATTTGCTTGAAGATTTCTAGGAAGCGAGAATATTGATCGTCCTGACGTTGTTTATTTAGTTCGGAAGGGTAAGGCGGGGTTGGATCATTTTTAAAGGTGGGTGGTGGAGTGAGATCTTTTTCTAATGCGGAAAGTGGGATGATAACTTCTTTGGCAAAGGGCGTGGAAGAAATTGGATTTTTTGAAATGGGGGTGGAGCTTGCCTCGGGCTCTGTGCAAACCATGCCAGAACTTTGCTTCCCACTCCGAAGAGTCATAGCTTTCGCTTGCTCTCTTGGGTTGGGCTCGGTATTGGCAGGAAGAGACCCGGCGGATCACTCAGAAATAATTTTTGCGAGTTGTCCTACTTGATTTTCAAGATTTTTTACGGATCCGGTTAGGTTCCTTATCGTAGCGTCATTTGTGGTGATATATTTGGAAAGTAATTCCTCCAAGCTTGGAGGTTTTGGAAAATTTTGAAGAGGTGGTGGTGGCGGTGGTGCAGAAAAATCATTTTGCGGTGGTGGGCGCATTGCATTCGATGGATTACTCCATGAAAAGTTCGGATGATTTCTTAAAGCAGGGTTATAACTATTTGGAAAATTAAAACCTGGAGGATGAAAATTTGTAGCAGAAGAGTTATTAAACGCGTTTCTAGGCATATTATTAACATAGTCCAATTGTTCGGAGGGAGGGGGAGTTGCAGATTCCCATACCTGAGGGGCGGAGGCAGCAGTCATCTCTGTTATCTTTTTGCTTAGGATTTCTACTTGCAGAGCGAGTTGTGAGACGTTGTCCACCTCGTAGATACCTGCAGGCTTGTTAGGGCGGGACCTAGGCACATTCCACTGATAAGTGTTCATGGCCATGTCCTCGAAAAGCTCAAGAGCGGCTTCAGGGGTCTTATGATTTAAAGTTTCGCCAGAAGCTGCGTCTATCATTTGCTTTGTGCTTTGATTTAGCCCATTATAAAATGTCTGCACTTGTAACCATACAGGCAGAGCGTGATGTGGGCATCGCCTTAATAATTCTTTAAATCTCTCCCAGGTTTCATATAGGGTTTCAGCGTCTATTTGTCCAAAGGAAGAGATGTCATTCCTAAGTTTTGCAGTTTTAGCTGGCGGAAAATACTTCGCCAAAAATTTTTCAGTTAATTCATTCCAGGTGGTTATGCTATTCTTTGGAAGGGTGTTAAGCCACTGCTTAGCTTTAGTTCTAAGAGAGAACGGGAAGTGTCTCAGCCTGATTGCATCATTTGTGACACCATTTATCTTAAAGGTGTCGCAAATTTCAAGAAAGCTAGCTATATGTGCGTTCGGATCTTCATCTTGAAGTCCGTTAAATTGCACATACTGCTGCACCATTTGAATTATGCTTGGCTTTAATTCGAAGTTATTATTTGCTATAGCAGGGCGGACTATACTAGATTCTATCCCCTCAAGGTTTGGTCTTGCATAATAGGACATAGTCCTTTGTAAGGCTTCATCCACAATGGGTTCTTCCATCCTTAAGGTAGCAAATGACTCGGAGTCCTCAACCGGCACTTGGATAATAGGACCTTGAAATCACGATCTTCTCCGAAGAGTACGCTCAATTTCGTGGTCCAAGTCCAAAATAACCGACGGACTTCCCCGGGTCATGCACTGGAAGAAGAAAGAGAGAAGTATTGGCTCACTTGTTTTTATTATTTTTTTGTTTTTTTTTATTTTTTTTTTTTAAAAAAATGATTAGATTTTTTAGATGATTTAGTTCCCAAACTTCCCAAGGACTACCCGATGAAGGGTTCGCAAGGTACTAGACAAGATAGCGGCACTTAAAACCGCATTGCCCTTTTTGAGAGGATTTTGTTGGTGTAGGAAACTTGTGATGTGGGTTTCTATTGAAAATGATTATATTTATTATTATTATTATTATTATTTTCTTTTAAAGCGATTTTTTTTCTTTTTGGTTTGCAATAAGGAAGATAAAAGTAATAGATTCGTGTTTTCAATATATCAACAAGAGTTGATTCCCCGGCAACAGCGCCAAAAACTTGTTGTGCAAAACGGGGCTTCGAAGAAAATAAAGCAGCCGAACTAGCAATCCAATGAGGCAAGTATACCTATCAAACTGTAGCAAGGGGGCAAAAAGTGTCGTATTGAAATCCGGGAACTGTTGAATAAACTTACTCACACGAAGACTATTATTTTATCGAAAAGAAAATTGCGTTGAGAAACTAATTGCAATAAAGGACTGAAACTATGAAATCGAAGAGTACTCGATCAAGAATCACTTCGGCAAGAGTTAGCTAAGAAATGCGATAACAATAAACCTAAACTTAATAGAATGAAAGGCCTTGACAGTGGAGATTCCTGAATTTTAAACACGCTTCTCTCGAAGTCGTGCCCAACTGAGTTTAGGAAGGTCCGACTGACTTTCTTCTAAATCGGAGGCCTAAAACTCGCTTTACGCGGTGAATCCCACTATTGGATTTTACTCCAATCCGGGAGATTTGAACGTCTGCCTCTCTCGAAGGGTGCGTACAACTCCCTTTACTCTTGAATGCTCACTTCGTTCTATTGGCCTCTCGGCTAACCCAGAACGAAAGCAGAGGCAAAAATATATATATCGATGATATATCTTCTGCCTGAAATAAATCAAGAGTAATCCAAGGTGATGATTCTAAAAAGAAAATGTAAATCTCAAGGCATCATAACATAATCGCTCGAACCTCAGATCATCAAGATCGAGTACAAGGAGGATTAGTTACTCATGGTATTGAGGAAGAAAATTATATTTAGACTTTGAAAGATAACAGCGAGCAGAATTGAAAGAGAAAGACAAACTATTTTATTTCTTAGTGGTGCGTCAGAAGGCGGGCATACATGTACTATTAAGAAAGCTTCAATAAATACTATGAATATGATAAGAGAATAATACAGGAAGGCTATAAGCAAGTTCATGAAAAGCAACTAATTAAAAAGCTTGTAAAGAGAAAACTTGAACACTAAATAGCAGCAAAGCAGCCCTTTTTCTCTCCCAATCCGGCCTTCCAAACACTAGAAGATGATCCCTATTTATAGACTTTTTTCGGGCTGGGTCACGCCCTATGACACGCCCATGGAGGGCGTGACCATAGGGCGTGTCTGATTCGGTGCAACATCTGGAGCGTTGGCATTTAATTTTGGCGCGGTTGTTGAGTTACACGCCCATCAAACACGCCCCTAGAGGGCGTGACATATGGGCGTGTCGGATCCGGCGCTTTGAAAATGAGCTCGGGACTGACTTCTCGGGACTTTGCGGGTCACGCCTGTCAGACACGCCCACGTAGGGCGTGTCATTGGGCGTGTCAGTGGGCGTGACCATAGTTTCTGGTGGAGATTGACTTCGGACCGGCGGCTTCATTCCACTGGGTTACACGCCCTTGGTACACGCCCGAGGAGGGCGTGACCAGGGGGCGTGTCGCAGCAAAATCTGGCAAAAACCTGAAAAACAAAAAGAAACATGTTAGTGATGAAATTATATACAAAAAGAGGTCAAAAAATGAAAATACAAGACACAGTTTATGTATTAAAACCTAAAGGTACTCTAATAGTTTAGGCTACAAAACGTATCATCATGTAGAAAAACATTTTCATCCAATTTATTATGCTAGCAAGACGCTCACTTCCGCACAAGTAAACTACAAGACGACGGAAAAGGAACTCTTAGCCGTCATTTTCGCTTTCGATAAGTTTCGCTCGTATTTAACGTTATCTAAAGTTATCGTATTTCCCGATCACTCTGCACTTAAATATTTATTTGCTAAAAATGATGTGAAACACCGCTTTCTTCGATGGATTCTCCTCCTACAATAGTTTGATTTGGAGATCCGGGATAAGAAGGGCGCGAAAAATCTTGCGGCAGACCACCTCTCCCATTTAGAAAATCTGGGTGCGGAAGCGCTCGTCGAATCTTAAATAAATGACAGATTCCCTGAGGAACGCCTCCTAGCCATTCATAATTCTTCATCATCTTCGCCTTTGTTCACAGATTTAGCAAATTACTTAGTAGTGTGGGTGCTTCCAAAAGTGTTTTCGAGTCATCAAAAGAAGAAATAATTTTCTGACTTGAAAAATTCCTTTTGGTAGATCCGTTTCTTTTTCATTTCTATACAGACCAAGCTGTCCGAAGAAGCGTTGTGGATGTGGAGTGCTTGCATATTCTTAGGCACTGTCACGAGGGTGCAGCCGGTGGGCATTATCAAGCCAACCAAACCGCACGGAAGGCACTAAAAGCGGGCCACTTTTGGCCCACTCTCTTAAAAAATGCTCACAATTTTGTGCGCGGATGCGATAACAGTCAGCAGTTGGGTAACATCTCTCGTCGCGACGAGATGCCCTAAAATTTATTTTTTTAATGCGAAGCCTTCGATTTATGGGGCATAGATTTTATTGGCCCCCTACCTCTGTCTTTCGGAAATATGTATATTTTAGTGGCAATCGACGACGTATCTAGGTAGGAAGAAATGCAAGCTCTCCCCACAAATGATGTGCGAGTCATCGTTACATTTCTTACAAAACTATTTTCTTGCTTCGGCATGCCTCGCACAATTGTTTGTAATGGTGGAACACATTTGTGAAACACTCTTATGGATAAGACGTTAGCTAAATACGGAGTTACGCACAAACTTTCCACCCCCTACCAACCATAAACAAGTGTCCAAGTCGAGGTTGTAAATCGAGAGATTAAGCGCATATTAGAAAAAAACGTTTCAATAAATAGGAAAGATTAGTTCGTTAAACTTGACGATGCGTTATGTGCATATCGTACGGCATACAAAACTGCAATCGGTTGTACTCCATTTTGATTAGTCAATGGCAAAGCGTGCCATTTACCCATAGAACTAGAACATAGCGCTCTTTGGGGTTTAAAACTGTTAAACCTCGGCGCAAACATAGCTGCTCAAAATAGAAAAGTGCAACCAAATGAGCTCGATGAATGGAGTGTGAACACTTACGAGAGCAATAAGTTGTATAAGGAGCATTCTAAGTTATATCACTATCGAAAAATAAAGTCCAAATTTTTTTTTTCTACGGGCGATCTTGTCCATCTTTATAATTCATGTCTTAAACTTTTTCTAGGAAAACTAAAATCTAGATGGTCTACCCTTCATAATTGAAGAAGTCTTTCCATATGGGACCATACTCATCTCCCACTGAAAAAAGGCTCGTTTAAAGTAAACGATCATCGGTTAAAGTCATACATAACGGGCGACCCAGTGATCGAGCTTAACGAAACCATAACCAACCTCGATATATAAACCGACCAAAATAGTCAAGCTTCACGACTATAAACAATGTTCTCTTGGGAGGCACCCCACACATATCTTTTTTGCTCTTTATTTATTATGTTTGCTACTTTTTCATATAAATGCAGGGTTTCGAAATGGGGTTCCCCGAACACGCATCAGGGACGTTTCTACCCTCCCTCTTTCTTTTTGTACATATATCATTTATCGTTTTTCTTATTCCGCATAATTATCTTACAACGTTGGGTATAATGTTGGAACTAAGTATGGGGGTATTTTCGTGCTTTTCCAGCTTTCTTTCCTGCACTTCTCTTTTTTTCCACTTCAATTTCCAAAACAAAAACAAAAACAAACAAAAATTATAAAAGCAAAAATTCCCAAAATATTTTGTTTTACTTTGTAAATATTTTTTGTAGATAAATCTTTGTAAATATTTTTAGTAGATAAATTTTTCTAAATATTTTTTCTAAATACTATTCTCTCTCCCCTTTTCTCTCTTATTCTTATAAATAACTTCTCTTTTTCTCCCAATTTTTGTAAATAGAATGAAAATTTTCTAAAAAATACAAATAAAATTTCGCAAAACTTAAAAATCTAAATTTTTTTTATTATTTTCGCATTTTCGTTTCTTTAGTATATATATATTAAAGAAATAAATACAAAAATGCAAAAAAAGATAATAACTTTAAAAATTAAAAAATATATATATTTTATAAAACAAATAAATCAAATATACCATTTCTTAATTTTCTTGCTATCCAAAAAATTTGTTTTGAGTTTATTTATGTGTGAATTTTATTAATTCTTTGTTCACAATTCATTTGTTAATTATTGATTGAAATATTTTAATAGCCGGGGATAAGTTTTAAAGAATTCATTATGCTTTGTTAAAAATAGCGAATTCGTTTTTGGCACTACTTTTAATTTTTCATTGATAGGAGCACGTGTATTATGTTAGAAAGTAAGGACTATAGAATTCAATTATGTTTACTTTTAGATTTCTGAAAACTTAGAACGTACAATTTATAAAGGTTGCTCTCAAAGTTTTTTAATTAAAATTCTAGTTTCTCTTCTCCCCTTATTTATAATGTCTAACTTAGTATGATACAAATTTTACCCATAAAAGATCCTATGTCAATGGGAATAAGATTTCATTCCGTAAACATATGCACCCAATAATTTATAAAGATTATATGTTATGGAGTAAGAGGATAAAATTCATTACTCCTACACCTATACATTGGGTTAATTTTATTATTATGAAGTTGAAAAAAAATCATATTAGGAAAATATGATTTCATTTTTCTAATAATCCAAAAAGAAAGAAATGGAGGTTCGAGAAAAAATTACTTCACCTCAAAATCCAAGCCACTTCATAAACCGCCAAACCCCCTTAACCAATTTCACGACTCTAGAATTAATTCAAAAATCTTTTTGAGAGCATAATTTGTAAATTGCATTATTTCTCATAAAACTCCTCTAAGTTAAAGTTCATATAATTCCAAACTATTTTTGTTAATATAACCGCTACAATTATTGCATTCTATTTGATTACATCAAGAAGTCTTTTGGCCAAAACTTTTGCCCTATTTAAATCATCTCCATAATTTTAGGACTTAACTCTTTACACCCCGTATGTTTATTCAGATCTCTTTTATAATTAATTAAGCGGTTTCTAAACTTAGAGTTTTTTTATTCCTTATAAGTTCACCTCAAACTTTTGCTTTGGAATAGCAAAAGCTTAAGTATGGGGGTATTTGATGAGTTGTAAATATACACATAGTTTACTACTTTATTTATATCATTTTAGTTCTTATTTATAGTTTTTAGTTATTTTTGTTTATATATATGTTTCTTTTTGTAAATATTTACAAAACTTAGCTTTAATTTTGATTTCCGAAGTTTTTCAGAAAATTGTCAAAAGAAAGACCTGACATGCCCGTGTCCCAGACCCGACACACCCGTGTCATGCCTCTCGACGATCATTGACCTCAACCTGCTGCTCGACGCCCAACCTTCATCAATCTGAGTAAAACACGACTCTGTCCGAAGACTCGATACGGCCGTATCGCTCACTCGACTATTCAAGCTCAAAGTTCAGCCTTCTTCAACCCGACAAGGACACGCTTACTGACACACCCATGTTCAACACCCGTGTCACCAACTCGACTTAGCGTCTGCTGACATCCAGTTGCAAGGTGTCCCAACACGCCCGTGTCATGCCTCCCGACACGCCCGTGTTCGACACGTGTCCGCTCTAGCTTCCACCAGAAATCGGCCAGTCACCAGATTTTGACTTCTTAAATACACCAAGCTCGACACGCCCGTGTTCCACATGCCAACACGGCCGTGTTGACCCCCATTTTTTTCCTATAAATACAAAAATGTTGCAATGTCCAAGGGTTCACTTTTTTGAGCCAATTTTAGTGTATTTTGGGGGCTTCTAGTGGATTCCATTTCCATGTAAGGAGATTTCTCCCCCCCCCCTCCCTTTTATGTTTGTATTAGCTTTGTAATAGTTCATTTTAATCAATATAATATGTAAGCTTTTCTCTTCTTAAATGACTCTAGAATGAACTTGTGTGTCCACTCACTTCTTCTCCCATTTTATCCCTTTATATTCCTTTGTATTTCTCTTTATGAAAAGTGTGTGTGTGTGTGTGTATGAGAGTAACTTGTTTAATTTTTACCTTTTTGTTTTTATCATTATGTTAGGTTTTATTCTAGGTTCTTTTTGTTTCCAAAATGAAATGTTATTAGGACAATTCCTTCAATTTTTTTTCTTTAAAAGCATATCTTTTTCATCCTTATGAATTTGTAAAAGAGGTTTCAAAAGTGATTTTAATTTTCTTTAACTATGTATTTGTTTAGGTTATAAAACTTTTTGTCTCATTTAAATTTTATTATCAATTTTTATTCAATTTTATGAACTCTTAAGAATGAAAAGCTATAGTTTTAATTTTTAAATAACTTTGGTTTTTACTTTAATTTCCAAAAAATTTTGCACCTTTTAATTTTATTTTATCTTTTTATTCATTTCTAGCACATTCTAAGAATAGAAAAGTAGTTGTTTTTATTTTTAGGTAACTTTGTTTTTTTTTCTTTATATTGTGTGTGTGAGTGTATGAGTTAGGTTTTCATTTGGTTCTTTTAAATTCCATGTTGTGTTTGTGAGTGTATAAGAATAATATTTTCATGCTTTCTTCAATTATGTAGAGTGTGTGAGTGTAGAAGATAAATTTTCATGCTTTATTTTATCGCTTTATTTCAATTATGCATAGTGCGTGTGTGTAGCAGATAATTATATTGCTTTTTTTCAATTCATGTAGAGTGTGTGCGTGTGCGCATTTATTTCTGCCTACTTATTAAGAGTTAAATGGCGTGTTTTCATTTCCAGCCGACTCATTCGAGTAGGACTTGTCATTTGCCGTCTACTTATTTGAGTAGAACTTGTACTTGCATTTATTTCCGCATACTCCTTAAGAGTTAAATGGCGTGTTTTCATTTCCCGCCTACTCATTTGAGTAGGACTTTCCCTTATTTATTTTATTTATGGTTTTTAAGTGTTCGTGAGTTCTTATTTTAGTTAGGTTTTCAATTTTTTTAACGTTGTGTTGTTTATGTTTACTTCTTAAAATCCTTTATCATTTAGGCTCGAACTGGCGCCTCATCAAAATTATAAAGTCGTCCTCATACCGATTAGTGGCCAATCGTTATTAGCCCTAGCATCGAAGAGCATTGCGACATATAAAATGATTTGAAATAATTAAAGTTCTTTATTTTCACTTTAATTTTAGGACTTAAGGTTTGCCCCGGGTTAACGACGCGTAGGACCACATATCGATGTGTGGGCTCTATTTTCGTTATCCATATGCTAGCTAACTGAGAGGCGTGCATATGGACCTATCCCCCTTGGGTAAAAAGAATTACGTATATACCCTCGAGAGAGGAGAAGCGTAGTTCTACCGGATTGGGTTCCCCACCCAATAGCGGGGTTCCTAGCGCAAAGAGGTCATTAAGAGGAATCCTTCATCAGACTAGCGTTCGGTCGAATAGTCTTAATGTTTAGGTGAGCGATATTACCTAGAGATAGGTGTGGATATATTTCTGGAACCTCTACTGCCAAGTAGCCTTTTATTAATTTGAAAATTAAGTTCAATAATTATTAAGAGTTATTTTAGTCCTTATCTGATTCGATGCTGAGCGTTTACCCATCATCGAATAATTTAAGTGATTTTCAACTTACTTTTCTTTCCACTTTTGTTACAAACAAAAATAAACCTTACTTTCAATAAAATAATAGTCCTCCTGGAGGAGTAGGAATAATCAACCTGACCCTGAGTATAATGCGAACTCGGTATTCTCCCGAATATCGAGTACTACATGCGATAGGTGCACTTGCCTCCTTTCGTTAAAAACTCGCTTTTTAGCAAGTCCGCGATAGTCGACTCTTTGAACCAACCACCTAAATAATTGTCTGCTCGCGGGCCAACCAACATTGATACGATGACTCGACGGGTGTCGTTTACACATAGCCAAGGAAAAGACTGGCAGGTTTGTCAGCATTAGTACGTGGTGACTCTAGTGTGTCATTCAGAGGCGTACGCAAGGACTATTACTGGTACTGTGGATACATGCCTAAGAGTGGGGTTGCCTAACCCACTGTCTTCGTTGGCCACTATGGAGGCTCCTAGGACTTATTCAATCTTCCAAAACCTAGGAACTAAAGGTCTGTGCGCATATAGTCGTGTGTGTGTGTGTGTGTTGCACTTATATGAACATAACATTAAATCTACATAACATAGCATATCATTCCAATATTGCATTTGAACCCCTACGCCTATCGTATAAATTGGTATGAGACTTTTTATATTGTAGGACCTACAAAATGACCCCTTAATATATATGTTTGTATGGGCATTCTCATAAATTAAGGTTACCTTTAAATATAGCTTGTTCACCTTAATCTTCCTTTATTACTACTCTACTTGATATAGAACTGCTTGTTAAGACTCTTATATTTGGTATACTATATAAACTACTAGATTAGGACTACCGTCACCTGCTCTTGTCTGCTCTTCACCATCACTGCTTTCTTATCATTCTTCTCTCACGGTGTCTAGCAGCAACTGGGGGAGCGGGAATCAAGCCTAGTCTTTTTGACTAACAATCGGTGGACCAAACATTTCAAGGGCTCCAGATGGGATATTGAGAGCAGCTGCAGGAGATGCAGCACCAGCGTAGTGCGGTGCACATGAAGGTGGTCCAGTATTGTACAGGAACACGATCTTCTGGATCCGTGAGTGTTATTTTTACTAAGCTTCTGTGAGAGTGTTGTGGGGAGGTCAGTATGTACCGGGCACGAGCCCGTTTATATTTCTACTTTACAGTTGTGTTTCAGTACCTTTATCTCTGCAGCTATTGCTGTGATTTTCATGCTCATTTATATATCTATTGTGATTTGTGGACTTGACATAATTGTCTCCTTTCATGTACTTATTTGGTGATTACTAACGCCGACAGGATCGATGTTTTGAAGTGATGACCTCATTGAGTGTTGGTCTCACCTCAAAATGGAAATTATGAGCTTAAGACCTGATAGCATAAAAAACAAATAGGGTATTACATAGCTGGTGATGGCTTGCACACTTCAAAGACATTTCAGAAGAGGAGATATAACATCCATAATTGTTGGTGTTGTGGCAAAGTAGGCCACTTTGCAATATATTGTTTGTACAACCCTAGTGTGCCAAGGGCAAGTGTAAGTCTTCATGATAGACCTAGTGTTAGTCTTCATGTTAGAAAATCTACAGGAAGGCATGTGCATGTTTATGTTAATCAGAAGTTAGGGCCAATAATTATAGGGGGTCCTAAGGTAAGGTAAATTCTATTTTGCAGGACAGTACAAGTACCCATACCTATATATAGTACCTGGATAGAGGATGTTCCAAACTTAGGACTGGAACAAGGAAGCTATCTTTAGGATCATACACTTGTAGATAGAAGAGAAGTGAAAGGGTGCAAGAATGTTATTGTGCACAATTGATGAGAATCCAGTATTTATTCTAAGTCTACTTTATTAGAATAAGTAGAACTCTCTCATGTTAAGTTTCTACTAAGTGCAATCTCAATTACTTGGTATCCTGTCTCTCACAGCAGGACTATGCATATTAATACAAGATATCATAATAAAATAAAGAGCTTAAGGAGTAGAAAGACATTAGTCTTGAATTTGTCTCAATAGACAAACAAATGGCTGTCATCCTTACTAAACCACTAAATGGAACAAAGTTCAACTCCTTCAAATTGAAATGGGTATGTTGAATTTAGTTCAGCCTAAGTAGTTCCCTATTATACATATGTGTTATTCTTGTAGGTTACAGGTTTTTGTAATCCATGTAGGGAAGATTAGTCAAACAAGACTAGGTATAAAGGTGTTGAGAAAATTGAGTATATTAAGTTAACTCAACAAATCCTACGGGAGTATCTGTTTACGGCTAAGTAACGGGAGTCAATCCCAGCCGTCGATCATATTGTGATCCCAAACAGGTAAGTGCCTTTTCGCCTTTTCACTTAGAAATAACTATAAATAGAAGACTTATGCATAGTGAAAAATACACTGTTCCTCACCTTCCTCTACCTATATTCGCAGAAATGACAAACCCATCTCATTCATCTTCACAAATTTGAGTAAGTAATGGCTCCCAAAGGACTTGATTTCCCTTTGAGGGATAAGAGTTAGTTCATAATGGGTTTTCTGATGCACTAGAGGAGATACAGAATGTTCTTCATCTGCTCCAGATATCTGACCTAGGGTTCGTCCTGTCGGAACTCAACCTGCTGTGGAAGCGGGATGTATTAGAATTATTCTCCAATGCAAAGGCCGATGCATCTGCCAGCAAAATAAAGACACTTGTTAGTGGAACTAAGATTAAGATCACACAAAGGAGGTTGCGCAAGGCTCTCTAGTTGACGAAGTTCTTTGATACTGGTGATCAAGATGACCTATTGCAGACTGACATCAAGTCTACAATGAAATAGTGTGGACTATCCAAGCACACCACCTACTCCATCCTAAGAAAGGAACTCAACCTCAAGGGTAAGTTCCTAGTCGACATAGTTTGGAAAGCACTGTTATGCAAAACAGGCTCCCACGATAAGATTTCAAAGAAAATGTTCGAGCTAAAGACAAGGATTGTTCTGTAAAAGAAGACAGACTGGGGAAGAGTCCTGTTTGACAGGATTATGGAGTGCATTTCTGAACCCAACATGGGGATAATTCATTCTCTATTTCTTCTATAAACTATTCTAGGGATCCTCAATATGAGTCTAGGAACAAAAATCCATCATATGAGGAGGATGGACATCTGAATGCCTGATAGATGGGACATGGTCCTTCAGCCAAATAGACAGCTTGCCACCAAGAAAAAGCAAAAGGAAGATCCAGCTTCAGCATAGAGCAGCTCAAGTAGTTCTTCTGAAGAAGATGAGGAAGAGTCTCATGACCCCAATCTGATTGTATCTGAGGAAGAGACCAGGAGAGACACTGCTGCCCAAGTGTCAGTTTCTTCCGATTTAATGTTATAAATTAGTTGAGCAAGGCTCAATCTAAAGAAGTTCTAGATCATGATGTTGACTTGGCATCCACTGAGGATGTTTGGAAAATAGTTGAAGTTATTGTCAACAAAATCACTACTAGGATGGAGTGGGATATTTCCAGGCCTGATGTAGCTACCGATAACATTCATGCTCTTGATCTTGCTGATGTAACCAGCCGTCAGAGTGAGGGGGAGCAAATTCTGGAATAAGTAATGCAGGATGCATTGAGGGGGAGCAAATTCTGGAATAAGTAATGCAGGATGCATTTTCTGAGGGGGAGAAGTTCTAGAGTAATCCAAAAAAAATTTATACTGTTGACACTAAAGTTAAAAGTACTACTGGTACTGCTTATGATGATGTTGTGCTGCCTTCTAATCAGTACATGATAGATATGGAGGGGAAGATTCAATATGAACTCCCTGCTCAGGTTGAAGTTCATGACATAGACTCTTCTATGTCAGAAAAAGAACAAGATGATCTTGTGGATCCACAAAGAACTCATTATTCTGAATTCATAATGGCAGACTCTTCCAACTGGTATGAGGTCAGGCAAGTCCAAAAAACCAATATAAAGGCACCTCTACAAGGATGTATCAAATTCCACCTATGTTTTTGGCCCAGCTGAAGGGCATGTTGAATGAGAAGAGGAGAACCCTAGAAATCTTTGTGGATGATTCCCTCAAGAATATTAGAATGGAGCAATCTATAGATATCAAGTCTACCAGACATGAAGTCAACCTACAGAAAGGTGAAATCATCAAATTCATCAAAAGGGCAGCACCAGCAGTTGATTAAACTCTGGACAAGCTAGATGTAGAAGATTCAAATATCACTATAGAGATTGCAAATAACACAATTCAGAATGAAAACATGCTGGTTATTCATAATGCTGATAATGTACTGAGGGAACAAAAAAATAAAGCAATCTTTACCAAGATGGATGGTTGTACCGAGCTGCTAGATGATCATATGCTGGATGTCAAAAATCAAGTAACAGTAGGGGTTAACTATATAGAAACTAAAAGGAGCAAGGTCTGCCACTCCTAGACCAAAGAGCTTATTGAAGAAGTAAAAAAGAGGGAGAGTAATGCCATAAGAACAAATACTCAAAATATGGTCAAGACAACTAATGTGATGAGGGGATCTTTTGGGATTGAACCTGCCCAGTATAACAACATCCCTATATTTCCTGCACAAGTACAAAAAGCATTGAATCCTGAAATGTCAGATCAGCTGCAAGATGATCAGAATAGAGAAGATAGTGCTCAATGGTGAGATTCATATATTGCTCCTGAGTTCATCATCTATGAAAAACAACTACAGATGACAAAGGGAAAGTCAGGAGATGAAGAAGAATAAATTAGTTTAAGTAAGATGAGGTTCAAGGAAGAGATGGAAAAGAGACCTAATTTCGAGAAATGGAGCCCTAAATTAAGGACAATACTTTTGGCATCCTGGGAGCAATGCAAGCCAAAAAGGACGGATAGAGAAAAAATCTATAGATCTCTGGAATGGAAGAAAATGGAAGAAAGGGAAAATGAAAGGAAAAAATTTAGAAGGGATTGGAATGCAATCATTTTGCCTATGGATACTATTGAACCTACAAAATACATTCCCAAGCCTTGCATTTATTTTGAATGGCTGAAAGTCAAGAGAGCTGAAGAAGATAAGGCAGACAATAACAGGAAGAAGATAGCTAGTGCTGAAAATACGGCTATCAAGAAACCTAAGGGCAGTGACATAGTTAAAAGGGAACCTGGAACTTGAAAAGTTTCTTATTCTTCATAAAGTGTTCAAGGAATATATCATGTTTTGTACTATGCACAAAAACATTTGTTCCTTCTAAGATAAATGAAAATCATTTTTGATTATGTTCATTATTTTCTCTAAGTTATGCAATGTGTCTTTTATTATATGTGTTGCTTATTTGTGTTTGTGTATAACATTGTCTTAGGTTTTGACTTCTTCAAATAGGGGGAGATTGTTGGGTCTATTATGCCCAATTTCCCAGATTTATAAGAAGTCAAACAAGTTAATTGTATACACATAGTTGTATTTGATGTTATTCAAGCTCATCATGTGCTGGATGTTCCTTGGAATAGTTTTAGACAGACTTTTTAAGTGATGGTGACAGGTGGTCACAAGGTAGAGATGTGGAGAGAAAAATCTATCCAAGTCCATAGGCGTTGAGTGAGGAATGTTCACTCAACGCCATATAACAAAAGGTACTGAGTATAGCTTGGATCGTCTAAGCCTAACTATTGGCTGGACAGAAATTTGTCCAAGTCCACATAAGTTGAGTGAAGTCTACTCACTCAACGCCATACAACATAATTCGTTGAGTAAGACTCATTCAGTCTAAGAAATAGTAAATCTTTGTGGATAATTAACTAAGTACATAGGTATTGAGTGAAGCCTATTCACTCAACGCATTGTGATATAAAGCGCAGAATTTATTCTAAGGACAAAAGCATTGATTGAAGCTTAATCACTCAACCCCACGCCAATCTAATTGACAGATGATGAAAGAGTTAAGTGAAGAAGTAACACTCATCGCTTCCCAGGAAGGAGAATGGGCTAAGTCCAACAGCATTGAGTGATGATCATTCACTCAACGCCTTATGACAAGAAACTGTCTATGTGCTTTGGCATTGAGTGATGGTCACTCACTCAATGCTTAATGACAGAAATCGTTTCTAAGTGTTTTGGCATTGAGTGAAGCTTACTCACTCAAAACTTAGTGACAGAGAATCTATCAAATTATTAGGGCATTGATTGAAGGTTGATCACTCAATGCCTATGCTCTAATGCTTGATTTTGATTAAGTCTATAGGTGTTGATGTCAACAACTGTCAGAAAAATTCAAGATGTTGCGGGAAGGATACAGTACACGACAAACAACACCACAGGCCTACCACACAACTTTTACAGTCAATGCAAGGTTGTAACGACAAACTCTTTGTGTGGGCCCCACAGCTCAAATAGCCGTTGAGCGGCGGAATAAAAAAAGGAAGAATCTGATTGAAGAAATTAGCTTTTCACACAAACAGCATGCAGTCATCGTCTTCCTCGCCATTGTTGCTGAGGAGGAAGAACAAATTTCAATGCATCTGGTCTGGAAGTTCAACAAAGTAAGTCGTTGTCTTCTTCATCGACAATAGTAAGTCCAGAGAAAAATTCTCTAAGGAAAATAAAGCAGCTAAGGTGTAACCCGAGCTACTGAATCTAGGATCTAAAGAAATTTAGCTGGTGCCATTTTTATCTACACCAACATATTCAGAAGGCTTACTTTCTGAGTAAGAAGAAGAAGTTGAATAATCTGATTTCAGCAGCCTAGAGATAGGGATGAGGTTTTCTTAGCTCAAGAAGCAGCAAAAAGAAAAATCCCAAGTTGTAGTCAATTCTCAGCTCAAGCAAGCCTTATCCTGAAGATCAACTTATGGAGCTTTGAAGAAGAAAGAACTGAGGTTCTGGTTCAGTCCAAAATGGAAAGAAGAAGTAGTACAGGTTTCTGCAAGTTACTTCCAATAGAGGAAGCCACTTATTGAAGAACACTTTTTTATTACTTTGAAGATAGATTGAGCTGAGGTAACTCAGCACTAGTAGCAGACACAGAGAAATTTCTTCGTGCCAAATTAGTTAAAACCATTGAATTTTTATAGGATCCTTTTGGATCTGAGCAGTAGGGATCTTGAGCCTTTGGTAGGGCAGTTTTGTTTGAGCTATAGGAGAGTTATACTATCTAAGTGTAGGATCCAGTTTGGATCTGAGGTAGGTGATAATTTGATCACTAAGCAGTATGGCTCTTGAGCCAGAGGTAGGAGAGTCATTCTCTCTTAGTTTTAAGGCACTTGTGCTTGAGTTGTAGGATCCTTTGTACCTGAGGTAGTCCCTTTGTGCAAGAGCTGTAGGAGAGTCATTCTCTCTAAGGTATTATCCTTTATGGATCTGAGGTAGGCTTGTCCTCCCAGCCTGAGTGGTTGGGCCTTTGGCCTTAGGTAGGTGATAAGTTGATCACTGATTTGTTGGGCTTAGTTCCTTAGTTATAAGTCTTGGAGGATATTGAGAGATCCTTAGGGATCTGTGATGTAAGCTCTTAGGAGCTGAGATTGGAGAAGTTCCTTGTTTATTAAGAAGTTATAAAGGATGGACGTAAAGTGGACGTACCCATAATCTGGGAACCACTTTAAATTCTATGGGTGATTATTTTATTGTTTCCTTGTTGTAGGTTTTATTTCTTGAAAGCAGAAAACAACTAAATAACAAAGCAATTAAGAAGGAAAAATCAAAGAAAGTCACAAGAGACTATGAAACTTATTCACCCCCTCCCCCTCTAAGTGATTTAGCTATTGAAAGTCTTGATTTCAAGATCAACTAAACACCTAGAGGGGGGATAATAGGTCCAATTTAATTCTAGGCTACTTAAAGTAAATGAAACCTAATTCTTTATCTTAATTACAATCACTGTCATACAAGGCAAGAAAGCTATTCAGTAATTGTAACACAATCACAGCACAGCAATCACAGCACGCTACACACAGATTTATAGTGGTTTCCCAATTGATAGGTACATCCACTTTCCCCCTTCACTGATCTAGGAATAGACTAGATTCAGCCAAAAACCTTCTTCTTTCTTTCTCAGATATTACAGCTCTGAGCCAAACTGGCTCCTACAACTTAGACTATACAAGTCTTACCACTTAGATCACCAAGATCCTACAGCTGAAGTTCTTCCCAAGAACTGTACCTCAGAGTGAATCCACACTCCTACACCTCAGGCAATCCTGCCCTACCTCAGAGTGATCTACACTCCAACAACTCAGGAAACCCTTGCCCTACCTTAGCCTTTATAACACTGGCTTATAGCTCATGCTCTTAGCCTTACAATCCTACACAGAATATCAAAGAAATGAATTATAGACACTAGAGAAAATTCTCTGTGTCTGTCTACCTGGACTGAGCAGATGTCAGCCATATCTTCATCTTCACAACAATAAGATGAGAAAGCGATCTTGAATTGAATCCCGACTTGTTTTGGAAGATCCTAGCAGAAACCGCTGCTTTTTCTTCTTCGGGAATCTATCTCGATCTGGACTGAGTAGATATCCGCCCTCTCTACTTCTTCTTTAAAGATCAAACGAATGATCTTTAGATTTGGCACAGCTTGGATCATGAAGATACTATCAGCTAGGCTCATCTACACATATTCGTCTTCCTTAGAGAAATACTCTGAACATGATGTAGCAGATGTTGAAAGCCTCAGCATACTCAGAATCCCTTCATATTTCCAAATTGAATTTCTTAGCTCTGTAACAATGGCGGAACAAGACGACGAACTTCGGTTCTCGTTTTTCAAAATGAATTATTTCTTTAATCAGAAAGCTATTTTATCTCAAAATCAGCTGCTCTTTATCACTCCATCAATTAATAAAATGATCGACACATGTCCCAGATTTAACAGTGGTTAACACCTCAGCTTAATCAAATTGAGATTCGCCATAGACTGACGGCGATGTTAATGTCGATTTGCAATGAATTTGAAATTTGGTGACTTTATTTACTTTGCTGATGTCAGCATCATTCTAGACTTAGCCAAAATCAACTATCTTTCCAGAAATTCTTTGTTCGAAGAACTCCAAGCTCAATTTTACAAACCTTGAGTACAGCTTGACGAAATAGTGAAAGAGATGAAAGCTGAGTTCGACGAATTCTGAACTATGTTCGATGAAAGCAAAGCTTAGCTCAACGAATAGTGGTGAAGCTGAGTTCGACGATTCTGAATGCTTAGTTCTTCTAAATGAAGAAAGCTAAGTTCAACGAATTCTAAACTTCATTCGACGAAATCAAAGCTTAGCTTGACGAATAGTAGATAAGCTGAGTTCGAAGGTTATGGATTTAGAAAAAATTTTTACATCTGCTAGGCATTGAGTGTGTTGACCTCACTCAACTTTATTTCCCGTTATCCCATTCTTTATCTATCTGCCTGATGACGTTGAGAGAATTAAGTTTATATGCCTCACACAACGCTATTTGCCTTTGCTATATTATTCTGCTTTCCTTTCTGCTAAAAAATGTTGAGAGCATTGAGTGAGATCGCCTCACTTAGTGATTCTGGATTTTGCCGAATTCTGGTTTCATCACAGAATGAATAGACTCAAAGCCTTTTAGCTTGGCATTGAGTGAGTGAGCTTCAATCAACGCTTCTGTACTTCGTAGACTTTTTTGTCTCCTTATACATTGGCGTTGGTAGACTTAGCATGGCGTTGAGTGATGAAACTTCACTCAATGCTTCTGGAATTAGTCAATTTTCTGACTTCCACTGTATAGGCTTTGACAAGATAAACTTGACTCATTGATTCTGATCATGTGACATTGAGTGAGATAGGGTCACTCAATGCCTGTGGACTTAGCAATATTTATGCCTTTGCAATACTGTAAGCGTTGACTTCTCGCCTTCTCTCAGCACTATTAGTTGTATGACTTTGAGTGAGATTGCCTCACTCAATGCTTCTAGACTTAGGCATTTTTCTGAATTTCTCGCATCACCTTGATTCCACATGTCATTGTCTCTTGAAATATCTGTCCAATCATTGAGATAACGACCAACCTGTATGCATGAACTTAATCATACAACAAATGCAATTATATCTATCTCATTAAACTGTTTGACATCATCAAATCAGGGCCTTTGGAATCAATGGACCCAACAATCTCCCCCTATTTAAAGATGTCAAAACCACTGTTCAATTACCTTAGTCAATGAGATACACATCACATAGGCGGTAAAAACTTATTAAATTCAGTGAGATGAATTTTACCTACTCCCCTTGGATTTGCAGGGTGATTTTTACCTTAGAGGAGTTGAGATCTTTTCTTGCTTGATCAACCTCTTCTTGCTTGATCAACCTCTTCTCTCCCTGACTTTCTCCCCCTGTCTTTCTGCCATGAAGGAGCTCAATTTCTTGATCTTCTCTCTTGTCTCACCCCATTGGAGACTACTTGAATATGATCAATCTCCTCAATATCTCCCCCTTTTTGACCTCTTCAGATAGTCAGGTAGGAGCGTCAGTTCATTCTCTACTCTTATGTTCTCCCACAAGCTGATGTAGATGTGATGCAGTCTTCCAGAGCCGCCCCGCTCTGGCGCGGCCAGAGGAACACGTCCGGCGATCACTATCGGGTTGCAGCCCAAGCACCCCACCCATGACCGCACCTATTCTCAGCGCGGCGGGATGTTGAGGCGAGGTCTCGAACCCAGCTTCCTTGATAAAGAGCTTTCCTAACAGCTCTCATCACCAACTGAGCTGCAGCTCAGTTGGTGATGAGAGCTGTTAGGAAAGCTCTTTATCAAGGGGGCTGGGTTCGAGACCTCGCCTCACCATCCCGCCGCGCTGAGAATAGGTGCGGTCATGGGTGGGGTGCTTGGGCTGCAACCCGGTAGTGATCGCCGGACGTGTTGCTCTGGCCGCGCCAGAGCGGGGCGAATCTCGATCGCTGCATCAAAAAAGTGCACTTTTTTTGATGCAGTGGCCCAGAGCCGCCCCGCTCTGTCGGAGTCACACCGGGCCAGAGGAACACGAATGGCACCCTCTGCCGGGCTGCACCCCAAGCACCCCACCCTTGACCGCACCTATTCTCAGCGGGGCGGGATGTTGAGGCGAGGTCTCGAACCCAGCCCCCTTGATAAAGAGCTTTCCTAACAGCTCTCATCACCAACTGAGCTGAGCTCAGTTGGTGATGAGAGCTGTTAGGAAAGCTCTTTATCAAGGGGGCTGGGTTCGAGACCTCGCCTCAACATCCCGCCCCGCTGAGAATAGGTGCGGTCAAGGGTGGGGTGCTTGGGGTGCAGCCCGGCAGAGGGTGCCATTCGTGTTCCTCTGGCCCGGTGTGACTCCGACAGAGCGGGGCGGCTCTGGGCCACTGCATCAAAAAAAGTGCACTTTTTTTGATGCAGTAGCCCCGAGCCGCCCCTCTCGGTTGGCCCTACTCGGCCTAGCCAGCGGACCACATGATGGAGACCACTGCCGGGCTGCATCCCAAGCACCCCACCCATGACCGCACCTATTCTCAGTGCGACTGGATGTTGAGGCGAGGTCTGGAACCCAGCCCCCTTGATTAAGAGCTTTCCTCTAGCTTAGTTGGTGATGAGAGCTGTTAGGAAAGCTCTTTATCAAGGGGGCTGGGTTCGAGACCTTGCCTCAACATCCCGTCGCGCTGAGAATAGGTGCGGTCATGGGTGGGGCGCTTGGGCTGTAGCCCGGCAGTGGGTGCCATTCGTGTTCCTCTGGCTCGGTGTGACTCTGACAGAGCGGGCGGCTCTGGGCCACTACATCTAGATGAAGCCAATAGTGCAGCTACCAACTTGCCCCTTATATAGGCATGTATTGTATACTACTTGAAATTCTATAGTCCTGCAACTACTGGACTTGCTCCACCTTAATTGGAGCATCTGCTCTCATCTTTTTTTCCACTAGGTCGGCATCACTTGCAAGAAGAACAAGCCTGTACCAAACAACAATACCTTAAGGGGTACCTGAAGCTATTATAAGTTCAACATACCCAATTCAATTTTGAATGTGTTGAACTTGGCTTCATCTAGTGGCTTAGTAAAGATATCAGCAACTTGCTTTTCAGTGGAGACAAACTCTAGGCAAATGTCTTCTTTGTCGACATGCTCCCTAATAAAATGATACTTAAATTCTATGTTATAAGTCCTGCTGTGTGAAACAGGATTCCTAGAAATAGAAATGGCACAATTAGAATCACAATAAAGAGGATTCTACTTATCTTTATATTATAGTCTTCAAGCTGATGTTGTATCCACAACAATTGTGCACAGCAGCTGCCTGCTTAAATGTACTCTGATTCTGCAGTTGAGATAAACACACTAGTTTGTTCTTGCACATCCATGACACCAGTCTTCCACCTAGAAATTGACATGTACCAGTAGTACTTTTCCTATCTTCCTTGCAGCCTACAAAATATGCATCTAAAAATCCATTTAGCTCAAAATCTCTATTCCTAGGGTACCATAGACCAATATCGGGTGTGACCTTAAGATACCTTAAAATTCTTTTTGTAGCAAAATTATGAGATTCTTTAGGGCAAGTATGATACCCAATACAGACACATATAGTATACATGATTTCAGGACTACTAGCAGTCAAGTAAATAAGGGAGCCAATTATCTCACTATAAAAAGAATCATCAACAGGTTTCCCTACCTCATCTTTTCCTATAGACATACTTGATCACATTGGAGTTCTAATGGTGGAGGCATTCTCCATACCATATTTCTGACAATACTTTTGTAGTTTAAACTACAAGGGTAATTACAAGTTTTTTTTATAAAAATCAAATCTTTTAAAGATTTATTTTCACCTCTTATTGTATATATTAATAACACTAATAATTAATTCATTTCTTTGTTGGTTTGCAGTTTTTCCATCATTTCATCGAGCTCAGCCAATATTGTCGAGCTGAGCCAGTTTGTCGAGCTCGCAAGAATTCGTCGACCTCAGCGTTCGTTGACCTCAACAATCGTCGAATGCATCTTTAACATTCGACGAACGGTTCCGTTTGCCCTAGTTCGTCGAGCTCGCCAAAATTCGTCGACATCAAAATTCATCGAACGTATCTTTTGCATTCGACGAATGGTTCCATCAGCCCCAGTTTGTCGAGCTTACTAGAATTGGTTGACCTTAGCACTTGTCGACCATAACATTCGTCGAACGCATCTTATTCATTCGACGAACAGTTCCTTCAGCCTAAGTTCGCCGAGCACAGCCTTCAGTTCTGCATTCGATGAACGTCTTCAAAGTTCATCGATCCTACCTTCCACTTTCTGCGTTCGCGGTTTCCTCCGTTCGTCGACCTCGCCTTCAGTTCAATTTCATCAAGCTTCGCCTTCATTCTGAGTTTGATAAACTCCTACAATTTCGTCGAGCTCCGCCTTCATTCTTCGTTCTTCGAACTCTCCCAGCTCCTTCTCTTTTACTTTTCGTCGACCTCCCATCCACTTTCTGCGTTGGAGATTTGTCGACCTCGCCTTTAGTTCAATTTCATCGACCTCCCGTCCTCTTTCTGCGTTCGATGTTCATCGACCTCGCCTTCAGTTCAATTTCGTAGACCTCCCATACACTTTCTGCATTCGACGTTCATCAACCTCGCCTTTAGTTCAATTTCATCGACCTCCCGTCCACTTTATGCGTTCGACATTTTCCTCCGTTCGTCGATCTCCCGTCCACCTTCTCTTTTCTCCATTCATCAAGCTCTCCCTCCTTCTCCTCTTAATTCGTCAAGCCCTCTCTCCTTCTTTTGCCGAGCTTTCCCCTGCCAGAGACAAGTCCCGTTTTTCCACAGAAGGCTGTTGCTGCCATAAATGCTTGTCACCCATACCAAGGCAATTATTATTTCCCGCTAGAATTCGTACCAAGGTCAACTCCCGTGCATGGCTGGATGCATGGGTATTTCCTGCTCTTTGAAGAATCTATAAATAGAGCCCCACCCCTTGTGTTGAAAAAAAGTGAACTTTGGAGAGGGGAAGTGCTGCCTTTTTCAGTTCTTCCTTATTGTTCTTCTCTTTCCTTTTCTCATTTCAATTTTTCTGTTTTATGTTTTACTCTTCTTTTGTTGTTTACTTTTAGTGCTAGCTTAGTTTTTCATTTCCTACAAGTGTAACATCTTTTATTTCATGTTGTAAGCTCTCTGTTTGATTTAATAAAAAGTCTGTTTGCTTTTACTTGTCTCTATTTTGTTTCCATGCACTCCTGCTTATCTCTCTTCCTCTACTTCACCATGAGTAACTAATGCTCCTTGTACTCGATCTTGATGATTCAGGTTTCGAATTTATTAAGTTACGATGCTCTAGTTTGCTTTTTCTTTGTAAGGTTTAGACATTGATTTACTCTTGATTAATCGTGTTTGGAGTTATAACATCAATGTATAATTTCAATCTTTGTTTCCACTCTTAGCTAGCCGAGAGGCTCGTAGTTTGAAGTGAAAACTCAAGAGTAAAGAGAGTTGCACGCACCCCTCGAGAGAGGCAGACGTTAAATCTCCCGGATTGGAGTGAAATCCAATAGACGGGTTCACAGCGTAGAGCGAGCTTTTGGCTTCCGATTTTTATGAGAGTTCAGTCGAACATTCCTAAACTCAGGTGGGCACGTCTTCGAAAGAAGCGTGTTCATGCTTTATGAACCCCCACGGTCAAGGTCCTTTGCCTCATTAAGTTAGAGTTTATTATCGCATTTTTGATCAACTTAGGCCGAGGTGATTCTCGATCTAGTGCTTTTCTTTACCATTGTTTAACCTCCTAGTTTTAATCGCTAGTTGTAGCCTCTCTGATTAAGTGCACATGTTTTTCTTTATGCAAGTAGCCTCTTCTTTTAATTAAGTTAACAACCCTTAATGTATCTTCGATAAAATAATAATTTTCGAGTGAGTAAGATAACACAATGATTCCTGGATTTTAATACAACACTTGTGTCCCCTTGCTACAATTTGATAGGTATACTTGTCTAGTTGGATTCCTAGTTCGGTTTTATTTTCTTCACGATTAGTAGAGACCGAGTTTTTGGCATCGTTGCGGCGAGCAACTTTTGTTGATAATTAGAAAACATAAACCTATTACTATTATTACTTCTCTTTCTCACCCACTTTATTAAAAATTAAAAAATTCAAAAAATATATTAACGCTCTTAATAGAAACCCACATCACAATTTTTCTACACCACCAAACTCTCTCGAAAAGGGCAATATGGCTTAAATACCACTATCTTGTCTTGTACCTTACAAACCCTTTATCGGGTAGCCCTTGGGAAATTTGGGAGTTAAAACATTAAAAAAATCAATTTAGAAAAAAAAAGTAACTCTTTTTCTAGTTTATTTTTCTCTTTTTTCTTCTTCTTTTCTGCTAGTGCATGACCCGCGGAAATCTGTCGGATATTTTTGAATAGGACCACAAAATTGAGCGTACTCTTCGGAGAAGATCGTGATTTCAAGGTCCTACTCTCCAACTACCGATTGAGGATTCTGAGTCTATTTCTACGACAAGAATGGAAGAGCCCGTCGTAGAGGAAGCCCGGCATATGCCAATGTCCTACTATGCATGGCCGAATCTAGAGGGTACATAATCAAGCATAATTTGCCCTGCTACACCTAATAATAATTTTGAACCTAAGCCTATCATAATTCAAATGGTGCAACAGTATGTGAAATATGAAGGACTACAAGATGAAGATCCGAACGGGCATATAGCTAGTTTTCTTGAGATTTATCACACCTTTAAAATTAATGGTGTTACAAATGATACTATTTCGGTAAGACTCTTTCCTTTATCCCAATGAACTAAGGCTAATAAATGGCTGAACAATATACCAAAAAATAGCATCACCACCTGGGATTAACTAACTGAAAAATTTCAAGCGAAGTATTTTCCGCCAGCTAAAACCGCAAAACTTAGGAAAGATATTTCTGCCTTTGGGCAAATAAATTCTAAAACCTTGTATGAAACCTAGGAAAGGTTTAAAGAACTCTTAAGATGATTCCCCCATAACGTGCTTCCTATATGTTTGTAGGTGCAGACATTTTATAACGGGCTAAATCAAAGCACTAAGCAAATGATAGACACAGATTTCGGTGGTACCTTAAACCACAAAAAACCAGAAGTGTCTCTTGAACTTTTCGAGGACCAGGCAATGAACACATATCAGTGGAATGTGCCTAGGTCCCGACCAAAAAAACCTGCCAGAATCTTTGAAGTAAATTAAATCTCCCAGCTAGCTCTGCAAGTAGAAGTATTAAGTAAAAAGATAACGAAGATGACTGCTGCCTGTGTAACTCAGGTATGGGAATCTTCAACTTCTGATCCCGAATTATTAGATTACGTTAATAATATGCCTAGAAACTCTTTTAATAATTTTTCTGCTACTAATTTTCCTGATCTGGGTTTCGCTTTTCCGAATATTTATAGTCCCGCTTTACGGAACCACCCAAACCTTTCGTGGGATAATCCCTCAAACGCAATGCGCCCGCCACCACCAAATAATTTTTCCGCACCACCACCACCTACTCAAAATTTTCCAAAACCTCAAAGTTTGGAGGAAATGTTTTGAAAATATATGAATGTTAATGACGCTACTATAAGAACCCTAGCCGGGACCGTTAAAAGTTTAGAGAATAAAGAAGGAATACTCGCATAAATTATTTCTAAGTGACCCGCTGGGTCTCTTCCTGCCTACACCAAGCCCAACCCGAGAGAGCAAGCGAAAGCTATAACTCTCCAGAGTGGGAAGCAAGTTTCTAGAATGGTTAGTTAAGAGCCTGAGGTAAGCTTCGCCCCCATTTTAAAAAATCAAACCTCCGCTGAGAAATTTTTTATCATTTCACTGTCTACTGAAGAAGAAGCTATCACCCCTCTCTCTGTTGTAGAAAAAGATCTCATTCCACCACCCATCTTTAAAAAAGATCAAACTCCACCATACCTTTTCAAACTTAAGAAGCAACATCAGGATGATCAATACTCCCGCTTCCTAAAGATATTTTACGCAAATCCCCGTAAATCTACCCTTCCGCGAAGCAATCTCCCAGATGCTGAAGTACGCTAAGTACCTTAAGGACCTCCTGACTAATAAAAAGAAGTTAGTAAACTTATCGCATGTCACAATAAATGTCGAGTGCTCTGCGGTCTTGACAAATAGTTTAGCAATGAAGATCAGTGGTTCTGGTAGTTTTTCTATTCCGTGTGTCTTTGGTGATCTCTTTGTCAATCATGCATTGACTGACATAGGTGCGAGTATCAACCTGATGCCCCTCTCGTAATTCAAGAACTAAGGAATTGGTACCCTCAATCCCACACGCATGTGTATCCAGCTCGCCGATATATCATTTAAATACCTGTTAGGAATCATGGAGGATGTCTTACTTAAAGTCGACACATTCATCTTCTCAGTGGATTTCGTCATATTGGACATCAAAGAAGACGTCAAGGTTCCCTTGATACTTGGTTGACCCTTCCTTGCCACCTCCCACGCTATCATTGTTGTAAGCAATGGTAAGCTCTTCCTACGAGTAGGCGACGAAGAAATGACCTTCTCTATAACCCCCTCAATGAAGAATACCCTAGAGAATGACGACTCCTGTTTTTTCTTAAATGCCTTTGGTGAAGAATCTTCCTACTGCCTTTCTGAAAGTAAATTTTTTTTTTGATTTTTGTTCTTCCTATACTCTTCAAATTGAATCTCTGCAAGAAGCCGCCATGGCCCCTAGCTCCACCCCTTTCAATTATCCGTATATAAAAAAAAATAGATGAAAATTCTTTTAATTATTTCTTCCCCGATGAGAAGCTGCTTTTAATTAACACAACCCCTTATCCTTGGTTTGCACACATAGCTAACTATTTAGTGGCTCATGTACTCTTGAAAGAGTTCCCCTCTATACAAAAGAAGAAATTCTTTTTTGAGTTGAAGAACTATTTTTGGGAGGAGCCGCATCTTTTCCGAGTCTGTGCAGGCCAAGTGATAAGGAGATGTGTCTCTTTTGACGAAGGATTAGATATTTTAAAACATTTGCATGAAGGACCAACTGGTGGTCACTATCAAGTTGCTCGCATTGCTCACAAAGTTCTTTGCCCGGGTTTTTACTATTCAAGCCTATTTAAAGACGCGCAAGCCTTTGTGATTAGGTGTGATAGTTGCAAACGGTCCAGAAATTTTTCCAATAAAAATGAAATGCAGCAAAATTATTTCCTTGAGTGCGAAGTTTTCAACCTCTAGGGATTTCATTTTATTGGCCCTCTTCCTTCTATTTTCGGGAACAAATTTATTTTAGTTGCTATAGATTATGTTTAATGATGAGCTGAAGCACAAGCTCTTCCTACTAACGATGCCCGAGTCGTAATTATATTTTTGAAAAAAAAAAATTCTTGATTCTGTACGCCACGAGCCATCGTTAGCGATAGGGGTTCACATTTTTGTAATGCGTAGTTTTCAAAAATTCTTATTAAATATTGCATTATACATAAGCTTTCAACTGCCTACAATCCCCAAACTAACAGACAAGTTAAAGTTGTGAACAGTGAGCTTAAAAGAATTTTAGAAAAGACTGTTTTCACCACTAGAAAAGACTGGTCAACCAAATTAGACGATGCTCTATGGGCCTACCAAACAACGTACAAAACCATCATCGGATGTACGCCGTATCGGGTTGTTTATGGAAAATTATGCCATTTACTGGTAGAATTAGAACACCGTGCTTTTTGGGCCTTAAGGTTTTCAAATTTCTACCCCCACTCTGTCGCCGACCTTAGAAAATTTTAACTTAACGAACTCGATGAGTGGCGATCTTACGCATACGAAAATAAAAAATTTTATAAACAGCGGACGAAGCGTTTTCACGACAAACACTTAAGGGACCCAAAAACCTTTAAGCCGAGTGACAATGTTCTTTTATATGATTTGTGTTTACGTTTATTTCCGGGCACGTTAAAGTCACGATGTTCTAGGTTATTTAATGTTAAAGAAGTTTTTCCGTATGGAACGATTTTAATTTCACACCCTGATAATGGTGAGTTCAAAGTGAATGGTCAGCGTCTTAAACTTTATTTTTGTGGAGATGATGTCAGTCCGAACAATGTTATGTTTCTTCTGCATGAACTTTAACTAGCTTAAGACTTATTATTTCTGTTTAAAACTTTAAACATTATTTTGGACAAATTAATTTTGGACAATATTATTTTGTTGCGTCGAGCTCAAACGACGTTTTAAACAAAGGGCACTCTTGGGAGGCAACCCAAGTTATTTTTCTATTTTCTTTATTTTACACTTTTTTCCCTGGATGTCTACGACAAGCTGAAGCCTCTGCGATAGCTTGCTATAATACTGCTGAATCCATTAGAAAGACCAAAGAAGATATTTCATAATGTTCCAAAGTGCAAGCATGGGGGAGCGACACCAATAAACCTTCTGCGACTCGCAAATCCGGGGAAGTACCTATTTTCAATTCTGTACTTTTCTTTCTGTTTTAATTTTTCTCTCTCTTTCCCCTCTTTTCTCCATTAAGAGCAATGTCCATTTTAAGGTTGGGGAAGGATTTCCTCCTTCTCTTATCTTAATTTTGTTTCCTTTAAAAAAATTTTAAAAAGAAAGAGAATATTTCAAAATCAAAAAAATTTATGCTATTCGTTTTTACTTTAATAGGTTAAACTAATTTTGGCATTTAAATAGTTCCGCTTGCTTTTTTGTTTTGTTTTTCTCAAAATTTCCTACAACAACTTAGCTAATTATAATCTTTCTAATCGTTCTTTTTAATTATGTTTCACAAGTAAAATGTTGGTCATATTGGGTTTCTAATTCACGGTAGCATGTTAATGTGAAACGTTTTTCTAAAACCCACATTTTTATTTTGGTTTTTTGTTCTTTATTTTTTTTTACTTTCTTAAAAATATTTCATCCACTATTTTCCTTTTCGTTTTTGGATAATTTTTGTAATGTCAACTTTTGATTAGCGTAGTAGACGTGAACGATCCAAGTCGCTTATTTTATTTATTTTCAAGATAATTTCATTATTCATCATTTATTATCTAGGATTTGCTTTTAAAAAAATTTCAAAACTATGTTTTAGATAAATTTAAAAATATGAAAATGATTTAGGCCGTATTTATTTTCGTTTGAGCTTTTTCCCACCTAAAAGTTTTTATCCCTAGTTAGCCGCTTTTGAGCCTTTTTTTATTCCTTTTGATAACTCCACTTATCATTTCATTTTTCACCAAAGCCAAATTTTCCAAACTATCATATCACACTAACTTTTTGAGTTTCATAAAATTTCATGATTATGATAGGGTTATTTTGTGATATATTTGGAGAACATTTTGGAAAAAGTATTCTAAAAAGAAATGTTTAATTTTGTGGCCAATTTGCAAAAGAAAAGACATTATTTATGGCATTTATTTTGAAAAGAAAAAAAGAAAAAAATGTTATCATTGAAAATTTTGAAACACTTTATTTTAGGTTAGTCTAATTTTGTAGCCTTCTTATTTATCTTTGAATTTCACTCCTAATCACAAACCTAAACCAAGATTTTTAGCCCTAATAAACCCTTTTGATTCATGTTTTTGAATTTTATTTTTAGCTAAGTAAAGAAGAAAAGTAAAATAGTAAAGTTTTGGATTTAAATTTAGATTTTTGTTATTTGATTGATATAGTTATAATGTGTCTCTTGGATCTACTCACAACTAAATGCATTTTTAACTTTGTTGCTTTGCTTAAATTTATTTAAAGAATTTTGTTAAAATTTTGCATGATTTATTTTTATTAGTAAAGTTTATAAATTGTTAAACCATGTTTATGTAATTGTTTTAGGTTTATGTTTCACCTTGTCCCTACTTAGAATTTCACATAGTATTGGTGTTATCAAAATTATAATTTTCCCGATTTGTCACTTATATGTTAGATAGTTTTTATATTTTTCCTTGAGGACAAGCAAAGCTTAAGCTTAGGGGAATTTGATCATTCATTTTGTAGTTTATACTACTAGGGTAATTACAAGTTTTTATTTTAAAAATCATATCTTTTAAAGCTTTATTTTGACCTCCCACAGTATATATTAAAAGACTAAGGATTGTCTTATTTCATTGCGGGTTTGCAGTTTTTTCGCCATTTTGTCAAGCTCAGCCAATTTCATCAAGCTCATCCATTTCGTCGAGCTAACCAGAATTCGTCAACCTCAGCGTTCGTCGACCTCAGCTTTCGTCAAACGCATCTTCTACATTCGATGAACGGTTCCTTCAGCACAAGTTTATCGAGCTCCGCCTTCATTCTGCTTTCCACAATCTCCTCCAATTTCATCAAGCTCTTCCTTCACTCTGTATTCTTCGAACTCCTCTTGCTCCTTCTCTTTGGCTTTTCATCATCCTCCCATCCACTTTCTGTGTTCGACGTTCATCAACCTCGCCTTCAGTTCAATTTCGTCTACCTTCCATCCACTTTCTGCGTTCCACGTTCATCGACCTCGCCTTCAGTTCAATTTGTCGACCTCCCGTCCACTTTCTGTGTTCGACGTTCGTAGACCTTGCCTTCAGTTCAATTTCGTCGACCTCCCATACACTTTCTGCATTCGACATTTTCCTCCATTCATCAACCTCCCGTCCATCTTCTCATTTCTCCATTCGTCGAGCTCTCCCTCCTTCTCCTCTTATTTCATCGACCCTCTCTCCTTCTTTCGTTGAGCTTTCCTCGCTTCTAGAGATAAGTATCATTTTTCCACAAAAGCCTTTTACTGCCATAAATGCACATCACCCGTACCGAGGCAATCATCATTTCCCGTCAGAATTCATACCAAGGTCAACTCCTGTGCATGGCTGGATGCATGGGCATTTCCTGCTCTATGAAGAATCTATAAAGAGAGCCCAACCCCTTGTGTTGAAAAAAAGAGAACTTTGGAGAGGGGAAGTGCTGCCTTTTTGAGTTCTTCCTTATTATTCTTCCTCTCTCCTTTTCTCATTTCAGTTTTTCTATTTTAAGTTTTACTCTTCTTTTGTAGTTTACTTTTAGTGCTAGCTTAGTTTTTCATTTAGTGCAAGTGTAATATCTTTTATTTCAAGTTGTAAGCTCTCTATTTTATTTAATATAAATTTTGTTTTCTTTTACTTGTGTCTATATTATTTCCATGCACTCCTACTCATCTCTCTTCCTCCAATTCACTATGAGTAACTAATCCTCCTTGTACTCGATCTTGATGATCTGAGGATCGAGTTGATTAAGTTATGATGCTCTAGTTTTCTCTTTCTTTGTAAGGTTTAGACCTTGATTTACTCTTTATTAATCGTGTTTGGAGTTATATCATCGATATATAATTTCCATCTTTGTTTCCACTCTTAGCTAGCCGAGAGGCACATAGTTTGGGGTGAACACTCAAGAGTAAAGAGAGTTGCACGCACCCCTCGAGAGAGGCAGACATTTGTTAGGTATTGTATCAACAATAACCTAGATTTGTATAAAGTCACCCTTGAACAAAGATGAATTAAGTTGTATTTGATGTGTTGTTTGAATTATGTGTTTGTAGGACTTATTTGTCAAGTGTAGACCAATGTCAGTTTATAGTGGGTCACCAAACACAAGACCATATAATGTAATCCCTCTTTGTGTAATCCATAGTGTTGACTCATGTGTAACATCTCTATTGGGATACACTTCATTTTCAAGCACTCTACTTGTTGGAGAAAGACATGCTGCTGATTCCATTAAAGAAAGAAAAGTTTTCATAAAACAATATTTTTCCTAGTATTTCACTCGAGTAGAACTCTAGTACTCGAGTAGATCCTTTAGTTGTACTCGAGTAAGTCAAGTCAGAATTTCGAGTAAGGAAAATGGTTCTCGAGAAGTCTGAACATAATTCTCGAGAGGCCAGTTCCATTACTCGAATAGACCTCTTCTTATTCTCGAGTCAACAAATTTTCTATCTCAGAAATTTCTGAGTAGTTTACTTGAGTAGTTAAGTTCATTACTCGAGTAGATGAGTACCTTGACTTGAGTGACAGAAGCCAAGGACTCGAGAAGTATCTACCTTACTCGAGTAGTGAAGTTCCTGCACTCAAGAAGTCTATCTACTTCTTGAGAAGTCTAAATCTAGTACTCGAGTTAACCAGATTTTTTTCCAAGATTTCTCTCTAAGTCTTTTTCTCGAGAAGTTCACTTCCACTTCTCGAGTAGCATTTTAAGTACTCGAGTAATCCTCATTTCTCTCGAGTAATGATAAGTTCTATCCTTATTTTTCCTGAAGTGTTTCTTCTCGAGTAGCTTGATGTTCTCTTCTCGAGAACCCACAACAGTACTCGAGTAGTTCTTTCTTCACTCGAGTAATCCAGTTATTTTCTCAGAAAAATTTGCTAAGTCCCGAAAGACGTATTTTTTCAAATGTCTTGACGTTATTGGTCCACGTGGCCATCATTAATGATAATTAAGACCGTTAGGAAGATATTATAAAAGGTCTTGTCAGTACGTCCAACCCTATGCACGTGAAAATAAGCATTCTAAGAATTCAGAATCGCCAATTCTCTTTCCTAATTGTAAGCCGCCGCCGCTCATCGTGCACATTGCCAAGGGCTTTCGATCAAGAAGATTCAGATCAGTCGACTTGAATATCAAGATCATTTTCAATCTATACATCCTCTCTTTCATCTTGTAAGTCCAAGAATTTCAGATCTAGGATTCAGCTGTGTCTTCTTCAACATTTTTTGATAAAGCCGCAAAGTTTAAGAAGGAAGACCTCGACAGAAATTTTCCAGATCTGAGAAAAGTTACAGTGTGTATTTCTTAAATTCATTCTAATCTTGTAGAAGATTATTCTCCGAGTGTAGGAACTTTGTTCTCCGTATTGTTGTAGGAAGTTTTCATCATCCAAGTGTAGATCCGTTTGGTGGATCGAGTTGTAGGAACGTTGTTCCGAGTTATAAGATTGTTTTAAAGACGAGATTAGTGGAGTAGCCAAGTCTAGCGCTTTGCTTGATGGGTGACAGGAAAGTGGACGTACCCAAGGTTGGGGAACCACTAAAATTCTTGGGGTCATTTGTGTTTGCTTTGTTAATTTTCTGTTCATAGATCGCTAAATTTTTTATTCCACAAATAGACGCACAACTCACCTATTCACCCCCTCTAGGTGATTTAGGTAGACAACTTTAACGCTTTTCATTTAGTATCGGAGGGAGGTTGATCATTAAAAGGTTAACACCTTGATCAGATCTTCCCTAGGTTATCTATTGAGTTATCCAAGCATGGACAAGGCCAAGGATTTTGCTAAGCTTCCTTTATGTAAAAAGACCAACTTCCCATGTGGAAAGAAATGATTAAGTTTTTTATGGATGCTGTGGATCCAAGGATCTTTATGATTGTTGAAGAAGGTCCTTATGTTCCCGTGACCTTATCCACTATAGATGTCGTAACGCCCCAAAACCCAAAAGAGTGACGGGTGGTGTTTTGAGCCAAATCTGGGATTTGGTAGAGATAATACGGCCTGGGACACGGGCGTGTCCCAGGGGCGTATTGTGCTCGGGTTCGGCGATGGTCGCGTGGTCGACGAAATTGTAGTCAACGATCGTCGGGTTAGTGAACACGGCCTGGGACACGGGCATGTCCCAGGGTGTGTCAGTCACTAAAAGCCTTTCACTCAACAATCGTTGAGTTATGACGAATGGTCTGAGCCTAGGCGTGTTCGGGTCCGACATGGGCGTGTCAAATTCGACATGGGCGTGTCGAATGCCTGTGTCCTGCTTGGGTCGTTTGGCAAATTGTGCTAAGGAAGCTACACGGATTAGGAAATGGGAATGTCCCAGGGCGTGTCTTGCATACGACATGTGACACATGCGTGTCACATTGCCGTATCATGCTCGGGATGTTTTGGACCTGTGTCATTGGAGGTACACGACCAGCAACACGGGAGTGTACAGGCTGACACGGCCGTGTCAAGCCTGACACGGGCGTGTTGAGTGCCCGTGTTCTTTTCGAGACGCGACAGTTTTTGTGTCGATCGAGGAACTTGGCCTTGGACACGGGCGTGTAGCAAGCCGTGTTCGGCCCAAGAAGTTTAATTTTGGGTTGAATCGCAGCCATTCGTTTCCTTATTTTGGGATCTAACGGCCTAGGTCTCTCTATGCTAAGGTTAAGGCTGGGATTGGTGGTTTAAACATCCACTTTCACTTAGCCATTCTCTTTCTAAAACCTATAGAGAAGGGAGAACAAGGAGTTTAGAGGAAGAGGAAGATCCGGTGGCTTAAGGAGATTCGGAGCGCCCAATCGCAAACCAAGCCCAAATCTGCGGAGGCAAGATCATCGCGGTGCTTTTCATCTGCGTAGTTTTCCATAGCAGCGAAGAGAAATGCTAGGGTAACGATTCTCATCTTGAGCATGTGAAGCTCTTCTTCTTTTGCATGGGAAAACCCTATCCCGCGAGTGTGCGGTGAGTTTGCGGTGTTCCTTGTGGTAGATATGTAAAGTCCCCCTTATTTAGAGTCTGGAATCGAAGTACAGGCATAGGAATGGTGTGTGAAGCCTACTCGGACGTGTTGATTTGGATCGGTGACGATTTGTTATGCATTATTCGCCGGAGAAGACTCCGTGCTTTTTGTGTTTTTCGGGTTTCTACGTGGTAGATTGTAGCAGGGATCCTTGGGGATTATCCCCATGGCGCCCCCGGAAATCTGGGCAGAAGCGTAATTCTGCCACTGTTGGTGGCCCGGGAGCCATCATTGTACATAACCTGGTTATGTACGTTGTTTGATCGATTTACGGGTTACGGGGAAACTTAGCTCGTGTCAATGACTTTTAGTATCGTGGCTGTGCGAGCAGTGAGTTGAGTGAAACCGTACCTGCTCTATGCTGTTCGGTTTAGTGTCATGCCTATGGCATAGAGGGAGGGTCTTCAGTTTAAGGCATGAAGACTTTAATGCTCATGAGATTGCCATCCTTGGGGTGGTGGTTGACCGAGTTCACCATGTAAGTGCCCTGAGAGAACGGGGTGTGCGGCCGTGCGTGTATACAACTGTGGTGAAGTGTGCTTAAATTGTACTTTCACAATCCTATTTATTTATACTAATATAAGTGCAGGGAAGAAGCTTTGCCGCACGAAGGTTGGGGGCGGAATCGTTATAATTTGGTCATCTTTAGCTGACCGTTATTCTTGTTTTCCACCATTGCGATGATTTGTGTTTGCAGGTGCTGCGGAGCCGAGCGACAAATCACGGGAAAAAGCCGAAGTTGCTGAGCCGGCCCTCGAAGGCCAAGTTTGTTTACTTTATTTAAATCATGTGTTGCCGGCCTGCGAGCCGAAGTTTGTAATACACTATTTAAATATTGGTGAACTATTGTAAGGCCTTTTTGAAGTTGGTGACTGGGCGGTCCGGCATTCTGGCTTGGCGGATTGATGACCGCGCGGTCCGGCGGTTTCCCTTCAGCGGTTTGGTTTTTGTGTGTTGTTGTCTGTGGTCTAAGCGGTCTAGCGGTTTGTCACTGGCGACTTGGAGACCGGGTAGTCTAGCAGTCTCACATGGCGATCTCTCTCTCACCCTCTGGCAGTTGCCGAGCAGTTAGCCCTTCTATCTAACCGCACGGCTTGTGCGGTTTGTGTCTGTAATGTCCGCTTGTTTCATGTAAATTTTTAGTCCCACATCTCTTATTTGTATTCTCTCTTCTCTCCGCAATTTTATATAAGGGAGGCCATACCTTTGTAATAGATACCTTTTTCGAATAATAAAGCTTCAGTTAAACCTCTTCCGGTTTGTTTTAGTTCGTTTCTAACGTGGTATCAGAGGACTCGATCTTTTCCTCCTGATTATGTGCGCCCTCCTTGTCCGCGCGGCTTGCTTTTCCTGCTTGCACCCTATCCTCGCGGTCTATTTCTCTCCTTGTTGTTGCCCTCTATGTGCGCGACCTCTTTGTTCCTGTGCTTAGTCGCCGCATTCTGTTCGCCGCAACCTGTTCCCCTATTCACCGCGACCTGTTGCCCTATTCACCGCGACCTGTTGCCCTGTGCCTTGTTTTGCCTGTTACTTTTGTTCGAGCGGACTGTCTTCTAGCCGCTCGACTTCTATCCCTCTGCTTGATTCTACGGCTTGATCATGGCTTATCTGGCCGCTGGTGTTTGACATCGTGACCGCTGCCGATCTTTTTCTTCCTATCTGCGCAGCTTGTTTCCTAACCGCGCGGCTTCCTGTTGTTTGCTCCTATGGCTCTTTTTGATGCTTCCACTGCCACCACTCCTGCCACCACCCCTATCGCCAATCTGGCTCCGTCACTTCCTACGACTCCTTCTAGGAACCTTGGCACCGTTTCCAAGGTAGTCGGCTCCAACTACCCGGATTGGAGTGTCTCTTTCACCTTTCTCCTTCGCTCTCAACGCAAATGCCACCATCTCGTTGATGACCCTCCTCCTACCACTTCACCTCTCTTTGATGACTGGGATGTGAGTGACGTGCTTGTGCGTACATGGCTCGCTAACAGCCTATCTGATGAGTGCCTTCCCGTCATCCGTCATGATGAGACGGTCAAGGCCGCTTGGCTTCATCTGGCCGCTCTGTACTCTAAAGGGGCTCAGACGTCCCGTATCTATACGTTGTATGAGGATCTCTTTGCCCGGCCTACCTTGTCTCCTGCTGCTGCCTACCGACAGGTTCAGGCTATTGGGGCTGAGATTCTTGAAAATCGCCCCTTCTCTGCGGATTTGGCTCAACAACACAAGCACTTCCAAGAGCTTCTGGTTGTGTGTTATTTTCTCCGGCTTCCTGATACTTATGAAATGATCCGCCAGCAAATTCTTGGTGAGGCGGAATCTCCTACCTTAGATGCCACCGCTGCCTGCATCGCCGCTATCACATCTCTCCTTCAGCTCCCGCTTCTGCCCGCTCCTTCTCCACCAGACAACTATGCTCATCAGACTCAGCGGAGTGGCTCTGGGAGCCGCAGTCACCAGTCTGGTGGACATACTTCTTCCAGCTACCTCTGCTCTTATTGTGGCCGCACCGGACATACTTCAGACCACTTCTGGACAAAGCATCACCATATTTGCCCCTCAGGTGACTCTTTCGCCTCCTCTTCCAAGTCGTCTGCTTCCGTGGTCACATGATCAGGTAGTGCTCACGTGGTGACTCAAGGTAAATGGCTTATCGACTCTTGTGTAACCAATCACATGACGGGAAATCCTCAATGCTTCTCTCTCCTCGAACAACATGATTGGTTGCCCCCGGTCCTCATTGCAGACGGTTCTCCCTCCCTGGTTCATTGGTCGGGAGTGGTTCATGTTACTCCATCCCTTCGACTAGCGGACACTCTCTATGTGCCCTAGTTTCCGTGCAATCTATTGTAAGTTACCTCTTTATGCAAGCAGCTTAAGTGTTATGTGACATTTACTCTGACTTCTTGTTCTTTTCAGGATCCGAGCTCCCAGTGGACGATTGCTACTTGGACTGAGAGCAGTGGCCTCTACTTCCTCGACAATGTTTCCGCTTTGTTCGCCTTCTCTTCTTCTTGTACGGCTGTCTCGGTCATCCTCCACCACGGCTTCTATATTAGCTTCTACCCCACCTCCCTCCCTCCAGTACTCCTCTTAACTGCAACGCTTGTCAACTTGGCAAGCATCACTATTCCTCCTTCCGCCGAAGCAAGGTCGGGGCTCCACTCGTCCGTTTGATCTTGTCCACTCCGATGTCTGGGGATCTGCTCCTACCCTTACTATTGGTCGGGGTAGTTCTTATTTTGTAACTTTAATTGATGATGTTTCTAGATGTACTTGGGTGTATCTCTTATGAGATCGCTCTTAACTTTTTGATGCATGGCTCTCTTTTTATCATTTAATTAAAAATCAGTTTGGTGTTTCTATTAAAACATTTCGCTCTGATAATGCTAAAGAATACTTGATTCATGCTTTTACCTCCTTTTGTGTGCAACATGACATTATTAATCAGACGAGCTGTGTTTATACATCCCAACAAAATGGGGTGGCGGAACGCAAAAACCGTCACCTCCTCGATGTCGCTCGCACATTGATGACTCAGATGCTTGTCCCACGCTTATATTTGGGCTATGATGTTCTCCTTGCCTGCTACCTCATCAATCACATTCCCTCCTCAGTTCTCCACAGGAAAACCCCATTCTCCATACTATATCCGGGCAAGGAGCCTTTTCCTCTCCCTCTCTGAATCTTTAGGTTCACTGCATTTGTGCATGCCCTATCTGCGACCCGTGATAAGCTATCCCCTCGCTCCACCAAATGTGTCATTCTGGGGTACTCCACCACTCAGAAAGGCTACTGTTGCTTTGACCCTGTTCTTCGTATGCAGTTCGTCTCCGCTGACGTTACCTTCTTCGAGAATGCCTCCTACTTCTCCGATGACTCCTCTTCTCTTCCCCAAGCTTCCTCTTCTCTTCCCCGCCTCTGATTCTCCTGTTATTCCCTTCGTTCCCTCATCTCCTACTATGATATCCACCCGTACTCCATCTCCGTCCACTCCTCTCTCTCCGCCTCCATCTCCCTCATCTCTGTTGCTGTCGCTCTCTCCTCCCGGGCTAGCTCTCTCTGCCACGGATGCTCTGGATGCCGAGGAACCTGCTGACCTGGATCTTCCTGTAGCTCTTCACAAAGGGGTGCGGACGTGTACCCTACACACCCTTGCTGCTGTTGTTTCATATGATTGTCTTACCTCTTCTCACAGGGCCTTTGCGCTGGCTATCTCTGCAACTGCCACACCTCATTACTACCAGGAGGCCCTACTATTCCTCACTGGAAGATGGCCATGGATGAGGAAATGGCGACCCTAACGGAGCGGGGTACCTAGACACTTGTTCCTCCTCCCTTTGGTACTGATGTTGTTGGCTGTTGCTGGGTCTTTGTGGTCAAATTTGGCCCGGATGGCACTGTGGACCGTTATAAGTCTTGTCTTGTTTCTAAGGGCTTTACTCAGACCTATGGGGTTTATTACTTTGACACCTTCTCTCCCGTGGCTCATCTTAGTACTATACGTGTCCTTCTCTCTGTGCCAGTCAATAGAGATTGGCCAATTTCCCAGCTGGATGTAAAGAATGCCTTCCTTTATGGTGATCTTTAGGAGGCCGTCTACATGGTGCAACCTACTGGGTATGTTGCTCAGGGGGAGACATGAGTATGCCGGCTGAAGAAGGCTATCTATGGCCTCAAGCAGAGCCCTCGAGCTTGGTATGATATGTTCAGCGGCATTGTAGCGGCCGTTGGTTTTCCACGCAGCTCTACCGATCACTCTCTATTTATTCTCAAAACCTCCTCGGGACTAGTGGTTCTTGCTGTATATGTTTATGATATTCTTCTCACTGGCGATGACCGGGAAGGGGTATCCTTGACAAAGCGATATCTTCGTCAACATCTGTTCACGAAAGATATGGGCTCTCCGAAGTACTTTTTTGGGATCAAAATCTCTCGGAAGCCCAACTCCTTAGTCCTCTCCAAGCGTAAGTATGCCCTTGATCTTCTAAAAGAAGCAGTATTGACGGGAGCCAAACCTGCCCGATGCCCTTTGGCTATTGGAGAAGACAAAACCTGGGCAGATGATTCGCCTCTTCTTTCAGATACTATGCGGTACAGGCATCTAGTTGGTAAGCTCATATATCTCACAGTGACCAGGCCCGACATTTCCTATGCTGTGGGCAGGGTGAGTCAATTCATGCAAGCACCCAGGGAGTGCCATCTACAATCCGCCTTGCGGATCTTGGAGTATGTCAAAGCAGCCCTCGGGAAAGGATTACTCTTTCAGAAGAATTGTCATCTGAGGGTTGAAGCATACTTAGATGCGAGTTACGCTGATGCCAAAGGGGATCGCAAATCTACCTCCTGTTTTTGCACCTTTGTTGGGAGAAATCTGGTAAGCTGGAAGAGCAAGAAGCAGTCTGTTATTTCCAGGTCAAGTGCTGAAGCAGAGTATCGGAGTATGGCATCGACCACTTATGAGTTAAAATGGTTGCGGGCTCTCATGCTGGATTTAGGAGAGGTCTACAACCATCCTTAATGCTTGAAAATACGGCAAGCGCACCGGTCGCACAAGTAATAAAGTTTTAGGGAGTGAATCCCCAAGTGTCGGTCTCTTGAGGAATGCAATTGGCGTGGAACGACGAACAATCCGAAATTATAGCTATTAGAGTTTGTAAAATGAAAGAAGAAACAAAAGGGGCCTTGAGATTTGTGTTCTTACAAATAAAGAAATTAAAGCTAACTATGCGGGTCGCATTCACCGCTTCGCAAGGCGAGATGGGTGTATCGGCCGCTATGCCGTACTTCGATAGGGCGAGTGGACGGTGAGCCAGTGGGTGAGGTGTTTAGTGTGGAGTGCAATAACATGAAACGACGGAAGTGAGATGGGGCAAGGCGCATCACAACACAAATCCCATAACCAAGTTTAAACAACAAAAATCCAATTACAAATAACTAGAAATTCGAAGTTCACAACAAGCTTGAGTCATTCATACACTACAAGAAAGGTAGAGGAAGAGTAAACCAAAAGAGTGAAGATCCACCGCGGTTGTTGGCCGGAGGAGTGGGTTGTCAATCCGCTTCCACGCGCAGTCCGAGGAGGCTTCCGGTACCGTCGAGCTGTCACCTCGAGGTCCTTTGAGTCCGTTCTCTAGGTGGTCTTCATCATCTTCTTCTTCGGTAGAAAGCTCGGAGAAGAGGTCATTAATGGTCGAAGGGGACACCGGAGAATGCGGAATGCTTTACATGTGCCGGAAATCACCTCCCGATGGTAGGGATGAAGATGGAGGTTGATGGAGCGTCTGGAATGCGGAAGGGCGAAGTGGCGGCTGAGTTCGATCCTGGTCTTCTTTCTAATTTGCGGAACAGGCGTATATATAGAAACAGGAATAAATAGCGCGCACGACCACCGGCGCACGACCCGTGGTCGTGCGCGAACAATGTCAGCGCCCGTGCGGTAACAACCTGTAGAACCTGCATTAGGAAATTTAAGTATGTGCACGATCAACAATGCACGATCAGTGATCGTGCGCGACAAGGGTGGTGATCGTGCGATATGGGACAAAAAAATGGAAAAAGATAGCATGACTGCGCACGACCGGCAGTGCACGAACAGTGATCGTGCGCGGTATAGCTGATAATCGTGCGTTATGGCGGGATAGGACAATAAAACGAGAGCTTAGACTGCGCACGACCAGTGGTCGTGCGCCAAAGAGGTCAATGGTCGTGCATGGGTAAAATGCACGACCATTGACTCCTTCGCTACAAAAAGTGAAATCCTTATCCCGGACGCCCACACGATCCCAGAACCTGCAGGAAAACTGGACGGGATGTCGACATGGCAGTCACAGATAGAAATAAAAATGCATCACACGATGAGAATAAATACACGCACAGAAATAGGCTAAAAGAGTGCACACGACGTGGAATGTCGTAGCGAACTAAAAGGAGTGCTAATGGCGCTAAATGGTAGTGTAAATACATGCAAATGAGCCAAGATTAGTCCGGAATTCGGTATGAAATAGGGACTCATCACACCCCCGGACTTAACTGTTTGCGCGTCCCGAGCAAACACAATCTAAGCAGGCCAGGAAAATAATCTAGCTGACATAGAGATTGAAATACGGGGTACCATACGAAGTCGCATGCTCGCGTGCATAAAAAATACAATAGAAGAAATTCCTAATTATGCAAAATAGTTTATATTTTTCACAATGCGTAAAAATATTTTATTACTACTCAAAAATAAAATCACGGTGAATCAACCGGTCACGCGTAGGAAGAAAGTAGGCTGGCCACTAAGGTGAGCTTTGCCAAAGATCGGGGCTCAGGATCACCTCCAAAGGAATCCACCAATGTCGGGGACCATACGCTTGCCCGTTCACACTCTCTCCACGGCACTAGTTAAACTCAAGCGCAAATCCGTAGGACTTAAGGTAATTACGGGGCTTGGGTTACGGTGAGGTAAACAATGATAAAAAGAATGGCTTTGCACCTAACCCAAGTGAGCTAGCCTAAAAGAATCCCTCAAAAATCCCACAATATAAACGAGTACACCACACCCCCAAACGTAATTTTTACAACATGGGTGTGTGCACCGCCTACTCCAAATCCAAGTCATCTCAAATAAAAATTTCAATTAGACTTTTACTTTTCACTTTTCTTTTTCACATATATATTTTTTTCTTTTCAAAACATTTTCTTTATTTTCACAATCTCAACAAAAATAGGTCTTGGAGCACATCCACATATTCACAAATATTAACACCACTTCACATCCCAACATGAAGAGATAAACTCTAAGCTCGACTTGGGTATGCAGCTAGGATAGGCTATAAAGCTTTGGTGAAGTAATGGTGGAGCTGAATCAAAAGAAGGGCAGGCACGACGGGGCTAGCGAGGGTATGACGTTCGGAATGGTACAAAGCTCAACCGGGCCAAAATGATGGCCTACATCACCCTCACGCTAGACTAACCATGCACTAATGCTTCGAGAGTAGCTTGGGGCAAGTTCTTAGCCACCGAGAAAGATAATCCTTCCTCCCGACTCGAGCAAAATGAGTCTAGTGGCGGCTACACACATTCCTAAACTACCGTTTGATTCACACCGGATTCACAATTTTTGAGTGGAATAAAAAGAATTTACGCAAATAGAAAATTACAAAACTATAAGCATAAAGAAAAATTAAATCTACACGAATTTCTACACAAGACGAGAGCAGTTGACTAGAAACACAGCAAGGTCAACATTTTACTCTGTCTTCCAATCCTAAACCAGCACCAAAATTTTCCCAAATCTAACAAAGACACGAGTTTGACTCGCAACACGTAAAAGCTAATCGCGCGCTCAAGTGGGTGCAGTGGTGCGTGACAGGATTCTACAATAATGAACATAAAATAAACTACTGGCATGCTAACAGTGTGCTCGTGGTGTGCATAAGCGGCTCTCCCCCCCAGATTTGAATGAAAACACAAGCATAAATGCTAATGGACATCTAAAATAAAAAGTAGGCTAAGGAGAGAGGGTACCCATGCTCCAAAGAATGAGCATACCAGAAGGCGGAGGTTGCTGCATCGCACAAAAGAATGTTGAACCTGCAAATTAGGTAGAGCCGCAGAAAAGACAAATAACCGAGAATATAATATAAAAGCAAAAATAAAAAGCACAAAAAGAAGGGACCAAAAAGAGGTCCAAGCTTGGGTTGTCTCCCGAATAGCCTTTTTGTTTACCGTCCTTAAGGTGGACCAAATACCTGTATTAGCAGTTTATAAAATGTTCTTGCAGTAATAAAAGAGTTGCAGAAAAAGAATAACACAAAACAATGAAAAGTTTCCACAAAGCTAGCAAATCCGCTATGAAAGTTGGTGATCAAGGTAGCACGGTATCGCTTTGCGAGGGGTCAGCGAGTTGCAAGCTTTGAGGTTCGCGAAAGATAGCACCACCATCGTACAATTTGAGCCGGTGCCCGTTGACTTTAAAATTGTCTCCGCTCTTCCCGGTTATTTTAATTGTGCCAAAAGGGGAAACTCCGATGACTGTGTAGGGGCCGCTCCACCGCGATTTTAACTTTCCTGGAAACAAACGGAGGCGAGAGTTGTACATCAAGACTTGGTCTCCCGGATGGAATTCTTTTGGGATGATGTAACGGTCGTGCCATTTTTTCGTTTTTTCTTTGTAAATCTGCGCGTTCTCGTAAGCAAAATGTCGGAGCTCCTCCAGCTCACTCAGTTTGGCGGGGCGCTTGCTTGCGGCAGCATCAATGTCCATGTTTAGCAACTTGGTTGCCCATAACGCTTTGTGTTCTAACTCGACCGGCAAGTGGCAGCCTTTCCCATAGACAAGCTGAAAGGGAGTCATACCAATAGGGGTCTTGAAGGCGGTTCGGTATGCCCATAAGGCATCGTCAATCTTCTTGGCCCACTTTTTCCTGTTGGAATTAATAGATTTTTCAATGATTCTTTTGAGCTCCCGATTTGAGACTTCTACCTGCCCACACGTTTGAGGATGGTAGGCAAGAGAGATTTTTTGGTGAACTCCAAACTTCTTCATGAGTTGCAAGAAGGATTTGTTGCAGAATGGCTCCCTCCGTCGCTGATGATGGTACGCGGAGCACCAAACCTAGAAAAAATATTCTTGTGTAAGAAAGTCAAAACCGTGCGGGCGTCATTTGCGGCAACAGCTTCAGCCTCAACCCACTTGGAGACATAGTCAACTGCGACAATGATATAGAGTTTGCCGTGCGACATGGGGAAGGGTCCCATGAAATCGATCCCCCAAACGTCAAATGGCACACAGACGAGCATGTTGTTGAGAGGCATTTCGTCCCTTTTTGAAATATTTCCTGTCCTCTTACATTCATTGCATTTAGCAACGTACGTGTGGGCATCTCTGAAAAGGGTTGGCCAAAATAGGCCGCATTGTAATACCTTGCGTGGCATTCTGGTGGCGCCAAAATGCCTGCCGGCCTCTCGGTCATGACAGTGATGTAAAACAGATTGGAATTCTATCTCGGGTATGCAACGCCTAATGACTCCATCATTGCACGAACGTAAAAGTAATGGGTCTTCCCAGAAATAATATTTGGCATCAGATAGAAGTTTCCGCTTTTGCTGCGAGGATAGGCTGGGAGAGACAGATTTGCAAGCAAGGTAGTTGGCCATGTCAGCGTACCATGGGATTGTAGGAGCGAGTGAAGTGATGGAGAATAACCGTTCATCCGGGAAGAAATCAGCTATCTCATTGTGCTTGCAATTTGATGCAGCTTCATCAATATTGCTCTCCAGTCTGGATAGTTGATCAGCTATGACATTCTCCAACCCTTTCTTATCGCGGATCTCGATGACATATTCTTGCAGCAGAAGGATCCAACGGATTAGCCGGGGCTTGACATCTTTTTTCTTGAATAAATACCTGAGTGCAGCATGGTCAGTGTAAACAATGACCTTGGATAACACTAAGTACGAATGAAATTTTTCAAAAGCAAAGATGACCGCCAGCAACTCCTTTTCTGTAGTGGTATAATTCATTTGGGCTTCGTTGAGAGTTCGGCTCGCATACGAGATGGTATAGAATATTTTGTCTCTCCTTTGACCAAGCACCACACCAACTACAACATCGCTCACGTCGCACATGACTTCAAAGGGTAAAGTCCAATCTGGTGCTACCAAAATTGGAGCGGAGATGAGTCGGTCCTTGAGAGTCGTAAAGGCTTGCATGCAATCCTTATCGAAGTCAAATAGAGCATCCTTAGCCAGCAGCTTTGTGAGGGGTTTGGATATTGATGAAAAATTACTTATGAATCTTCGATAAAAGCCAGCGTGTCCAAGGAAGCTGCGGATACCCTTGACGGTAGATGGAGGAGGAAGATTTTTGATGATGCTGACTTTGGCTTGGTCGACTTTGATCCCCCGACGAGAGACCTTGTGGCCCAAGACTATGCCCTCACGAACCATGAAGTGACATTTTTCCCAATTCAGAATGAGGTTGGTATCATCACATCGCTTTAGGGCCTTGGCTAGAGTCGCTAAGCAGGAGTCAAAGCTATTTCCGAAAAGGGAGAAATCGTCCATGAATACCTCCAGAAAATCTCCAATCATATCACCAAAAATGGCGATCAAACATCGTTGGAAGGTTGCGGGGGCGTTGCACAATCCGAAGGGCATTCGTCTGAATGCAAAGGTGCCGGATGGGCAAGTGAATGTCGTCTTGTCTTGATCGTCAGGGTCGACTGCTATTTGATTGTATCCCGAATAACCATCAAGGAAATAATAATATTCCTAACCGGCCAACTTTTCTAACTTCTGATCTATGAAGGGAAGCGGGAAGTGATCTTTGCGCGTAGCCTCATTCAGTTTTCGGTAGTCAATGCAGACTCTCCACCCTGTGACTGTGCGTGTAGGTAGTATTTCATTTTCACCAGTAGCCACCACAGTGATCCCGCCCTTTTTTGGCACAACTTGAACTGGGCTAACCCATTTACTGTCACTGATTGGGTAAATTATACTAGCATCTAGCAGTTTTATAACTTCAGCCTGAACTACCTCGTGCATCTTAGGGTTCAGTCTCCTTTGAGGTTGGGCCGACGGTTTGTATTGATCTTCAAGAAGGATTTTGTGCATGCAAAATGCCGGGCTAATGACTTTTATATCAGCCAATGATCGTCCAAAGACATTTTTATATTTCTTTAGGACATTCAGCAAAGCAAGTTCGTTTTCGGCAAAGAGAGTTGCAGAGATAATAACCAGACACGCTACGCCCTCCTCTAAGAAAGCATATTTTAGGGAGTCGGGCAGCGGCTTCAAAAAGATGGTAGTGGTTGCGATGGGGGGTTCTCTTATTAGATGCGGAGTTTCTGATAAGGTGGTGGAGACAGCGTCCCCGTTTTCCCATTCTAGCTCGTCCTGGTCAAGAATCAATTCGCCGCACATATCTGGGTCTTCAATCAAATCTGCATTTTCACAGTTAGTGATTCTTAGTTGTTGTGGCGGTTCGTGAACATTAAAAGAAATTGATTCTTCTCCCAAGCTTAGAGTTAGTTCCCCCTGGTGGACATTGATAATTGCCCGGGCGGTGGCAAGGAAGGGCCTTCCTAAAATTATAGGAACTTTGGGATCAGCCATCATGTCGAGGATGACGAAATCGGCGGGGAAAGCAAGGCCATTAACTGTAACAGTGAGGTCTTCAACTATCCCAGCTGGTCTTTTTATCGATCGATCGGCTAACTGCAACCTCAAATGGGTGGGCTGAAGAATCCCGACACCTAGCTCTTGGAAGATGGAAAGCGGCATCAGATTTATCGAAGCTCCCAAATCACAAAGTGCGTGGCCAAACCTGTGGAGGCCAATTCTACAAGGGATGGTGAAGCTGCCAGTATCTCTGCGTTTGGTTGGAGGATAGCTAGAAAGGAGAGTGGAACACTCTTCGGTGAGGTTGACCATCTTCAATCCTTCCAAGGGTTTACGCCTCGAGATGAGGGTCTTGAGGAACTTGGAATATCCTGGGATCTGAGTGATAGCTTCAGTCAACGGTATGCTAATTTGAACTCCTTTCATGATCTCAAGGAACTTCTGAAATGGCCTTTCGGTCTTTTCAATATTTAGTCGATGGGGAAATGGCGGCCTCATGGTGTTCTTCACAGTTGGCAGTGCTGTCGTGGGTTCTTTCTCGATCGGCGAAGACGAAGGTTTAATTATCGAATAAAAAATGGGTATACAAGAAGATTGTGCAGGAGGATCCGGAGGCAAGGCTTGCTCGAGGTTTTTTCCACTTCTCAGCCGCATTGAATGTACCGTTTCCTGCTTCAGAATGACTGAACATAGCAGCGCTTCCGTAAGAATCCCGAAGGCTGTTTGTAGACGTTGAATGGTGGAAGCTTGTTCGTTGAACATTTCCATTAGTCTGCATACATACACGAAAAATTGCTCGGTCTTTGACACAGGAGGATTTATGGCTTCATTAAGGGCCACCGATTTTATCTCCTTAGAGGGATTGGGGTAGAGATTTGCATTCCAATGCCTACTAGTTTGGGCAATGTTGTCCATAATCTCCCAAGCATCTTTGCTGGATTTGTTAAATAGAGTTCCGCCGGCTGCGACATCAAGTAGTGGCCGGAATCTGCCTAAAATACCAAAGTAAAAAAGTTTGGATCAGGAGGATGTCCGACACTTCCACTCCGCAACACTCCCTCCGCAGAGACTAAAAACGTTCCCATGCAGCAAACAAGGTTTCTTCCTCCCGTTGGGAGAAGGTGATGAGCTCCTTGTAATTGTCTCTGGTTACCATTTGCTGCCTGAATTTTGTCAAAATTTTTCCTTCGAGTTGCTTCAAGGAATAATGTATTCCCTTTCGTAAACCATGATACCATTGTTTTGCGCCGTCCCTTAAAGAAAAAGAGAAGAGACGAATCTTCAGCTGCTTTCATTTGGCAGTGTTTGACGAGCACGTATTGTAAATCTCCAAAAACCTTTGAACGTGGCAGACGGCATCAGTGCTTCCGTCTCCATTAAATTGACAGTTTTCGATGATATATTCGATCAAATCGGGCAAGATTTCGAAATTGTCATCACTCATTTCCACTCGATTGGTGAGGCTAGATAGATAGGTTTGCTGCTGAATAGAAAGCATTGAGAGAGGGATGACCCTGCATTCACTGTGGCAACTACACAAAGAAACAGCGGTAAAAAAAAAACAACTAACTCTATAACAACACTTTCGTACGTCGTGGTCGTTCTACAGTTGTATTCCCCAGTAACAGCGCCAAAAACTTGATGCGTGAAAATACGGCAAGCGCACCGGTCGTACAAGTAATAAAGTTTTAGGGAGTGAATCCCCAAGTGTCGGTCTCTTAAGGAATGCAATTGGCATGGAACGACGAACAATCCGAAATTATTGCTAATAGAGTTTGTAAAATGAAAGAAGAAACAAAAGGGGCTTTGAGATTTGTGTTCTTACAAACAAAGAAATTAAAGATAACTATGCGGGTCGCATTCACCGCATCGCAAGGCGAGATGGGTGTATCGGCCGCTATGCCGTACTTCGGTAGGGCGAGTGGACAGTGAGCCAGTGGGTGAGGTGTTTAGTGTGGAGTGCAATCACATGAAACGACGGAAGTGAGATGGGGCAAGGCGCATCACTACACAAATCCCACAAACAAGTTTAAACAACAAAAATCCAATTACAAATAACTAGAAATTCGAAGTTCACAACAAGCTTGAGTCATTCATACACTACAAGAAAGGTAGAGGAAGAGTAAACCAAAAGAGTGAAGATCCACCGCGGTTGTTGGCCGGAGGTGTGGGTTGTCAATACGCTTCCACGCGCAGTCCGAGGAGGCTTCCGGTACCGTCGAGCTGTCACCTCGAGGGCCTTTGAGTCCGTTCTCTAGGTCGTCTTCATCATCTTCTTCTTCGGTAGAAAGCTCGGAGAAGAGGTCATTAATGGCCGGAGGGGTCACCGGAGGATGCGGAATGCTTTAGATGTGCCGGAAATCACCTCCCGGTGGTAGGGATGAAGGTGGAGGTGGATGGAGCGTCTAGAATGCGGAAGGGCAAAGTGGCGGCTGAGTTCGATCTCGGTCTTCTTTCTAATTTGCGGAACAGGCGTATATATAGAAACAGGAATAAATAGCGCGCACGACCACCGGCGCACGACCAGTGGTCGTGCGCGAACAATTTCAGCGCCCGTGCGGTAATAACCTGTAGAACTTGCATCAGGAAATTTAAGTATGCGCACGATCAGCAGCGCACGATCAGTGATCGTGCGCGATAAGGGTGGTGATCGTGCGATATGGGATAGAAAAATGGAAAAAGATAGCATGACTGCGCATGATCGGCAGCGCACGAACAGTGATCGTGCGCGGTATAGCTGATGATAGTGCGACATGGCGGGACAGGACAATAAAACGAGAGCTCAGATTGCGCACGACCAGTGGTCGTGCGCCAAAGAGGTCGATGGTCGTGTGTGGGTAAAAACGCACGACCATTGACTCCTTTGCTACAAAAAGTGAAATCCCTATCCCGGACGCCCACACGATCCCAGAACCTGCAGGAAAACTGGACGGGATGTCAACATGGCAGTCACAGATAGAAATAAAAATGCATCACACGATGAGAATAAATACACGCACAGAAATAGGCTAAAAGAGTACACACGGCGTGGAATGTCGTAGCGAACCAAAAGGAGTGCTAATGGCGCTAAATGGTAGTGCAAATACATGCAAATGAGCCTAGATGAGTCCGAAATTCGGTATGAAATAGGGACTCTTCACACCCCCAGACTTAACTGTTTGCGCGTCCCGAGCAAACACAATCTAAGCAGGCCGGGAAAATAATCTAGCTGACATAGAGATTGAAATACGGGGTACCATGCGAAGTCGCATGCTCGCGTGCATAAAAAATACAATAGAAGAAATTCCTAATTATGCAAAATAGTTTATATTTTTCACAATGCGTAAAAACATTTTATTACTACTCAAAAATAGAATCACGGTGAATCAACCAGTCACGCGTAGGAAGAAAGTAGGCTGGCCACTAAGGTGAGCTTTGCCAAAGATCAGGGCTTAGGATCACCTCCAAAGGAATCCACCAATGTCAGGGACCATACGCTTGCCCGTTCACACTCTCTCCACGACACTAGTTAAACTCAAGCGCAAATCCGTAGGACTTAAGGTAATTACGGGGCTTGGGTTACGCCTAGGAGAGCAATGGAGAAGCAGCTTAAGCACGTAATGGTATTCAATCCTCCAGTGTTCTCGGTGACGGGAACCCTAACTCAAGCAAGTGATTGGCTCTCCAGAATTAAGAGATTGTTGATAAATACTGAGACGGAAGAGTGGCAAAAGACAACAATTGCAAGTTCTTGTTGGATGGTTACGCAAGAGTATAATGGGAAGGCTTGGAGCTACAACATTTGAGGAATAGGATGTTGACTTACGTCTCGATGGAGGAGTTTTCGAGACTATTCTTGGCTCGATACCACCCCTCAGCTAAGAGGATTGCTTTGGAAAATGAGTTCCAGAAGTTGGTTCAAAGATAGAGTACCGTGGATGAGTATCTCCACGAGTTTACACGTTTAAGTCGGTGTGCAAGCGCTACCTTCGTTGAATAGGAGTGCAAGACAAGCCGATTCTACGAAGGTCTGAGGTATGACATGAGAATGCTACTTTCGGGGCCTATGATGCAGGGTTTCCTGACCTTGGTCAACACGGCCCGGTCTTTGGAGAAAGGCATGAAGAACGTTCAGGCTAAGAAGGACTCTAATGAGAAGGGGCCGGAGTTCAAAAGGCCAAACTCCTCAAAATCGGTGTTCCACAAATGGAATAAAAAGGTTATGACGTCGGGTCCAGCCCCTTCTTAAGGTGTCTCGGGGGCAACTGCCAACCAAACCACGGGCGCTTGTTATACTTGTGGAAAGTTGGGGAACTATGCCCGAGATTGTCAGAGCGGATGTGAAAAGTCCGAGAGGAAGCAGGGAGCAACCTATAAAGGTAAGGGCAAGCCGGTTGAGTCAACCGCAAACCATTATGATCTGAATCAACCAAGAGTCTACAATCTGGGTAAACAGGAGGTCATCAAACAAGCGGATGTGGTTACAGGTACAGTTTAATTTATAGCAAGTTATCTTTAAATACTGTTATCTAGTGCTTGTTAGCTTATTACTGTTTGTATAGGCTTTGTCTTGATTTGTGATAGTGCAGCAAGAGCTCTATTCTATACGGGAGCTTCGCACTCCTTTTTGTGCGAAAGTTTTATTTCGCGCATCAGAGTCTTTTCTTCGATTGAGAAGGACAAATTTGACGTGCTGCTATCGAATGGGTGTTCTATGCATGCAGACAGAGTATGTACCGTAAGGGTTCATATTTGAAGTCAGGAGTTTGACTTGCCCGCATCGTTGCCTGCCGCTAGTAGAGTTCGACATTATCTTTGGTATGGACTGGATTTTGGAGAAAAGGCTTTTATAGATTGCAACCGTAAAGAGGTCACTCTGGGTGCTGGGCGGGAGACAACGTTTATGGGATTGAAGGGTTCGAGCAAGACGCTGATGTCTGCTCTTCAAGTGGTCAAGGAAGTTCGTGCTGGCGCAGAGCTGTATTTAACGTTGTGGAGGCTATAAAGCCTAAAGCCACTTTGGGTAGTATCCCAGTAGTTTGTTAGTACCTTGAAGTGTTCCCGGACTATCTTCCCGGAGCCCCACCGCAGCGAGAGATCGATTTCACCATCGAGCTAGTGCCAGGTGCAAAACTTGTGTCACGATCTCCTTATAGGTAGGCGTCTAAGGAGATGGCGGAGCTAAAGGTTCAACTTGAGGAGTTGAAGGAGCAAGGTAATGTGCGTCCAAGTTCATCTCCTTGGAGCGCACCGGTCCTCTTTGTTAAGAAGAAGGACGGAAGTTCAGTATGATCTGGCTGATTGGAATCGGTAGGCTATGGATTTGTATAGTAGCATGAAGGAAATAAGGGATGCAGCTTCGAGTGGTTCAAATTCCCAATTTACAGTTTAAGATGGACTGCTAAGGAAGGACAGTCGTTTGTGCGTCCCAAATGTGGGAAATCTACGGGTGGAGTTGATGCACGAGGCTCATCATACCAAGTACTCAATTCACCCAGGGAACATGAAGGTGTACCGAGATCTGAAGAAGTTGTTCTGGTGGCCAGGACTCAGAAAGGATGTGGCACTATATGTGGCTAAGTGCCAGACTTGTGCCTTAGTGAAGGCAGAGTGCAGAAAGCCAGGGGGTTTCTTGAAATTTTTGCCTATTCCGGAGTGGAAGTTCGACGACATTTCGATGGACTTTGTGCATGGCTTGACAAGGTCACAGAAGGGAAACGACGTTATCTAGGTGATCGTAGATCAGTTAACAAAAGTGTCGCACTTCATTCCACATAGGAAGGATAATTCAGTGGAGAAACTGGCGAAGCTGTATGTGGATAATATAGTCAGACTGCAAGGTGTATCCCGTAGCATCATAAAAAATCAAGATGGGCATTTTACATCGAATGATTGGAGGTTAGTGCAGCAAATGCTGGGGACTAAATTGAAGTTCAGCACATCCTTCCATCCGCAGATGGATGGGCAGACCGATAGGGTCAACAGAAGCATGGAGGACATGCTCTGCATATGCGTTCTATACTTCGGAAGGCATTGGGAAGACCACCTGTATTTGGTCGAGTTTGCGTACAATAATAGCTACCAAGCCAGCATACAAATGACCCCCTTTGAGGCCTTATATGGTAGAAAGTGTCACATGCCGTTGTCGTGGCTATAAACGGGTGAGGCAAGGTTGTGCAAAAAGCAAGAGGTGGAAAGCGCTATTTCATTGGTACAAACTATTCAGGAGCGTTTGCTAATCTCTCAGGGTAGGCAAGCTAAATACTACAATGCCAAGCATCGGAACGTGGAGTTCGCGGTTGGCGATTGGGTGTATCTGAAGATAATGCCGTTCAAGAGTGTTTCACGGGTACGACGGTTGAAGAAGCTGATCCCGAGGTACCTTGGAGCATTTGAGGTCTTGGAGCGGATCAGTGAAGCGGCTTACCGTCTGAAGCTATCGGTGGAGTTAAGTAGTCTATACGACGTATTCCACATTTCAGTGTTACAGAAGGCAGTGATAGAGCCTTCACAGGTGATCGCAGTTGATCAAGTGCCGGTGGACGAAGGGTTGACAACTAGGGTCAAGCCTGTTTGTATTGAGGACTCTGAAGTCAAGCGACTTCGTAACAAGGTGATCAGAATGGTCAAGGTCCGTTGGGAAAATTGCAGTCGTGAGGAGCTCTCTTAGGAACGGGAGCAGACCATGATTGAGGAGTACCCAGAGTTATTTCACTCAGGTACCGCTTTTGGTTTTCTTTTTTCTTTTCCTTTGGTAATTTCGTGGATGAAATTCTTTTAAGAGGGAGAGAGTTGTAATGCCCTGAAACTCAAAAGAGTGATGGGTGGTGTTTTAAGCCAAATCTATGATTTGGTAGAGAGACATGGCCTGGGAAAAAGGCATGTCCCAGGGGCGTGTCGTGCTCGGGTTCGGTGATGGTTGCGTGGTCGATGAAATTGCAGTCAACGATCGTCGGGGCAGTGAACATGGCCTTGGACACGGGCATTTTCCAGGGCATGTCAGTCACTCAAAGCCTTTCACTCAACGATCGTTGAGTGATGACGCACGGCCTGAGCCCAGGCGTGTTTGGGTCTGACACGGGCGTGTCAAATTCAACACAGGCATGTCGAATGCCCGTGTCCTGCTCGGGTCATTTGGCAAATTGTGCCAAGGAAGCTACACGGCCTGGGATACGGGCGTGTCCCAGGGCGTGTCTAGCACACGACATGTGACATGGGCATGTCACATAGCCGTGTCATGCTCGGGACATTTTTGACCTGTGTTGTTGGAGGCACATGCCCAGCAACACGTGCGTGTACTTGCTGACACGGGCGTGTCAAGCATGACACGGGTTTGTCGAGTGCCCGTGTTCCTTTCGGGACACGACTATTTCGGTGTCGATCGAGGAATACGGCCTTGGACATGGACGTGTTGCAAGTCGTGTTTGGCCCCGGAAGTTTAATTTTGGGTTGAATCGCAGCTGTTCGTTTCCTTATTTTTGGATCTAACTGCCCAGGGCTCTCCATGCAAGGGTTAAGGCCGGGATTGGGGGTTTAAACCTCCACTTTCACTTAGCCATTCTCTTTCTAAAACCTAGAGAGAAGGGAGAGTAAGGAGTTTGGGGGAAGAGGAAGATTCGGTCGCTGGAGGAGATTCGGAGCGCCAAATCGCAAACCGAGCCCAGATCTGCGGAGGCATGATAATCGAGGTGCTTTTCATCCGCATAGTTTTTCGTAGCGCCGAAGATAAATTCTAGGGTAATAATTCTCATCTTGAGTATGTGAAGCTCTTCTTCTTTTGCATGGGAAAACCCTCTCCTGCGAGTGTGCGGTGAGTTTGCGGTGTTCCTTGGGGTAGATATGTAAAGTTCCCCTTGTTTAGAGTCCGGAATCTATGTACAGGCATAAGCATGGTGTGTGAAGCCTACCCGGATGTATTGATCTGGATCGGTTATGAATTCCTATGCATTGTTCGCCGGAGAAGCCTCTATGCCTTTTGTGTTTTCGGGTTTCTACGTGGTCGATTGGAGCAGGGATCCTTGGGGATTAACCCCAAGGCACACCCAAAAATCTGGGAAGAAGCATGATTCTGCCATTGTTGGTAGCCTGGGAGCCATCATTGTACATAACTGGGTTATGTACGTTGTTTGATCGATTTACGGGTTACGGGGAAACATAGCTCGCGCCGATGACTTTTAATGTCGTGGATGTGCGAGCAGCGAGTTGAGTGAAACTGTACCTACTCTCTGTAGTTCGGTTTAGTGGCCTACCGATGGTATAGAGGGACGGTCTTGGGTTTAATCAATGAAGACTTAAATGCTCATGAGATTGCCATCCTTGGGGCGGTGGTGGACCGAGTTCACCGTGTAAGTGCCATGAGAGCACGGGGGTGTGCGGCTGTGCGTGCCTACACCTATGGTGAATTATGCTTAAATTGTACTTTTGCAATCCTGTTTGTTTATACTTATACAAGTGTAGGGAAGAAGCTTTGCCGCCCCAAGGTTCGGGGCGGAATCGTTATAATTTGGTAAGCTTTAGCTGACCGTTATTCTTGTTTGGCACTATTACGATGATTTGTGCATGCAGGTGCTGCGGAGCCGAGCGGCAAATAGCGGGCCAAAGTCCAAGTTGATGATCCGGCCCTCGAAGGCCTTGTTTGTTTACTTTGTTTAAATCATGTGTGGTCGGCCTGCGAGCCAAAGTTTGTAAGACACTGTTCAAATATTGGTGAACTATTGTATGTCCTTAAGGCCAGTACTCTTTGGTACCTTGTATTTCATTCCTGTTTGGTTTGTTAGTGGGCATTCATGCTTATTGGTTTGGTTCTTACTTATGCAACTAAATAAATTTCTTCCGCTAGATGCTCTGTGTAGGACGTGTGTATTGGTTGAATTGTTTCATTGAGTAACCCAATGTTTTGTCTGTGGTATATGGCGTCGGTCCCCGGCCAGACCTACTACTATATGATATGTGATGGATAGGGGTGTTACAAATGATACCAAGAAAGTTCCTAAGAAGTTGATGGATCTTGACAAACATGAGATTGCACTTGTCTCTTTAGATAAGAATACCAAAAATATCATCGCAAGTGCAGTCGATGACTCTATGCTGCAGAACCTGATTCACTGCCAATCTGCTTCTGAAATGTGACAATCTCTCATCACCTTGATGGAAGGCACATAAGAAGTTAGGGATGATAGAATATCCCTTCTAAATCAAAAAATATGAAGCCTTCCACAAGGTCCCAAGGATACAATTGCAGATATATTTGAAAGTTTCTTCAAAATTGTTAACGACCTAAGAGTATACGGTCGAGTCTTCACTAATGGAAAGATGAACAATAAATTACTAAGGTCCCTGACTAAGGAGTGGTACAACAAAGTCTGTGCTATCTGGGAGTTTGGAATGCTGGCAGAGACTGACCCACAAAATCTCTTAGGAAACCCAATGTCATGTGAACTGCAAATCAATTCATGAAAAGCTTAAGTTATCATCCAAGGATAAGTCTGTCGCACTGAAGGCAGACAGCTCAAGGAAAGCCATAGTTGCATCACCTGCTACTGCACCAGAAGATAGTGAAGAAGAAACTTAAGAGCCAAGTACCTCAGGCTCAGAGTTTTCTGAAGGAGAGTTCTCTCTTCTTTCAAGACAGTTAAAGAAATTCTTGAACAAGAAGAAACAATGGAGAGGCAAATATGTCTCATACATAAGATCACGTCATGATGGTGATCGACATAAGAAAGGATTAAGTAGCCAATACAGGAATAACACTAAACAGAACAAACATTTTTTTGCTGACATCGTTTGTTACTGTTGCATAAAGCCCATTCATGTTATGGTTGATTGCACCCACAAGAAGAAGGGTGGAAAAAGAGAGAAGAAGAAATCTTCTTACCACAAGAAGAGAATTGAAAGAAGCCTAGTAGCCAAAAAGAGCAAGACTCTCAATGAATCTTACTCATCTGAGTCAAGTGATGAAGAGGAAGCCTACATTAGAGTAATGGCACAAACTGATGAAGAATAAGACCCGCAGTTGACTAGGAAGGTAAACTCTCACACTCCTATTTCTGAATCAGATTTTTCTGATCATGATAATGAGGAAAGCTCTTCTGACGATGAGTCTGAACTCATGGCTCAATATAAGGAGTTAATCAAGGATTACGACAAATGTCGAAGAGTCGTGAAAACTCGGGCCAAAGAGATTAAATCTCTAAAGGCTAAAGAGAGCACACTAAGATTGGAAGTCGTCAAGATGGACTCATTCATAGAATACTTAAATACTACTGTTGAAGTTTATAATAAGGCTCTCGAACACCTAGATCTGAAGGAGAAGATCATCAAAGAATTGGAAGAACAACTCAAAGCGGAAAAGAAACTTGTTGAATGTTTCTCCATGCCCAAGACTTTCCTTCTTCTGGTTGCTGAATTGTCAGCTCAGGACAAAGGTGTTGGCTTAGGCCATGTTGGTGCTCCTAGTAAATCCTCTAGGAGAAATTAGGCTCAAAGAAAGAATAAGGCGGCCAAGAAGTCTTTGGCCAAAGAGAAGGGGAAAGCTCCTCTAGAACCAACTTCATTCAAAAAGGTTATCCTTCCTACGAACGAGTTTGATCTTGACTCATCCTATGGTCACTTTGCTAGGTCTACTCAAGTAGAGCCCAAGTCTAGGTACCAAGGATGGACTCATCCTTGGAACTTTGGCGAGACTGTCTTCAAGGCAACTTATGAATAGATTACCCTTCAGAGCTATGGCCCATATAATCATGGTCATAAAATCAAGAAGGCACCAAAAGTAAAACCCATCGTGGAAAGCCTTTTAAGGAGAAGAATCCATGTGAATGTCATCACAATGAATCTTCTACCTACAAGAATGATGCCCCACTAGACAACACTCTCTATAGGTCAAGCAAGAGAAATTTAGGCAAAGATACAAAAGGTTTGACTGTTGGTGCTGTGGCTGAATTGGTCACTTTGACACCGATTGCTGGTTTAAGTCCAGAAATTATATTACTCCTCAGATTAACTAAAAAATACCTCAGACAACTAGACCCCCTAGGAATGGTTTTGTCATGACTAGGTCATGACAAAACCCTAGAGGCCCAAGAAGACCAAGTGGACTTAGGAAAAAAGGTGATTGGGATGAATGGTCTGCAAATAGTAAATTTATAAACCCTAGTTTAGGATGATCATGAGGCTTCACCATGACTCCAAGATCCCACCATGACCCCACCCATCTGTTTAAAGGGCCCTAAGGGTCCATTGGAGTCAACCCAGGATGGCCAAGTTGACCTAGGATCATATTAGGCCTAAATAGGGCAAGGTGCCCTATTAAAGGGCAATGTGACCTTAAGGAGCCCAACAAACCCTACCAAGGTCTTCCTAGACCTAAAGTGGGGTTAATGGGTCAACAAAGACACATTGGAGTTAACCTTAGAGCTTAAGTTGACCTAAGTCAACCCTAACCCTAAATGGGTTAAACTAGCCTATATAGTGTCAATTGACCTTCCATTAGCTAAGTGGACCAAACCCATGCCCTCCTAACCCTAGAGTGAGGTCAATTGGTCACCAAGGACCCATTAGGGTCAACGCTAGTGGCTAAGTTGACCCAAGTCAACTCAAACCCCAAAGTGGTCAAAGTGCCCTTAGTAAGGGTCATGTGACCTTCAAGGTTCTAACTAAACCCTACCCATCCCTACCTCGACAATAGGGAAGGCCAATAGGTCACCAAAGGCCCATTGATGGTTACACAAAAGGTCAATTTGACCAAAGTAAACCCTAAGCTAGGTCAAGACAAACATACCTCAAAAAGGGCTCGCTCAAGCTTAAGCCCCTAACCATATGGGCTAACCACCTCCTAACCAACTTGTATTAGCTAAGTGGGCTACATTTAGGTTAGGGCCATGAACAAAATCTTCCATGAGGGGCAGTAGAGAGAAAGATTCAATTTCTCCTTAATGGAGGAGAGAGAAAAGGTGGTAAAAGCCATTGATGGCTTAGGGAGACTAAGGGCCACCTTTATTGGCTGGATTCAACTCCTCTAGGGAAGAGGAGAAGTTTCCAGCCATTTCTCGGCCAACACAAGGTGGGTTCACCGCCCCCCCCCCCCCACCACCACCACTTAGCTGAGAGATTCTTTGAAGGCCATTAATGGCCATTGGTGCATGACCACTCCTCTCCCCCATTTCACTCTTTTAAAACCTTCACTGAACTCCTAGGAGTCGTTTACACACCTTACCTAAAGGATCCAGAGCAGTCCACTGTGCTGTTGCAGAACCGAGCTGCGCCACCATCAGAAATGGCAGCTCGATGATCAACCTGCCTGTAGGCCCCAAACAAGGTCCTCCCTTTCTTTTTCTCTTATGGGTAGATCATAGGGATCATTTAGAAAAAAAATCGGGCTCCATTTTGCCCGATCGAAGCTTTCGTTTTCACTATTTTTCCATGAAATATGACTTGTCGGGATCACCTAAAAAGGGCCATCCGGTGGTTGCGCCGCCGCCTGGCGATAGCCACTACCTCGACGGAGGTGGTGGTGGCGGTGGCCAGCCAGGAAGGTGGCTGGGTGGTCGGCGGTGGCGGCTAGAAGTATCTTCAGGATTGGTAAATCCTACCCATTTGCTAGAGGAAGAAGATAATCCAGAGCCGCTGGATCTTTGGTCAAGATTAGTGCAGGAGCTTTATATTAATATTTTATTTTAATGATTTCTTTCACACATATTCAGTCACCTTGTAAATTAATTTTTAAATAATTAGAGGCTAAGTCAGAGAAAGTGGTCAACATATAAATTGCAGCCCTACAAGTCTACTTTAATTTAAAATTGATTTGATTCAATTTGGACATCTGTGTTAACCAAGACACCCATTTTTGTGGGGTCTATACCTAGAGTTAGACAAAAACAAAAATGAGTGCCCCCACATCATCCCTTGTCCAAATGACCTGAAATTTGGACAGGGAGTCACCCTAATCTATACCTACGTCCTGGCCAAAAATGAGAATTTTTCGGGACATTTTTTCTATAGTTTTTGAAACTATTTAAATATCATAGGGTAAATTAATTAGAGCCTAATGACCTCCAAACCCTCCCAAAATTTGGTGAGTTGTCCTTGGGGTCATCATAAAGATCTGTATACATTTTGACCTCTTTTTGAGTTAATTTGTGTAGGAATTGAGTAAACCCTAGTTTTTCCCTAATAAGGGGTATTTTGGTCAAAAGTGCACTTTGAGGTTTGGGGGGTCAAACCACCTCAATAAATGCTGAAATTTGGGCCACTGGTTTGACATGTTATTTAACACCCTCATATGGGTTATGGGGTGGTTTGGGGTCGAATTTACCTAGGTCCCAAGTTCAAACCCAATGTTTGGACTTTGGGGGTTTGAGAAGGGCATGGTCAAATGCCCTTGTATGGACTTGAAATTTGGTAGAGAGGATACTAGGGTAACTAAGGTCCTTTGGTATAAATCTCAGAGGATTTGGAGATGGATAAAACCCTTAAAACCCTAACCGTAATTTAGGGCACAATCCATATACATGCAAGATAGGCCACCAAAACTTAATGAAAAGCCATGAAACTTGGGTAGTATTGTCATAGGGTTAATTAGAGCCCCTGATGATTTTATTGGTAATTTTGAAACAATAAATTTAGTACATACTTTATAGTACATGGAATGGCCCTTGATAATCTTTTAATTATTATGTTTACATTGTTTAATAAAAAGTTATGAAAATTGGGCAGAGGGTGGTTTACGTCAATATACTCATACATAAATTTTATTATAATTTTTAGATGTGTATTTTTAGTACTTTCTGCACAAGCTCTTAAGAATGCATTTATATTCAAAATTTGATTGAGAGCTCAATAATGGAATGAAAATTGTGGAACTCATTTAAAGTGTACTTATGTCAATATTCATTTGAGAAAATTTTACCATAATTTTTAGGTGAATATTTACAGTAGTTGTTTCAATATTATAAGAATGAGGATTATTGTTTTAAATAAAAATGTGAGCTCATTAATCACTGAGAAGTTTGGAAATTTTGTCAGAAGTGTTTATAGGGCATATTAGCGATGCATGAATTTTATTATAATTTTTCGAAGCTTATTTACAATATTTACTTCATTAGCTGTAAATTATGTGATTATGTTTAAAGTTATGAATCAAGTCCCAAACTTACTGAAAAATTCGGAGACATTGAATTTACTATTAAATAGTCATCTTGTATTTATCATAAATTTGTGGAGCATTTTGCATGTCTGAAAAATGTACTTCATGTTCAAACTAAGGTATTTGGACTACTTAGGAAATTAAATAAATTATCAAGTAAATTAGGAAAATTATGAAATTCTGGATTTAGGCAAAACATGTCATGGTTGACCCCCAATAATTATTATAGGGATATTGGATGATAATTTGGAGTACCTCCCATTGTATACATCATATAGCTTAGGATGGTCTGGGTTTAGTAAAATTGCAGAAATCGTGTTAACACGAGGAATTGTCGTAGGGAAATGGTATTGTGTTTAATGTTTTTGGTAAGTGGATTTGAGTATACCATTGGAAGATGGGAAGAGTAGGATTGTAGAGTTGTTTAAGATTAGGTGGTACTCGGGATCGACGAAAGATCGTCTATCCTGTGAAGGGGGAACTAAAGGTCTGTGTACACAGAGTCGAGTGGGTGAGTTGTACTTGCATGTTCACATCATAGCATATTTTGCATGTCATACCATCATCATTGAAATTAACCCTGATACCTATTATATAAAGTGGTATGCGACGCTTTATACAATAGGCCCTGCAATACGACCCCTTGGCTTATAAGTTTGCCTGAGCGTGCTTATAAGTTAAGGTTTTTAATCTTTAGATATATACATGGTACTAGAAAACCGATACCCTATCATATAAATTGGTATGGGACTTTTTATATAATAGGAACCTTGTAGAAGATCCATTCGTCTATGTGTTTCCATATAAGTTAAGGTTACATGTTATATTTTAAGTCTTTCATACTTCCATTATTATCACATGTACTCTTAAACTTGCTATAATAGTTCCACCATCACCTGTACTTTTTCATTCTCCACCTTCATTTCCTCTCCTTTCCTCCTCCCCGCTCGGTGCCTAGGAGCCATGGGGGAGGGGGTGGGGGATGATAGGACTTAGTCTTTTAGACAAACGGTTTTCAAACCACATCATTTTAGGCGACCGTGGAACCCAGCATGGAGGAGCAGCCCTAGAGGTCGGCACGCTTGAAGATGGGACAGTCCAGCACCGGAGTTCAGACAACAGGGACTGTGAGTCCCGATTGTTAGTAGATGTTTATCTTTTGCTTCCGTACTGAGTGATTGTAGTGAGGATATTGATGTACCGGGCACGAGCCCTACTTTCAGTACTTTATTATTGTATCTGTGGACTCTCTCTTCGTGGAGATTATTTACTATATATGTGATTTATGTGGACTTGCCTTTTATTCTTTTGCTACAATTTTGTGATCGAATCAGCCAGCAGGATCGGCATTTTGTAGCTATGACCTTCCCGGGCGTAAAGGTGTCACCGCGAAGCGGAGGTTTTAGGCCTAAGACCCCAGTGGTTTAAAAAGAAAAAAAAGAGGGTCTTACAAGTGGTATTAGAGGAAACCTTGATCGAAAAAGTAGCAGTCCACAAACCTTTGGTCACTTCTGCGGGAGTTTTGTTTGGGACAAACTAAGCAGTGGAAGCAGTGGTGTGTCTATATGGGGGATCACTTGTAAATTGTCCACTTTTAATTTGCCTTGAGTCGATTACTTACAATGATTTTTGTTATGCAGCCTCTGACACAGCCTACACCATATGGCAGAGTCCAGCAGACTCTGAATGTTGCACCACATCCCTCGGTCCACACTATATCCCTACAGTCGGAGAGCCAGAAATGATCAGCGACGGGGCCGCTTTGCAGATGGGAGAGATGGGAGAATGACAGAGTACCAGCCTCATCAGGAGGTGAGATAGGAGCATAGAGAACCAGTGGTGATGGCTACTCAGCCTCTCTAGATGAAGGAGATGAAGATACCCGGGGTTATGGCATATCCACCGCAAGAGTGTTTCAACTATCATCAGGTGGGGCATATCTGGAGAAACTTCCCCATGAAGAGGGCACCCTTACCAGCACCACAGGTTGCCCCGCTTGCTATTATTTTAGAGGTCGAGGACGTGGCCGAGGATGTGGATACCAGGGCGGATACCGCAGGCAGGAGAGGGAGCAAATGTATACACTGGATCTTGCTCACCACGGAACCCAGAGCAAGTGATCACAAGTACGCTAGTAAATTTTAAGATTTCTTTCCTAAATAATTTGACTCATGGATATAGAATTTATAATATAGGAAAGAAAACCATAACTAGATGTCTAAGATATTTAACTGCCCCATGCATAGTCTTCATCAGCGGTAAGCCCGATTATACATTATTCGATATGGGTGCTTCACACTCGTTCGTGTCGGAGGCCTTCATGGAAGGGTTAGAAGGCATGGAGCGATTCACAGGCTTGATGATGAGGATACGACTACCTGACGGATTGGAGCTATTCACATCCGCCCTCTACAACAAGGAGGAGGAGATCAGTGGGAAGGCATTCAATGCACCAACAACGATCCTGAGGATGCCAGCCTCTGATCTGATCCTGGGCATTACATGGTTGCATTGGAACCATTCCTAGATCGACTGCCTGTCAAAGAAGATCACCGTGAGACTGGGATTCCCATGTCATCATCGAACGTAATAGACCTATTCCCCCTCTCTTGCTATCATCTGTGCAGGTCGTAAAGGCCCACTTATAAGGGGAGGAAGTCTATGAAGTGCTATTTGAAATGGCTGAGGCCAAGGATTCCATCTCCGATATCCCAGTGGTGCGGGATTTTGTTGACGTATTCCCAGAGAAGCTGTCAGGGCTACCCCCGTTCCGGGAGCAGGATTTCCATATTAAACTAGTGCTAGGGGCTAAGCTGGCATCTGATAATACGTTTTGTAGTCTAAATTATTATCGTATTTTTTGTTTTATAATGTACAAATCATGTCTTATTACCTTATTTTTTATCGTTTCTATGTAAATTTTATTGTAGCTAACATTTTCTTGTCTTTTTGCAGGTTTCCAGAAAATTGGCCAAAAATGACCTGTCACGCCCTCCCCGGGCGTTATCTTGGGCGTGTCGCCTCATCCCAATGATGACTGCTGAAAGAGACAGAAAAACAGGAAAAACGGCTGTCACGCCCCCTGACACGCCCTCCCTGGGCATGTCCCCGGATGTGACATGGGGCGTGTCGCCCTTTGCCCGAAGCCTGTCGCCGCATTGAATGCTGATTCATCCTAGTATGCCAAACAATACTGTCACGCTCCATGTCACGGTCGTGATATAGGGCGTGACCCCACCTTTTTCGATGATTGACGGAATTCCGACCAAATTTCGACGCGACGTACGTGTCACACCCCCCATACACGGGCGTGACCCAGGGCGTGACCACCGACGTATAAAAGCAATCATCCTTCCCGCCAGAATCTAGAGCCCAAGGTCAATGCCATACCTGTCATGCCCCGTGACACGCCCTCCCTGGGCGTGTCGCCGGGCGTTACCAACCCGTGGAAATTTTCTATAAATTCTGACCCCCCCCCCTTCATTTCAGAGAGCTTGGGTTGAGAGGGGAGGTGCTGCCCCTTGGTTTCTTGCTTCCTTTTCTTATTTTTTATGCTTTTCTCTCCCGCTCTCTCTCTCTCTCTTTTTGTAATTTTTTTAACCCTAGCTTAGATCTTAGTTTGTTTAAGCTTTTGTTGTAATCTTTGCTCTTGCTTAGTGCTAATGGTAGGGCTAGAATCAGTTTCTAATTTTCATGCAATTGTAATTTCATTTTCATGTAAGTGTAGCTCTCTTTTTCATTAATATAAAAGTGCTCTTTGCTTCATTGTGTTCTTAATGCTTTACTACTCATCCCCTCTCCTCCACTCCATTATGATTAACTAATTCTCCTTGTACTCGATCTTGATGATCTGAGGTTCGAGCGATTAATTTATGATGCTTTGAATTTACCTTTTCTTTTTAGGGTTTAGGCCTTGGATTACTCTTGATTTTTCATGGGTTGGAGGTATATTATCGATATATACTCTCCACCATTTCTTTCATTCTGGACTAGCCGAGAGGCCGATAGAATGAACTCAGCATTCAAGAGTAAAGGGAGTTGTACGCATCCCTCGAGAGAGGCAGACGTTCAAAATATCCCAAATTGGAGTAAAATCCAATAGTGGGGTTCATCGCGTAAAGCAAGCTTTAGGCCTTCGATTTAGCCGAGAGTCGGTCGAACCTTCCTAAACTCAGTTGGGCATGACTTCGAGAGAAGCGTGTTTTAGCTTTAGGAACCTCCATGGTCAAGGACCTTTATCCTATTAAGTTTAAGTTTATTTTTATCGCATTTCTTAGTTAACTCTTGCCAAGGTGATTCTTGATCGAGTGCTCTTCCATTTTATAGTTTCAACCTTTTGTTGTAATCGCTTACTTTATGCTCTTTAATTTACTGCAGTAGTTCTCTTTCTAGCATAGCTTTATTTCCTTTATTGAAATTAGTTTCTCTATACCCTTTTTTTCGTTGATAAAATAAAAGTCTTCCTGTGAGTAAGTTTATTCGACAGTTCCCGGATTTCAATACGACACATGTGTCCCCTAGCTACAATTCGATAGGTATACTTTCCTCATTGGATTGCTAGTTTTGTTGCTTTTATTTTCTCGAAGCTTAGCGACCACCAAGTTTTTTGCGCCGTTGCCGGGGATCAACTTCAGTTGATAAATTGAAAACACGAATATATTAATTTTATCATTTCTCTTTCTCGCCCTCCTTCTAAAAAATTTTTTTTTAAAAAAAAATTTTATTACCGCTCTTAATAGTAACCAACTTCAAAATTTTTCTACTCCACCTAATTCTCTCGAAAAGGGAAAAGCTGCTTTAAGTTCCGCTATCTTGTCTAGTACCTTGCGAACCCTTCACCGGTTAGCCCTTGGGAAGTTCGGGAGTAAAATTATAAAAAATCTATTTCAAAAAAAAAATCTCTAATCTTTTTTTTTCTAGTTTATTTATTTCTCTTTCTTCTCTTCTCTTATTTTTAGTGCATGACCCGAGGGAATCCTTCGGTTATTTCTGACATGGACAACGAAATTGAGCGTACTCTTCGGAGAAAATCGTGATTTCAAGGTCCTACTTCCCAAATACCGATTGAGGACTCCGAGTCATTCTCTACTCTAATAATGGAAGAACCAAACGTGGAGGAAGCCGTGCAAAGACCTATGTCTTATAATGCATGGCCGAATCTCGAGGGAACAGAATCTAGCATTGTCTGCCCTACTATAAAAAATAATAACTTCGAATTAAACCCTAGCATAATTCAAATTGTGCAGCAGTATGTGCAATTTGACGGACTTCAAGATGAAGATCCGAACTCACATATAGCAAGCTTCCTTGAAATTTATGACACCTTCAAGATAAATGGTGTCACAAATGATATAATCAGGCTAAGACTTTTCCCCTTCTCTTTAAGAACTAAAGCTAAGAAGTGGCTGAACACTCTACCTAAGAATATCATAACCACCTGGAATGAATTAACCAAAAAATTTTTGGCGAAGTATTTTCTGTCAGCTAAAACTGCTAAACTTAGGAACAACATTTCTGCTTACGGACAAATAGACTCTGAAACCTTTTATGAAACTTGGGAAAGATTTAATGAACAATTAAGACGATGCCCACATCAGGCGCTGCCTGTATGGTTACAAATACAGACATTTTATAACGGGCTAAATCAAAATACAAAGCAAATGATAGACACGACTTCTGCCAGTACTTTTAACCATAAGACCCTGGAAGCAGTTCTTGATCTTTTTGAGGACATGGCCATGAACACTTATCAGTGGAATATGCCTAGGTCCTGCCCGAGCAAGCATGCAGGTATCTTTGAAGTGGACAACGTCTCCCAGCTCGCGCTACAAGTTGAAATATTAAGCAAAAAGATAACGGAGATGACTGATGCCTCCACCCCTCCGGTATGGGAATCTGCACCTCCTGCCTCAGAACAATTAGATTTTGTTAACAATATGTCTAGAAATGCTTTTAATAATTTTTCTGCTGCGAATTTTCATCTTCCTGGTTTTAATTTTCCGAATAGTTATAATCCTGCCTTAAGAAATCATCCGAATTTTTCATGGAGTAATCCATCGAATGCTATGCGCCCGCCACCACAAAATGATTTTACTGCACCACCACCACCTCTTCAAAATTATCCAAAACCACCAAGCTTGGATGAGTTACTTTCCAAATATATCTCCACAAATGACGCTACGATTAGAACCTTTACCGGAAGCATTAAAAGTCTGGAAAATAAAGTAGGACAGCTAGTTAAAATTATTTCTGAGTGACCCGCAGGGTCTCTTCCTTACAATACCGAGCCGAACCCGAGATAGTAAGCGAAAGCTATAACTCTTCGGAGTGAGAAGAAAGTTCCGTGTATGGTAAGTGAAGAGCATGAGGCAAGCTCGGTCCCCGCTTTAAAAAATCAAAGTTCCGCTCCCATTTTAAAAATTCCACCCTCTGCAGAATAAGTTATCATCCCCATTTTATAAAAAGATCTCACTCCACCACCCGTTTTTATAAATAAACCGACCCCGCCTTACCCTTCTAAACATAATAAACAATATCATGAAGATCAGTACTCTCGTTTCTTAGAAATTTTCAAGCAAATCCACATAAATCTGCCATTTCATGAAGCGATTTCATAGATGCCGAAGTACGCCAAGTATTTTAAGGACCTTCTGACCAACAATAAAAAGTTAGAGAACCTTTCGCATGTCACGCTAAATGTTGAGTGCTCCGCTGTTTTGACAATCGGTTTGCCGAAGAAAATCAGTTACCCGGGTAGTTTTTCTATCCTGTGTATCTTCGGTGATCTTTTTGTCAAACACGCGTTAGACTACTTTGGAGAGAGTATTAACCTAATTCCCCTCTTGTTGTTTAAAAAGTTAGGAATTGGTAGCCTCAACCCCACACGCATGAGTATCCAGCTCGCCGACCGATCGGTCAAGTACACGTTAGGTATAGTGTAGGATGTTCTAGTAAAAGTCGATAAGTTCATCTTCCCGATGGACTTTTTCATTTTGTACATCGAATAATATGTCGAGGTTCCCCTGATACTTGGCCGACCCTTCCTTGCCACCTCCCGAGCAATCAATGACCTAAGCAATGGTAAGGTCTTATTTCGAGTAGGCGATGACGACGTCAATTTCTCTATCACACCTTCGATTAAAAACACATAGCAAATGATGACTCTTGCTTCTTCGTAGATGTTGTGAGAGATGAATCCTCCCATTGCCTCTCTAATTTTGAAAAATAATTTTTTGCTTTTTGTTCCTCCTCGTCTCTTCCAACTGAATTGCTGTAAGAAAGTGTAAAATCCTCTTATCTTTTATCTGATTTTGAAAAAGAATTTTCCAATTTTTGTTTCTCTTCTACTCTTCCAACTGATTCGCTGCAAGAAGTCGCCTTGGCAACCAGCTCCATACCTTTTAATTTTCCATATAAAAAATTCTGCGAAGATATAGGGTTTCGAAAAAGAAAGAATTTCTAAATCCTCTTATAAAGAGCCCCCTACCCTAGAACTTAAAGTCTTCCTGAACATCTCAAGTACGCCTTCTTAGAAAGAACTTCATGCTGACAGTTATAGTTTTGGCCTACCTCAAGGATGTCAAGAATGAAAAACTTCTTTTAGTTTTACGTAAGAATCGCCGAGCTATTGCTTGGCCAATTTCTGATATCAAGGGCATAAGCCCATATTTTTGTACTCATACAATTTTAATGGAAGATAATTCGCATAGCTCCATTCAACCTCAGCGCCGTATCAACCCGAACATGAAATAAGTAGTTAAGGGCAAGGTTATGAAATTATTAGACGCAGGAATTATCTACCCTATATCAGATAGTAAGGGGGTTAGACTTGTTCAGGTAGTACCAAAGAAGGGACGGATAACAGTAGTTAGTAATGAAAATAACGAATTAATCCCGACACGGACGGTGACGGGTTGGCGTATGTTTATAGATTATAGGAAGCTGAATGACGCTACCCGCAAGGACCACTTTCCTTTGCCGTTTATCGACCAGATTTTAGAATGATTATCCGGCCATAGCTTTTATTGTTTTCTCGATGGCCTCTCGGGGTATATTCAAATCCCCATCTCTCTCGAGGACCAAGAGAAAACTATGTTTACTTGTCCCTTCAGCATATTTGCCTACCGAAGAATGTCGTTTGGACTGTGCAATGCGCCAGCTACTTTCCATCGATGTATGCTCGCTATCTTTGACAAGTACATAGAAATCATTATATAGGTATTTATGGACGATTTCTCCGTGTTCGGCGATTCCTTTGATAAATGTTTAGAAAACCTCAAAAAAGTCTTAGAATGATGCGAAGAGACTAACCTTGCCCTAAATTAGGAAAAATGTCATTTTATGGTGAGGGAAGGGTTAGTTTTGGGTCATAAAATTTCTGCGAGAGGTATTGAGGTAGATATTGCGAAGATAGAAGTTATCGAGAAGCTGCTGCCGCCTACGAATATAAAAGCTATAAAGAGTTTCTTAGGTCACACTGGTTTCTACCGCCGCTTCATAAAGGATTTTTCCAAGATCACCAAGCCCCTTACCCATCTTCTAGAAAAAGACTCCATGTTCATTTTTGATAACTCTTGTCTTTCTGCCTTCGAATTGATTAAAGAAAAGTTAATTAACGCACCGATTATGATAGCTCCGGTGTGGGACCTTCCATTTGTGATAATGTGTGATGCAAGTAGTTTTGTAGTGGGAGCCGTATTAGGTCAACGCATATCTAAAAACTTCCACCCTATCTATTACGTTAGTAAAACGCTCACATCTACATAGGAAAATTACACCACGACCGAGAAGGAGCTCCTCGCCGTAGTATTCGCATTTGATAAATTTCGTCCTTACATTACACTTTCAAAAGTCATAGTCTTTACGAACCACTTGGCCCTCAAATACCTTCGTGCAAAAACGGATGCCAAGCCGTGCACCATCATTAGCGGTAGGGGTTTCCATTTCTGTAACGTGCAATTTTCAAAAATCCTTACCAAATACGGCGTTACACATAAGCTTTTAATTGTCTATCACCCGCAAAATAACGGACAGGTCGAAGTAGCGAATAGAAAAATATACAGAATATTAGAAAATACTAATTCAACTTCTAGGAAAGACTGGTAAATGAAATTAGACGATGCTTTATGGGCCTACCGAACAGCGTACAAAACCGCCCTCGGATGTACGCCATATCGGCTGGTATATGGAAAATCGTGTCATCTACCCGTAAAATTAGAACACTGCTCTTTTTGGGCCTTAAGATTTTTAAACTTCGATCCCCACTCCGTCGGTGACCTTAGAAAATTTCAACTAAATGAACTCGACGAGTGGCGCTCTTACGCTTACGAAAATAACAAACTTTATAAAGAGCGGACGAAGCGTTTGCACGATAAATACTTAAGGCATCCGAAAACATTTAAGCCGGGCGACCAGGTTCTTCTTTATAATTCTCGATTACATTTATTTTCGGGGAAATTAAAATCTCATTTGTCTGGTCCCTTTTCTGTTTTAGATGTTTTTCTGTATGGAACTGTTTTAATTTTGCACCCTGATAAGGGTAATTTCATGGTGAATGGTCAGCGTCTTAAACTATATTTCTCTGGTGTTGATGATGTCAGTCTAAATAGTATTAAGTATATTCTACACGAACTCTAAATTTGGATTTTTTTTATTAAAACAATTTTATTTCTGGACAACATTAATTTTGGACAATATTATTTTTCATGCGTCGAGGTCAACGACGCTTTAAACAAAGGGCGCTCTTGGGAGGCAACCCGAGTTATCTTTTTTTTTATTTTCTTTATTTCATAATTTTTGCCCCGGACGGCTCCGACAAGCTGAAGCTTCTGCAATCGCCTGCTCAGACGTTACTGAATCCATCACGAAGTCCAAAGAAGACATTCAGGGGAGCGGCATCACTCAGTTTTCGCAGCGAATAAATCCGGGGAAGTACCTATTTTTCAATTATGTCTTTCAATTATGTACTTTATTTTTCTCTCCTTCTCCAATCCCATTCTTTTGCCATTGAGTACAATGTCCATTTTAAGCTTGGGGGAGGACTTCCTCCTTCATTTTTGCTTAGTGTAAATATTCTTGTTTTCATGTATATTTCTTTTCAAAAAAAATGATGAATATCTTAAAATTCCAAAAAAAGAAGAAAATATTTCCAAAATCCAAAAAAGAGAATATTTCACAAATTTAAAAAAAATATTTATGCTTTTTGTTTTTGCCGTAATAGTTTAGACATTTTGGTATTTCAATAGTACCCCTAGTTTTTGTTTTTGTTTTACTACAAATTTTTTATAAACAACATAGTTAATTATAAAATTTCTAATCGTCTTTTTTAATTATGTTTCACAAGTAAAATGTTTGTCGTGCTGTGTTTCTAATTCACGGTAGCATGTTAAGGTTAAATATTTGTCTAAAACTCGCATTTCTATTACGGTTTTTCATTCTTTATTTCCTTTACTTTGTGAAATATTCATCATCCACTATTTTCCTTTTCGTTTTTTGATAATTTTTTGTAAGGTCAACCTTTGAATAGCGTAATAGATGTGAATGATCCATGTCACCTATTATTTTTATTTTCAAAGCAATTTCATAAATCTTCTTTTATTATCTAGGACTCGCAATTTGAAATTTTTCAAACCTTTGTTTTAAATAAATTTAAAAGCGTGAAAATGATTTAGGCCGTTATTGTTTTCATTTGAGCTCTCCTGCCAACCTAAAAACTTTTACCACTAGTTAGTCGCTTTTGAGCCTTTTTCGATTTCATTTGATAGCTCCTCTTTTCATTTCATTTTCACCAAAGCCAAAATTAACAACCTATCTAATCACACTAGCTTTCTTGAGTTTCATAAAATTTTTTCGTAATTTTGATAGGTTATTTTGTGATTTTCTTGGGAGAAAACGTTTTGAAAAAAAAATAAAGTATGCTCAAAAGATATGTTTGTTTTTATTTGGCCAATTCAAAATCATATTCCTAAACCAAATGTTTCTATCTTATTTAAGTCCTTTTGATTCACGCCTTTTGAATCTTATTTAACAACTAAGAAAAGAAGAAAAGCAAATCAGTTTTAGTTTTGGATTTAAACTTAGATTTTTGTTAAGTTAATTGATATAATTATAATGTGTTGCTTGGATCTAGCAAAACCTCAATGCATTTTTTCATTTTTGTTGCTTTGCTTAAATCAATTTAAAGAATTTCGTCAAAATATTGGATGATTTATTTTGGTTAAGTAAAGTTTATAAAAGTTTTACCATACCTAAATAATCATTTTAGATTTACATTTCACCTTTTCCCTACTAAGAATTTCGCATTGTACTTGTGTGGGCATAATTAGAACTTCTTGATTAGTCTTTTTTATGATTATCTAGTTTTTATATTTTTGCATGGGGACAAGCAAAACTTAAGCTTAGGGAAGTTTGATAATACGTTTTGTAGCCTAAATTTTTATCGTATATTCTATTTTATAATGTACAAATCATGTCTTATTACCATATTTTTTATCGTTTCTATGTAAATATTATTGCCGCTAAAATTTTCTTGTCTTTTTGAAGGTTTCCAGAAAATTAGCCAAAAATGACCTATCACGCCCCCCCTGTCACGCCCTCCCCGGGCGTGACCTAGGGCGTGTCGCCTAATCCCGATGATGACTGCTGAAAGAGACAGAAAAACAGGAAAAATGGCTATCACGCCCACTGACACGCCCTCCCTAGGCGTGTCCCCGGGTGTGACACGGGGCGTATCGCCCTCTGCCCGAAGCCTGCCGCCGCATTGAATGCCGATTCATCCTAGCACGCCAAAAAATACGGTCATGCCCTATGTCACGGGCGTGACATAGGGCGTGACCCCACCTTTTCCGATGACTGACGGAATTCCGACCAATGATTTTGATGCGACGTACATGTCACGCCCCCCTACACAGGCATGACCCTGGGCATGACCACCGATGTACAAAAGCAATCATCCTTCCCGAATCCAGAGCCCGAGGTCAATGTCGTACCTGTCACGCCCTATGACACGCCCTCCCTGGGCGTGTCGCCGGGCATGACCAACCCGTGGAAATTTTTTATAAATTCAGAACCCCCTTCATTTTAGAGAGCTTGGGTTGAGAGTGGAGGTGCTGCCCCTTGGTTTCTTGCTTCCTTTTCTTGTTTTTTTATGATTATCTCTCCCTCTCTCTCTCTTTCTCTTTTTGAAATTTTTTTTAACCCTAGCTTAGATCTTAGTTTGTTTAAACTTTTGTTGTAATTTTTGCTCTTGCTTAGTGTTAATGGTAGGGCTAGAATAGGTTTCTAATTTTCATGCAATTATAATTTCATTTTCATGCAAGTGTAGCTCTCTTTTTCATTAATATAAAAGTGATATTTTTTTCATTGTATTCTTAATGCTTAGTACTCATCCCCCTCTTCCACTCCATTATAATTAACTAATCCTCCTTGTACTCGATCTTGATGATCCAATGTTCGAGCGATTAAGTTATTTAACTTTGAATTTACCTTTTATTTTTAGGGTTTAGGCCTTGGATTACTCTTGATTTTTCTTGGGTTGGAGGTATATTATCGATATATACTCTCCGCCTTTGCTTTTATTCTAGGCTAGCTGAGAGGCCAATAGAATGAAGTGAGCTTTATAGAGTAAAGGGAGTTGTACGCACCCCTTGAGAGAGGCAGACCTTCCAAATCTCCCAGATTGGAGTAAAATCCAATAGTGGGGTTCATCGCGTAAAGCGAGCTTTAGGCCTCCGATTTAGACGAGAGTCAGTCGGACCATCCTAAACTCAGTTGGGCACGACTTCGAGAGAAGCTTGTTTAAGATTTAGGAACCTCCATGGTCAAGGACCTTTACCCTATTAAGTTTAGATTAATTTTTATCGCATTACTTAGTTATCTCTTGCCAAGGTGATTCTTGATCGAGTGCTCTTCCATTTCATAGTTTCAACCTTTTGTTATAATCACTAACTTTATGCTCTTTAATTAACTGCAGTAGTTCTCTCTCTAGTATAGGTTTATTTCCTTTATTGCAATTAGTTTCTCTAAACCCTTTTTTTCGTTGATAAAATAATAGTCTTCATGTGAGTAAGTTTATTCGAAAGTTCCCGGATTTCAATATGACACTTGTATCCCCTAGCTACAATTCGATAGGTATACTTGCCTCATTGGATTTATAGTTTGGTTTCTTTTACTTCCTTCGAAGCTTAGCGACCACTAGCATCTAGACCTCCTTACTGGATGGCCTCGAAGGCGTTGACAGAGTTTCGATGCTAGCTGCAGGAACTAGTGGAAGCCAGATTTGTCCGGCTGAGCTCTTCACCATGGGTTGCCCCGGTGTTGTTCATCAAGAATAAGGACGGGACACATATATTGTGCATCGACTATCGAGCACTGAATAGACAGATAATCCGGAATACCTATCCCTGCCAATGATAGATGAGCTGTTTGATCAGCTGGAGGGGGCGCATTTCTTCTCAAAACTGGATTTGAAATCGGGCTATTATCAGCTGTTGATTCAGGAGGTGGACATTCCAAAGACTACCTTCAGTAGTAGATATGGGTTGTTCGAGTTTACCTTGATGCCCTTTGGTCTCACGAATGCATCGTCGACGTTCATGAGCCTCAGGAACTGTGTGTTCGAGACTTATCTGGATGTGTTCGTCATCGTGTTTATTGACGACATCATTATCTACTCGAGGAGGAGGAGAACACACGACATCTGACATTGACTCTACAGAGACTATGGGAGTACCACCTTTATGCGAAGTTGATCAAATTACAGTTCTAGTTTAAGGAGGTGGCCTTCTTAGGCCATATTATCAGTGGAGCCGGGTTGGCAGTGGACCCGGCAAATATTTGGCAGTTCAGAATTGGCCGTAGCTGAAGGCGTACACAGACGTTCGGAGCTTTCTAGGACTTGCCGGTTATTACCGGATGTTCGTGGAGGGATTCTCTTGAATTTCCCTCCCACTCACATCCCTGACAAGGAAGGATGTGCCCTTCATTTGGACCCCGCAGTGCTAGACGTCTTTCCGAGAGATGAAGGATCGACTCACCTCGGGTCCTATTCTTGCTCTTCCTTTAGGGAGAGAAGGATTCCAGGTCTACACCGATGCTTCCTACCAGGGCATAGGAGCAGTGCTGATGCACAAGGGCCATGTGATTGCTTATGCTTCCCGCTAGCTGAAAAAGCATGAGCTTAACTACCCTGTTCATGACTTAGAGATGGAAGCGGTCGTATTTGATCTGAAAGTCTTGCAGCAATATCTGTATGGTTCCACTGCGATATATACTCTGATCACAAAAATTTGAAATATGTGGTCACGCAGAAGGAGCTGAATATTAAGCAGACGCGATGGGTGGAATTTTTAATAGATTACCAGTATGAGATGCATTACCACCCAGGGAAGGAGAACGTGGTAGACAATGCGTTGAGTCAGAGAGACTCCACCTCTATAGCGGAGCCCTAGATTATGTTCATTGAGCTGTTTCAGATATTAGAGGATATGCACATCACGCTGGTGTTGTCTGATGACCCCGAGCTTTATGTGGAGTATTTAGCAACGATGAGTGCCATAAATGACATTCGAGACCGAGTCAGAGATGGGCAGAGGAAGGATGCCAAGCTGGAGCCGATATTCCATGCCTTGGTGTCAGGTACTGCTGGGAATTACACATCGAGAGATGACCTGGTGTGCTTCATAGGACGGGTTTATATATCAGAGTGATGCCAGGTATGGGAAGATATCATGATGGAGGCCCACTGCAGTCTGTATTCAGTACACCCGGGAGTTACGAAGATGACTACAAATCTTAAGAAGACCAATGTACTGGCCAGGCATTAAGAAGGATATCACCTACTTCATGACCCACTGTGAGACATGCCAGCTAATGAAGGTACAGTACAGAAACCCACATGATTATTGCAGCCACTTCCAGTGCCGGAGTGGAAGTTCGAGGATATCACGATGGACTTCATACATGGCCTTCCTCGATAGCGGACGAGAAACGATTCGATCTAGGTAATCATAGACCGGTTGAAGAAGGTAGCAAGATTTATCCTTATCAGGAAGGATGACTCGGTTGGTATGTTGGTTCGGAAATTCATGGAGCAGTTCGTCCGTTATCATGCGTACCCAGGACGATCGTATTAGATCGGGATTGACGGTTTATGTCCAGGGAGTGGTGATCAGTACAGACTTACTTGGGTACCCGGCTGACTTTCAGTACAACTTTTCATCACCAGACCGATGGGCAGACGGAATGCACAAATCGGGCCTTGGAAGATCTATTGCGACTATGCATTCTGGATTGCGTAGAGCCTTGGGAGAAGTTGTTTCCACTAGTCGATTTGTCATACAATAACAACTACCATTCAATCATAGGGAAGACTCCTTATGAGGCCCTATACGGATGATGGTGTAGGACTCCGTTGTCATCGATACGGGACAAGGATCCGGAGGTTTTGGGCTCAGAGTTTGTTGAGGACATCGAGGCTCGGGTGAGGCTTATACGGGACAGGATGTTAGAGGCTCAGAGCAGATAGGCTAAGTATTACGACTTTCGGCATCGTCAGGGAGAGTTTCAGGTGGGGGATCGGGTATTCATGAAGATCCGACCAATGCATGGATTTTCACGGGTGCGTGGTCGGAAGTAGAAGCTCAGCCCGAGATGTATGGGCCTTACAGGATCCTGGAGCAGACCGGTCCCTTAGCATACAGGCTGGATCTACCGCTAGAGCTGGCAGGTTTGTATGATGTATTCCACGTACCTTCTCTTAGGTGTGCTCTATTATTCCCGGAGCAGCAGATTACTGCCACGGATAGGCCGGTAGCATCTAATCGGTCAGTTCACCTAGAGCCGGTCTAGATTGACGATAAGGGGATACGAGTCTTGCGTCGCAAGAAGGTTCCATTGGTCAAGGTCCTATGGAGGAATCACGGTCAGGAGGAGCACACCTGGGAGCTGCAGGATCTGATGCAACAAAGGTACCCGGAGCTGTTCAGTCAGGTATACCTCACAACCTTTCGGGATGTTACAATTTACTTTTCATATTAAAAACCCAGTAGGCCTAACAAGAATTTCGAGGATGAAATTTTTCTTTATGTATTAAAATTTATAACATCCCTCAGACAACTAGACCCCCTAGGAGTGGTTTTGTCATGATAGGTCATGACAAAACACTAGAGGCCTAAGAAGACCAAGTGGACTTAGGAAAAAAGGTGATTGGGATGAATGGTCTGCAAAGGGTAGATTTCTAAAACCTAGTTTAGGATGATCAGGAGGCTTCACCATGACTCCAAGACCCAATTATGACACCACTCATCTATTAAAAGGGCTTTAAGGGTCCATTGGAGTCAACCCAGGATGGCAAAGTTGGCATAGGATCATATTAGGCCTAAATAGGTCAAGGTGCCCTAACTAAGAGCAATGTGCCCTTAAGGAGCCCAAAAAACCCTACCAAGGTCTTCCTAGACAATAAGTGGTGTCACTGGGTCACCAAAGACCCATTGGAGTTAACCTTAGAGCTTAAGTTGATCTAAGTCAACCCTAACCCTAAATGGGTCAAACTGACCTACATATGGTCAATTGACCTTCCCTTAGCCAAGTGGACCACACCCATGCCCTCCTAACTTTGAGTGAGGTCAATGGGTAACCAAGGACCCATTAGGGTGAACCCTAGTCGCTAAGTTGACCCAATTCAACTCAAACCCCAAAGTGCTAAAAGTGCCCTTAGTAAGGGTCAAGTGATGTTCAAGGTGCCAAGTCAACCATACCGATCCATACCTAGACCCTAGGGGAGGCCAAAAGGTCACCAAAGACCCATTAATTGTGAGACAAAATGTCAATTTGACCAACGTCAACCAAAAGCTAGGTCAAGTCAAACTTAGCTCAAAAAGGGCAAGCTCAAGCCCCTAGCCACTTGGGCTAACCACCTTGTATTAGCTTAGTGGGCTACAATTAGGATAGGTCTATGAACAAAATCATCCATGAGGGACAGGAGAGAGAAATCTTCAATTTCTCCTTAATGGAGGAGAGTGTAAAGTAGGTAAAAGCCATTCATGGCAAAGGGAGGCCAAGGGACACCTTTATTTGCTGGATTCAACTCCTCTGGGGAAGAGGAGAAGTTTCCAGCCATTTCCTGACCACCACAAGGCAAGTTCAACCCCCCCCCCCCACCCCACACCACTTGACCGAGAGCTTCTTTGAATGCAATTAATGTCCATTGGTGCATGACCACTCCTCTCCCCCATTTCACTCTTTTAAAACCTTCCCTGGACTCCTAAGAGTCGTTTACACACCTTACCTAAAGGAACCAGAGCAGTCCACTATGCTATTTCAGAAATCGAGCAGCGCCACTATCAGAAATTGCATCCGGACGATCAACCCGCCTCTAGGCCGTAAACAAGGTCCTCCCCTTCTTTTTCTCTTATAGGTAGATTATAGGGATCATTTAGAAAAAAAATCATACTCAATTGATCCTGATTTAAGATTTTGATTTCACGGTTTTTCCGTGAAAAATGACTTGTCGGGATCGCCAGAAAAGGGCCCTCCTGTGGTTGCGTCGCCGCCTGGCGATAGCCACTACCTCGAAGGAGGTGGTGGTGGCGGTGGCCGGCCAGGAAGGTGGCTGGGAGGTCGGTGGTGTCCGCTGGAAGTATCTCCCGGATGGGTCAATCCTACCAGTCGGCTAGAGGAAGAAGATGAGCCAGAGCCGCTGGATCCTGCGTAAAGATTCGTGCAGGAGCATTATATTAATATTTCATTTTAATGATTTCTATCATACATATTCAGTCCCCTTGTAAATTAATTTAAAAATACTTAGAGGCTAAATTAGAGAACATGGTTAGCATATCAATTGTAGCCCTATGGGTCTACTATTATTTAAAATTAATTTGAGTCAATTTTGGCATCTAGTTTGACCAGGGTACCCATTATGGTGGAGTCTATACCTAGGATTAGACAAAAACTAAAAAGATTGCCCCACATCATCCCTTGTCCAAATGACCTTAAATTTGGACAGGGAGTCACCCTAATCTATACCTAGTTTCTTCCCAAAAATGTGAATTTTTGGGGATAATTTTTCTAAAGTTTTTGAAATTATTTAAATATCCTAGTGTAAATTAATTAGGGGACCTAATGACCTCCAAACCCTCTCATATTTTCGTGAGTGGTCCTTGGGTTCATCACGAGGATCTTTATACATTTTCACCTCTTTTTGAGTTGATTTGGATAGGAATTGATCAAACCCTTTCTTTGCCCTAATAAGGGGTATTTAGGTCAAACATGCACTTTGAGGTTTGGGTGGTCAAACAACCTCAACAGAGGCTGAAATTTGGGCCACTGGTTTGACATGTCATTTAACACCCCCATATGGGTTATGGGGTGGTTTGGGGTTGAATTGGCCTAGGTCCCAAGTTCAAACCCTATGTTTGTACTTTGGGGGTTTGAGAAGTGCATGGGGTAAAATGCTCTTGTATGGACTAGATATTTCGTAAAGAGGATACTAGGTTAGCTAAGGTCCTCTGGTATAAATCTTAGAGGATTTGGATATGGATAAACCCCATAAAACCCTAACCCTAGTTTAGGGCACAACCCTTATACATGCAAGATAGGCCACCAAAACTTAATGAAAAGCCATGAAACTTGGGTAGTATGGCCATAGGGTTAATTAGAGCCCCTGGTGATTTTATTAGTAATTTTGAAATAATACATTTAGTACATCCTTTATAGTACATGGAATGGCCCTTGATAATATTTTAATTATTATGATCACATTGTTTAATAGGAAGTTATAAAAATTAGGCAGAGAGTGTTTTAGGTCAATATACTCTTACTTGAATTTTATTATAGTTTTTATATGTGTATTTTCAGTACTTTCTGCACAAGTTATTGAGAATGCAATGATATTCAAAATTTAATTCAGAGATCAATAATGGTTTGAAAATTATAGAACTCATTTAAAGTGTACTGAGGTCAATATTCATTTGATAAAATTTTACCATAATTTTTAGGTGAATATTTACAGTAGTTGTTTCAATATTGTAAGAATTAGGATTATTGTTTTAAATTAAAATATGAGCTCATTATTCACTGATAAGTTTGGAGATTTTGTCAGAAGTATTTTTAGGGCATATTAAGGATGCATGAAATTTATTATAATTTTTGGAAGCTTATTTACAATATTTACTTTATTATCGGTAAATTATGTGATTATGTTTAAAATTATGGATCAAGGCCCAAATCTTACTAAAAATTTGGGAGACTTTGAATTTACAATTAAATAGTCATCTTGTATTTATCATAAATTTGTGGAGCATTTTGCATGTCTAAAAAAGGTACTTCATGTTCAAACTAAGGTATTTGGACTACTTAGGAAATTAAATAAATTATCAAGTAAATTAGGAAAATTATTAAATTCTGGATTTAGGCTAAACATGTCATGGTAGACTCCCAATAATTATTATAGGGATATTGTATGATAATTTGGAGTACCTCCCATTGTATACATCATATAGCACAGGATGGTCTGCGTTTAGTAAAATTGCAGAAATCGTGTTAACACGAGGAATGGTCGAAGGGAGATGGTATTGTGTATACCGATTTTGGTAAGTGGATTGGAGTATACCATTGGAAGATGGGAAGAGTAGGATTGTAGAGTTGTCTAAGATTAGGTGGTACTCGGGATCGACGAAAGATCGTTTATCCTGTGAAGGGGGAACTAAAGGTCTGTGTACACAGAGTCGAGTTGGTGAGTTGCACTTGCATGTTCACATCATAGAATATTTTGCATGTCGTACCATCATCATTGTATTTAACCCTGACTATTATTGTATAAAGTGGTATGGGGTGCTTTATACAAATGGCCCTGCAATACGACCCCTTGACTTATAAGTTCGCGTGAGCATGCTTATAAGTTATGGTTTTTACTCTTTAGATATATGCATACTGCTAGAAAACCGACACCCTATCGTATAAATTGGTACGAGACTTTTTATACGATAGGATCCTTGCAGAAGATCCCTTATCCTATGTGTTTCCATATAAGTTATGGTTACATATTATATTTTCAGTCTTTCATACTTCCATTACTGTCGCATGTACCCCTAAACTTGCTAGATTAGTTCTGCCATCACCTGTACATTGTCATTCTCCACCTTAAATCCCTCTCCTTTCCTCCTCCACGCTCGATGCAGAGGAGACATGGGGTATGGGCGGGGGATATACATTAGTTATTATTCATGATTACTCACGCTTTGCGTGGGTGTTCTTTCTAAAACATAAGTCAGATACTTTTGACATCTTTACAAATTTTGTCAGGCAGATCTAGAATGAATACAACTGTTATGTAGTCAAAATTAGAAGTGACAATGGAATTGAGTTCAATTCTGTGGCAATGACAGAATTTTGTGAAAGCCTAGGTATCTTTCATGAGTTTTCCTCTCCTCATTCTACTCAACAGAACGGAGTAGCTGTGAGAAGGAATAGAACACTTATAGAGGCCTGCAGGACCATGTTGAGTGATGCCTCACTACAGAAATATTTCTCGGCTGAAGCCGTCAACACTATATGTCTTGTGCAAATTCAAGCACTCATAAACAAGAATCATAATAAGATACCTTACGAACTACTAAAGGGAAGAAAACCGACTATCTCATATTTTAGAATCTTTGGTTGTAAGTGTTTTGTCCTTAACAATGGCAAGTATCACACTACTAAATTTAGTGAAAAGAGCTTTGAAGGTATTTTCGTAGGGTATAGTAGCCATAGTAAGACATATAGGGTATTTAATAAGAAAACTCTTGTTGTAGAAGAATCTATTCATATTTTATTTGATGAGATGAGCTTGCTGCAAGGCAACTCTTCTAGTGTTTTCATTGAAGATGCGGGTTCAAAGATGAAAGAACTTAACTTGGGTGAGACGACTTAAGAAAAAGATGAAAAGTTAATCAAGATCACCACTCCAACCCCAATTGGAGAAGTTGATGATCAAGATGAAGAAATCATCCAGTTGATGAAGTCACTCTTGTAGTTAAAGACACTCCAAATGCTAGAACACTAGAGCTTAGACATCTGAAGGATCACCCAATGGACCAAATCATAGGAGATCCCCGGTATGGGGTCATAACTCATAGAGGTACAACTAACAAGAATTTATATTTGAGTTTTCTCTCACAGGTTGAACCAAAGAAGTTTGAGGAAGCAAACTCAGACGTATCATGGATAATGGCTATGGAAGAAGAGCTGAATCTTGTCAAGCATTGTCAAGTCTGGAAACTTTTTCCAAGACCTAAAGGTAAGAATGTTATCGGGATAAAGTGGGTCTACAGGAACAAGATGGACGAGGATGGAACAATCTTAAAGAACAAGGCTAGACTCGTCGCCAAAGGACAGCGACAAGAAGAAGGAATCGACATTGACCAGACGTATGCTCTAGTGGCAAGGCTGGAGTCAATCAGGTTGTTCATAGCCTATGTTACACTCAAGGGCTTCACTGTCAATCAGATAGACGTGAAGTCTGCCTTCCATTATGGGGACATAAAGGAGGAGGTGTAACGACCCGATTCGCGCTAAGCCCTTGTGTGCATTTTTGAGTCAGGAGAGCTGATTTAGGCTTAGAGAGTGCAGGCGATCAGGCACGGACTCAGGCGAAAAAGGAAATAAGTTGAGTACCTGTGTTAAGTAAGAAATGGGTAAGGACACGGGCGTGTCCCTACCCGTGTGCCGTGGCATTGAGTGCAATGGCTTTGAGTGGCACTACATTGAGTGGACTGTCCTGAGGAGTGCATGGGTATAGACACGGGCGTGTCCCTACCCGTATGCCATGGCGTTGAGTGTCATGGCTTTGAGTGGCACGATGTCCAGTGGACTGTACTGAGGATGACACGAGTAGAGACACGGGCGTGTCCCTACCCATGTGTCATGGAGTTGAGTGTCATGGCTTTGAGTGGCACGATGTCCAGTGGACTGTACTGAGGATGACACGGGTAGAGACACAGGCATGTCCTGATACAAGGAACCGCAACGTGGAGAGAGGGTTAAGATGAGAAGAGAAGGTGGATGTGGTGATTGAGAATATTCTCCAATTCTATATCCGATAAAGTCAAGCGTACCTTATCGATTATAGTATAGGATACTAAAGATTAGTATCATTGTCATATTTCCCTGGGGCGTAATGACTACTTCTACTCAAAGGAGATTGCTATTATTTTATCAACGAAAATTTCTATATTAGATTCATTAAATAAAAACAGGAATTAAAATACTAAATTAAAAAGAAATCTATATTAATTCCATAAATAAAAAGGGTTAGAGTTAGTGATAAAGGGGTAGTACTCAATCTATAATTTCCTTGAAATAGGAAAATCAAAATGAAATAACACCTAGTTCTAAATAAAGTAAAACTACCTAGACCGTGGAGGTTCCTGAAGCATGAACGCGATTCTCTTGAAGTCGCGCCCACCAGAGTTTAGGAAGGTCCGACTGACTCTCGTCTAAATCGGAGGCCTAAAGCTTGCCTTAAGTGGCGAACCTCGCTATTTGATTTCACTCAATCTAGGAGACTTGGACGCCCGCCTCTCTCGAGGGGTGCATGCAACTCTGTTTACTCTTGGGTGATCGATTCAATCTATGAGCCTCTCGGCTAACTAAGATTGAAAACACAAATGGAAACTATATACTGGCAATATAGTCCCACCAAATAAAAACCAAGAGTAAATCAAAAGTGATTACTTTAAGAAGAAAAAGAAGATAAAACATCATAACTTGATCAACCCATTCATAGATCATCGCGATTGAGTACAAATGGGGATTAGTTAATCATGATAATAGGGTAAGAGAGGGGTAAATAATGAAGGTGCATGGAAACTAAAGAGAGAGAATTAGAGAAAGAAAATGCTAACTATAATTTTATTAAAAGGAAGAGCGATTACAACTAGAAAATGAAGATTATAAGTGCATGAAAGTAAACTAACTACTTCTATGATAATAAGAAAAGATTACAGGAAATGAAAGTGATCTGCATGAAATTAAAAGCTAGAAATGAAGGGAGAGAGAGCAAAATATGAAAATAAAAGCACCAAAATCCTAAGAAATGAACTAGCAGCACCTCCCCTCTCCCTAAAAGTTGGTTCAAAATGCTGGGAATGGCCTGGTATTTATATAGTTTTCCCACTGGTTGGTCACGCCCTAGGTCATGCCCAGAGAGGGCGTGACAGGGTGGTAACAGGTACGGAGTTGACCTCGGGAGCTAAATTCTGGCGAGAATGATGATTGCTTCGGTACGATGGCGGTAATGCCCTAAGTCACGCTCGTGACAGGGGGCGTGACAGGCGCATCAAGTCAAAATCAGCGGTCGGAAGTGCATCAGACGTCGTAAAAAAGGAGGGTCACACCCTATGATACGCCCAGGGAGGGAATGTCCTGGGGGCCTGACAGTACTGTTTGCTTTCTATAGCAGGGAAAGCATTGAATACGGCGGAAGGCTTCCGGTAGAGGGTGACACGCCCCATGTCACGCCCTAGGGCACGCCCAGGGAGGGCGTGCCAGTAGGCATTGTAACGCCCCTATTTTTTAGTATTTATTTAATTCTCCTTGGGCGTTATGTGGATGCATGTTCCGGCTCGTGCCGTTGTTAGAGTATCTCGTTAGGTGTTCTTAGAGGTTATAGGCTGTTGTATGGTTTCCCCTGCTAGTCGGCATCTGTTTTGGAAGACCGGCTGAGCCGCTTAGGGAATCCTTGTGCTTTGGCTTTGGGCGAGGTTAGCTCGAGTGTGGGATCGTCGGAAGTTGTTTCTGACTTCGCCGTTGTTTTTGTAGCCCGAGTATTTGGCTACGGCGCGAGTTTGGTCGATATTCGAGAAAGTTAATTTTCGCGTCGTTCCGACGGTCGCTTGTTAGCGAGTCGTCACCTTATGCCAGTGTTTATATATAGCTGCGCATTTTTGGGCATAGCGAGTGATTTAGGCGTGCCGGTGAATAAATGTGCATGTGCATGTGCGTGTTCACCGCTTAATAGGGTTCATGTGCGTGTCGAGGTTATGCGTCAATTTATGCGCATGGTAGGTGGTAGAAGCAATTAGTGACCTAGTTTGGGTTATAAGTTTGATTGAAAATTTTTTAGATTTACAAGGGGGTTGCCGTTAGTAGTAATTAGGTAGTAGTTAAGTTAGGGGTTTATTGTATATAGGGTATTAGGTAAAATATGCTTTATAAACAAATTATTATATATAGTATATATATATAAATTATTAGGTTAAGTTTCTCCCCCCCCCCCTTTCATGTTTCTTATCCCGAGCGCCAGCAGCAGGACCCAAACCGAGCGGCGCCTGTGTGGAAGAAAGGAAGAAACGCGGACGCTGGCCCTGCTCTGACCGCCCATCTCCCGCCATTTTGGCCTCGAAACCTTACTTTGAGGCCGGATCCGGACTCCCCTAGGCGAGAGCTTCGTTCCGAGGTAATAATTTTTGGATTTCACCATTTTTTTTCTTAATCGGTGGTGCGGGTTCGCCTTCTTCTTCCTTCCCCCCACCAATCTTGATTTGCCAACATTTTGTCCAGGTTTTTGCTGTAATTTTGTTGCTTGTGGCCGGTTAGGTTGGGAATGGGGTTGCCGGCCGAAGTCCTTCAAGTCAAGGCAAGTGTATTCGTGCCAAAGCATTTCCCTATCTTGTCTTGTTCGCGTGATTCCTGGAAATCCGTTGTACTGATTTGTATATTTTTTTAGGCTTGGTTATGAAATGAAAATCGATACAAGACCTCGCAGTGCAATAAATTTTTTTGTGTGTTATTATGGTCATTGCGTTGTTACCCCCCCCCCTTTGTTATTAATGCATATCTTTTGTGTTGTATTTGGGTTGTTTTACTTATTTTGCCCAGTTCGGCTTTTATAAGGCAATTGTTCTATTGCTATGAATATTTCCCCGATCGGATATATCTCAAAGGCCCGTGGTATAAAGATTGTTCATTGCATGAGATATTTCTTGGGTTGCGGTCTCCCTTAGGGGTATACCACTGCTATGGTTTGTTATAATTAGTTCCAAGATCATAATATAGCTTGCATAGTAGTTGCTCCGAAATCAGATTTGTATCTAAACCACCTAAATATCGTGTTTTATCTAGTGTTAATCCTCTTGTTTGCATTTAGGGTCAAGTCCCTTGTTTATGTTTGGTATCAACCCACTCAATTTAATTGTATATGTTTACATCGAGTTGATTGTATATGGGTTGTATCAAGTTAACTGTACATGTTTTTATCAAGCTGATTGTATTGGTTTTGTTATCAAACTAATGGTATGTGTTAGGTTTGAGGTCAAACTACTTGTAGAGGTTTAATATCAAGCTATTGGCGAGTGTTTAATATCAGGCCACTTAGATATGTTTAGGAGGGAACCACTTGATACGAACTGTTATTGTAGTATTTTAAGTATTCGAGGCTAAGAGGTTTTTCACATTTTTTTTTAAATGTGTGTTTAGTTAACCAGCACAGTCAGCCGCTAGGCAGGGAAGCTTCTTAGATGGGTTGCTCTAGTTGGAATAGGGTTGTGTTGACATCTTGGCGGTTCATGCACCCACCAGTAAGGGTTTTCCCGAGTCACTTAGTGATGGAGCAGGATGGTATTTAGGGGAGAGTTGGACCGATGCCGCCACCCCTGTTTTCTTCTTGTCTTATTAAGGCAGCAAGGGCTGTTTGGTTGAGTTGGACTGGTACCGCCGCCACAGCCCTCGAAGATATTTAGGCCTGCAAGATTTGGTTGGACATGTGGCCCCCATTCTAGGCCCTTGTTACTGATTGTTATCCGGCTCCAATACTAGGTGACTCTTTCCGCTCTGGCTCTATGTAAGTGTTTTTTTTCTAGATGTGCTAAACCTTTTACATATATAGTTGAAGTTCGGCTTCATTCGTGCGCTTGGTGCACTCCCTTTCTACTTACCTTTGTTGGGTATCAGTTTTTACGTGTTTTACTCATCTTCTTTTACCTGTACTTGTTTTACTTCCCTGTCACTTACTTCTGATCTGATTTTAATTCCTGTATAAATCTATTATACCTTTGCTTTTTCCTTTTGATAGTTGTTTTGCTGAGGTATTCGTTTTTCTGAATATTTCAGGTACAGGTATTTAGCCGACTGTGCGGCTAGTTATTTCCTGGAGTTTGTTTTTCTAGCATTTCAGTTACTACGGTGGTCTTCTGTTCCTCTTGCTTGGGAGGTAGATTTTCTTTAGACTTGTATTATAGATGTTCCTACTCACCGGTGTGTTCGCGTCAGTTGTTGAAGCCCACTGGTGGTTTCTCTTTTAGACACTTTATACTTTTTTACTCTGTTAGATTTACTGCTTTTGATTTATTAAACTTGCTCTTGGGATGATTTATGATAGGATGCTAGTTACTTTTAAAACCTAAAAACACTATTAAGTATATACATAACTCATGATTTACATGTTTTACAAACTCAAACACTACTTTCAAGGCGACGTAAAAAGATCATTTTCTTATATATATATAAATTAAGTCTAGGGTCCTGCATAGTATAAGATGTCCCCTGGGGACACAAACGTGTTCACTTTTAGGATGCAAATATGTAAAAAAAGTATTTTCCGCTACGTATATGTAAAATTTTGAAGTGTGGACTAGATGATCCACAGAGCCGAGGGATACTGTCTTAAAATTAAACCTAAATTTCTAATAATTCAACTTATGAATTTTCATGAAATAAAGTATAAAGTGTTTTTCCTGAGCGTCAGTAGTTATCCCCTGCTTGACGTGGCATCACGACGCGTTTTTTCTCAGACTCTGATAATTTTTAATTCGGAGAAAATATGGGTTGTGACAGTTTGTATCAGAGGGAGGTTGCTTGACAAATTGTCGGTCACACTTTCCCTGTAAGTATTAGATGTTTAGAGTCATATAATACACACACCGACATATCATCAGTGCGTCTTGGCTGAAGCACGAACACTACACACATAGCATAACATGAAGTATACGGGGCATATTATGTAGAATGGGATGCATAATATGTGTTCGTATATGGATCCACCATAGGAGGGACCATGTGAGGGTTATGTATTTATGGGGTGCATAACCTCACCACATGGACGAGACTAGCACATTTTCTTTTTCGTTGCATGGAAATTTTATGTATTATGGGATGCATAACATTTTCATGCGTACGCCGCTCATAACATGCATTAGGGCCTTTCTAGAATACATAGCACCAACATGCATAACATAACATTGCATAAGCACAACGTGCCAAGCTAAATACTTGAATAATGACATGTGTACACACATAATTTTTGAGTCAAAAAGAATATAAATACATGCATTCCCGACCTAGGCACAAGAGTTAGGGTAGTGATGGTAAACCATCTCAGGTTAAGCATGACATTATCTTCATTTTATTTATTAAAAAATAAATATATATTTAATAAAACCCCAGAGCAAGTTGGCAGTGAAAGCAAGTACTTATGTAGGTTTGTCTATACCTGTTATGTTTTGTCCTAGTGGTTGAACTAGGTTTTGATGATTGCTTATTTATTCTTCTCTAGCATGGCGCCTAAGCGTAGAGTGACGAGGTCGACTACCCAATCCGAGGGCGAGTCTCTTGGTGCTCAAAGCGATGCGGTAGTGGCTTGTCTAAGGCAGAGCAATGAGGCTCTATCGAGACAGTTGGTAGATGTTCAGTCTCTGATTCAGACCTTGGTTGCTGTAGTGGCAGGGCTAGTTTCGAGAGCGCAGGATCCGGCTGGGGGTGCAGCTGAACCAGCCCCTCTTGTACCTCCTGCCCCTTTGGTACATCATGTTGCGGTGCCCCCAGAGATGACCTTCATCTCCCAGTTTCAGCGATTGCAGCCCCCGACTTATGATGGCAGAGCAGATTTCATGGTGCTCGACGACTGGGTAATATCAATTAAGGAAATGTTTTAGTATTCAGGAGTGTGCGAGGATCAGAAGGTGATGCTGGCCTCCAATCAACAGAAGGGGTTAGCGAAGAGCTGGTGGATGAGGGAGAAGGAGGGAATGGTAGGAGGATACACTTGGGCTTCCTTCAAGGAGATTTTGATGAGGAAGTTTCTACCTGGAGTGGAGCGTGACAGGTTGATGAATGACTTCTTGCATCTGAAGCAGAGGCAGCTTACTATCAGCGGTTATGAAATTGAGTTTAGCAAGCTCAGTCGGTTTGCCCCCAGTTTGGTGATCTCGGAGGAGGATATAGTGAAGTGTTTCCTTGGTGGGCTGAGGATTGACGTCTAGCAGCTAGCGGTTGCCCATGGAGCGGTGACGTATGCAAGTGCAGTTGATGATGCTTTGAAGGTAGAGGCCATCGAGAACGCAAAATAAAGGGGCAGCAAGTGAGAAATGATAAGAGGAAGGCTGTCAAGGCTAAGGGCTCTCAGGTGACCGGTGCTCCTTCAGATAAGAAGAGCAAGGAGATTTGTAGTTTCTGTGGCCGCCCGGGCAATCCGGCGGAGAGATGTTTCAAGAGGTTACCAGCACAGAAGGAGCAGGTCCATGCCATTTAGGGTGCACCCAGTCAGAAGACGGTGTGTTCTTTGTGCAAGAAAGAGGTCCATGACGTTGCCCGTTGCGGTTGAAGGAAAAGGTCTTCTATCAGTGCGGACAGAAGGGCCATACCAAGGCCAGGTGCCCGCAGCTTCAGTCTGTGCTCAGTCCTGTTCCTCTTCAGTCCTTGTCGCTGCCTCCGTCTACGGAGAAAGGCAAGGGATGGCTGAACGTGATTTCTTCAGCGGAGGATCAGACTTCGACGCAAGTCATTTCAGGTAGACTCTCTCTCTTATCTTTTTACTTCAGTACAGTTTTAGCATTGCAATTTCTTCTCTTAGATGCGTGTGCAAATCTTTTTATTTGTATAGGGAGTTTTAAGGTATATAATCACTGGGCGCGCGCTCTCTTTGACTCAGGTGCTACCCACTCATTTGTGGCTAGAGCCTTTGTAGAGCGGTTCCAGTTGGTTCTAGATTTTGTCGGTGAGGCATTTTGCATCAAGTTCCCCTCGGGTGATTCCGTGTTATCGGATCAGGGAATTCTTGATTGTCCTATAATTTTGGGGGATTTTTTGTCCAAGGCGAATCTGAAGGTGATAGACTTGGAGGATTTCGACATCATCCTAGGTATGGATTGGTTGTCCCGTTACGATGCAGTGATTCAGTGCAGGGGAAAGCATTTGAATTTCAGGAAGGATAACGGTCAGCCTGGGAGTATTTATGGTGATCCGCGTAAGGTTTATCCGGCGATCTCTGCGGTATGTGCTCAGAGGTTACTTAGTTCTTATTGTTTTGCTTGCTTGGTTTCGATTTTGGGGACTGTTAGCAGTGGGCCGCAGTTAGATGAGATTCCTATTGCGCGGGAGTTTCCAGATGTGTTTCCTAGCGATCTTCCCAGTCTTCTTCCAGACAGAGATGTTGAGTTCGTGATTGACTTGGAGCCCAGTACGCGTCCCATTGCTAAGGCGTCGTATCGGATGGCCCCGCGAGAGTTGGAGGAACTGCGTACTCAGTTGGATGAGTTATTGGAGAAGGGTTTCATTAGGCCGAGTTCGTCGCCCTGGGGTGCTCCCGTGCTCTTTGTAAAGAAGAAGGATGGTTCGATGCGGCTTTGCATCGATTATAGAGAGCTGAACAAGGTCACCATCAAGAACAGATATCCCCTGCCTAGGATCGACGACTTATTCGATCAGTTGCGTGGTAGCTCGGTGTTCTCCAAGATCGACTTTCGATCAGTATATCATCAGCTAAGGATTCGGGAGTCGGACATTCCACGGATGGCTTTTCGATCGAGGCATGGGCATTTCGAATTCCTAGTTATGTCGTTTGGGTTGACCAACGCACCGTCAGCATTCATGGACATAATGAACCGGGAGTTCAAAGATTTTCTGGACAAGTTTGTAGTCGTATTCATAGACGACATTCTGATTTATTCTCGGAATGCAGCAGAGCATGATCAGCACTTGCGGTTGGTGTTATTTGCCTTGAGAGACATTCAGTTATATGCCAAGATGAGTAAATGTGAATTCTGGTTGCCTTAGGTTTCCTTCCTGGGTAATGTGGTGAACAAGGATGGTATTTTAGTGGACCCGATGAAGATTTCTGCAGTGATGGATTGGCCTAGGCCGAGTACACCCAAGGAAATTAGGAGCTTCTTGGGGTTGGATGCCAATTATAGAAGGTTTGTTGAGAGATTTTCTACCTTGGCAGCACCCTTGACCAAGCAGATGCAGAAGCATGCGGCGTTCATTTGGAGCGAGAAATACGAGGAGGCGTTCCTAGAGCTGAAGAGCAGGTTGTGCTCTGCCCCGATTTTGACATTGCAAATGGAGGGAAAGGGCTATGATGTGTTTGTGGATGCCTCACATGTTGGGCTCGGAGGCATGTTGATGAAAGAGGGGAAGGTGATTGCGTATGGGTCGCGGCAGTTGAAGACTCATGAGCGAAATTACCCTATGCATGACCTTGAGTTTGCGGCGGTGGTTTTTGTATTTAAGCTATGGAGGCATCTACTCTATGGGGCTCAATGCAAGATTTTACCAGATCACAAGAGCCTGAAGTACATGTTTACTCAAAAAGAGCTGAATCTGCGTCAGCGGCGGTGGCTATAGTTTGTGGCCGATTACGACGTGGAGATCCAGTACCATCCAGGCAAGGCCAATGTTGTGGCCGACGCCCTGAGCCGCAAGTCAGGGATGATCTTCAACCTCACGATAGACCGTTTAGTGGAAGAGTTCTTGTTGATGGACATCTCCGTGGGATGCTGTGATTTGCAAAGCAGTTTGGCAGTGGCAGAGCCATATTTAATTTCACTCACCAGATTGCATCAGAAGGATGATCCGGAATTGTTGCACCTGTACCTCAGGACCGAGAGAGGAGAGTTGCCAGATTTCTCTTTTGACGATTCAGGTACTTTGAAGTACCGCGGCAGGTTTTGCATCCCTATTGTTGGAGGCATCAGGAGTATTGTATGCAAAGAGGCTCATGGATCCAGTGTTGCCTACTACCCCGGATCTACCAAGATGTACCATGATTTGAAGCAGATCACCTGGTGGTGTGGTATGAAGGGGGATATAGCTCGGTATGTTTCAGAATGTTACACTTGCAAGCGGGTGAAGGCCGATCATGGAAGGCCAGGTGGCAAGTTGACATCTTTGGAGATCCCGACTTGGAAGTGGGAAAGTATCTCGATGGACTTTATTACGGGCTACCGAGATCTCCGCGAGGCTTTGACTCCATTTGGGTGATAGTGCACAGACTGACGAATTGTGCCCATATCGTGCCGTATAAGATTGATTATCTGATGAGTAAGATAGCAGAGCTATATTTGAGTGAAGTCATCCGTTTGCATGGGGTCCCAGTTAGCATCATATCCGACTGAGATTCTAGGTTTACTTCCCGATTCTGGAAGAGCTTGCAGGAGGGTTTGGGCACAGACTTGAGATACTCTACTGCATACTGTTGGTACCCTAGATGTGATTTGGCTTATGTAATCCCTTTCCAGCCCCTCTTGATCCATATAAAGATATATGATCATGTTTAGACTTTGTTTAGTCTCCCTAGGGCAGTATATGACTGACCTAGAGTTTAGGCTAGTAGTTTTAGAATGTGTTTTGGTTAAGGCTTTTTTCCGTTCGACTATCGTCGAACGAGGCCTCGCGATCGTCGATCATTGATCGACGATAGCAGGGCTATCGAATCGTTGAGTCAAGACAATTATCGTCGACCGATGGTCGACGATCTCAGAGCAAGCCTCTTATGCTCTGAAGGTTGGTCGACGATCTGCCATCTGTAGTTCAACGATCTTGTTCTTGTTCGACGATATCTGTCTCAACAGATATTTTGTCTTAGTCGTCGACATCTTGTGATGTTCGACGATATCTGTGTCGACAGATTGTTGCCTTAGTTGTCGACGATTTCTGGTCGACGATATCTGTCTCGACAGATCTTTTGCTTTGGTCGACGATAGTTTGAGCTGGTCGACGATTTCCGTTCGACGATTTCTGTTTCGACAGACTTCTGTTTTTAGTCGACAATCTGTTAGTAGGTCGACGATCTTCGAACCCCTGTTCGACGATTTCTGTCTGCCTTTATCTTTTTGTATTTATTCTATTCCTTGGTTTATTTCCAAGTGTTTTAGTTGGTGGTTAGATTGATTCTCTGATATTATTGTTGCTAAATTTATGGTTTAAATTCAAATAAATTGATTACAAATTCTGTCAAGCATAAATCACGGGATTCAGTATTCTTGATAAAGCATTTTGTCCTATTATACAAATTGCGTTGACCTTATCTTTCCAGCCTGTTTTCTAGCCGTTGGTACTATGTACTATTTCCAAGAATGGTACGTCTTTATGCTGAGATATTTTTCCCGCTTATTTTATTCCTTATTGGGACTGAACAGAAAGTTAATAGGCCATTCTATTCCTATTGCTATATTCTATTTTGAGATAATCTGTTGCAGGGCTCGAGAATTCAAATCAATAGAGCCGTTCCAAAGGAAAAACGTGAAGACATATTTAAAAGAGATTCTTCTCTCAGAAAAGGAGAAGTTACAGACACAGAGAAATATTATTCATTCGCTCAAGCATCATCAGAGCAGCTCTTCACAATCTCACAACAAGAAGAAGAAAAGTTTTCCTGAAGCAAAAGCCCAGAGCAATCATCTTTCATTCTCAAGTCTCCTGAGCAATCTGCTTAGAGTTTTTCAAAGACTTCAGAAAAAGCTCAAGATCTGCTTCAAGTGCTCCAGAATCTTAAGACCTGATAAAAATCAGTCTTCAGATCTCTGAGGATTTAGTTTCAGTTTATCTGAAACTCCTTCATCCTGAAGCAAAGGCTTTCCCTGGACTTCCACTGAGCCAGGGGGAGACTTTGATTCTTTAGAGAATCCACAAATCTTCTCTAATCTGTATTTAAAACAGAGAAGATAATCTAACCCTCTCAGCCCCTTGTGTAAAAGAGTTTGTTCACGCCTCTTCAAAAGTGAACATTGGTGACAGGGCACCTTATCAACAACCTGTGGTTGAGCATCCTTATCAAAAGCTCAAAGGGTCTGTTTGATCTACCTGAATCAGATCATTGGTGGCAGGGCACCTTAGCAAAAACCTGTAGTGGATTCCTACCAGGGTGGTAGAAGAGTGGATGTACCTATTTAAAGGGAACCACTATATATCCTGTGTCTCTCTGGTTCTTGCTGATTTGTTTATTCTGTGGCTGTGATAGAACTACCTAGGATTGCTAGTTGCTGTGATAGGCTTGTAGTTAACTGAAATTTCAGTCAACTTCTCCACTTGTGCACTTCACTGTGTTAGGCTCTTAGGGTTCAAGTATCAGATTTTTATTCCGCAAATAAACTCCAAGGGAGCTGACTAAGTGTTCATAAAATTTTGAATACTCTATTCACCCCCCCTCTAGAGTAGTTTACAACTTATCCCCTCACTTTCAATTGGTATCAGAGGGAGGTTAGCTGTTCATACAGGCTAACACCTGAGTTAAAAGATCCTGTGATAAGTTGTTTCCTGATACCATTCACAAACACTTTCACACATGGCCCAGTCTAAGGATTATTCAAGCACCAGACCTCCTGTATGCAACTTGTCCAAGTTTGGCATATGGAAGGCCAGGATAAGACTATACATGAATTCTATTGATGAAGATATTTTTTCTTCTATTTTGACAGGACCACCTGCTAGGCCTGCTGCTGCTTCCACTTCTGCTGATCTCAGTGCTGTGCCACCACCTGACTACAATGAAACTTACAAGAAGGCAAAAGCAGCTGATGCTAAGGCAATGAATATCCTAGCTCAGATAATGTCTGATGAGATATTCCAGAAGCTGGCTGAATGCACCTCAGCCAAAGCTATGTGGGATTCCCTCAACCACATAGTTGCTGGCTCAGCTGATGAGAGGAAGGACAGGAGATCCAATCTCACCTCTCAGTATGAAAATTTCAAGAAGGATGATGCTGAAGACATTGACACCATGTACACAAGACTCAGTTCAATAATAAGTGAACTGAGGTCTTTAGACAAGGAGATAACCTTGTCAGAAGTCAATGACAAGATCCTGATGTGCCTTCCCATCTCATGGGACTCAAGGATATGGCCCATCAAGGATGGAAGAAACACTGTGGAACTCTCCACAGAAGCTCTGTTGGGAAAGCTCAAGTCATATGAGCAAACTCTAAAGAGCAGAGCTGCTGCAATTGAAGTAAAAACTCCAACACCAATAAAGAAAGAGCATTCTCTAGCTCTTAAGGCTGCTGAGACTTCTGAAGGAAGTCAATCAAATGAGGAGTTACTGGCACTCATTGCCAAGAGGTTCTTCAACATGGGAAGAAGAGACCTCAGAAAGAAGTTCTCCAAGCATGAGGACAAGCCAAGGTATGACAAGACTCCATCTAAAGAAATCATTTGTTATGTTTGCAGCAAGCCTGGACACATTGCCCCAGATTGTCCAGAGAAGAAGTACAAGGAGAAGAAACATGAGAAAGAGTACAGGAAGCACCACTCCAAGTCCTCATCACACAAATACAAGAAGAAGGACAAGGGATTTGTGGCTGCTACCTGGAGTGAAACAGAAGAGGATACCTGCTCCTCTAGCTCCAGTGATTCTGAAGAAGAAGAAGAGAAGAAATCCAAAGAGGTCTGCCTCATGGCCATTGATGCCTGCAGCTCTCTGTCAGCTGTAGAGAATTCTGAAGAAGAAGGAGACAATGAAGAAGATTCCTTTATGGAGGACCAGGTAATCGACTCATTTGACTTCTCATCTCCTGAGTTCAAACTAAAATTTAAAACTCTATGTTTAGATTTACTATTATCTGAAAAAGAAATTAAGTCACTTAGATTAAAAATAATGGAACTAGACATGGAAGGTACTGAAATAATCAGATTAGAAAAGGAATTAGAGAGCTCAAAAGAAGAAGTAACATTCCTAAAATTAGAACTAGCTAAATCTAAGAGGTTAGAAGAACAATTAAATGGCAGAAGCCCAAATTATCTGAAATAACCTGTATAGCAAACACTAGGGTTGGTAATGATAAACTAGGCTTAGGTGCTACACCTAGTGAACTCATCCTCCTCACAAAGGAGAGATTTAGCACTCCAGTAAAATTTGTTTCTGAATCAGGAATAAAGAATACTGAGGAAATTGAAAAATGCAAGAAAATTCAGAATAAGATTAAGAAAGAGAATAGGAAGAAAAAATTTCTAGCTTTACAAAAATCGTCGAACATTAATCGACGATCATCAAACCAATCGTCGAACGACTATCGACGATCGCTGAACACCTACACTGAGTATAATAGCTTTGGTGCAGGAGGTCGACGATCTCATCTTGAGTCGTCGACCAGTGATCGACGATCGTGGAATCCAGAACATCGTTCTACCATAAATGATCGACGATATGGCTTGCGATCGTCGACCATTGATCGACGATCTGGACTTAAGCTGGAAAATAAAAATCAAACTTCCAGAACCTCAAATCCTAATCACCACCCCAGGTTGTTTAATCCTTCAACTGAATGGATTATCCCACCTAGGAGATCACACCCTTTAGGATATAAATCTAAGCCTGCAAAATCTTTTATATCTAGTTTTTCTTTTGTGAAGAATACTGGACCCAAGGTAACCTGAGTCCACAATGTATAACTGTTCTTTCTGCAGGTGAAGACCTATCCAGTCATACATGACAAATGGTATCTGGATAGTGGATGCTCAAAGCATATGACAGGAAAGAAGAAGAACCTGTCAGGTTTCAAAGCCAAGCTGGGACCAAAAGTTGTATTTGGGGATTCCAGCTGTGGACAGACTGAAGGGTATGGCAGCTTCACCATAGGAGCTGTAACCTTCAAGAAGGTTGCTTATGTCTCAGGACTAAAACACAACCTGATCTCTGTAAGTCAAATGTGTGATACTGGGTACAAGGTATGGTTTACTGACACTGCTTGCAATATTTCTTTAAATAATACTGTGGTGTTAGTAGGTATTAGAATTGGAAATGTTTATGTTGTAGACTTTAACTCATCCAAATCTGAAATATGCTTATTTAATGAAGTAACTAGTAATAATAACCTTTGGCATTAGAGACTTAGTCATGTAAACTTGAAAAACATTTCTAGGTTGGCTAAATACAATCTTGTAAGAGGATTACCTTCTTGCCCCTACAAGAAGGAAGGCCTTTGCAAAGCTTGTCAACTAGGAAAGCAAACAAGAAATAGCTTTAAATCAGTCAATAAAAGTGATTCTCCCAGGATTCTGTACTTGCTACATTTGGACTTATTTGGTCCTATTGCTGTGCAGAGTCTTGGAGGGAAGTCTTACACTCTAGTAATTGTAGATGACTTCTCCAGGTTCACTTGGGTATTCTTCTTGAGAACTAAGGCTGATAACTTCAAGGTTCTTACAGATTTTCTAAAGTGTATACAGAGTGAGTATTCTACTCAGATTGCCTTGATCAGAAGTGATCATGGTACTGAGTTTGAGTCTCTTCTTATGCAAGAATTCTGTGAGAAGGAAGGTATCAAACATAGCTTCTCTGCTCCTAGAACTCCTCAACAAAATGGGGTAGTTGAAAGGAAAAAACAGAACCCTAATTGAAGCTGCAAGTACATTGTTGGCAGATGCTAACATGCCTCTGTCCTTTTGGGCTGAAGCAGTTAGCACAGCTAACTATGTATTGAACAGAAGTCTGATACATAAACTTAAGGGTAAGACTCCCTATGAATTACTTAAGCAAGTGAAACCTAAAATAGACTATTTTAGAGTATTTGGCTGTGTTGCTTTTGTTCATAACAATAACAAAGAATACCATAGAAAATTTGAGGCAAAAGCTTCAATGGGAGTTTTTCTAGGATACTCTCAAGTAAGCAAAGCCTATAGGGTCCTTAATAAATCCTCTCTTAAGATAGAAGAGTCTGCACATGTCTCTTTTGATGAGACAGTCATGTATTATAAGGAGAAGGATTCTTCCTCTAATAGTACAGTGCAAGTCCTAGGAGTAAGTAAGGATTTGGAAGGTTTGAGACTCACACAGGAGAATCATCCCCAACAAACTCCTCAGGTTGCTCCCTCAGATTCTGAATCTGATGTAGAACTGCTTGAAGTTAAAGCACCTGCTCCAACAGTTGATCAAATTCCACATGAGGAATTAAATCTTGAAACTGTTGAAGATCAGATCATTGTTGAACCTACTGATCTTGTCACACTTAGAGATCACCCTGTATATCAAGTGATTGGAGACATTTCAGCAGGAGTCCAGACAAGACATCAACTCAACAAAAATGTGATGTTTGCTTGTTTCCTTTCTCAGGTTGAGCCCCTAACCATTAAAGATGCTGAGCTTGATCCCCACTGGATTATAGCAATGCAAGAGGAGCTTAACCAGTTTGAAAGATGTAAAGTTTGGACCTTGGTTCCAAGACCAAGAGGCCAACGGATCATAGGCACCAAGTGGGTGTTTAGAAACAAGCTTGATGCCCAAGGCATAGTTGTTAGGAATAAGGCTAGGCTAGTAGCTCAAGGCTATAGACAGGAGGAAGGCATAGATTATGATCAGACTTTTGCCCCTGTAGCTAGACTAGAAGCCATTAGGATCTTCCTAGCCTATGCTGCCTATAAAAGATTTAAGGTCTTCCAAATGGATGTGAAGAGTGCCTTCCTCAATGGAGATTTAAAGGAAGAAGTGTTTGTTGAACAACCACCAGGGTTTGTTTCATCAACCTTACCCACTCATGTGTTCAAACTCCAAAAGGCTCTATATGGACTTAAGCAAGCTCCTAGAGCTTGGTATGAGACCTTAGCAAATTTTCTTCTAGAACACAAGTTTGTGAGAGGTGTAGTAGATAGAACCCTATTCATTAGACATCATAAGGACTCACAACTGTTAGTTCAAATCTATGTAGATGACATTATATTTGGCTCTACTGATCCCAAACTATGCAAGAGGTTCTCTGAACTAATGCACTCTAAGTTTGAGATGAGCAGCATGGGTGAGTTATCCTATTTCCTTGGTCTCCAAGTGAAACAGAGTGTTGATGGCATTTTCATTTCCCAATCAAAATATGCCAGAGAGGTGGTTAAAAGATTTGGAATGTCTGATGCTTCATCAATGAGCACACCTATGGCCTCAAATGCAGTTATTGATTCTGATGTTAATGGCAAGTCTGTTGATCAAAAGAACTTTAGAGCCATTGTTGGTTCCCTGCTGTATTTGACTGCAAGTAGGCCTGACATAATGTTTGCTACATGCCTATGTGCTAGGTTTCAGGTCAACCCAAAGGAATCTCACTTAACTCTTCTCAAGAGGATTTTGAGATACCTTAAGGGATGCCCTAACTTAGGACTGTGGTACCCAGCTGAGTCAGGATTTGAATTAATTGGATATTCAGATGCTGATTATGCTGGTTGTAGAGTTGACAGGAAAAGCACCTCAGGGACTTGTCAGTTCCTGGGAGAGAGACTTGTCTCTTGGTTTTGCAAGAAACAGGCATCTGTGTCTACTTCAACTGCTGAGGCTGAATATATAGCAGCAGCTAGTTGCTGTTCACAGATCCTGTGGATTCAAAATCAGCTAGTGGATTATGGGTACACACACTCAAAAACAAAAATTCTGTGTGACAGTACCAGTGCAATATCAATTGCTCAAAATCCTGTGCACCATTCCAGAACCAAGCACATTGAGATTAGACATCACTTTCTGAGAGATAATGTGGAAAAGAACAAGATAGCAATGGAATTTATATCCACAGACCTGCAGAGAGGAGATATTTTCACTAAGCCCCTTGATGAACAAAAGCATTTGTTCTTCCTGAACCAGCTTGGCATGATTAATGGTTCAGAGTAGTGAAAATTTGGTTAGTTTTGTTTTCTGTCTAAAATCGTCGAACGACTGATCGACGATCTTCGACCAGGTCAGAACTATCGTCGACCAACCGTCGACGACAGCTCGTTCTGTAGTAAGGCAGAAATCGTCGACCAACTGGTCAACGATCTCTCCTTAGGTATCTATCGTCGACCAATGGTCGACGACAGATTTTCTGTGCTGTGTGGAGAATCGTCGACCATCATATATTGATCGACGATCGTGGTAATTGCGTGTAGTCGGTCGATGTTTACCGATTAGTCAAACATTGACTATCGTCGGTCTGTGTTCGACGACCGATTTTATTCCGGGATCGACGATCGCAGAGTTGTTTCTAATAGTCGATTTAGGTCTGGAGATCGTCGTCCTTCCGCTCCGTCTTTTCATATTCCTTCTTCTGGCTTAGAATTCGCTCTCGAACTCTAATCCCGCGCGATTCTCTTCTCCCCTGTTTTGCTTCTCGATTCGCCATTTTCTCTCAAATCCTATGGCGATTCCTTCTGCTGTTCTCTTCGGAATGAAGTTCGACACTGGCTTCTGTGTCGACTTCGATTCTTTCAGCCGATGCGATCAACCAATCCAAGATATTCTGCAGCTGTGTGAAGACCAAGGCCTCAAGAGATTCATGTCATCCGCACCTAAGATTAACATACCGGAGATACGAGAATAGGTATACACTTCGTCCTCCAGCGACGACGCCATGACAGGAAAGATAAATGGCGAGGAGGTCACTCTGACTCCTGAAGTATTGACTGAGCTGTTTGGACTGCCAACAGGAACTGAGGAATATGAGCAAAGCACAGAGGAATATGGCCGCATGCTCACTGTGATGGGCCATGCCGAAGGGATTCCAGCTAAGTTGCTAAAGATAAACCTGTCTCCAGAGTACAAGTTTCTGGCAGACCTGGTGGGCAAGGTTGTTTTGGGAAAACATTCTGCTCATGACAACATCAACAGGCAACAGTTTGCCCTGATGTCAGCTTTGGTGAATAAGGCACAGATTGCCTGGGGAAAAGTTCTGTTTGAACTAATAAGGAGAAAGAACAATCAGAAAGAAGTAAATCTTGCCAGGGTACTGGGTGTGTTTCTGTATGTGAAAGCACCCCTGCTGCTTGTTTCTGCACCGTCCGCAGTCAACGCTAGCAAGAGGTTGGACCCTTCTCTATTCAAGAAATCCCAGAGGATTATCAAGAAGTCAGCCAGGGTTGATCCTAACCCTCCTTCAGACACAAGGGCTGATTCGGCCGCTCTCCCGCTTACTGGGGAAGGCTCAGTAATCCCTCCATCCTCTCTCTCTATCCCTGCATCCTCTTCTCCTGCATTACTTTCCTCTACAACACCTGCAGTGCCACCACAACATGCATCCTTCATTCCACCTGCATCTCCACACCAGTCACCAACACCACAACATCTGGCAGCTTCAGCCAGTGTTGACATAGTGACTGCTACCATCCTCACAAACCTTTCTCAACATGAATCCCACACTCATGTTGATGACCACCTATCTCCACATGACTCATTTGATCATGTGGCAGATCATCCTGCCTCCATTCCATCCACCTCCACATCATCAGCATTTCAGATAACTCCTGAATTGCTTGCACATATTGTCGAGCTCATTACTCCCTCCATCCAAAAAACGATTGAGGCTGCCAATGCCCCTCTCATTGCCTCCATCAATTCTCTCACTGATGCCATCAAATCCATCTCATCTTCTGCTGAGCCCCCTTCTGTAAGATGCATGACTCCAGTCCCCACTGAAGTCATGCAGGGGGAGATGTCTGTTGAAGTGGTCTCAGGTGATGCCCTGACCCTTCAGGACAATTCCTCTCTTCCCCTTCAAGAAACTGTAGAAGAACCTCGAGAGAGTCCAGAGAAAGAACCAGAAGGTAAACCTTAAAACTCTTCCTCCAAAGGATATAATCAGGACTTCAATTTGATATTTGTATCTAACAAAGACATTCACTCCCTAGTGAATCTAGCTTCTGAGGAAGAAGTTCCTGAAAAAGAAAATGAGGAAGTCCCCATGGACGTTTGTGAGAATGATGCTGCTCAACCTGATGGTATAGCTTTATTTAAGATTCTAATTAATTCAAACTCCAACTTTGAGTTAATTTCTTATTCTTTCCTTTCCATCACAGCTGCTGATGATCTCACATCAGTATTGCAAGTTGATGCTGCTAAATCCATTGATTCTGATAAAGATTTAGAATCCTATCTTAACCTAGACTGTGAGTCCTCACTCACATCTACTCCTCTTGTTCCCTCTTTTCAAGAGAAAATGGTCCCTTATAGACCTGAGTACCTTGATGACCCCTTGGTCAAGGATACTCTTTTCTTTTCCTGTATGGCACTCCTCTTGTGCCTTGCAGAGGTGTCTATCCCTGATGTCACTGAACATCTAGAAGGAATTATAACCTCCTTCCTAGATGCAAAGTGGTATCCTGTGTAGATCTTCAGGTAATCCTATCTATTACCTGTTGTTTGTTCACCTTGGGGGGAATATTTTATTCCCACTTGGTTGTTAACCTATCTCTCTTTGCATGCAGGCACAACCATAAATGCTGCTGCTGCTGAAAACATCAACATCCCTGCTGATGCTGCTGCTGAAGAAATTGAAGATGTGCAAGATAGGGCAGACAATGCTCCCAAGATGACTGAAATGGACTCAAGCTCAGGTACTCTAAACCTAGAACAATTTATAGCCTTTGTGGCTGAGAACATTGCCTCTGAGTACATTGAAGGGATGGCTAATTATCATCTGGATTCCCTAGCCATCTCTCTAGAGAAAGCATCTGCCCCTGCAGATATCGTCATCTTTTCTCCACCTATCCTTACCTATCCTCTATCCATTCCTTCTATTGCAGAACTGGTCCCCAAGACAGTTCCTGAGTTGTATCCAGAATCAGAACTCTGGAAGAGGTCTCCAAATGTGGATCTTGATGCCCTCCTTAGGCAAGATGCCATTGAGGAAGCTAAAGAGAAAGAAGAAAGAGAAAAGAAAGACAAAGCTGAACTTGCTGCCAAAGATCCATCAGAACTTGACTTTGATGATTATGCTGGGAAAGACTCATCTCATTCTGATGATGATGATGATTCTGATGATTCTGACTCCACTAAGAAAAGGAAAAGAGCTGCTTCCAAGAAAAGAAAAGCTCCTGCTCCTCCCTCTGCCAATCCTAACAAGGATGTTCCCTATTACATTCTGAAGGGAATAGATCCTAAGAGCAAGGAATTTCAGCCATGGATGAGACTGTCAAAGAATCAGACTAAAGAGAAGAAGAGGACAAAGAGATATGACACTCCTGTTCAGAAATTCCCCCCCAGAGGTCCTCCTCCACCTCCTGGTGGTGGAGCCTCTGGAATTCTCTCTTCTGCCCCCTCTGCAAGGTCAGCCAGTTCTAACACTTCTCAGACCTACCAAAGAAGGAGTAATCAAAGCCAGGGAGGCCAAGATGTTTCAGGACAGGGAAGAAAAAGAAATGGCAATGCTCTCGTGGAACAAATAAAGGAGATGACTTTTCAGCAACCTACATTCTCTCCTCCTCCTTCTCCTCACAGGAAAGGTCCATCCTCTTCTTCAAGAAAACCTGCTGCTGCTGAGACAACTGAATCAAAAGGAAAAAGAGTGGTCTTTTCAGGAAAATCCCACAAAAAGTTCATTGAGCTTGCACCTCCAAGATCTCTATATGCTCAAACTGATCCTAAGAAGGCTGTGCAGATTCCTCTTGATTCAAGCAAACTTGCTACAGCTCTTCAAAGGAACATGGAGATTGCAGCTCATACAGATACTGATAGACCTCCCTCTCCATCAGATAAAACTGAAGCTGAAAGGATTGCCTCTATGGCAAGATTCAAAGAGTCTATTGCACTAAGCATGATGGAGAGAGCCAAATCTCAAGGACTAGATCCTACAGCCTACTCAACAATGTCAGAATTCAGAGAAAAGGAACTCAGCAGAATTCAAGTCAATCCAGAAGCCTTTGACACTGAGGAATACATGAGACTACATCCTGCTGCAGTTCTACCAAGTTATGCTGAAAAGAAAATCATAGGTGAACATGATCTAATGTTATCCAAGAGACAAGCAGCAAACCCTAACAGAGAAATTATTTTCAAACCAGCTGCAATACCCAAAAACTCATCTGATGCTAAACATGCTGATAAATCTGCTTGATACATTCCATTTCTGCTGATTTATGCTTGTTATATTTTCTGTGTATTGCCTGTGTTTTAACATTCTGGTTAATCTTTAGATTTGTTGTTGTCTGCTTTAGCCTTTAAATTGGATTGGATAACATAACCCAAATAGGGGGAGATTGTTGGTACCCTAGATGTGATTTGGCTTATGTAATCCCTTTCCAGCCCCTCTTGATCCATATAAAGATATATGATCATGTTTAGACTTTGTTTAGTCTCCCTAGGGCAGTATATGACTGACCTAGAGTTTAGGCTAGTAGTTTTAGAATGTGTTTTGGTTAAGGCTTTTTTCCGTTCGACTATCGTCGAACGAGGCCTCGCGATCGTCGATCATTGATCGACGATAGCAGGGCTATCGAATCGTTGAGTCAAGACAATTATCGTCGACCGATGGTCGACGATCTCAGAGCAAGCCTCTTATGCTCTGAAGGTTGGTCGACGATCTGCCATCTGCAGTTCAACGATCTTGTTCTTGTTCGACGATATCTGTCTCAACAGATATTTTGTCTTAGTCGTCGACATCTTGTGATGTTCGACGATATCTGTGTCGACAGATTGTTGCCTTAGTTGTCGACGATTTCTGGTCGACGATATCTGTCTCGACAGATCTTTTTCTTTGGTCGACGATAGTTTGAGCTGGTCGACGATTTCCGTTCGACGATTTCTGTTTCGACAGACTTCTGTTTTTAGTCGACGATCTGTTAGTAGGTCGACGATCTTCGAACCCCTGTTCGACGATTTCTGTCTGCCTTTATCTTTTTGTATTTATTCTATTCCTTGGTTTATTTCCAAGTGTTTTAGTTGGTGGTTAGATTGATTCTCTGATATTATTGTTGCTAAATTTATGGTTTAAATTCAAATAAATTGATTACAAATTCTGTCAAGCATAAATCACGGGATTCAGTATTCTTGATAAAGCATTTTGTCCTATTATACAAATTGCGTTGACCTTATCTTTCCAGCCTGTTTTCTAGCCGTTGGTACTATGTACTATTTCCAAGAATGGTACGTCTTTATGCTGAGATATTTTTCCCGCTTATTTTATTCCTTATTGGGACTGACAGAAAGTTAATAGGCCATTCTATTCCTATTGCTATATTCTATTTTGAGATAATCTGTTGCAGGGCTCGAGAATTCAAATCAATAGAGCCGTTCCAAAGGAAAAACGTGAAGACATATTTAAAAGAGATTCTTCTCTCAGAAAAGGAGAAGTTACAGACACAGAGAAATATTATTCATTCGCTCAAGCATCATCAGAGCAGCTCTTCACAATCTCACAACAAGAAGAAGAAAAGTTTTCCTGAAGCAAAAGCCCAGAGCAATCATCTTTCATTCTCAAGTCTCCTGAGCAATCTGCTTAGAGTTTTTCAAAGACTTCAGAAAAAGCTCAAGATCTGCTTCAAGTGCTCCAGAATCTTAAGACCTGATAAAAATCAGTCTTCAGATCTCTGAGGATTTAGTTTCAGTTTATCTGAAACTCCTTCATCCTGAAGCAAAGGCTTTCCCTGGACTTCCACTGAGCCAGGGGGAGACTTTGATTCTTTAGAGAATCCACAAATCTTCTCTAATCTGTATTTAAAACAGAGAAGATAATCTAACCCTCTCAACCCCTTGTGTAAAAGAGTTTGTTCACACCTCTTCAAAAGTGAACATTGGTGACAGGGCACCTTATCAACAACCTGTGGTTGAGCATCCTTATCAAAAGCTCAAAGGGTCTGTTTGATCTACCTGAATCAGATCATTGGTGGCAGGGAACCTTAGCAAAAACCTGTAGTGGATTCCTACCAGGGTGGTAGAAGAGTGGATGTACCTATTTAAAGGGAACCACTATACATCCTGTGTCTCTCTGGTTCTTGCTGATTTGTTTATTCTGTGGCTGTGATAGAACTACCTAGGATTGCTAGTTGCTGTGATAGGCTTGTAGTTAACTGAAATTTCAGTCAACTTCTCCACTTGTGCACTTCACTGTGTTAGGCTCTTAGGGTTCAAGTATCAGATTTTTATTCCGCAAATAAACTCCAAGGGAGCTGACTAAGTGTTCATAAAATTTTGAATACTCTATTCACCCCCCCTCTAGAGTAGTTTACAACTTATCCCCTCACTTTCACATACCACCCGCAGACCAACGGACAGATGGAGCGCGTCAACCAGATTGTTGAAGATATGATCCGCGGTTTCATTCTAGCCACGGGGGAGCGTGTGACGAGCGCTTGAGGGTGATGGAGTTTGTATATAATAACAGTTATCAGGAGAGCCTGCAGATGGCACCTTTTGAAGCCATATATCGGAGGCGCTGCAGAACACCGTTGTTTTTGGCTGAGGCTAGTGAGACGCGTTTGTTGGGTCTTGATGCGCTCGAGGAAATGGAGGTTGTCGTGAAGCTTATTCAGGAGAAGCTTCGGGTGGCTCAGGAGAGGTATGATAAGAATGCAAACCGGCGCCGGTCCGATTTGGAATTTTCAGTGGAGGATATGGTATTCCTGGAGGTGTCCCCGATGGTTGGAGTGAAGAGGTTTGGCAAGAAACAGAAGCTGGATCCGAGGTATGTGGGACCATTCAGGATTGTGGAGTGTAATGGTGTGGCAGCATACAAGTTGGATTTGCCAACGACCTTTGCAGATGTGCACAATGTGTTCCATGTGAGTTAGCTTTGGAAGTGTCTACGGAGTAGAAGGAAAGTGTTGGATGCGGTGCCTCAGTTGGAGCCGAATCTGACTTTTGTGGAAAGGTCGTTCCGCATTCTGGATGCGCAGGATCGAGTGTTGCGGAGGAAGACCATTCCCATAGTTAAAGTCTTGTGGAGGAACCAGGAGGTGGAAAGCGCCACTTGGGGGTTGGAGTCAGCAATGAGGGAGGCTCACCCTCATCCCTTCTCTTGATTTGTACCGGGTATGTTTGCCTTCTCCTCTTTAGCCCTTATTAGACTATTCCTGTTTCTTCCCTGTTGGGAGCTTGTGCGTAAAGTTTCGGGGCGAAACTTTCTTTTAGGAGGGGTGACTGTAACGCCCCTGTTTTATTTATTTATTTAATTCTCCTTGGGCGTTACGTGGACGCATGTTCCGGCTCGTGTCGTTCTTAGAGTATCTCGTTACGTGTTCTTAGAGGTTATAGCCTTTTGTATTGTTTCCCCAGCTAGCCGGCGTCTGTTTTGGAGGCCCGGCTGAGCCTCTTAGGGAATCCTTATGCTTTGGCTTCGGGCGAGGTTAGCTCGACTGTGTGATTGTTGGAAGTTGTTTCCGACTTCACCGTTGTTTTCATAGCCCGATTATTTTGCTACGGTGCGAGATTGGTCGATATCCGAGAACGTTAATTTTTGCGTCGTTCCGACAGTTGCTTGTTAGCGAGTCCTCACCTTATGCGAGCATTTATATATAGTTGCGCATTTTTGGGCGTAGCGAGTGATTTAGGCATGCCGGTGAATAAATGCGCATGTGTACATGCGTGTACACCGCTTAATAGGGTTTGTGTGCGTGTCGAGGTTATGCGTCAATTTATGCGCATGGTAGGTGGTAGAAGCAATTAGTGACTTAGTTTTGGTTATAAGTTTGATTAAAATTTTATTAGATTTGCTAGGGGGCTGTTGTTAGTAGTAATTAGGTAGTAGTTAAGTTAGTGGTTAATTGTATATAGGTTATTAGGTAAAATATGCTTTATAAACAAATTATTATATATAAGTATATATATATAAATTATTAGGTTAAGTTTCTCCCCCCCCCTTTTCCTGTTTTTTATCCCGAGCACCAGCAGCAGGACACGAACCGAGCGGCGCCTGTGCGGAAGAAAGGAAGAAAGGCGGACGCCAGCCCTGCTCCGACCTCCCATCTCCCGCCATTTTGGCCTCGAAACCTTCCTTTGAGGCCGGATCCGGACTCCCCTAGGCGAGAGCTTCGTTCCGAGGTAATCATTTTCGGATTTTACCATTTTTTTCCTGAATCGGTTGTGGGGGTTTGCCTTGTTCTTCCTTCCCCCACCCCCCACCCCCGATCTTGATTTGCCCTGATTTTGTCCAAGTTTTCTGCTGTAATTTTGTTGCTTGTGGCCGGTTAGGTTGGGAAGGGGGTTGCCGGCCGAAGTCCTTCAAGTCCAGGCAAGTGTATCCTTGCCAAAGAATTTCCCTATCTTGTCTTGTTCGTGTGATTCCTGGAAATCCATTGTACTTATTTGAATATTTTTTTTGGCTTTGTTATGAAATGAAAATCGGTACAAGACCTTGCAGAGCAATATCTTTTTTTGTTATGGCCACTGCATTGATACCCCCTCCCATTTGTTATTCCTGCATATCTTTTGTGTTGTATTTGGTCTGTTTTACTTATTTTGCCCAATTCGGCTTTTATTAGGCAATTGTTCTTTTGCTATGAATATTTCCCCAATCGGATATAACTTGAGGGCCCGTGGTATAGAGAATGTTCATTGCATGAGATATTTCTTGGGTTGCGGTCTCCCTTGGGGGTATACCACCGCAATGGTTTGTTATAATTAGTTCCAAGATCATAATATAGCTTGCCCAGTAGTTGCTCCGAAATCGGATTTGTATCTAAACCACCTAAATCTCGTCTTTGTATCTAGTGTTAATCCTCTTGTTTGCATTTAGGGTCAAGCCCCTTGTTTATGTTTGGTATCAACCCACTCAATTTAATTGTATATGTTTGCATCGAGTTGATGTTATATGGGTTATTTCAAGTTAACTGTACATGTTTTTATCAAGCTGATTGTATATGTTTTGTTATCAAACTAATGGTATGTGTTAGGTTTGAGGTCAAACTACTTGTAGAGGTTTAATATCAAGCTATTGGTGAGTGTTTAGTATCAGGCCACATAGATATGTTTAGGAGGGAACCACTTGATACGAACTGTTATTGTAGTATTTTAAGTATTCGAGGCTAAGAGGTTTTTCATTTTTTTTTAAAATGTGTGTTTAGTTTACCATCACCGTCAGTGTAATACCCCGAAACTCCAAAGTGGAACGAGTGACGTTTTATTCCAAGTCTAGGACTTTGAGCAGGTATCATGGGCGTGTCACGGGAGTGATACGGGCGTGTCACGGGCGTGACACTGGCGTGCACGGGCGTGTTCGGCCACGGGTCATGTGGTCGACATTTTGATGATCGGCGATCGTCGAGTTGAGGCACACGGCCTGGGACACGGGCGTGTCCCAGGGCATGTCACGCTAGGGAGTTTCCTGAGTCATGTACACGAGCAATGACACGGGCACAGACACAGGCGTGTCACTTATGACACGGGCGTGTCGGGTGCCGTGTCGCAGGCCGTGTCCTTCTCGAGAAAAGAGCGTTGGTAGTTGCACACGGGCATGACACGGGGCATGACACGGTCGTGTCGCATGCGACACGGGCGTGTCGGAGGCCATGCCGAATTTCATGTGCTGTTTATCGCGTCGATCGAGATGACGAATGGGCGACACGGCCCTGGACACGTGCGTGTCGCAGGCCGTGTTCGGCCCAGATTTTGCATTTTTGGCCCCGATCGTGGCCGTTCGTTTTCTCTTGGTGGGATCTGACGGTGGGGAGTTGGTGCTGGCAGTTTAAACCTGGAAATATGGTTTAGAAGCCCTCATTTCACTTGGGTTCATCTCTCTCTAAGTGCTAGAGAGAAGGGAGAGCAAGGAAGAGGAAGAGGGCAAAGATCCGGTCACCGACGGAGCTTCGGAGCTCCAAATTGTGAGCCATCTTAGGATCCGCAGAGGCAAGGAGATTGCGGTGCTTTTCATCCGAGTGGATTTCCATGGCGCCGAGGAAAAACGAAAGGGTAACGATTCTCATCCTAGTGCATGTGAAGCCCTCTTTTCCTTTGCATAGGAAGCCCTCTCTCGCGAGTGAGCGAAGAGTTGAGGCGTTCCTTGGGGTAGATATGTAAAGTCCCCCTTTTGTAGAGTTCGTATGCGTAAACGGGCATAGGCATTGTGTGTGAAGCCTATCCAGACAAGTTGGTCTAGATCGGTGATGTTGCATTGCATTTGAACCGGGGAAGACTCCGGGTGTTTGGGCGTTTTCGGGTATTCTACGTGGTAGATTGCAACAGAGAGGCTAAGAGATTAACTCCAAGGTGCACCCAAAAAACTGGGCAAAAGCATGCTTTGCCAACATGGTGGCCGGGGAGCCAACGTGAATATAACCGGGTTTTGTGATTATTATGGTGGAAAAGGGACTCGGTGAGTCTTGACCTGCGCATATGGATTAAATTGCCATTGCGGCGTGAGCACGGGTCAGGAGGAACAGTACCCGATCTATATCGTTCGGTGGAACCGTTGGCATGGATAAGGGTCTTCGGCGGTCTATGGCTTAAATTGTCATGACCAAGGCCAGGAAGTCAAAATGCTCATATGGTTGGCCGTCCAAGGGGCGGTGGTGGAACGGGAACGTCTATGGCTTTAATTGACGTGACGTTGGCCGGTCCGCCGTGAATGTGCCCTGAGTGCATGGGGAGTGCGGCCGTGCGAGCCTGCGCATGTGATGAAGTGTGTTTACACTACTATGATGCTTATACTAATAAAGTGTAGGGAAAGAGCATCGCCGCCCCGATTTTGGGGGCGAGATCGTTATAATTTGGTCAGCATAGCTGACCGTTATTTTGTTTACCACCGGGCGGTGGATTTTGGCATGCAGGTGCTGCGGAGCCGAACGGGAAATTGCGGGCTAAAGCCCAAGATGCGGTGCCGGCCCTCGAAGGCCTAACTATTTATGTTTTCTATTTATCTTATGTATGGCCGGCCTGCGTGCCGAGGTTTGAAAGACATGTTTTATTAAGCAAACATTGTAAGGCCTTAAGGCCAGTTGTTGTTTTGTGTATTCAGCATTCCTATGTTTTGGTTCAATGGACATTCATGTTAGTAAGGTTCTTAACTGTGCAACTTAATAATTGCTTCCGCTAGGTGCTGTGTAGGATGTTGTGATTGGTTGAATGGTTTCAACGTGTAAGCAACCGGTCTGTCTGTAGTATATGGCGTTGGGCCCCGGCCAGACCTACTGCTATATGCCATGTGACGGATAGGGGTGTTACAAATTGGTATCAGACTACCGGTTTTAGTCAAGCTAAAATGAATTCGTGGACGAATTCACTTTAAGTGGTGGTGAGCACATGTGTGTGCGTCATCGTTATAAATGAAAAGAACCTATGAATGTCCACTTAGGAATAAAAATACACTTGTTTGATGAACCTGCGTGTTCCTATAATTGCTATTTATAAGATTGTTGTGTCGCTTATCTGTGTTTTGCACGATTATAGGCGACCAGAAGTGGTGCTGGACCGTCTGAATGGCCAGGTTCTGAGGCAAGCATCGCACTTAATGATGCGCCTGCAACACCTTCGTCTGCCGAGACCATTAGATTGGTGGCAGAAGCTGTCTTTGCTATGATCAACGCGCAACCTGCAAGGCAGGTGCAGCATCTTGCTCCTGCGGTTGAGCAAGTGCCGATCCAAGCGGCGAAGCCTAGAAGGGTGGAATAGGTGGCGGTGGAGCAAGAGTTGCCTCAGAGAGCAACTGAGAGATAGCTTAAGCATGTGATGGGCTTCCACCAACCAGTGTTCTCGGGAACTGGAACCCCGACTCAGGCAGAGGATTGGCTATCGAGAGTCAATAGAGTGCTGACAGCAACAGAAACGGAAGAGTTGCAAAAGACCACGATAACAACGTTCCTATTGGACGGGGATGCGAGATTATGGTGGGAAGGGCCGGAGCTACACCAGTTGAGGGGAAGGCCGTTGGCCGAAGTACCTATGGAGGAATTCTCGAGATTTTTCATGGCTCGATACCTCCCCTAAGCTCAGAGGATCGCATTGGAGAACGAGTTATAAAAGTTGGTGCAAGGAGACAACACCGTGGACGAGTACCTCCCCGAGTTCACTCATTTGGGAAGATACGCTAGCTCTACCTTTGTCGATGAGGAGCGCAAGACGAACCGCTTCTATGAAGGGTTAAGAGATGAGCTGAGGTTTTTACTGTCGGGGCCTATGGCACAGGGTTTCCTAACCTTGGTCAACACGGCCCGGTCCTTGGAAAAGGACATGAAGAACGTGCAAGCGAAGAAGGAATCTGGTGGCAAGAAATCGGAGTTCAAAGAGCCTTCTACATCGAAGTCGGGTTATCACAGGTTCTACAAGAAGGCTTGGACGTCGGGTCCAGCCCCTTCTTCAGGTGCCTCGGGGACGACTACCAACCGAACCCCGGGCGCTTGTTTTACTTACAGAAAGACGAGGAACTTTGCCCGCGATTGCTAGATAGGACGTCCAAAGTCCGATAGAAAACAAGGAGCCACTTATGAAGAAAAAGTGAAAGCGGTGGAGTCAACCGCATCCCATTATGCTCCGACTCAACCTAGAGTCTACAACTTGGGCCAGCAAGAGGCCATCAAGCAGGCCGACGTGGTGACAGGTACGGTTTAATTTATAGCAAGTTAGCTTTAAATACTGTTACCTAGTGCTTGTTAGCTTATACTGTTTGTGTAGACTTTGTTCCTATTTGCGATAGTCCGGCATGAGCACTATTCGATACGGGAGATTCAAACTCCTTTGTGTCTGGAAGCTTTGTATCGCGCATCGGAGTCCCTTCTTCGATGGTAAAGGAAAAATTGGATGTGTTGCTACCGAATTGTTGTTCGATGCGTGCGGACAGAGTGTGCGCCGTAAAGTTCTTATTGGAAACCAAGAGTTCGACTTGCTAGCGTTATTGCTGCCGCTAGTAGAGTTAGACGTTATCTTTGGGATGGATTGGCTTTCGGAGCAGAAGGCCTATATTGATTGCAATAGTAAGGATGTCAAGCTTGGTGTTGGACGGGAGACAACATTCACGGGACTGAAGGGGTCGAGCAGGACGCTGATGTATGCTCTTCAGGTGGTAAATGCAATTCGTGCTGGCGCAGAGCTGTTCTTCGCAATAGTGGGGGCTGTAGAGCCAAAGTCCACGTTGGATAGTATCCCCGTGGTTTGTGAATACCCCGATGTGTTCCCGTATAGTCTTCCCGGAGCCCCACCGCAGCGTGTGATCGACTTCACAATCGAGCTCGTGTCAGGTGCCAAACCTGTGTCACGTTCTCCTTATAGGTTGGCGCCTAAGGAGATGGCAGAACTGAAGGTTCAACTAGAAGAGTTGTTGGAGATGGGTATGTGCGTCCAAGCTCATCGTCTTGGAGCGCACCGGTCCTCTTTGTTAAGAAGAAGGACGGGAGTCTGCGGATGTATATCGACTATAGGGAGTTGAACAAGATTACGGAGAAGAATAAATACCCGATCCTAAGGATCGATGATCTCTTCGATCAGTTAGTCGGATCGTCGGTGTATTCGAAGTTAGGATCTGAAGTCTGGGTATTATCAGCTGAGGATAAGGGAGTGTGATATCCCGAAGACGGCGTTCAGCACAAGGTATGGGCATTTCGAGTTCACAGTCATGTCGTTTGGACTGACGAATGCGCCATCGGTGTTTATAGATTTGATGAACCGAACATTCTGAGATTTTCTGGACCGCTTTGTGATCTTCTTTATTGACGACTTACTAGTGTACTCGTAGTGCGGGGAAGACCACTTCAAGGACTTGCATCTGGTGTTGGAGACACTGAGGAGGAACGAGCTCTATGCAAAATTCTCCAAATGCGAGTTCTGGCTACTCTCAGTAGCATTCCTTGGTCACATTGTCAGTGGGGAAGGTATAGCGGTGGATCCAGGGAAGATTGTTGCAATACGGGAGTGGCCTGTGTTGTCTTCGGTAGCGGAAGTCCGGTGTTTTCTTAGGCTTGCTGGCTATTACAGGCGCTTCGTGGAGAACTTCTCGCGGATAACGTTACCTCTTACGAAGTTGACAAGGAAGGATCAGAAGTTCTTGTGGATGCAGGAGTGCGTGCAAGCGTTTGAGGAGCAAAAGAGGGACGGTTGACCACGACGCCGGTGTTAAGTTCGCCGAGTGGGACCGAGGGCTTCGAAATTTATAGTGATTCCTCAGTTAGTGGTTTGGGCTGTGTGTTGCTGCAGCATAGGAGCATAATAGCGTATGGATCGCGTCAGCTGAAAGTGCACGAAAGGAATTATCCAGTCAACGACTTGGAGTTGGCGGCCGTGATATTTGATAATACGTTTTGTAGCCTAAACTATTATCGTATTTTCTATTTTATATTGTACAAATCATGTCTATTATTAGTTTATTTTTTATCATTTTTATGTAAATATTATTGCCACTAACATTTTCTTGACCTTTTGCAGGTTTTCAGAAAATTGGTCAAAAATGACCTAATACGCCCCCCTGTCACGCCCTCTCTGGGCATGACCTAGGGTGTGTCACCCGATCCCCAGGACTTTTGTTGGAAGGGACAGGAAAACGAACAAAACCGCTGTCACGCCCCCCTGACACGCCCTCACCGGGCGTGTCTCCAGGCGTGACCAAGGGCGTGTCGCCCTCTGCCGCAAAGCCTGCCGCCACATTGAATGCAAGTTCCACCACAGCACGCAATAGTACTGTCACGCCCCACGTCACGGGCGTGACCTGGGGCGTGACATCAACTTTTCCGACGACTGACGGATTTCCGACCAATGATTTCGATGCGACGTACGTGTCACGCCCCCCACCCCCCTACACCGGTGTGACCATGGGCGTGTCGACCGACGTACCGAACCAATGATCCTTCCTGCCAGAGTCCAGAGCCCGAGGTTAACATGGTACTGTCACGCCCCCGGACCCACCCCCCCTAGGACGTGTCGTAGGGCGTGACCAACCTGTGAGAAAAAATCTATAAATTGAGACCCCCCTCTTCATTTCAGGAAGTTTTGGCTGAGAGGGGGAGGTGCTGCCCCTTTGGTTCTTGGGTCCTTTTCTAGTTTTTATGCTTTTCTCTCTCTCTCTCTCCCTCTCCTTGTAATTTTTGTTTAACCCTAGTTTAATCTTAGTTTGTTTTAGCTTTTGTTGTAATCTTGCTATTGCTTAGTGCTACTTGTAGGGCCAGAATAGGACTTTAAATTCATGCAACTGTAATCTCTTTTTCCATAGTGTAACTTGCTCCTTTTCATTAATATAAGTGTTCTTTCTTTACTTGTGTTCCTTTATATGCTTTACTACTCTTCCCCCCTCCACTCCATTATGATTAACTAATCCTCCTTGTACTCGATCTTGATGATCTGAGGTTCGAGCGATTAAGTTATGATGTTTTAACTAATCTTTTCTTTTTAGGTTAGGGCCTTGAATTATCCTTGATAAATCATAGGTTGGAGGTATATTATCGATATATACTCTCCACCTTTGCTTTCATTCTTGGCTAGCCGAGTGGCCGAAAGAATGAAGTGAGCATTCAAGAGTAAAGGGAGTTGTACACACCCCTCGAGAGAGGCAGACGTCCAAATCTCCCGGATTGGAGTAAAATCCAATAGTGGGGTTCACCGCATAAATCGAGTTTTAGGCCTCCGATTTAGACGAGAGTCGGTCGGACCTTCCTAAAATCAGTTGGGCACGACTTCAAGAGAAGCGTGTTCAAGCTTTAGGAACCTCCACGGTCAAGGACCTTTATCCTATTAAGTTTAGATTTTTATCGCATTTTCTTAATCGTCTTTAGCCGACGTGATTCTTGATCGAGTGCATTTCCATTTCATAGTTTCAACCTTCTGTCGGAATCGTTTTACTTAATAGCACTTTACTTAATTGCATTAGCTCTCTTTCTAGCATTAGTTTCATTTCCTTAATCTCAATTAGATTCTCTAAACCCTAATTTTTCCGTCGATAAGATAATAGCGTTCGTGTGAGTAAGCATACTTAACAGTTCCCGGATTTCAATACGACACTTGTGTCCCCTAGCTACAATTCGATAGGTATAGTTGCCTGATTGGGTTGCTAGTTCGGTTGCGTTTATTTTCTTCAAACCCTAGCGCACAACAATATTTGCGCTTAAGCTGTGGAGAAACTACTTGTACGGTGTAAAGGTTGATATCTATAGCGACAACAAGAGCCTGAAGTACCTGTTGGATCAGAAGTGTTGGTACCCTAGTTTGATTTGAGTTTAGACTTCTCCTTTTGTCCCTTGACCCAAGAAATATCTATGGTCAATGGTTAGTGGTCTAGCTGTAGAGTCCTCGCTTTTCCAGATGAAGAATTTGGTTAAGTAGTTTGTTCGTTCGAATATGGTCGAACGCCGCTCGACTATCATCGACTAACTGTTTGACGATCGTCTATCAGTTGCTCGACGTTCTGTCTGCGTGGATAGTTCGACTATCTGTTGATAGCTCGACTATCTGTGTGCTGTGATAGTTCGACTATTTGTTGATAGTTCGACTATCTGTTTGTTTGATAGTTCGACTATGTGCTTGGATAGCTCAACTATCTGATAGCTCGACTATCTGTTTGATAGGTCGACTATCTGCGTTGTTTGATAGCTCGACTATCTGTTGATAGGTCAACTATCTGCTTTCTTCTGATAATTCGACTATCTGTTGATAGGTCGACTATCTGTTTTCCCTTGGTAGTTCGACTATCTTCTTTGATAGTTCACCTATCTGATAGCTCGACTATCTTCTGATAGTTCGACTATCTGTCGTTCTTTGATAGTTCGACAATCTGTTGATAGATCGACTATCTGTTTCTCTTCTGATAGTTCGACTATCTGTTGATAGGTCGACTATCGATTTTGCTTTGATAGTTCGACTATCTGTTGATAGGTCGACTATCTGATAGCTCGACTATCTTCTGATAGTTCGACTATCTGTTGTGATAGCTCGACTATCTCCTTTGATAGTTCGACTATCTGGATCGTTCGACTATCTGTCCGATAGTTCGACGATCTCCGTTCTTCGGTCGACGATCTCCGAAGGTCATTCAACGTTTTCTGTTTGCCTTTTTATTTTATATTTATTTATTTTATTTAAATAAATTAATATATTATCTGGTATTTTATTTCAGTTGTTTTATGATAATATTTCCAGGCAATATCTGCTCCATCTCTTTTGCCTGAGTCTAATCTTTTCAGATAAAGTTGTTTGCCTTATTAGTTGACAGTGTATTTTACTTTATCTGCGGTCAGTCCTTTATAGCCGTTAGACTGAAAAGTCTTCCTTATGTTATAAAGAGTTTGTCTCTGATGTGATTTTATTTAGTACCTGTATTATAAGATTACTTCCTACAGCTTCCTTGAAAAAGGTTTATCCCTTTTATAGAATATTTTGCTGCAGAGTTTGTTTGTCTTTGTGATATTTGCAGCCCAGGTTTCAAGTTTCAGAAGAAGACAAACAGTTCAAATTGAAAAGAGTCGTTGCTTGTTGCTGCTATAAAAGGAATCCTTTGGAGAAGGATTTCAGCTAGCTAACCAGTTATTCTAAAAGCATTTCAAGCTTTCATCAAGACCAAGTTCACTGCTCTCAGCAATACTCATTCAACTGAGAAGTGTTAAGCTCTTCTGCTCTTCTTCAACCTGAGTTCTCCTGCTTCCAGGAAGTTCAAACTCAGAGTTCTTTTGAAGAAGAAGAAGAAGAAGATAGCTGCTAGAAGATTTCTATTTTATATTTTATATCTTCTTGTAGTTTCTCCTTCAGAACTTTCTGAAGTGTTTTCTGCACTGAAGCAAGACTTCACCTGGACATTCTTTGAGCCAGGGGGAGCCTTGATTCTTTTGAGCTTTCTAGCTCAGTGCAAGTCTTTGTGCTTCTCTAATCTATTGTAAAATAGAGAAGACTTTTTAACCTTCTTTCCCCCTCCTGTACAGGGTTATTACTCCCTTCAAAAGTATCCCTTGGTGGCAGGGCACCTGATCAAAAACCTGTGTTGGTATTTAGACACCTGATCAAAAGTCTAAAGGGTTTCTAGATCTACCTGAAGCAGATCTTGTGGTGGTAGGGCACCTGATCAAAAACTTGTAGTGGATTCCTACCTTGTTGGTAGAAGAGTGGACGTACCCAAGTTGTTTGGGGAACCACTATAAATTCCTTGTGTCGTCCAGATTGCCTTGTTTAATTACTTGCATTGTGGCTGTGATTAGATATAACTAGGTTTGCTAGTTGCTGATTAGGATTTCCATGCCTTAGCTGTAATTACAGTTAGCTTGAGTTTGTGCACAACACTTGTGTTAGGCTTTAGGGTTATTTCTATATCTATAATCTTTTCATTCCGCACTTCACTCCAAGGGAGTTGGGTAGACCATTAAGTTTTGTCTAAGTGAAAAATTTGATAACTCTATTCACCCCCCTCTAGAGTAGTATCTATCCCTTCACTTTCAATTGGTATCAGAGGGAGGTTGACTGACTGAATATGCTAACACCTAAGTCACAAGATCCTGATAGATACCAAAGTTTATAGATATTCACTATCACTATCATGGCCCAGTCTAAGGATTATTCTAGCACCAGACCTCCAGCATGCAACTTAGCTATGTTTGGCATCTGGAAGGCAAGGATCAAATTATATATGAATTCTATTGATGAAAGTATCTTTGCTTCTATTTTGTCAGGACCCCCAAGAGCACCTGCTGCTGCTACTGCCTCATCATCGGATATGAGTGCAGTGCCTCCTCCAGATTACAATGATGAGTACAAGAAGGAAAAGATAGCAGATGCCAAGGCGATGAACATTCTGGCTCAGACAATGTCTGATGAGGTATTCCAGAAGGTAGCTGACTGCTCTTCAGCAAAAGCTATGTGGGATACACTGAACCAGATTGTAGCTGGTTTAGCTGATGAAAGGAAGGACAGAAGGTCCAACCTTATCTCACAATATGAGAACTTCAAGAAAACTGATGTTGAATTAGTTGAAGCCATGTATACAAGGCTCAACTCAATCGTCAATGAGCTGAGGACCCTTGACAAGGACATATCATTGACAGAGGTCAATGATAAGATTCTTATGTGCTTCCCTAGCACATGGGATCTAAGGATCTGGCCCATCAAGGAAGCCAGAAGTACAACAGAGATCTCAACAGAAGCTCTTCTCGGCAAGCTCAAATCCTTTGAGCAAGTGCTGAAGACAAGGGAAGCAGAAGCTGAAGCAAAGACCCCTACTCCAACAAGAAAAGAGCAATCTCTAGCTCTTAAGGCTGCTGATGCCTCTAAAGGCAGCCAATCTAATGAGGAGCTAATGACATTATTTGCCAAGAGGTTTCTCAAGATGGGGAGAAAGGAATTCAGAAAGAAGTCTTCACGCTATGAAGACAAACCAAGGTATGACCGTTCACCTGCTAAAGAAATTATCTGTTATGGTTGCAGGAAGCCTAGACATATCTTACCAGATTGTCCAGAAGAGAAGAAAAAAGATAAGAGGAAAGAAAAGGAACAGCACAGGAAGCACTCCAAGCCATCCTCCTACAAGAACAAGAAGAAGGAGAGAGGTTTCATTGCTGAAAACTGGAGTGATTCTGATGAAGAATCTTCCTCCTCCAGCTCCAGTGAGGATGAGGAAGAGAAGAAGGCAAAGGAAGTTTGCCTGATGGTAATAGATGCCTGCAGCAATCATTCAGCTGTAGAGATTTCAGATTCAGAGGAAGAAATGCCAACAGAAGATGAGGTACTATCTTCTTATGATTTTACTTCAGCAGAATTCAAATTAGATTTTAAGTCTTTATGCTTAGATTTAATTAGTTCTGAAAAAGAGATTAAAGAACTTAGACATAGGCTAGCTGAATCAGAAATCATATCTACTGAAAATATTAGGTTAAAGGAAGATCTCACTAATTATAGTGAAGAAATTAAGTTTCTTAAAATTGAGTTAGCCAAATCTAAGAGGTTAGAAGAATCTCTAAATGGTAGAAGCCTTAAGTTATTAGAAATAACCAGCATGACTAACACTAGGTCAGGCAATAACAAACTAGGCTTAGGAGCTTCTCCAAGTGAACCCCCAGTTATTCTTAAAAATAATCTTTCAACTCCAGTGAACTTCATTTCAGCTAGTGGAATGAAGAACACTGAGCAAGTAAACCAAGTTAATAAAACTTTAAATAAAGCTAAGAGAGAAAAGAGGAAGAAATTTTTTAAAGAAATACAAAGAGCGTCGAACGCTGCTCGACGATCGGAAGCGCAATGGTCGAACGAAGCTCGACGATCTGAGCGCCCATCGTCGAACGTCGATCGACGATGTCAATATGATTTTCAAAATCATCATCAAACCCGTAGAAACCTAAATGAATATAGAAACCCTAGGTTTGTTGACCCATCATCTGCATGGAGAATCCCACCAAGGAGATCTCACCCATTAGGTTATCACCCTCAGCCTGCATTTTCATTTATTTCTAGCTTTTCTTATGTGAAAAACAAGGGACCCAAGGTTACCTGGGTCCACAATGTCTAAATGAATGTCTTGCAGGTGAAGGCCTATCCTATCACTCAAAATAAGTGGTATTTGAATAGTGGATGCTCCAAGCATATGACAGGAAATAAAAATCATCTGTCAAAATTCAAAGCTAAGCTCGGCCCAAAGGTTATCTTTGGAGATTCAAGCTGTGGTCAGACAGAAGGCTATGGCAGGATCACAATTGGAGATGTTACTTTCAAGAGAGTTGCATATGTGACAGGATTGAAGCACAATTTGATCTCAGTCAGCCAGCTATGTGATGCTGGCTACCAGGTTTCATTTTCTAACTCTTCTTGTAATATTACTTTAAATAATAATGTTGTTTTAGTAGGCATTAGATTAGGTAATATTTATTTAGTAGATTTCAATTCAACTCATTCTGAAATCTGTTTATTTAATGAAGTAACAATTAATAATAATTCTTTGTGGCATAAGAGGCTTAGTCATGTTAACCTTAAAAATATATCTAGGTTATCTAAACACAACCTTGTTAGAGGTTTACCTTCTTGCCCCTACAAGAAGGAGAGCCTATGCAAGGCTTGTCAGCTAGGCAAGCAAACCAAAAACTCTTTTAAATCTGTAAATAAAAGTGATTCTCCTAGAATCCTGTACTTATTATATTTGGACCTTTTTAGCCCAATAAATGTACAGAGTTTAGGAGGGAAGTATTACACCTTAGTAATTGTAGATGACTTCTCTAGGTTCAGTTGGGTTTTCTTTTTGAGAACTAAGGCTGATAACTTCAAAGCCCTTACAGACTTTCTATTATGTGTGCAGACTGAGTACTCTACTCATGTGGCCTTGATCAGAAGTGATCATGGTACTGAGTTTGACTCTCTTCTCATGCAAGAATTCTGTGAGAGAGAAGGTATCAAACATAGCTTCTCAGCTCGTAGAACTCCCCAACAAAATGGGGTAGTTGAAAGGAAAAATCGAACACTCATTGAAGCTGCTAGTACATTGTTGGCAGATGCTAATATGGCTCTCTCCTATTGGGCAGAAGCTGTTAGTACAGCCAATTATGTCTTGAATAGAAGTCTGATACACAAGCTTAAGTGTAAAACTCCTTATGAGTTGCTTAAAGGAAAGAAACCTAAAATTAATTATTTTAGAGTATTTGATTTTGTAGTGTACATTCATAATAACAATAAAGAATACCTTAGAAAGTTTGAAGCAAAAGCTTCTATGGGAATTATGCTTGGATATTCCCAAGTGAGCAAAGCTTATAGGGTTTATAACAAATCAACCTGTAAAATTGAAGAATCTGTGCATGTATCTTTTGATGAGTCTCAGATGTTTTACAAGGAGAAGGAAAATTCTCCTTCCTCAAGTTCATTGTAGGTACCTGATGCTTCTCAAGAAATTCTTCAACTATCAACTCTTCAGATCACTGAATCAGACAGTGATGAAGACATTGCAGAAGCTGTTGTTGTACCACCAACAGTACATCAAATTACTCCTGAGGAATTAATCTCAACTGTTGCTGAAGATCACATCCCACCTGCTGATATTGTTACACTTAGAGATCACCCCACATCTCAAGTGATAGGAGACATATCAGCTGGTGTTCAAACAAGACACCAATTAAGACAGGATGTGATGCACGCTTGTTTCCTCTCACAGGTTGAGCCCCTCACCTTTAAAGATGCTGAGCTAGATCCCCACTGGATCATTGCTATGCAAGAGGAACTCAATCAGTTTGAGAGATGTAAATTTTGGACTTTGGTTCTAAGACCTAAAGGCCAACTGATCATAGGCACCAAGTGGGTGTATAGAAACAAGTTGGATGCAAATGGAATTATTGTAAGGAATAAAGCAAGGCTTGTAGCTCAGGGCTACAGATAGGAGGAAGGTATAGATTATGACCAAACCTTTGCTCCTGTTACAAGGCTAGAAGCAATAAGGATCTTCTTGGCCTATACAGCCTACATGATGTTTAAGGTCTTTCAAATGGATGTCAAAAGTGCATTCCTGAATGGTGAGCTTAAGGAAGAGGTGTTTGTTGAACAACCACCAAGGTTTGTCTCTTCAACTCAGCCCTCACATGTATTCAAGTTGCAGAAAGCTCTTTATGGACTAAAGCAAGCACCCAGAGCCCGGTATGAGACTCTAGCTAGTTTCCTTTTAGAGCACAACTTTACTAGGGGAGTAGTTGATAGAACCCTTTTCGTCAAGCACCACAAGGACACAATCCTGTTAGTTCAAGTGTATGTGGATGATATTATATTTGGCTCCACTGATCCCAAACTTTGCAAAAGGTTTTCTGACCTGATGCACTCTAAGTTTGAGATGAGTAGTATGGGTGTGCTGTCTTACTTTCTTGGTCTCCAAGTTAAGCAAGATGCTGATGGTATCTTCATCTCCCAATCCAAATATGCCAAGGAATTGGTAAAGAAATTTGGGATGGGTGATGCTTCAGCAATGCCTACACCTATGGCTGCTAATGTAGTTATTGATTCTGATGATCACGGCAAGCCAGTTGATCAAAAGAATTATAGGGCCATTGTTGGTTCCCTATTATATCTAACTACAAGTAGGCCAGATATAATGTTTGCTACATGCCTTTGTGCTAGATTCCAGGTCAACCCCAAGGAATCTCATCTGATTCTTCTCAAGAGAATCCTGAGATACCTGAAGGGATGTCCAAATCTAGGACTTTGGTACCCAGCTGAGTCAGAATTTGAATTGATTGGATATTCTGATTCTGATTATGCTGGTTGTAGAGTTGACAGGAAGAGCACCTCAGGAACTTGTTAGTTCCTGGGAGAGAGATTGGTCTCTTGGTTCTGTAAGAAGCAGGCTTCTGTCTCAACTTCAACTGCAGAGGCTGAATATATAGCAGCTGCCAGTTGTTGTTCACAGATCCTGTGGATTCAAAACCAGCTTGTGGATTATGGTTACTCACATAAGAACACCAAAATCATGTGTGATAGTACCAGTGCTATCTCAATTGCACAAAATCTAGTGCACCACTCTAGAACGAAGCACATTTTGATTCGGCACCATTTCCTGAGAGATTATGTGGAAAAGAACAAGATTTGTCTTGAGTTCATATCCACTGAGTTTCAGAGAGGTGATATATTCACCAAGCCCTTAGTTGAACAGAAGCATCTGTTCTTTCTAGTTCAACTAGGCATGATCAATGGAAGAGACTAAGTGTGACTATATCTGCCAATGTTGAAACTTATTTGAAGAGAGTCGAACGACGTTCGAAGATAGTCGATCGGGTCAAGCCCATCGTCGACCTATGGTTGATGAAAGCTTGCCTGTTTGAAGATCGTCGACCGGCGTTCGACCATAGTCGAACAAGTCGAGCTCATCGTCGATCTCTGGATGACGACAACTTGTTGTTTGAGAAGCCAGAAATAGTCGAACGATTACTCGACTACTCTGCTTCTGGACCGATCGTCGAATGACCGTTCGACCATCGTCTCCAGTATCTTTTAAATAGATCGACTATCTCCGGTCTAATATAAAGCCGATAGTCGACCTAGGTTAAAAGATCTTCGCTTTTATCGTCGACGGAGAGCGTCCTTTCGCATTCCGTCTTCCCGCTTGCTCCTCCTCTTGCGATTTTCTGCCGATTCGTCTTCTCCGTCTTTCTCGCGCCTTCTCCAGCACTTTAATGGCGATTTCTCCAGCATTGCTCGCAGTTGTGAAGTTTGATGCAGGTTTCAGTGTCGACTTCGATGCCTTCAACTGTTGTGAATCATGGATTGTGGAAATCCTCCAATTATGCAGAGATCAAGGGTTAGAAAGACTAATGTCTACAAGGATTAAGTTAAACATCCCAGAGATAAAGGAATGGGCATTCACTTCATCTTCCACTAAAGATTCAATGACAGGAACAATTGGCGGAGAAGAGGTAATCTTGACTCCCGCCATTCTGACTGATTTATTTGGATTGATAAATGGTAAAGAAGAATTTGAGCAACATGCTCCAGAGTTCGGAAGAATGTTGTTAGAGCTGGGACATGCCGAAGGCATTCCCTCCAAGCTCCTCAAGGTGAATTTTCCTTCAAGATCAAGTTCCTTGCAGAAATAGTTGGAAAAGTGCTCCTAGGAAAGCACTCCGCCCATGACAACATTACTAGACAACAATTTGCACTGATGTGTGCAATTGTAAATCAGAAAAGGATTAATTGGGCAGGGGTTTTGTTCGATTTGATAAGGAAGAAGAACAGTAAGAAAGAGGTTACCCTAGGCAGGGTTATTGGGATTTTTCTGAAAGAGAAGTATTCCCATCTGCTAGTTTCAGTTGCTACAACCATTAATGCTAGCAAGAAGATGGATCCGAACTTGTTCTCCAAGTGGAAGAGGACCTTCTTGAAGCCCGCTCCCGCAGGGGTAGCTCCTGCGACATCCGAGAGCACAAGGACTGATTCAGTCACTCCTCACCCGCTAGAAGCTGGCTCAACTCATCCTTCTCTTCCATCATCTTCTTCTGCTCTGCAGTCTACTTCAGTTGAAGTTCCATCAACTTCAGGTGAAGTACGACCATCTGCTTCTCCTGTTCGAGATACAACCACGGTTGTCATTCCTTCTCCTCCTGCATCTCCTATTCCTTCTCATCTGGCTAGGATATCTGATCCTAGTTTTGATTTGTTAGGATCTGAGAGGACTCCAACACCACGTCAGTCTCCTGTTCGTTCTCCAGTTCAACAGGAATACATTCCTCCTGCTGATCTTCTATCATCTGTAGTTCCCCCACATTCTTTTGAAATCACCCCAGCATTCATATCCAGCATCTTGGAGTTGATTACCCCTTCAATAAAAATCATGATTGAAGAGGCAATTGCTCCACTTGCTTCCTCCATTGCTACTTTGACTGCTACCATCCAATCCCTCTCTAATTCTGCTGAGCTCTCTTCTTCCAGGGGCCTGGTTTCAGTTCCAACTGAAATCAGGCAGGGGGAGATGTTCTATGAAGATGTCTCAGAGCTTCCAGCCTCCCCTCCAGCAGATCCTCCAGCGGTCACAGATATAGTGATGACAGTTCAAGAAGAGACTGCTCCAGCTCAAGAAGAATCAGTTTTAGTGTTATCTGAAAAAGGGATTGCTGATGCTCTATTGGAAACAGAATTTATTGTCAAAGTTTGTTTAGAAGATCTCACCACTCCTTTGGTTGCCCGTTTCCTAGAAGGCATTATTACATCCTATCTAGATGAATCCAGGGAGTTGGTAATGTATGAAGGTAATTCACTCATCCGTTTTATTGACGAGTCAACTGATTTGCTAGTTTGTGAATACCTAGAAGGGATGTTTTTAGCTTATATAGCAGATTTATATTCATGAATCTACAGATTATATTCAAGAAGATATAGCTGCTCAAGTAGAAGTAGTTGTTCGAGAATCTGTTTCAGATGTTTTAGTTGTTCCAGATGTCATAATGACAGTATCAGAACCCTCTCCAAAAGTTCCAACTGATCTTTTGCTTGCTGCTCAAGATACTGAGCCTGCTCAACCAGCTCAGTCAGATGTGCAAATAGATCCAGAATTGGATCTTTTCTTAGCTGATATTAAAGATGTTTAATCTAAAAGTCAAGATGAAAAGACCCCAGTACTGAGTTTTGAAGAAGAGAAAGCAAGAGCTGCCTGACAGCAAAGAGTTCAAGATATTTTGGAAGAGAAAGAAAAAGGTTTGCAAGATGAAAAATCTACTGTTTGGGATGATTCCCCAGGGTTGGATTTAGATACCCTTCTGGCACAGGATGCCATAGAAGAAGAAAAAGAGAAAGCTGCTCTGAAAGCAAAGGAAAAGGCTGTATCAGAATCCTATGACCCTTATGATCATCCTCCCTCTTCTCATTCTGAAGATGAAGATGATTCAGATATGTCTGAGGACTCTAAGAAAAAGAAAGCTGCAAAGAGAAAAAGGAAAGCTGTTGCTCCTCCTCCTCCTAATCGAGACAATGATACTCCCTATTACATATTGAAAGGGATTGGCCCTAAGTCGAAAGACTTCCAGCAGTGGATGTGGTTTTCCAAGAACCAGCAAAAGGAGAGAAAGAAATCTAAGAGATATGATAGTCCTGCTCCCAGATGGACACCCAGAGGTCCTCCTCCTCCACCTCCCAGTGCAGGAGGCTCTGGCAATTTATCTATTAATCCATCTGTTCCACCTGTAAAATCTGCTCCTTCTCAGCCTCATTCAAGGAAAAGTTCTCAAAGCCACCAAGGCAAATCATATACTGGTACTCAAAGGCATGATACTGAGGCTAAAGAGCAAGTAAAGGAGGTTGTATATCAAAAGCCAACTTTTTCACCTCCTCCATCTCCCAAGAGAAAGGTTTCTCCTGATATACCAGTTCATGTTGCTAAGGATGTTGCAAAATGTAAAAGAACCATTTTCTCTGAAAAATCCAGTAAAAAGTTTGTTGAGTTTGCTCCTCCACCATCTTTAGTTATTCAAGAAGTTAAAGATACAGCTGAAAGTTTATTAGATTTATCTGTTAAATTTAAAACTGTGAAGCCAATAGATACATCATCTGAAAATGTGTATGAAAGCCAAGAGTTAGATCCTGATTTCAGGATGGCTCGATTTCTAGAACTTGTTGGATCAGCCCAGATAAAGAAAGCTAAGGCTGAAGAAAAGAACTCTACAGGATTTACTACAATGTCAAAGTTCAGAATGAAGGAACTCGATAAATTCCAGGTTAGCCCTGAAGGTATTTGATCCTTCTATATATATGGAAAAGCATCCAGAGGCAGGTGTTCCAAGGGCTGCAGAACTGAAGATTATTGGTGTGCAAGATTTGAAGATGTCTAAGAAAGAAGCCATTGATCCCTTGCGGAAAGTTTCTTTTGTTCCTAGCTCTTCTGACCCTAAACCAGATTCTGTAGATTCTTAAATTTTGATTGACTGCTGTTATATATATCTGACTGATTGTTAATTGCTAGTTAGTTGCTTAACTATTTCCTGTATTGATTCTATTGCTCTATTACTAGTTCTGTGTTTTAGTTTTTGAGAGACTTAACTCAAATAGGGGGAGATTGTTGGTACCCTAGTTTGATTTGAGTTTAGTCTTCTCCTTTTATCCCTTGACCCAAGAAATATCTATGGTCAATGGTTAGTGGTCTAGCTGTAGAGTCCTCGCTTTTCCAGACAAAGAATTTGGTTAAGTAGTTTGTTCGTTCGACTATGGTCGAATGCCGCTCGACTATCGTCGACTAACTGTTCGACGATCGTCTATCAGTTGCTCGACGTTCTGTCTGCGTGGATAGTTCGACTATCTGTTGATAGCTCGACTATCTGTGTGCTGTGATAGTTCGACTATTTGTTGATAGTTCGACTATCTGTTTGTTTGATAGTTCGACTATGTGCTTGGATAGCTCAACTATCTGATAGCTCGACTATCTGTTTGATAGGTCGACTATCTGCGTTGTTTGATAGCTCGACTATCTGTTGATAGGTCAACTATCTGCTTTCTTCTGATAATTCGTCTATCTGTTGATAGGTCGACTATCTGTTTTCCCTTGGTAGTTCGACTATCTTCTTTGATAGTTCAACTATCTGATAGCTCGACTATCTTCTGATAGTTCGACTATCTGTCGTTCTTTGATAGTTCGACAATCTGTTGATAGATCGACTATCTGTTTCTCTTCTGATAGTTCGACTATCTGTTGATAGGTCGACTATCGATTTTGCTTTGATAGTTCGACTATCTGTTGATAGGTCGACTATCTGATAGCTCGACTATCTTCTGATAGTTCGACTATCTGTTGTGATAGCTCGACTATCTCCTTTGATAGTTCGACTATCTGGATCGTTCGACTATCTGTCCGATAGTTCGACGATCTCCGTTCTTTGGTCGACGATCTCCGAAGGTCGTTCGACATTTTCTGTTTGCCTTTTTATTTTATATTTATTTATTTTATTTAAATAAATTAATATATTATCTGGTATTTTATTTCAGTTGTTTTATGATAATATTTCCATGCAATATCTGCTCCATCTCTTTTGCCTGAGTCTAATCTCTTCAGATAAAGTTGTTTGTCTTATTAGTTGACAGTGTATTTTACTTTATCTGCGGTCAGTCCTTTATAGCCGTTAGACTGAAAAGTCTTCCTTATGTTATAAAGAGTTTGTCTCTGATGTGATTTTATTTAGTACCTATATTATAAGATTGTTTCCTGCAGCTTCCTTGAAAAAGGTTTATCCCTTTTATAGAATATTTTGCTGCAGAGTTTGTTTGTCTTTGTGATATTTGCAGCCCAGGTTTCAAGTTTCAGAAGAAGACAAACAGTTCAAATTGAAAAGAGTCGTTGCTTGTTGCTGCTATAAAAGGAATCCTTTGGAGAAGGATTTCAGCTAGCTAACCAGTTATTCTAAAAGCATTTCAAGCTTTCATCAAGACCAAGTTCACTGCTCTCAGCAATACTCATTCAACTGAGAAGTGTTAAGCTCTTCTGCTCTTCTTCAACCTGAGTTCACCTGCTTCCAGAAAGTTCAAACTCAGAGTTCTTTTGAAGAAGAAGAAGAAGAAGATAGCTGCTAGAAGATTTCTATTTTATATTTTATATCTTCTTGTAGTTTCTCCTTCAGAACTTTCTGAAGTGTTTTCTGCACTGAAGCAAGACTTCACCTGGACATTCTTTGAGCCAGGGGGAGCCTTGATTCTTTTGAGCTTTCTAGCTCAGTGCAAGTCTTTGTGCTTCTCTAATCTATTGTAAAATAGAGAAGACTTTTTAACCTTCTTTCCCCCTCCTGTACAGGGTTATTACTCCCTTCAAAAGTATCCCTTAGTGGCAGGGCACCTGATCAAAAACCTGTGTTGGTTTTTAGACACCTGATCAAAAGTCTAAAGGGTTTCTAGATCTACCTGAAGCAGATCTTGTGGTGGCAGGGCACCTGATCAAAAACCTGTAGTGGATTCCTACCTTGTTGGTAGAAGAGTGGACGTACCCAAGTTGTTTGGGGAACCACTATAAATTCCTTGTGTCGTCTGGATTGCCTTGTTTAATTACTTGCATTGTGGCTGTGATTAGATATAACTAGGTTTGCTAGTTGCTGATTAGGATTTCCAAGCCTTTGCTGTAATTACAGTTAGCTTCAGTTTGTGCACAACACTTGTGTTAGGCTTTAGGGTTTTTTCTATATCTATAATCTTTTCATTCCGCACTTCACTCCAAGGGAGTTGGGTAGACCATTAAGTTTTGTCTAAGTGCAAAATTTGATGACTCTATTCACCCCCCCTCTAGAGTAGTATCTATCCCTTCACTTTTAAGAAGGATCTCAACATGAGGCAGCGTAGATAGATGGAGTTCGTGGGGGACTACATATTCAAGATTCATTATGTACCAGGGATGGGTAATGCAGTTGCGGATGCGTTGAGTCGCAGGGATCCCGCCTAAGCTAACTGGTTGTCTGTTCATGATGAGAGGCTAGTACGAAAATTGGAGGCTTTGGAGATCAGTTGTGTGGACAAGCAGTCTAGTGCCAAAGCATTGTTTAATTGGACGGACGTTCGGTATGACCTGGCTGATCGTGTTCGTCAGGCGTTGGAGTTTGATACTGGCATGAAGGAGCTTATGGATGCAGCTTTAGATGGGTCAAATTCCCAGTTTTTGGTTGTGGATTGGCTCCTAAGGAAGGACAATCATTTGTGCATCCCAAGCGGGGGAAATCTATGGGCGGAGTTGATGTATGAGGCCCATAATACCAAGTACTCAATCCACCCAGGGAGCACAAAGATGTACCAAGACCTAAAGAAGGTGTTTTGGTGGCCAGTACTAAAGAAGGATGTGGCACTGTTTGTGGCTAATTGTCAAACCTGCGCCTTGGTAAAGGCGGAGTGTCAAAGGCCTGGAGGATTCTTGAAATCCTTGCATATTCCGGAGTGGAAGTTCGACGACATATCGATGGACTTTATGCATGGCTTGCTAAGGTCGCAGAAGGGGATCGATGCCATCAGGGTGATCGTAGACCGGCTAACAAAGGTATCACACTTTATTCCCCATAGGAAGGATGACTCAGTGGAAAACTGGCAAAGCTATATGTGGATAATTTAGTCAGATTACACGGTGTGCCGTGCAGCATCGTGAGTGACCGGGATGGGCGTTTTACGTCTAACGATTGGAGGTTGGTGCAACAGATGTTGGGGACTAAATTGAAGTTCAACATTGCCTTTCATACGCAAATGGATGGGCAAACCGAGAGAGTCAACAAAACGTTGGAAGACATGCTCCGCATGTGTGTTTTAGACTTCGGGAAGCATTGGGATGACCACCTGTATTTGGTGGAGTTTGAGTACAACAACAACTACTAGGCAAGTACTCAAATGGCGCCCTTCGAGGCCCTATATGGTAGGAAGTGTCGCACGCCGTTATCGTGGCTGGAAATGGGTGAGGCAAGGTTGTACAAGAAGCAGGAGGTGGAGAGTGCAACTTCTTTGGTGCAAATCATTCAAGAGCGTTTGCTTATCGCTCAGGACAGGACAACAGAGTACTACAATGCCAAACACTAGAACGTGGAGTTTGGGGTCGGCGATTGGGTGTACTTGAAGATAAAGCCGTTTAAGGGTGTTTCGTGGGTGAGATGCTTGAAGAAGCTGAGCCCAAGATACCTTGTACCCTTTGAGATTCTGGAGCGGTTCGGCGAAGCGGCTTATTGTTTGAAGCTATCGGTGGAGTTGAGTGGACTACACTATGTATTCCACTTCTCTGTGTTGCGGAAGGCGGTGCAAGAACCTTCGCATGTGATCGTTGTGGATCTAGTATCGGTGGACGAAGGGTTGACAACTAAAGTCAAGCCAATTTGTATTGTAGACTTTGAAACTAAGCGACTCCGTAACAAGGACATCCATTTGCTAAAGGTCCGGTGGGACAATTGCGATCGGGAGGAGCTCTCTTGGGAGCGAGAGCAAGCTATGCTGGAGGAGTACCCAGAGTTATTCGGCTCAGGTACTGCTTAAGTTTTCCGTTTTCTTTCCTTTAGTAATTTCGTGGGCGAAATTATTTTAAGAGGGGGAGAGTTGTAACACCACGAAACTCAAAAGTGGGACGGGTGACACATTAAGCCAAGTCTGGAACTTGGAGCAGGTGCCACAGACGTGTCACGGGCATGACACAGGCGTGTTAAGCCACGGGTCATGTGGTCGACGTTTTGATGATCGACGTTCGTCGAGTTGAGGCATACGGCCTGGGACACGGGCGTGTTCCAGGGTGTGTAACGCTAGTGAGTTTCCCAAGTCATTTATATGGGCCATTACACGGGAACAGAAACGGGCGTGTCACTTATGACACGGGCGTGACGGGTGCCGTGTCGCAGGTCGTGTCCTTCTCGGGAAAAGACTGTTGGTAGTTGCACACGGGGCGTGACACGGGTCGTGATACGGCCGTGTCACATGCGACACGGGTGTGTAAGAGGCCGTGTCGAATGCCATGTGCTAGTTATCGAGTCGGTCGAGACGGCGAATGGGCGACACAGCCCTGGACACGGGCGTGTCGGAGGCCGTGTTCGGCCCAGATTTTTTATTTTTGGCCCCGATCGTGGCCGTTCGTTTTCTCTTGATTGGATCTGACGGTGGGGAGTTGGTGCTGGAGGTTTAAACCAAGAAATAGAGTTTAGAAGCCCTCATTTCACTTGGGTTCATCTCTCTCTAAGTTCTAGAGAGAAGGGAGAGCAGGGAGGAGGAAAAAGGCCAAGATCCGGTCACCGGCTGAGCTTCAGAGATCTAAATTGCGAGCCGTCTTCGGATCTGTGGAGGCAAGGAGATTGCGGTACTTTTCATCCTGGTGGATTTCCATGGAACCGAGGAAAAATGCAAGGGTAACGATTCTCATCCTAGGGCATGTGAAGCCCTCGTTTCCTTTGCATAGGAAGCCCTCTCTTGCGAGTGAGCGAAGAGTTGAGGCATTCCTTAGGGTAGATATGTAAAGTCCCCCTTGTGTAGAGTCCATATGCATAAATGGGCATAGGCATTGTGTGTGAAGCCTATCCGGAAAAGTTGGTCTGGATCGGTGATGTTGCATTGCATTTGAACCGGGGAAGACTCCGGGTGTTTAGGCATTTTCGTGTTTTCTACGTGGTAGATTGCAACAGGGAGCCTTAGAGATTAACTCCAAGATGCACCCAGAAAACTAGGCAAAAGCGTGCTTTGCCAACATGGTGGTCGGGCAGCCAACGTGAACATAACTGGGTTATGTGATAATTGTGGTGGAAACGGGACTCGGTGAGTCTTGACCTGTGCATATGGCTTAAATTGCTATTGCAGTGTGAGCACGGATCAGGAGGAACCGTACCCGATCTATGTCGTTCGGTGGAACCGTTGGCATGGATAAGGGTCTTCGACAGTCTATGGCTTAAATTGTCGTGACAAAGGCTAGGAAGGCAAAATTCTCAGATGGTTGGTCGTCAAAGGGGCGGTGGTGGAACGGGAACGTCTATGGCTTTAACTGACGTGACATTGGCCGATCCACCGTGAATGTGCCCTGAGTGCATGGGGCGTGCGACCGTGCGAGCCTGCGCCTGTGATGAATTGTGTTTACACTACTCTTATGCTTATACTAATAAAGTGAAGGGAAAGAGCATCGCCGCCCCGAATTTGGGGGCGGGATCGTTATAATTTGGTCAGAATAGCTGACCGTTATTTTGTTTACCACCAAGCGGTGGATTGTGGCTTGCAGGTGCTGCGGAGCTGAGCGTGAAATAGCAGGCTAAAGCCCATGATGCTGTGCCGGCCCTCGAAGGCGTAACTTTTTATGTTTTCCATTTATCTCATGTATGGCCGGCCTGCGTGCCGATGTTTGAAAGACATGTTTTATTAAGCAAACATTGTAAGGCCTTAAGGCTAGTTGTTGTTTTGTGTATTCAACATTCCTATGGTTTGGTTCAGTGGACATTTATGTTAGCAAGGTTCTTAACTATGCAACTTAATAATTGCTTCCGCTAGGTGCTGTGTAGGACGTTGTGATTGGTTGAATGGTTTCAACGCGTAACCAACCGGTCTATCCATAGTATATGGCGTTGGGCCCCGGCCGGACCTGTTGTTATATGCCATGTGACGGATAGTGGTGTTACAGTCAGCCGCTAGGCAGGGAAGCTTCCTAGATGGGTTGCTCTAGTTGGAATAGGGTTGTGTTGACTTCTTGGCGGTTCATACCCACCAGTAAGGGTTTTCCCGAGTCACTTAGTGCTGGAGCAGGATGTGATTTAGGGGAGAGTTGGACCGATGCCGCCACCCCTGTTTTCTTCTTGTCTTATTAAGGCAGCAAGGGCTGTTTGGTTGAGTTGGACAGGTGTCGCCGCCACAACCCTCGAAGATATTTAGGCCTGCAAGATTTGGTTGGACATGTGGCCACAAGTCTAGGCCCTTGTTACTGATTGTTATCCGGCTCCAATACTAGGTGACTCTTTCCGCTCTGTCTCTTTGTTAAGGTTTTTTTTCTAGATGTGCATAACCTTTTGCAGAGATAGTTGAATTTCGGCTTCATTCGTGCGCTTGGTGCACTCCCTTTCTACTTACCTTTGTTGGGTATCAGTTTTTACCTGTTATACTCACCTTCTTTTACCTTTACATGTTTTACTTCACTGTCACTTACTTTTGATCTTATTTTAATTCCTGTATAAATCTATTGTACCTTTGCTTTTCCTTTTGATAGTTGTTTTGCTGAGGTGTTCGTTTTTCTAAATACCTCAGGTACAGGTATTTAGCCGACTGTGCGGCTTGTTCTCTCCTGGAGTTTGTTTTTCTAGCATTTCAGTTGCTGCGGTGGTCTTCTATTCCTCTAGATTTGGAGGTAGATTTTCTTTAGACTTGTAGTATAGATGTACCTACTCACCAGTGGGTTCGTGTCAGTTGTTGACGCCCACTGGTGGTTTCTCTTTTAAACACTTTATACTTGATTACTCTGTCAGATTTACTGCTTTTGATTTATTAAACTTGCTCTTGGGATGATTTATGATAGGATGCTAGTTACTTTAAAACCTAATAACACTATTAAGTATATACATAACTCAAGATTTACATGTTTTACAAACTCAAACACTACTTTCAAGGCGACATAAAAAGATCGTTTTCTTACATATATATAAATTAAATTTAGGATGTTGCATAGTATAAGATGTCCTCTGGGGACACTGACGCGTTCTCTCTTAGGATGCATATATATAAACAAAGTATTTTCCGCTACGTATATGTAAAATTTTGAATTGTGGACTAGATGATCCACAGAGCCGAGGGATACGACCATAAAATTATAACTAAATTTCTAATAATTCAACTTATGAATTTTCATAAAATAAAGTAGAAAGTGTTTTGCCTGAGCGTCAGCAGTTATCCCCTGCTTGACGTGGCATCACGACGTGTGTTTTCTCAGACTCTGATAATTTTTAATTCGGAGAAAATACGGGTTGTGACAGGCGTGACTGTGGATTTTTGGCGGGAAAACCCTTCTGGCGGCTGGATTTCTTGGGAACAGGTGACACGCCCTGGGTCACGCCCCAATGTTTAAAGTTAAGTAAACAATTTACAATTTCTTGGGACTAGATGATCCCAATGCACAATTTAGTTTGGGATTTTTTCAAAAAATTTTATATATTTTTTTGGATTTTTCAAAAATATATTATATACAATTTTTTTATTATTTTTCTAAAATTTTCATAATTAAATTTTTTTTTATAAAGTAAAATATTAAGGGAACACTCCCCCATACTTAAAGTTAAACATTGTCCCCAATGTTTAAAGTTAAGTATAAAGAGAGTGAGAAGAAAGAGAGAAGAAGAAAAAGAAATGCAATAGGAGGGAAAAGATGCTTCCCTAGCGCTTGATGCCCAGACGTTGGAAAATGTGTCCCCCAAAAATTGAGCTAAAGATCGGCTTGAGTCCAAGTTGAGAGGCGAGAAGCGGCACAAACACGCGGGAGCTTATTCCTACAGAAAACAAAATAAAAAAATAAAAGAAAAAGAAAAGCAAGGGGTGCCTCCCAAGAGCGCTCTTTGTTTAAAACATCGTTGAGCTCGACGTTCTTGGTTATCTAAATGGAAATTAAAAGGGAAATGTAATGGCAGCTCGTGCAATATGCGTTTCGGCGCGAGAGCCAAAACATTTTTTACGAAAATAAAAGTATATTTTTTTTATATATTTTTTAAATAAAACAAATAAAAAGATTTAGAAAAAGAAAAAATGTTAGAAAAAGAAACTAAACTATTAGAAGGGGGAGAAGAAAAAGAAGTAGAAACTAAACTAGAATGAAAAATTAAAGAAGAAAAGAAAATGGAATTTTCGCAAGGAGGGGGAAGAGAAGAAAAAGAAGAAGGCGGCGGCGGTTGATCACCAAAAAATGGTTGAATAGAAAGATCTGGTTGCTCGACTTGAATATCAATGATTTCGGTAGATTGGGAGCAAACCGGGATATCCGAAAAATTAATCTCCTCGGAAGATCGAACACAAGAAATTTCGTCATCCTCGGAAACTTGAAAAAAAATCGGGATATCGAGGGAAGTTACCTCCTCGAGAGGTTGAAGGCACAATGGAATTTCTGAATAATCATCTTCCTCAAGTGATTGAAGGCACTGCGGAATATCCAATGATTCATCATTCGAAAGATAAATTGGAGGAGGGGAGGAAAAAGATGTTGCCTCAACAGCCAAAGCGTCAAAAATCACTTTGAAGTGATCATTGATGCGTGCATCAAATGCTTCACCATCAAAAATGACTTCATTTTTGCTAGAATCAAAAAACGGGAGGCGCGCAAACTTACAGATAAAAAGCGGAGATATCATGAGATGGAATGGGTTGATGATCACTTTGGCCCCAAGAATGATCAGGGTGTTGCCACCCTGAGTAGTTCAAAGTAGGGCTAGGATCAAAATGTCCATTCAAGAAATTTCCGGAAAAATTAAAATCAGAAAAATTCGAAGGAGAAGGGAAGGAAGGCGTTTGAAAACCATCGTAACCCCCATGAAAACAAATTCGCGGACGAATAAATTTGGCCAAATTGATTCGATCTGGAAGGGATAAAGTCATGGGAAGATGAAGGATACCTTACCCAACACTCCTCGCGAGAGTGAACGAACTCTCCACAATTAAAACAAAGATTAACCATTTCAAAAAAAAATGTAAATCAACCGCGAAGGAGGGGCGAGAAAAAAAAACAAAACAAAACGATAAAATTAATAGCTATCCTTTTTTCAAAATATCAAAACAGTCCCTGGCAACGGCGCCAAAAACTTGATACAAGGAATCGCTACGCGGAGAGAGGGTTAAGATGAGGAGAGAAGGTGAATGTGGTGGTTAAGAATATTCTCCGATTCTATATCCGATAAAGGCAAGCGTACCTTATCGATTAGAGTATAGGATACTAAAGATTAGTATCAAGGTCGTATTTCCTTTGGGCGTAATGACTACTTCTACTCAAAGGAGATTTCTATTATTTTATCAACGGAAAATTCTATATTAGATTAATTAAATAAAAACAGGAATTAAAATATTAAACTAAAAAGAAATCTAAATTAATTGCAGAAATAAAAAGGGTTAGAGCTAGTGATAAAGGGGTAGTACTCAATCAATATTTACCTTAAAAAAGGAAAATCAAAATGAAATAACAACTAGTTCTAAATAAAGTAAAACTACCTTGAGTGTGGAGGTTCCCGAAGCATGAACACGCTTCTCTAAAAGTCGCGCCCACCTGAGTTTAGGAAGGTCCGACCGACTCTCGTCTAAGTCGGAGGCTTAAAGCTCGCCTTAAGTGGTGAACCCCTGTATTGGATTTCACTCCAATCCAAGAGATTTGGACGCCTGCCTCTCTCAAGGGGTGCGTGCAACCCTCTTTACTCTTGGGTGATCGATTCAATCTACGATCCTCTCGGCTAACTAAGATTGAAAACATAAATGGAAACTATATACCGGCAATATTGTCCCACTAAATAAAAACCAAGAGTAAATCAAAAGTTATTACTTTAAGAAGAAAAAGAAACTAACACATCATAACTTGATCAACCCATTCTCAGATCATCACGATCGAGTACAAATGGGGATTTGTTAATCATGGTAATAGGGAAAGAGAGGGGTAAATAATGAAGGTGCAGTAAAACTAAAGAGAGATAATTTGAGAAAGAAAATGCTAACTATAATTTTATTAAAAGGAAGAGCGATTACAACTAGGAAATGGAGATTACAAGTGCATGAAAATAAACTAACTACTGCTACGATACTAATAAGAAAACATTATAGGAAATGAAAGTGCATTGCATGAAATTAAAAGCTAGAAATAGAGGGAGAGAGAGCAAAACATGAAAATAAAAACACTAAAATCCTAAGAAACGAACTTGCAGCACATCCCATCTCCCCAAAAGTTGGTTCAGAATACTGAGAATGGCCTGGTATTTATAGAGTTTTCCCATGGGTTGGTCACGCCCTAGGTCACGCCCGAGGAGGGCGTATAGAAGGCGTGACAGGTACGGAGTTGACCTCGGGAGCTGAATTTTGGCGGGAACGATGATTGCTTCGGTACGTTGGCGGTCACTCCCTAAGTCACTCCCGTGAAAGGGGGGCGTGACAGGAACGTCAAGTCAAAATTTGCAGTCGGATGTCCATCAGACGTCGGAAAAAAGGATGGTCACGCCCTACGACACGCCCAGGGAGGGCGTGTCTTGGGGGCGTGATAGTACTGTTTGCTTGCTGTAGTAGAGAAATCATTGAATATGGTGGCAGGCATCGTGTAGAGGGTGACACGCCCCATGTCACGCCATGGGACACGCCCGGGGACGGCGTGACATGAGCTTTTTGGCGGGAAAATCCTTTTGGCGGTTGGATTTCTTGGGAACAGGTGACATGCCCTGGGTCACTCCCGGGGTGGGCATGACACGGGGGCATGACAGGTCATATTTGGCCTCAAACTTGTTGAAACATGCAAAAACAGAAAATTAACATTAGTCATAATATTTACATAAATAGAAACATAAAATTAAATAAAGGAAGGGTTTTAAAACAAAAATAATGGATATCGACATGTCCCTACCCGTGTGCTCCAAGCCAAGCAAAACAAGAAGTTCCCCGAGCAGGACACGGGTATCGACACGGGTACAGACACAAGCGTATCACCTCGATACAGGTATAGACACGGGCATGTCACCTTGACACAGGTACAGACATAGGCGTGTCAGTGCCCGTGTATGAGCATGAAACGGCAGTCAAATCGTGGATGACGTTTCACCAGAGAAGTACACGGGAAAGGACACGGCCGTGTCCCTACCCGTGTCACCTCTGTATAAAATAAAAAAATGAAACCCTAGCCGTCTTATTATCTTCCAAACCCTATTTTTTGGAGAGGAACTTACGAAGAAGATAGATTTTGCTATAGCAAACAAACCCCGTGAGGAAACGCCACCGCCGTCAAGGGAAAAATGATGCCAATGAGAAGGATGACAAGATCCATAGACGGAAATGGGAGAACCATTGGAAATGAGGTGAGCTTTCCCCACCCCCTCCCTTGGTGCTAGATCCATAGTTATTCTTAGGCGAGACATCAACTCAAATGAGTCTTGATGTGTGAGGTGAAGGTTTCTAGGAGGGCCTTTCTAGAACTTGTGTTCTAATGTTTAGTCATCTTCAACCTCCCCTTCTTCAACGTGATGATGGTGGTGGATTCGTGAAGAGGAATTGCCTTAGGTGGGTGAATAAGGGTGGAGGAACTTCTGGTTATGATTTGGGGAGGATTTTCTTGAGGAGAAAGATGAACCGATGCCGTTCATTTCGCCTCAAGATGCGTACAAAAATCTGTGTTCTGCACGCAGCAACCTTCTTGGCTTTCTTCATGCAAGGTATGTTCAGATCTAGGCTTTTGCCTAAACACGAGAGTCGTAGCCCTTGGAATTACCTTTCCGAAGAGTGGTTACACGCCTTCGGGTGAATTCTGTATCAACAGGAAAGTCTGGTCGAAGTAGAGGGCTGTCGGACTAAGAGTGCAGAAATTGTATTCTGTACGCAGAAGGATTTGGAGCCAATTTCATATTGGATACAGTCCAATATTGGTTCTGGACTGAACATGAAAGTTGTATCCCATGGAAAGACCTTTCCATCGAGGTTTTACATGCACTCACCGGATTCTTGTGGCCACGGGAACCGTCATTTGAAGTTTCTGTCCAGCAGGATTCTACACCTGAATTCTTGGGTTAGTTATGTAAATGAATTGGGACTTGGAGGAGGTAGTGTAATGATCCGACATTAAGCCGTAGGCAAATCATTATATATACACTGTGATAATTAAATGCATGATGATAGTATTGGAATAGACCCCATGTATACAAAGGGTGAATGATATGCGGTTGAGCGAAACAACTTGGTGGGAATTAGTGAACGAATGTTATTTAGTCATTTAATAACAATAATTACTAGAGCTTTGGTAAATGCTCAGTGTTTAATGATATGAACTTGTGTGTTGATTATCGAACAAGTAACTCATTTGCTCACAAGTGATTAGGTTGGTGGAATAAATGTTGTAGGTGTCGTGAGAAGAGTCATAAATTGGACAGTTGGGCTTGGTCCTAGGTGTTCATATCCCGAGGCTCCTTTCGTGCCAAGTGAATGGTTGGGCATGGTCCTTGTACTCGTTTATTAGGCTCCTTCCGTATCATGATGTGGACATAATACATGTGGTGCGAGTTGGCACGCGGTTTCATAACCCCGGGTTAGGGATTGTGTGGAAGGTCTACATGTTCGCCAATCATCACACGGATGGGAGTTGATAGCTAGACCTTGGGCAGTTGGGCTTGGTACTCAGTGTTCATGTCCTTAGGCTCCTTTCGTTCCAAGTGAACGGTTGGGCTTGGTCCCCGGTTCTCATTTCCAAGGCTCCTTCCGTATCACACCATAGGGCAGTTCGGGGCTAGGATCTCGGTGCACATCTACCCGAGACACCCGTTGAGTTGTAGTATGCATGTGAGCTCCGCTGTTGTGTTCTTAGCGTTGAGGCGTACAAAGTCCTTGGCCAGGTAGTGTGGAGACCAGCCTAGTAGTTGAGATGACTACTCTATTGTCACCGTCTGGCCACGACGGATGATGCTTGAGGGGTTAGCTACCAGCTCGAAAAGTGGGAACTACAAGTCTGTGTCGACATAGCGATTGAAAGTGCATGATCATGGGTGAGTCATTGCATTGCATACATACCATTATACCTCATTACATACACAAGATCCTCATCATATAAGTTTGTATGGGCACTCTATATGATTAGTTACTCACTGCTGAACGATACTCAACTTATAAGTTTGTATGGGCATTCTTATGAGTTGAGTTACCTTCTATTATATCTTTATTCACATGCTGTGGTAGATGGTAGAAATGCTAGAACGACAAGTTACTTGTTTATACACGGTTTTACATATATAGTAATATACCACCTGCTTGTAGCTATGATTATCTATATTATACCCTGTTCCTTTCTCCGCCCGGTGCCGAGCAGTTGTCGGGGGAGCGGATGTGAAGCCACTTAGTCTTTAGGACTAACGGTTGCTACGTGTTAATTTTTAGGAGGAAACCCCGCAGGTGGAGCAGCAGGATATGCAGCCGAACAGCCAGGCAAGGATGATAGCGCCTGAGGGGATGGTAACGTCGCTACCGTCGCCTACTGATGTTAGTGTGTGAGAGCCTTTTGTTGTACCCTTTTTGGGAAAACTATTTACGTACTCTAATTTTAGAAGTTTGATGTAGCTTCTCTACTGTTGTTATATCATGGACTATATACTTGGTGTGGATTCGACATCTATTCTATATTCTGGTTAGGTTTGCAATGGATGATAATTGTTGTAGCAGGCAGAATAGGTGTCTTTTGGTACAGACTAGCCCGAGTGTTAGTTCTACCGCAAGACGGCTGTTCTGGGCATATGACCCCTCTCGTACCGTGTTCTGTGTTCCGGGAGGGGGGTCTTACAAAAGGTATCATCTTGCTCCGAACCCGAACTGAAGAAGTCATGTAACAATGGTGCCACCCCCGTTTGATTAGTCAGTTTTGGGACAAACTGACTTAGCGGAAGCAGTGGTGTGCCAATATGTAATTCACACTTAGCTGACCTAACCTTAAGTTTGTACCTTACGTATAGATCCCAGTACATGTTGAGCCGTTGAGGGGAACCCCCGCCCCACCCGTACCTACACAATTCCAACAATCAGAGCTGGGGAGGACGCTCACAGCTATTCTGGACGCCTTCAGGTCCCAATCAGCCCCTATACAGCAACAGGGTCCGGGATCCAATTGGCTAAGCACCTTTCGAGCTCTCTCCCCTCCTGCTTGCCTTGGGACGGAGTAGGCGGTGCATACGGAAGAGTGGCTCGACATTGTACAAGAGCTATTGTCAGGAATAAGGTGCCCAAACAATATGGCGGTGACCCTTGTTGTGACACTCTTAGAGCTGCACGCCAAAACATGGTGGAAGTCCATCATGTGCTCCACTTTTCAAGGACGGGTGTACATGGATATCAGTTGGAGTGAATTTTCTGAAGCCCTTTTAGAGCACTTCATCCCCTCGGCCGCTCAGGATAATATTGAAGAGAGATTTTTGCAACTGAAGCAAGGGTCCAAGTCGGTGACAGAATATCAACAGGAGTTTCAGCACTTGGCTAGATTTGTTGACTCTTATGAGTTGGATGATTGAGGATATGCAAAATGATTCTACAAAGGCTTGCGAGACCACAGAGGCAAGCCCTTTTGTTTATAGCAGACTCTAGTCTAGCCGTGATTATTAACATGGCAAAGAGGTTGGAAGCGGACCACTTGGAAAGTGGTAAGAGGCCAGCTGAAGGAGTGATGGAAGCCGGCCCTAGCAATAGAAGGAGATTTGATAAAAGAGGAGGAAGAGGATATCAAAGAGGTGGCGGACGTTTCCCCTAGAATTTTAGAATGGAGCGCCCGATTCTGCAACCGCAAGCATTGCATCCACCTCAACAATTTCAACAACCCGGTGTGCGGCAGGAGCGAGTGTGCTTCAAATGCAACCAACCGGGCCACATTCGACGCTACTGCCCGCAAATATTTGGAAATACGCCTATCGCTTTCCCTCCAGCAGCTCCTCGAGAGTGGGGGCACATGCGTGTTCGTGGACGAGGACCACGAAGAGGAAACCCCGGGCCCGCTGGGGATCAGATGTATGTGTTGGACATGACTCAAGAGCAGAACCCTCAAGAGATGATTGCATGTATGGTTACAGTTAGTCACTTTATTTTCATTAATACCCTCAAGTTTCTTAAGATATAATAATGCATAGCTTGAGAATTATTATTGACACTTAGGCACCGTAATGGTCGGCGGGAAACCGGCCTATACCTTATTCGACACCGGTGCCTCGCACTCTTTTGTGTCAGAAGACTTCATCAAAGATATAGATGGAGTGAAATACTTCACTGGTATTGCTCGAAGGGTGCGCCTTCCAGACAGATCGGAGATGATTGCAACCGCAAAGTGCAAGTTTGAGGTCCTCCTTGAAGGAAATCTCTTTGACACCCCTGCCATAGTCATGGGAATGCCAGAGTTTGACCTCATTTTGGGCATCGTGTGGCTGGATCAGCACTATGCGAAGATTCACTGCGTACAGAAGAGGATCTCGTTGAGACATGGAGATTCGGAGGTCATCTTTCAAGGTATTAACTTTTCTCCACATATGATGTTATCTTCAGTCCAGGATTTAAAATCCCACATGAAGGGGGATGAAGTCTTCATGATTTACTTCAAGCTGAAGGAGTTGGCATTGGATATCAAGGATGTGCGGGTGGTGCGCGATTTCCCCGAAGTATTTCCCGAGAAATTTTCAGGATTACCCCCACACAGAGAAGTAGATTTTCAAATCAAGTTAGTACTGGGTGCCAAGCCTGTCTCCAAGACTCCATACCGAATGGCCCCGAAGGAACTCGCCGAGTTTAGAGTTAAGCTGCAAGAGTTGGTAGAATCATGGTTTGTTCTCCCCAGCTCATCACCTTGGGGAGCCCATGTTCTATTTGTTAAGAAGAAAGATGGAACCCTGCAATTATACAAAGACTATCGGGAGCTCAACCGACTGACGGTATGGAACACCTATCCATTACCTCGGATCGATGAGTTGTTCGATCAACTGGTGAGAGCGCATTGGTTTTCCAGGATAGATTTGCGCTCAGGGTATTATCAATAGAGAATACAAGATGATGATATACAAAAAACGACTTTCAGCTCATGGTACGGCTTGTATGAGTTCACAGTGATGCCGTTTGGGCTCATAAATTCCCCATCAACTTTCATGAGCTTGATGAACAAGGTATTCGAGCCCTATCTTGATGTCTTTGTCATTTTTTTCATTGACGACATTTTGGTCTACTCCAAGACAGAGGAAGAAGATGTCGAGCATCTTGCCTTAGTACTGAAGAAGTTAAAAGAGCACGCCCTGTTCTCCAAGTTCAGCAAATGCGAATTCTAGCTTAAGGAGGTTGCTTTCTTGGGTTATGTGATTAGTGGGGCTGGACTAGTTGTGGATCCATCCAAAGTGCATGCCGTGAAGGAGTGGTCACCATTGAAGTTAGCGGCCGATGTACGGAGCTTCCTTGGACTTGTCGGGTACTATCACAAGTTCGTAAAGGGATTCTCAAAGATTGCTCTTCCTCTTACTTCCCTAACAAAGAAAGGTGTGCCGTATGAACTGATACCCCAATGTGAAGCTGCGTTCCAAGAACTAAAGGATAGTCTTACATCCGCACCCATCCTAGCCCTTCCATCCCGGAAGGATTTCAAGTTTACATGGACGCATCATATCAAGGTATGGGAACGGTATTGATGCAGCATGGTCATGTGATCGCCTATGCTTCGAGACAACTAAAGAAGAATGAAATCAACTATCCAGTACATGATTTAGAGCTGGGAGCAATAGTGTTTGCCTTGAAGAGTTGGAGGCACTACCTATACGGCGTACACTGCGAAATCTTCTCGGATCATAAGAACTTAAAGTACGTCCATACCCAGAAGGAATTTAATCTAAGACAGCGGAGGTAGTTGGAGTTTTTGTGCAATTATAAATACACCCTGAACTACCACCCCGGAAAAGTAAATTCCGTAGTTGATGCTTTGAGCAGGAAGGTACCAAAAACAAGCCCCGAGTCCCGATTGATGCATATGGAGTTAGCTTGGATGCTTGAGGAGATGGAGATCACTTTTGTGTATAAGGATCAACCAGACGGGTATACAGAGTTCTTGACCACGATGAGCATAGTGTGCGATGTTCGAGATCGGATCTGGGCGGAGCAAGGAAGGGATGAGGCTCTGGCCCTAGCAATAATGTCAATTGAAGATAGGACAACCAACGAGTACTCTCTAAAGGACGGCCTTGTTCATTTTCGTGGCCGACTTTACATTCCAAAGGGCGGTAAAATTCGAGAAGATATCTTGACAGAGGCACACTACTCTCAGTATTCTGTGAATCTTGGAATTGCTAAGATGTACGCCGACTTGCGGAAGACCATGTGTTGGCCGAGGATGAAGAAAGACGTCAAGTATTTTGTTATGCATTGTGAGGCCTATCAAAGAGTGAAGGCACAATGCAGGAACCCGGTGGATTATTGCAGTCATTGCCCATCCCCGAGTGGAAGTTCGAGGATGTCTCCATGGACTTCGTCCACGGTTTGCCTCGCTCCCGCTCAGGGAATGATTCGATATGGGTAATTGTTGATCGCTTGACGAAGGTAGCCCGTTTCATACCTATGAAGAAGGAAGACACGTGGACATTTTGGTACGCCTTTTTATGGAACAATTCATACGGTATCAAAGCATGCCAAAGATGATCGTTTCTGAATGGGATGGTCGGTTTACCTCTAGAGAATGGAGGGCTGTGCAAGCATATTTGGGTTCGCGACTCACCTTTATCACAGCATTTCACCCTCAGACCGATGGGCAATCTGAAAGGACTATCCGGACATTAGAAGACTTATTGAGGTTATGTGTGTTGGATAGAGGAGAGCCGTGGGAAAGTCTCCTACCCTTGGTAGAATTTTCATACAACAACAGCCATCAAGCTAGCATCGGGATGGCTCCCCATGAAGCCCTTTATGGAAAAAGGTGTAGAACACCCTTGTCTTGGGTGCAGGATGAAGATCTGAAGGCTTTTGGAGTTGAATACATAGATGATACTGATGCGGCTGTGAGACTAATACAGGACCGCATGCTCGAGGCTCAAAGTCGCCAGGAAAAGTATTATGATGCAAAGCACCTAATGGTGGAATTTTTGGTGGGTGCCAAGGTATTTTTAAATATCAGACCAGTGCATGGAGTATCTCAGGTATGCGGGGTGAAGAAGCTCAGCCCAAGGTATGTTTGGCCATGCGCCATATTGGAAAGGATTGGCCCTTTGGCCTATGGGTTGGAGTTACTGCCAGAGCTAGAGAACCTTCATGACGTATTCCATGTTTCGTCGCTCCGAAAGGCGTTGTTGAGGCCCAAGCAATATGTCCCAACCACTGATGGAGCAGTTGCGACTGATAGGTCTGTGCGACTAGAGCTGGTGTGGATAGTAGACAGCGAGACAAGGATTTTTCGCTGCAAAAGTGTCCTCTAGTAAAAGTGTTGTGGTCCAATCATGGGAAATAGGAGTTTATGTGGGAGCCGATGGACTTGATGAAAAAGAACTACCCGGAGATATTTCATCAAGGTAACCTTTAAAAGCATGTTATAATTCATGTTTATTTTATTATTTTCTCTCCTCGTAGCCTTAACCTGATTTCGGGGACGAAATCTTTATTTTGTTTATAGGATTTGTAATGACCCGATTCGCGCTAGGATCTTGTGCGCGTTTTTGAGTCAGGAGAGCTGATTTAGGCTTAGAGAGTATAGGTGATCAGGCGCGCACTCAGGGTAAAAAGGAAATAAGTTGAGTACCTGTGTTGAGTATGACATGGGAGGGACACGGGCGTGTCCTTACCCGTGTGTCGTGGGGTTGAGTGCTATGGATTTGAGTGGTACGGCGTTGAGTGGACTTTTGAGAGGAGTTCACGGGTAAAGACACGTGTGTGTCCCTACCCGTGTGTCGTGGTATTGAGTGCCATGGCTTTGATTGGCACGGCGTTGAGTGGACTATCCTGAGCAGGATAGGGGTAAAGACACGAGCGTGTCCCTACCCGTGTGTCGTGGAGTTGAGTGCCATGGCATAGATTGGCATGGCTTTTAGTGGCAGACATGGCTGACCAGAGAAGGACACGGGTAGAGACACGGGCGTGTCCCTACATGTGTGCTCCAAGGCAAGCAAAAAGAGAAGTGCCCCGAGCAGGACACGGGTATCGACACGGGAATAGACACAGGCGTGTCACCTGGACATAAGTACAGACATAGGAGTGTCACCTGGACTTGGGTACAAACTGTAACATCCCAATGTTACTTCTAGACCCCTTAACTTAGATTGGGTTAGGCATGGGGTGGGTGTTAGGGTTAGAAGCTAGATTGACCCTAAGTAGTGGGTTGTAGCCATGTGGGGCCCACCATGGGGCCAAAGTCAAACTAGGTCAAACTAGCCTAAACAGGAACCCTAGCCACACCATGATCCCTTCATGATGCCCTAACCCTAAATACAATCTAAGTGGACCCCAAGGTAGGCCATGGGGTCAACCAGTTGACCATGATGGGTCAAGTCAACACCTTGGACCCAAATAGTGAAAATGGTGTCCTAGCCCAATTCACTGGGTTGGGTCCACCCAAATCAACCCAAATTCATCATGTGGGCCTAAAGTGACCCTACAAACCCTAGGGGAGAGAAAAATAGGGTCTTGCAATAGTGATTTTGGGAGAACACTTAGGAGAGAGAAAAGAGGAGGAGTAGGAGAGAGAAGATGCTAAGAAATGGGTTTGGACCACTTGGGCTCATTCCACCAACCCATGATGGGTTGGCTGACCATGCATGGGTATCAGGAGGTGTGGGACCCCCACCATGCAGCCTTGGGCCAAGCCCAAACCCAACCCAAGCCCAATATGACCTAACCCATTTATGGAAGTCAATTCCCTCTCTTCACTCACCCAACTCGGCCCTAGACTTGGCAACCCGACCCACTAAGGTCTAGTCAACCCTCATGGACCAGTGGGGCCCACTCCCAAGCCACCTAGCCGGCCAAACCCACTAACCCGACCCCCAACATTGGTGAAATCGCCTAAGCTTTAGTGAAATCGCCCCCCCCCCCCTCTTAACTCAGCCCCCAAACCACTTCCCCATCTCATTTCCATTCACTCCTATCCCTGAGACAGAGAGAGAGAGCCGGAGACCACTGCAGCCATGGCAAACCGAGGAGATCGCCGGAAAATCCATGCTATGGAGAGCCGCCGCCACCCTCACCCACAGCCGCCATTAAGGGTCCGTATCCCCTCCCCTCCTACTGTACTAGCATTCCTAGATCTTCTAGGTTAGTAGTCAAGCTCAAAAGAGCTCGACTGTAGGCCTCTATCAGCTTGGAAAAGCAAAGAAAATGGCGGATTTAGAGCTTTTCGGTTTGGTTGCGCCGCCGCCGTCCGCCGCTCTCCGCCGCCCAGTCGCCGGCCAGTTCAAGCCCCGACCACCGTGAGGCCGGGGGATGACTTGGTCGGAGGCCCCGCCGCCGGCGATGGCCGGAAAACACCCCGCAAGAATGGCCTGCACGGGTTGGCCTGCATGCATGTGCATGGAGAAGACGCACAGCCACCGTTCGATCTACCTTTAAGATCTGTGCTTATTTAATCATAATTCATTTATTTTATTATTTCATAATTAATAGGAAATCTGTCACACTTTTACTGTGACCTTGCATGTTGATTATGAGGTACTTAGAGGCCCCACCTTAGGATGGACTCTGAATGAAATATTTAGGTAGATTAGTTAACTTCAAAATGCCACAGAAATCATAGGTTTTGGACCAGTAGGCTGCCCTGTAGGGCTGTTTTGCTAGGACTGCCCCCTAACTAGGGCAGAAACTAAAATTGATGCCCTGTTCAAACCCTAAGTCCAAATGGACTGAGATTTTGGGCTTGTGGCTTATTTTGTCAAATCTAGGCCCTCCCTAAAAATCAGAATTTTTGGGTAACATTTTGCTATAGTTTTTACAAAAATACCCAAAAGTAAATAAATGTGATTTTTAAAGTTTCCTAACTCCAAATGGCCCCAAATTTTGGTGGCACCCTCTCCTGGGTATATGAGACCCATGGTTAAAATTTGGGCTAAAGTTATGCACTGCATGATGAGGAATCTCACTTGCATGTTTGAGAAATAATATTTGACTTGGGCTGCAAATAGCAATTTTGCAGAATTTCAAATGGCTGCCCAAGCCAAACCAGAAGTCCCCTTGACCTGAGATTTTGGTCAGAGGTATATTTAGGGCATATTTAGGCCCTGCCCAAAAATGGGCTTGATTGGGAAATAAAATATGAGGAAATTACCAAAGTACCCCTAGGGCTTAACTAGGTGATTCTTGGAGTTAGCTAACTCCAAATGGCCCCAGATTCTGGTGGCTCATCCTTAGGGGCATCATTGGTGCCTGGTAGAAATTTCAGAGCAATTGGACCCCTGCATGATGGGTTAATCCTTGTACATGTGTTGGCTAATTTAGGCCTTGGTGTGCAATTAACAAGAAATTGTATATAGTGTATTTAGCCTAGCTGAGGCACCCAAAAACCATACAATAAATTCCAGTGACTCCTTAGGGCATGTTTCACCCCTAGAATTATTTTTTGGGACTTTTGGAATCAAAAATACCACTTATTTGAATTTTTCAAATTATAGGCCTTTTTGGAAAATAAATGGGAAAAATAGAATTTGGCTATAGAAAACTTTCAAATTCAGCCAAGTCAAGGTATGGTGTCTTATTTGACTTAGGAAAATTTTAGACCTCTGTTTGGAAGTTATTGGAGCAAAAACCTTGAAATTACTATTTTACCCCTTTTTGTATTTATTTATGAATTGATGGAATTACATGTGGGGAAATTGTAAAAATATTTCTATAGATGTATAATAGCAATATTAGTGTTGCATATTTATTTCAGAATTTTTGTATACATTGATAATTATTAAGGTAGGAAAATGGCATTTTGGTAAATAATTAGGAATGAATTTTGGTAGACCATTACACAGTGGAAATAAATGAAACTCTGTCATTAGTCATAAAATAGTAATATGAATGCTTAGTAATTTTCCTGGAATTTTGGTGAATACATTTCTTGTACTTCATTTGGAAAATGACACTTGTGTAGGAATTGTATTAATTATGGGATAAATAGATATAATAAAAGGAAAATTATGAAATCTTGTAGACAGTAATATTTTTCTCATATGCAATTCAGGAAAATTCCCATAAGTCAGAAGATTTTAATTGATGATACTTCATGTGTAAAATGACCTAGGGAATAATTCTAAAAGATTTAATTAAAGGCCTTAATGACCTAGGAAAATTATGAAAATCAACACACTCATTTTATTAGTCTATACCACCCTAGGATAAATACTTGGGGTCAGCTGGATCAAGAATTTAGAAGTTCGATTTCAGGGTGACAATAGGTCATGGGGTGCGCTTAGTAAAGAAGGTTGGACTATAGGCTGCCAGGGGATGAATCAACAACTGAGTTAGGGTCTAAGTTCGGAAGTATAACCCTGGGTGGCAGATGCATTCTAGAGACGAGAGTAACAGAGCGACATAAGACTTACCTAGAAAGGGTTGACGGAAGATCGCCACTCCTTAACCCATACCTTAAATCACTGGGTCACTCTATGTAACAGGAGAGAGAAAAAGGGGTTCGGGGTAGGCAACAACTAAACTAAATATCCTTGAGAAAGGGAGCTCTGGGATTCAGCCCATCGTAGCTCCTAGTGCCCCTGAGAGCCCTTCACCGGGAATACCTTGGGCAGTCCTGGGATTAACCTTAAGATTTTAAGTATGATAAACTATAGACAAGAGTAGTCTATTAGGTTAGGTGAACTGGACATGTGCTCACTCATGCCGGGTTGGAGGGACTTGGAGTCTTTGACTACTTGCTCAACCGTGCAGAGTTGGAGGATGAAATTGGTTTTATATATATACTCACCCAGGCAGGGTTGGAGGTTTTGTAGCATATTCTCACCCGTGACGGGTTGGAGAGTTTTGGGACTGGTTAGACCTTCGAGCTGGAGGCTCAATATACTATACTTGCATGTGCATATACTAGTGGCGGGCCATGCGGTACTGGCCAGTCGTCACACCGACGGCAGTACGGTGGACCAGGCGGGTGCGAGGGTTAGAAGGACCAGTAGGATGTTTATACTGGAGTCTGGAAGGCTTTTCCTAATAACGCGCACCCAGCCCAACAAGACTGACAGGTAGTCAGCAAAGTTGTACGCAGAGACTCTAGAGTGCACTGACGGTGTATAGAGGCGCACAAGAGAGGCCTAGGCCTGGTAGTGTGTATACCCGCCTAGAAGGCGGAGATGCCCGCTCCGCTGCTGCCGTAGCCACAACGGTGGTACCTGAGAGTGATGCTAGCTCTCGAAAAGTGGGAACTAAAGGTCTGTGATCACGGAGTCGTGTGTGTGTGTTGCACTGCATGTTCATATCATACCCACCATATAGAAGCATAACATTAACCTTCATAACCACTTAAGTCACCTAATGTATAAGTGGTATGGGACGCTTATACATTAGGACCTGCTATACGAACCCTTAACCTATAAGCCTGAGTGGGCATGTTTATAGGTTAAGGTTATTTTTACTTTATATATATGCTTGTGACTCTGACACCCCATTGTATAAATGGTATGGGACATTCTATACAATGGGAGCCTTGCAAAAGATCCCTTGCTTATGCGTACCCGCATAAGTGGAGGTTACATTTCATTATTTTCTTGATTATATACCCTGTCAGATTCCTGTCACCTGCTCTCTTTTGCCACCCCTTGTTGTCCTCCGCTTCGTCCTCCCGCACGGTGCCCAGGAGTTGTAGGAGGAGGTGCTGAGGATACGACTTAGTCTGTTTGACTAATGGTCGTTGACCTTACTATTTTAGGAGCTCGAAGAGGTAATCCAGCACGTCGAGGAGGCAGGGCTTGAGGAGCAGATACTGGCTACTACTACTGGAGCACATGTTCAGGTGCGATGATTTGAGATGATAGATTCCGCTGCTGTGTATGAGAGTGAGAGAGAGATTATGATGTACTGGGCATAAGCCCTATTTACTTTCACTTCTGTACTCATTATGGACTGGCTTTTATTTCATTTGATATATATATGTGATGTGGCTGTGGACTTGCTTCTGCTTTTACTCTGATTTATTATGTAATTATTCTCAAATTGGCCGAAGAGGTTATGATCGTACTAGCCGGCAGAATCGGCGTCTTGCGGTGACGACTAACTCGTGCGTTAGTGTCACCGTAAGGCGGCGGTTCTGGGCATAAGATCCGGGTTGCCTCGGATTTGAGGAACAGGATCTTACAAACTGGTATCACTTGAACACACGATCATATGAGAATACAGTCCACCACACTGGAACACCCCGCTCGGGCATTAGTTTGCGGACAAACTATGCAGCGGAAGCAATGGTGTGCCCATGTGTAAAAGCCACATAAAACAGTCCATTAAACGATGAGTTAGGCCAATTTTGACATTACCTTACCTTTATGCAGCCTCCACAGGATACGGTTCCTCCCCCTCCGGCTGTCATTCCGTTCATGCAGACAGAAATGGGACAAACGCTGACGGCGATCCTGGACGCATTCAGAGATCAGCAAGCCCCGGTACAGCTACCCAAGCCAGGGTCGAACTGGCTGAGTGCGTTTAAAAGTCTGTCTCCGCCACTGTATCGCGGGACAGAAGATGCTGTGAAGACAGAGGAGTGGTTAGAGACCATCCAGGAGCTGCTAGCTGGCATCAGCTGCCCCGTCAGACAGGCAGTTCCCCTTACCACCTCGGCACTAGACGCTCATGCAAAGAGGTGGTGGAAGTCGGTGCGGGACTCTACATTCGCCGACCGGGAGCTGATGGACATATCTTGGGAGGAGTTCAGCGACGTCTTCTTGGATCATTTTGTATCTTCCACAGACCGAGATGCCTTGGAGGCGAAGTTTCTGAGCCTCCAGCAGGGGAGCCGATCAGTTATTGAATATCAGAGAGAGTTCTCCCATCTGGCGAGGTTTGCAGGCTTCCATGACTGGGACGACCAGAAATACGCGAAGAGATTCTATCACGGGCTCCGCGCGTACGGCAAGCGTCTTTGAGGCAGCCCTTGCTGTTCATTGCCCACGGTACCATGGCGCAGATCATCGAGATGGCAAAGAAGCTGGAGGCTGACCAGCTATTGGTGCAAGGCAGAGGGAAGAGATCGTTGGATGGACAGTCGTTTGGGGAGAGCAGCAGATCGTCTCAGAGGGGCAAGACGATTGGATACAGGAGAGGTGGGGGACGTCGTCGTCCCAACTATAGGCAGGATCAGGGGCCTCCTCCACCTTTGGCTCCCCCACCTATGCAGATTCCCGGACCGATGAGACAGGATGATCGAGGTCAGTGGCAGATCACCTGCTTTGGTTGCGGCCAACCTGGGCACATCAGGACGCAGTGCCCGCTTCAGGTCCACCCTCTTCCTCCTCCTCCACCTCCAGTGGCCCCTCCAGTTCACCAAGGCCGAGGACGAGGACGAGGACGAGGATGAGGCCGAGGCCGAGGATATCACGGCCGAGGCCGAGACCGGGAGCAGGTATACGCGCTGGATCTCACGGAGCAGAGGGACCCAGAGGAGGTGATTACAGGTACTTAATTTTTTTTTTTTTTTTGGATTTATAAATTTTAAATTTTAAGAGTACCTTAGACATTAAAAGTAATACTATTCTTTGAACTCAAACAAACCCAGGCATAGTGATGATTAGCGGCAAGCCCGCTCACACCCTCTTCGACACGGGTGCGTCACACTCCTTCGTGTCGGACTCGTTTATTGAAGGATTAGAAGGAGTGGAGAAGTTTTCCGGTTTGGAAAAGAGAGTGCGACTCCCTGATGGTACGGAACTTCGAACCACAGACTGCTGCAATATGGATGTCGAGGTAGGAGGCAAAGCGTTTGAAGCTCCGGCAACAGTTCGGAGCCTACCGGATTATGATTTGATCCTAGGCATGAATTGGCTTCATTGGAACTACGCGCAGATAGATTGCCCCTCGAAGAGGATCACACTCAGACACGGAGACTCCTACGTCATCATTGAAGGTATCCGTTCCATTCCCCGACTCTCTTTATCTTTAGTACAGGCCGTTAAGGCCTATGAACAGGGAGAAGAGGTATACCTCATTTGTTTCGAGATGGCTGTGGTAGAGAGTTCCATAGCCGATGTTCCAGTGGCACGAGATTATGCTGATGTCTTTCCGGAGAAGTTACCTGGACTACCACCATCACGAGACTTGGACTTCAGGATTCAGTTGGTGCCAGGGGCGAGACCAGTGTCCCGGGCACCCTACAGGATGGCACCTAGAGAATTGGCAGAATTCAGGACACAGCTACAGGAACTGGTGGAATCGGGTTTTGTACGACCGAGTTCTTCGCCTTGGGGAGCACCCGTTTTATTTGTGAAGAAGAAGGACGGTTCGCTGAGACTATGTATAGATTATAGAGAACTGAACCGATTGACGGTTCAGAATACATATCCACTGCCACGGATAGATGAGCTCTTCGATCAGCTTCAAGGAGCTTGCTGGTTTTCAAAATTGGATTTGCGCTCGGGTTATTATCAGCTCCGCATCAGGGAAGAAGATATACCGAAGACGGCTTTCAGCTCACGCTACGGGCTATATGAATTCACGGTGATGCCATTTGGGCTCACGAATGCCCCCTCGGCGTTCATGACGCTCATGAACCGTGTATTCGAGCCTTATCTAGATCGGTTTGTCATAGTTTTTATTGATGATATTTTGATTTACTCACGGTCTCGAGAGGAGCATGCAGAGCACCTATCGCTAGTATTGCAGAAGTTAAGAGAATTCCAGATGTATGCGAAGTTCTCTAAGTGCCAGTTCTGGCTTCAGGAAGTGGCTTTCCTTGGACACACGATCAGTGGAGCTGGATTAGCAGTGGATCCGGCTAAGATTGAGGCAGTGCGGGATTGGCCACGACCAAAGACAGCGTCGGACATCCGTAGCTTCTTGGGCCTAACAGGTTATTATCGCAAGTTCGTGGAGGGATTCTCGAGGATAGCCCTCCCCCTCACGTCCTTGACGAAAAAGGATGCCGCATTTGACTGGACAGAGCGGTGCGAGTCAGCATTTCAAGAGCTCAAGGACCGGCTCACTTCATCCCCCATCCTTGCACTTCCCTCTGGGAGCGAAGGATTCCAGATATATACAGATGCCTCTTATCAGGGGATGGGTGCAGTCCTGTTGCAACATGGACATGTTATCGCTTATGCTTCGCGACAGCTGAAGCAGCATGAGCATAACTACCCAGTACATGACCTCGAGCTCGGGGCCGTAGTCTTTGCCCTCAAGACATGGAGACATTACCTCTACGGGATTCATTATGATATATACTCCGATCATAAGAATCACAAATACATCGACACGCAGAAGGTTCTGAACCTGCGACAGAGGAAGTGGCTTGAGTTCCTCTACGATTACGACTATAAGATGCACTATCACCCGGGAAAGGCGAATACTGTAGCAGATGCTTTGAGCAGGAGAGCCGGCACTTCTGGACCGGAGCCCCGGGTGATGTCTATGGAGCTGCTACGCATGATGGAGGATATGCAGATTACCATGGTTTCGGAAGCCAAGCCAGTGATCTATCGAGAGTACCTGAACTCTTTGGTCAGCAATGATGATATACAGAAGCGCATTCTTACACATCAGAGATTGGATACTGATCTAGAGCCTATCTTTGACGCTCTAGAAGGAGGCAAGTATGGGGATTATACGCTGGAGGACGACCTTCTTCGATTCCGTGGCCGAGTGTACATTCCAGCAGGAGGTGAGATCCGGGATGACATCCTCAGAGAGGCACATTACTCCAGATATTCAGTGCATCCCGGCATCACCAAGATGTGGGCTGACTTACGACGGACCATGTATTGGCCAGGAATGAAGAGGGAGATCATATACCTTGTGACACACTGTGAGACTTGCCAGCGAGTGAAGGCCGAATGCAAGAGCCCAGGTGGTGTATTACAGCCACTGCCAGTCCCAGAATGGAAGTTCGAGGATATTTCCATGGATTTTGTACACGGACTCCCTCGCTCCCATTCTGGGTACGATTCTGTCTGGGTCATTGTGGATAGGTTGACCTAGGTAGCACTGTTTATCCCGGTCAGAAAAGATGCCCCAGTTGCTGTGTTGGTGAGGTTGTTTGTAGAGCAGTTCATCCGGTATCACGGAGTACCCAGGTCTATTGTTTCAGATAGAGACAGTCGCTTCACCTCCAGGGAATGGAGGGCAGTGCACGCTTACTTGGGATCCAGACTTTCCTTTAGCACTGCCTTCCACCCGCAGACCGACGGTCAGACGGAGCGGACGATACGCACTATGGAGGACCTGCTCAGGTTATGTATTTTGGATACAGGGAAACCTTGGGAGAGGCTACTGCCGTTGATCAAATTCTCATACAACAACAGCCACCAGGCCAGCATCGGGATGGCTCCTTACGAGGCGCTTTATGGGAGAAAATGCTGGACTCCGCTATCCCGGGTGCAAGATGTGGATACTCGAGCCCTTGGGTCAGACTTTGTAGAGGATACGGAGGCTCAGATTCACTTGATCAGGGATCGGCTTTTGGAGGCTCAGAGCAGACAGGCAAAATATTATGATGCACGACACCGGAAGGTGGAGTTCCAAGTTGGGGACAGGGTTTTCCTGAAGATCCGACCGGTACATGGTATTTCTCAGATTCGAAGACATAAGAAGCTCAGCCCCCGGTACATGGGACCATACCTGATTCTGGAGCGTGTGGGCCCCTTGGCTTATCGGCTGCAGCTACCTCCGGAGCTGAGTAGCCTACACGATGTGTTCCATGTCTCTTCTTTGCGAAGAGCTCTCCTTCGCCCTGAGCAGCATGTCCCTACTGCAGCTGGACCGGTCGGGCCTGACCGTTCAGTTAGATTGGAGCCGATCCGAATCGACGATTCAGCAGTCCGAACGTTGAGGAAAAAGAAGGTTCCACTCGTAAAGGTGCTGTGGTCCAACCATGGACGGGAGGAGCACACCTGGGAACCTAGGGATCTGATGCTGGAGCGTCATCCAGAACTATTTACATCAGGTACTTTTATGTTATTTTCTACAAAATTTCCTTAACAATTTCTGCAATTGGAACCCGTAGACCCAAACTTAAATTTCGGGGACGAAATTATTTCTTTCGTTTATAGGATTTGTAACATCCCAATGTTACTTCTAGACCCCTTAACTTAGATTGGGTTAGGCATGGGGTGGGTGTTAGGGTTAGAAGCTAGATTGACCCTAGGTAGTGGGTTGTAGCCATGTGGGGCCCACCATGGGGCCAAAGTCAAACTAGGTCAAACTAGCCTAAACAGGAACCCTAGCCACACCATGATCCCCTCATGATGCCCTAACCCTAAATACAATCTAAGTGGACCCCAAGGTAGGCCATGGGGTCAACCAGTTGACCATGATGGGTCAAGTCAACACCTTGGACCCAAATAGTGAAAATGGTGTCCTAGCTCAATTCACTGGGTTGGGTCCACCCAAATCAACCCAAATTCATCATGTGGGCCTAAAGTGACCCTACAAACCCTAGGGGAGAGAAAAATAGGGTCTTGCAATAGTGATTTTGGGAGAACACTTAGGAGAGAGAAAAGAGGAGGAGTAGGAGAGAGAAGATGCTAAGAAATGGGTTTGGACCACTTGGGCTCATTCCACCAACCCATGATGGGTTGGCTGACCATGCATGGGTATCAGGAGGTGTGGGACCCCCACCATGCAGCCTTGGGCCAAGCCCAAACCCAACCCAAGCCCAATATGACCTAACCCATTTATGGAAGTCAATTCCCTCTCTTCACTCACCCAACTCGGCCCTAGACTTGGCAACCCGACCCACTAAGGTCTAGTCAACCCTCATGGACCAGTGGGGCCCACTCCCAAGCCACCTAGCCGGCCAAACCCACTAACCCGACCCCCAACATTGGTGAAATCGCCTAAGCTTTGGTGAAATCGCCCCCCCCCCCCTCTTAACTCAGCCCCCAAACCACTTCCCCCTCTCATTTCCATTCACTCCTATCCCTGAGACAGAGAGAGAGAGCCGGAGACCACTGCAGCCATGGCAAACCGAGGAGATCGCCGGAAAATCCATGCTATGGAGAGCCGCCGCCACCCTCACCCACAGCCGCCATTAAGGGTCCGTATCCCCTCCCCTCCTACTGTACTAGCATTCCTAGATCTTCTAGGTTAGTAGTCAAGCTCAAAAGAGCTCGACTGTAGGCCTCTATCAGCTTGGAAAAGCAAAGAAAATGGCGGATTTAGAGCTTTTCGGTTTGGTTGCGCCGCCGCCGTCCGCCGCTCTCCGCCGCCCAGTCGCCGGCCAGTTCAAGCCCCGACCACCGTGAGGCCGGGGGATGACTTGGCCGGAGGCCCCGCCGCCGGCGAAGGCCGGAAAACACCCCGCAAGAATGGCCTGCACGGGTTGGCCTGCATGCATGTGCATGGAGAAGACGCACAGCCACCGTTCGATCTACCTTTAAGATCTGTGCTTATTTAATCATAATTCATTTATTTTATTATTTCATAATTAATAGGAAATCTGTCACACTTTTACTGTGACCTTGCATGTTGATTATTAGGTACTTAGAGGCCCCACCTTAGGATGGACTCTGAATGAAATATTTAGGTAGATGAGTTATCTTCAAAATGCCACAGAAATCATAGGTTTTGGACCAGTAGGCTGCCCTGTAGGGCTGTTTTGCTAGGACTGCCCCCTAACTAGGGCAAAAACTAAAATTGATGCCCTGTTCAAACCCTAAGTCCAAATGGACTGCGATTGTGGGCTTGTGGCTTATTTGGTCAAATCTAGGCCCTCCCCAAAAATCAGAATTTTTGGGGAACATTTTGCTATAGTTTTTACAAAAATACCCAAAAGTAAATAAATGTGATTTTTGGAGTTTCCTAACTCCAAATGGCCCCAAATTTTGGTGGCACCCTCTCCTTGGTATATGAGACCCATGGTTAAAATTTGGGCTAAATTTATGCACTGCATGATGAGGAATCTCACTTGCATGTTTGAGAAATAATATTTGACTTGGGCTGCAAATAGCAATTTTGCAGAATTTCAAATGGCTGCCCAAGCCAAACCAGAAGTCCCCTTGACCTGAGATTTTGGTCAGAGGTATATTTAGGGCATATTTAGGCCCTGCCCAAAAATGGGCTTGATTGGGAAATAAAATATGAGGAAATTACCAAAGTACCCCTAGGGCTTAACTAGGTGATTCTTGGAGTTAGCTAACTCCAAATGGCCCCAGATTCTGGTGGCTCATCCTTAGGGGCATCATTGGTGCCTGGTAGAAATTTCAGAGCAATTGGACCCCTGCATGATGGGTTAATCCTTGTACATGTGTTGGCTAATTTAGGCCTTGGTGTGCAATTAGCAAGAAATTGTATATAGTGTATTTAGCCTAGCTGAGGCACCCAAAAACCATACAATAAATTCCAGTGACTCCTTAGGGCATGTTTCACCCCTAGAATTATTTTTTGGGACTTTTGGAATCAAAAATACCACTTATTGGAATTTTTCAAATTATAGGCCTTTTTGGAAAATAAATGGGAAAAATAGAATTTGGCTATAGAAAACTTTTAAATTCAGCCAAGTCAAGGTATGGTGTCTTATTTGACTTAGGAAAATTTTAGACCTCTGTTTGGAAATTATTGGAGCAAAAACCTTGAAATTACTATTTTACCCCTTTTTGTATTTATTTATGAATTGATGGAATTACATGTGGGGAAATTGTAAAAATATTTCTATAGATGTATAATAGCAATATTAGTGTTGCATATTTATTTCAGAATTTTTGTATACATTGATAATTATTAAGGTAGGAAAATGGCATTTTGGTAAATAATTAGGAATGAATTTTGGTAGACCATTACACAGTGGGAATAAATGAAACTCTGTCATTAGTCATAAAATAGTAATATGAATGCTTAGTAATTTTCCTGGAATTTTGGTGAATACATTTCTTGTACTTCATTTGGAAAATGACACTTGTGTAGGAATTGTATTAATTATGGGATAAATAGATATAATAAAAGGAAAATTATGAAATCTTGTAGACAGTAATATTTTTCTCATATGCAATTCAGGAAAATTCCCATAAGTCAGAAGATTTTAATTGATGATACTTCATGTGTAAAATGACCTATGGAATAATTCTAAAAGATTTAATTAAAGGCCTTAATGACCTAGGAAAATTATGAAAATCAACACACTCATTTTATTAGTCTATACCACCCTAGGATAAATACTTGGGGTCAGCTGGATCAAGAATTTAGAAGTTCGATTTCAGGGTGGCAATAGGTCATGGGGTGCGCTTAGTAAAGAAGGTTGGATTATAGGCCGTCAGGGGATGAATCAACAACTGAGTTAGGGTCTAAGTTCGGAAGTATAACCCTGGGTGGCAGATGCATTCTAGAGACGAGAGTAACAGAGCGACATAAGACTTACCTAGAAAGGGTTGACGGAAGATCGCCACTCCTTAACCCATACCTTAAATCACTGGGTCACTCTATGTAACAGGAGAGAGAAAAAGGGGTTCGGGGTAGGCAACAACTAAACTAAATATCCTTGAGAAAGGGAGCTCTGGGATTCAACCCATCGTAGCTCCTAGTGCCCCTGAGAGCCCTTCACCGGGAATACCTTGGGCAGTCCTGGGATTAACCTTAAGATTTTAAGTATGATAAATTGTAGACAAGAGTAAACTATTAGGTTAGGTGAACTGGACATGTGCTCACTCATGCCGGGTTGGAGGGACTTGGAGTCTTTGACTACTTGCTCGCCCGTGCAGAGTTGGAGGATGAAATTGGTTTTATATATATACTCACCCAGGCAGGGTTGGAGGTTTTGTAGCATATTCTCACCCGTGACGGGTTGGAGAGTTTTGGGACTGGTTAGACCTTCGAGCTGGAGGCTCAATATACTATACTTGCATGTGCATATACTAGTGGCGGGCCATGCGGTACTGGCCAGTCGTCACACCGACGGCAGTATGGTGGACCAGGCGGGTGCGAGGGTTAGAAGGACCAGTAGGATGTTTATACTGGAGTCTGGAAGGCTTTTCCTAATAACGCGCACCCAGCCCAACAAGACTGACAGGTAGTCAGCAAAGTTGTACGCAGAGACTCTAGAGTGCACTGACGGTGTACAGAGGTGCACAAGAGAGGTCTAGGCCTGGTAGTGTGTATACCCGCCTAGAAGGCGGAGACGCCCGCTCCGCTGCTGCCGTAGCCACAACGGTGGTACCTGAGAGTGATGCTAGCTCTCGAAAAGTGGGAACTAAAGGTCTGTGATCACGGAGTCGTGTGTGTGTGTTGCACTGCATGTTCATATCATACCCACCATATAGAAGCATAACATTAACCTTCATAACCACTTAAGTCACCTAATGTATAAGTGGTATGGGACGCTTATACATTAGGACCTGCTATACGAACCCTTAACCTATAAGCCTGAGTGGGCATGTTTATAGGTTAAGGTTATTTTTACTTTATATATATGCTTGTGACTCTGACACCCCATTGTATAAATGGTATGGGACATTCTATACAATGGGAGCCTTGCAAAAGATCCCTTGCTTATGCCTACCCGCATAAGTGGAGGTTACATTTCATTATTTTCTTGATTATATACCCTATCAGATTCCTGTCACCTGCTCTCTTTTGCCACCCCTTGTTGTCCTCCGCTTCGTCCTCCCGCACGGTGCCCAGGAGTTGCAGGAGGAGGTGCTGAGGATACGACGTAGTCTGTTTGACTAATGGTCGTTGACCTTACTATTTTAGGAGCTCGAAGAGGTAATCCAGCACGTCGAGGAGGCAGGGCTTGAGGAGCAGATACCGGCTACTACTACTGGAGCACATGTTCAGGTGCGATGATTTGAGATGATAAATTCCACTGCTGTGTATGAGAGTGAGAGAGAGATTATGATGTACTGGGCATAAGCCCTATTTACTTTCACTTCTGTACTCATTATGGACTGGCTTTTATTTCATTTGATATATATATGTGATGTGGCTGTGGACTTGCTTCTGCTTTTACTCTGATTTATTATGTAATTATTCTCATATTGGCCGAACAGTTTATGATCGTACTAGCCGGCAGAATCGGCGTCTTGCGGTGACGACTAACTCGTGCGTTAGTGTCACCGTAAGGCGGCGGTTCTGGGCATAAGATCCGGGTTGCCTCGGATTTGAGGAATAGGATCTTACACAAACACAGGCGGTTAAGTACCCGTGTATGAGCACAAAACATCAGTCAAACCCTTGATGACGTTTCGCCAGAACAAAATATGGGTAAGGACACGGCTGTGTCCCTACCCGTTTCACCTCTGTATAAAAGAGAAAAATGAAACCCTAGCCGTCTTATTCTCTTCCAAACCCTATTTTCTGGAGTGGAACTTTTGAAGGAGATAGATTTATCTGGAGCCAACCAACCTCGTGAGGAAACGCCACCGCCTTCAAGGGAAAAACGATGCAAACGAGAAGGATGACAAAATCCATGGCCGGAAATGGCGGAACCGCTGGAAATGACGTGAGCTTCCCCCCCCCACCCCCCATCTCCCTTGGTGCTAGATCCATAGTTATTCTTAGGCGAGACATCGACTCAAATGAGTCTTGATGTGTGAGGTGAAGGATTCGAGGAGGGATTTTCTAGAACTTTTGTTCTAATGTTAAGTCATCTTAAACCTCACCTTCTTCAAAGTGATGTTGGGGTGGATTCATGAAGAGGAAAGACCTTAAGAGGGTTAATAAGGGTGGAGGAACTTCTGGTTGTGATTTGGGGAGGATTGGCTTGAGGAGGAAGATGAACCGATGTCGTTCATTTCGCCTCAAGATGCGTGTAGAAAACTGTGTTCTGCACGCAGCGACATTCTTGGCTATCTTCAGGCAAGGTATGGTCAGATCTGGGCTTTCAACAAAACACGAGAGTCGTAGCCCTTGGAATTAACTTTCCGACGAGTGATTACACGCCTTCGGGTGAAGTTTGTAGACACGGGAATGTCTGGTCGAAGTAGAGGGCTGTCAGACTAAGTGTGTTGAAATTGTATTTTGTACGCAGCAGGCTTTGGAGAAAATTTTATGTGGGATACAGTCCAATCTGGGTTGTGGAATGAACATGAAAGTTGTAGCACATGGAAATAACTTTCCATCGAGTTGTTACACACTCACCGGATTCTTGTAGCCACAGGAACCTTCGGTTGAAGTTGCAGTCCAGTAGGATTCTGCACCTGAATTCCTGGGTTAGTTATGTAAATGAATTGGGACATGGAGGAGGTCATGTAATGATCCGACATTAAGCTGTAGTCAAATCATTATATTTACACTGTGATAATTAAATGCATGATGATAGTATTGGAATAGACCCCAAGTATAGAAAGGGTGAATGATATGTGGTTGAGCGAAACTACTTGGTGTGGATTAGTAAACGAATGTTATTTAGTCATTTAATAACAATGATTACAAGAGCTTGGGTAAATGCTCAGTGTTGATTAATATGAACTTGTGTGTTGATTATCGGACGAGTAACTCATGTGCTCACGAGTGATTATGTTGGTGGAATAAATGTTTTTGGTGTTGTGAGAAGAGTCATAAATTGTTTGGTTTGGCTTGGTCCTCGGTGTTCATGTCCCGAGGCTCCTTCCGTGCCAAGTGAATGGTTGGGATTTGTCCTCGTGCTCATTTCCGAGGCTCCTTCCGTATCACGATGTGCACATAATGAATGTGGTGCGAGTCGGCATGCAGTGTCGTAACCCCGGGTTAGGGATAGTGTGGCAGGTCTACGGGCTCACCAATCATCACACCGATGGGAGTTGACAGCTAAACCTTGGGCGGTTGGGCTTGGTCCTCGGTGTTCATGTCTCGAGGCTCCTTCCATGCCAAGTGAATGGTTGGGCTTGGTCCTCGTGCTCATTTCTGAGGCTCCTTTCGTATCACACCATAGGCCATTTCGGGGATAGGATCTCGGTGCACAACTACCCGAGACACTAGTTGAGACGTTGTACGCATGTGAGCTCGGTTGTCGTGTTCTTAGCGTTGAGGTGTACAAAGGCTTAGGCCAGGTAGTGTGGAGACCAACCTAGTAGTTAAGATGCCCGTTGTACTGTCACCGTCTGGCCATGACGGATGACGCTTGAGAGGTTAGCTACCTTCTCAAAATGTGGGAACTGCAAGTCTGGGTCGACATAGCGATTGCATGTGCGTGATCATGGGTGAGTCATTGCATTGCATACATACAATTACACCTCATTACATACACAAGATCCTCATCGTATAAGTTTGTATGGGCGCTCCTATACGATGAGTTACATAACAATGAATGTTCCTCAACTTATAAGTTTTTATGGGCATTCTTATAAGTAGAGTTACCTTGTGTTATATCTTTAATCACATGTTGTGGTAGATGGTAGAAATGCTAGAACGACATGTTACTTGTTTATACACTGCTTTACAAACATAGTGATATACCACCTGCTTGTACCTATGATTATCTATATTGTACCCTGTTCCTTTCTCTGCCCGGTGCCGAGGAGTCGTCGGGAGAGCGGATGTGAAGCCACTTAGTCTTTATGACTAATGGTTGCTACATCTTCCTTTTTAGGGGGAAACCATGCAAGTGGAGCAGCAGGATATGCAGCCGGACAACCAGACCAGTATGATAGGGCCTGAGGGGAAGGTACCATCACTACCGTTGGTTATTGATGTGAGTGTGTGAGAGCATTTTTTATTGTACCCTTTTTTGGGAAAACTATTAACGTACTCTGATTTTAGAAGCTTGATGTAGGTTCTCTACTGTTGTTATATCATGGACTATATACTTGGTGTGGATTTGACTTCTATTCTATATTCTGGTTAGGTTGGCAATGGATGATATTAGTTGTAGCTGGCAGAACAAGCATCTTGTGGTATAGACTAGCCCGTGTGTTAGTGCTACCACAAGGTGGCTGTTCTGGTCATAGGAACCCTCTCATGCCGTGTTCAGTGTTTCAGGAGGGGGGTCTTACAAGAGGTGTATGTGGAGCAACCTCTAGGTTTCGTTGATTCTAACTTTCCTGATTATGTCTATCTTTTATTTAAAGCATTATATGGTTTTAAACAAGCTACTCAAGCTTGGTATGAGACGTTGTCTAGATTTCTTCTTGAGAACAAGTTCACAAGGGGAAAAATAAATAAGACATTATTTTTTAGGGAAATAAAAGGTATGATTTTTATAGTGTAAATCTATGTCGACGATATTATTTTTGGCTCTACTAACGACAACCTCTGCAAGATGTTTTCAAAACTTATGCAAGGGAAGTTTTAAATGAGCAGTATGGGAGAGCTTAAGTATTTCTTAAGGCTTTAGGTGAAATAATCTGAAGATGGAATTTTCATCTCACAGACTAAGTTCACCAAGGAGCTAATTAAGAAATTCGGAATGGAGAACGCAACCTCTATGAGGACTTCAATGGGTTCAGTTGTGTCTCTGGACAAGGATGAGAAAGGGAAAGCTTTTGATGAAACCAAGTACAGAAGCATAATTGGATCCTTGCTCTACCTTACTGCCAGTAGACCACACATAATGTTCTCAACATGTGTATGTGCTAGATTCCAAGTGAACTGTAAGGAATCTCACTATGCTGCTGCAAAGCGTATTTTGAGATAAATAAAAGGTATGCCAAATCTTCGAACTAAATGGTTTCTCAGATACAGATTTTGCAGGAAGTAAAGATGATAGAAAGAGCACTTTTGGGACATGCCAATTCCTTGGAAGAAGACTCATTTCTTGGAGCAGAAAAAAGCATAATTGTGTCGCAATTTCAACTGCCGAGTCAGAATACATTTCTACCGATAGTTGCTATGCATAATTGTTGTGGTTAAAGAAACAACTTGAAGATTACAATATGCAAGTCAAAGACATTCCCTTATTTTGCGACTCCTCCAGTGCGATTGCAATAGCCAATAACCCAGTCTCTCACAGCCGGACAAAGCACATAGAGCTGCGATACCACTTCATCTGGGAGCATGGGAACATAAATCTACAATATGTCCCAACTAATTAGCAGATTGCAGATATATTCATGAAGCCGATGGATGAGATTAAGTTCTCGTTCTTCAAAACAGAACTTCGAAAGCTCAACAAAGAAGAATAGAGAGGGAGGACTCACAACATAGCTCAGAGATCTAGAAACTCGTCAAAAAGTCAATATTTCTCAAGTTCAGACTTCATTTCTTGAGTAAGAAAATGATTACTCGAGTACTTCTTTAGACTACTCGAGAACTCAGCAAGTCACTTGAGTAATACCACTCGAGTAATGAGTTTCTTCTCGATAAGTATAAAGATCACTCGAGTACCATCAATCTCTCACTCGAGTAATGTCGGTCCAGTCGAGAAATAGGATGACGTTTTCTTAAATTCAGTTTAAATTTCTATATTCGCAACCCGAAATTTATACCTCCATATTCTAAGGTATGTTACGATTATTTACGTCCTTAATCATCTATAATTAGGGTTATATAAATAGAAAAAATGGATTTCTTTTCTACAAGATTTAAAATCCATCTCTCGACTAAGAAAGAAAGTCCTTTCGTCTTCAGTCGTAGTCGCAGAGCACACTGTCATTGCCATTCTCGCTATCGATTTCTCTAAGCTTCTCTGGACAAATGACGCCAACTTCTAAGATTGGGATTTTTAGTGAGCTTGTAGTCGCTAGAATTGCAAATATCTCTTACGATTTCCGGAATCTTCTTCTCCTGGACACCATCGGATTGACCTTCGTTCTCCAGCAAACCGTCAAAATCCTTTTTCGTGAAGTTGAAGAGTTCTTTTGAAATATCAAAGTGAAGAGAAATGGCAAGTTTCTTAAGTCTAAAGACAAGGGAACTAAAATCAAACTTACCAAGTCCCTTTATCTACCCTTCTTCGGCTACGTTTAGTTGATGAAGAAGATGACCTAGCTTTTGAAGATTATGATAGGGCATACAGCTTTTGTGGGATTTCTATGGTTATCAACAACATTTGTTTACCAGACCTCAATGCTAAGGGCAAGCTTCTAGTGGACATTTTGGGCAAAGTCCTACTATGCAAAACAACTTCCATAAGTTTCATCTCTACAGATCTCTTCTACATGATGACAACCATTATTTCTAAGAAGAAGTTTCAGTTTGGCAAGATGATTTTGGATAAAATAAGGGAAAGCATCAAGGCTCCCAACTATGCCAGGATCATTTCTCTTATATTGCATGAGATAAATCCAGAAGTTTTTTTATTTCTCCAAAGGGACAACTCTCCATCACATGAAGAAGGTATCCATTTCTTCTCTTCAGAGATGGGAACTCAAGTTGCTGAATCTAGCCCAGGCTGCCCAGGCTTATGATTATCTAGCCTCTGAGGATAGGACCCCATCTCCCTCTCTACCTCATATTGCTAGCACATCTGGTGCAGTTGCTGAGGGGGAACCTGCTCCTTCTGTTCAAGATGAAAGAATTCCTACCCCTCGTGCTACTGCTTCTCTCCCTCCAACCATTCCTGAAGAAACTTTATCAGATACTCATGTATATAAAACCATTCTCTGTACTGCAGAAGTCATCAATATGATGATAGAAGAACTAAGTTCTGATGAGCCTCTTCCTCCCCTCCAAAAAGACAAAACTCCAAAACCTTCCAAAGAACAAACTCTAGCACCATCACCCTCTATTGTTCAATCAGAACCAGAATCCCCTGCTTACCATTCTCCTGCTACTAACATACAGCAAGAAGAGACCATTCTGATCTCTAATGAGATAGAGCATTCTCCAGAACCATCTGAAGCTCCTCTGAAGAGCTTGGACTTTATGCTTTCCACCATCCTTGGTGTGGAAGGAGATATTTTGATTCACACTTCTAGGGCTCAGAGTTCAGTGATAGTTGAAGAGGATACTCCATAGACTGCTCCTCCTCCTCCAGTTGCTAAAGTTGTTACTCCAACACCTGCTGCTAATGATATACTGGGTAAGATAGAACAAATGCCTATGGACTAGAGAAAGTATTTTGATGATTCTTTGGAAGTTGTCACAGAAAAAGTTACTGCTCTTAAGAAAGAAACGAGCAAAGGCTTTGCAGAAATCCAGCATAATACTGATGAGCTGAAATATTTGTTCAAAGTAGGTGTAAATGCTCTGGACAACACAATTACAAGTGTTGGCCAGGTGATGAACTAAACAGTTACTCTGGCTAACAATAAGATTAAGTTAGAAAAGAAGGCTCAAGAGCACAACCTCAAGATATGTGAAGAGGTGGGAAAATTCAAAGATGATTCTATAGCAACCATCTATGTAGAAGATAGAAAGGGGGAGGATCTAGTCGAAGAGTATTTAGAAAAATTAGATGCTAATGTGAAAACTCTTTGGAAAGCTAATATGAATGAGATTCATGCTGATGTATAGAATCAGGTAGTTGGTGTGAAATTTCGTACTTATGATACTGTAGTATGGATGCACAACCAGATCTTCCCTAACTTTCAGGCAAACCCTAACATAATTCCTCATCATCTGAACCATCTTGCTCAACTTCAGTAAGCTCAAATGCCTGCTCAGCAACCTATATTCTCTCCAAGGCCTGAAGGCTCAGAAGTTCCTCCTCTAGAAACTTATGCACAGGTTTGGGAAACAGATATACCACAAGATCAACCTGAAGTACATGTCCCCAAAAGAAGAAAGTATGGTGATGGAGCTTCTGCCAGTAGGTCCATTCGAAACCCAGAGGCAGAAAAAAGAAAATCTCAGGAATTTGTAGAGATCTGGAGTCCTACTTCTAAATCCCTAATTCTTGATACTCTCAAGTTAGTTTTGGACTTTAATGAGAATAGACATGATCATTACAGCGCCCATGAGTGGGACTTGTATGAGAAGTCTTTGACCAAAAAAACAATCTATGATCGAGAGTATGGAAGGAATAATCCTAATACACCTCCAAGACCCCCAAAGTACTACCCATTGCCATTCAGCTATCAGAGAAGGAAACAAGAGAAGAAAGACAGACAGCAACAACAACATCAACATCAAGCCAAAGAATGAACAAAGTTCTAAGATTGTGGATTGAAATTGTGTAGAACAAAATTTTTGGAACACTTCTATTTATAAAATTCCTTAATTTTTATGATCTATTCTTTATCTTAAACTTTTAGCATGTTACTCTATTTTTCTCCTTTATATCTAGTCTTTTTATTTGTTTATGTTGATATAATTAACCTTAGGGTAGAGGGTTCTGACTTCTACAAATAGGGGGAGATTGTTGGATTTTGTATCCATAATAAACCATATTTGTATGAAGTCACCCTTGAACTAAGATGAATTAAGTTGTATTTTATGTGTTGTTTGAGTTATGTGCTTGCAGGAATTAATTGCCAAGTGTAGACCAATGTCAGTCTACCGTGGGTCTCCAAACACAGGACCATACAATGTAATCCCTCATTGTGTAATCCATGGTGTTGACTCATATGTTGCCTCTCTATTGGGATACACTTCATTTTCAAGCACTATATGTAATATCCCATTTCCAACTAGACCCCTGGGAGTGGTTTTGTCATAACAGAACCCTAGGAAACCTAGGAATGGAAGTTTATCGACCAAGATTTTGAGTCAAGGGGGTTGTTGGGTACATTGGAAAATGTGTACCTGATTTGAAGAAGCCCAACCTAGCTCAATGATATACATCAAGGTGTATTTGATTTTGTTTTTGAGTTGACATGTGCAGGTGAAGAATTGATAAAGTATGCAGAAAAATTCTAAGTCCAAGTGTCAACACAGAGGAAGCAGTGTCGACACATAGAAGAAATTAGTCGACACAACACTGGGAAGCAGTGTCGACACATAGCAGTTAGTCTACAACTACACTGGGAAAAAGTGTCGACACAGAAGAAGTAAGTCGACACAACACTGGGAATTTGTGTCAACACAGAAGAAGTAAGTCGACACAACACTGGAAATTTGTGTCGACACAGAAGAAAAGCGTCGACCTCAACATTGGGAAAATGTGTCGACACAGAAGAATATAGTCGACCTCAAGTTTGTCTACACCAGCAGAATGTGTCGACACATTGTGATTGAGTCGACACATTATAGCAGTGTTAGAAGAAGACTGTGTCGACACCTGAAGGCTAAGTCGACACTTACTAAGTTATGATTCTACAACAACTGTGTCGATACACAGGACTTGTGTCGACACACTGAAGAGTCAAGACCAAGTTATTTTCAGAAGAAGCTATGTCGACTCAAAGGCAACTTAGTCGACATCACTAAAGACTGTGTCGACACCAAAGTCAATTGTGTCGACACAGATAGACAGATGGTCTCGACACTTTCTGACAGACTGTCTCGACAACTTGTGGTTCAAGACTAAGGCACAGGACTTGTTTGAAGACTTGACAGCTGTGGGTTGCCACCGGTTAACTGAAGCTGTCAGACTTGTCAGAAAACGGTTAGAAACCGGATCAGCCGGTTACCATGAAGAAAGTCTATAAATAGACAGATTCAGAAGGTGAAAGTAACTTTTGAAAACATTGATAAGAATCAAAAAGTTGAGAAGGATTACAATCCAATTCATTTCAAGAAAGTGCTAGGCACTTAAGAAGATCTTCTCCAGAAGATCAAAGAAGACTATCTAAGGATAGATCAAAGAAGAGTTCTAATCAGAATTCAGAAGAATCATTCAAAGTGCTGGATAGAGAGAGATCAAGCTAAAATTTTGAAGAAGAAGAAGAAAGAAACCACCAGTGGATTCTCAAGAAGCTGTTTGGAATCAACTCAGCTAAGTTCATATTCAAGAAGCTTTGAAGAAGGCTCAGATACAGTTGATTGCATCAGCTGATCAAGAATTGTCTTGGCCTTTTCTCTCTCATTTTAGGCAAGACAGTTAAATAATCTTTTCTATATTTCTGTAGGATCTGTTTTCACAGATCTGAGTTGTAAGCCTGTGTTATAAAGGCTGAGTGTAGGAGTGTTGAACTCTGAGTGGTAGGGCTGTTTGCCTGAGTGTAGGAGAAGAATCTTCTCTGAGTTGTAGGCCTTGGGGCAAGGCTGAGGTAGGGCAGTTGTGCCTGAGTTGTAGGAACCAGTTGGGTTCTGAGTTGTAGGATCTGTTGATCTGAGATTAGTGGAAGTTTGGCCGAATCTAGCAAACTGCTAGATAGGTGAAGGGGGAAAGTGGATGTACCCAGACCTTGGGGAACCACTATAAAACATTGTGCAATCTGTGATGTTTTATTTTCTGTGATTGCTGTGATTCTTTTGTTAGCATTTGAATTGAATTCTGCCTAGAAGTTTTTATAAATAAGCAGAACCTATTCACCCCCCCCCCCTCTCTAGGTTTTTAGGCTGTCTTGAAAGTTAAACTATCAAGTGGTATCAGAGGGAGGTTCCTCAAAAAGGACTTAACAGTCTGAGGTAGATCTGGAAGGCAAATTCAAGATTCAAGAAGATGGGTTCTGGAGAGAATCATAAGGAGCTTGGGTCTATGAAATTACCCATATGCAAGAAGGAAATCTTTGGGATCTGGAAAGAAAGAGTCAGATTGTTTATGGAGGCATCTGACCCAAGGATTTACATCACAGTACAGGAAGGCCCCTTCATTCCAACGAAGATATCTGTTCTTGATGCAAATATCCAAATACCAAAGACTTATTCAGAAATGACCAAGGATGAAATCATCTTGGCAACCATGGACAAAAGGGAACAGAACATCATTGTTAGTGCCATAGATGATTCAACATTTCAGAATCTGAGTCACTGCAAGACCTCCAAGGAGATGTGGGACACATTGATTGTCTACATGGAGGGTTCTGAAGAAGTAAGGCTGGACAGGAAGTCTATGCTAAATCAGGAGTATGAAAGCTTTAGACAAGGAAAATCTGATAGCATAACTGAGTGCTATAAGAAATTCTATAGAATTGTGAATGAGCTAATATCCTATGGAAGAGTCTTCAGTACCTATGAACTGAATGACAAATTCTTAAGATCCTTATCAAAGGATTGAGATACAAAGATCTGTGCCATAAGAGAAGTGGCTAAATTGGCAGAGATATCTCCTCCAACCCTGTTTGGAAAGTTGCTATCCTATGAAATGCAACTTATGGTGAGGAAGGAGGAGGAAAGAAACTCAAGAGGAGATCACAGAGAAAAGACTGTGGCATTTAATGCTGAAGCCACTAGAAAGAATAGGAGGAAATCACCATCTCCTCCTAAGGAAGTTGAAGAAGATAGTTCTGAAAATTCAGATAAGGGTTCAGAAAGCTGTGATTCAGATGCAGACTTTGCTGCATTCACAAGGCAATTCCAAAGGTTCTTGAAAAAGAAGCAATGGAAGTCTAGGCCTTCCACATCACAGCAAGTTGATGACTATTATCAGAAGAGAAGGTCATCAAGGAAAGAGAAAAGCAGATCAAAGCCCAACAAAGCCACTACTTCAAAGATTGTCTGCTATTGTTGCAATAGGCCTGGACATGTAGTGGCTGATTGTCCTGACAAGAGAAAGGAATCTTCAGAAAAGAAGAAGACTTATCAGAAAGGCAAGAAGGAGAAATCCTTTGTAGCAAAGAAAGATAAGAGTCTGTCAGAGCAGTCAACTTCAGAATCAGGATCTGAAGCTGAAGCATATATTGGACTATATGCTGCATCTGAGGAAGAGGAGTTTATGCAGTTGCTAGACTCCATCAATGAACATCAATGCATGGGTTGATTACAAGATCAGAAGAGGACATATGCCAGAATCAGTCTGGTCCTAATGAGGTAAAATGTCCTTCCAGTACATCTATTTGTAGTACAAGTGAAGAATCAGCTACATCTGCATCAAGTGATGAAGATGCATCTGAATCTGAAGGAGATGTCTATCAATTGATAGACAAGTATGGGGACTTGTTGCAGGCCCTTAAGAAAAGCAAGAACCTGGTTAAAACTCAGGCTCAGGAAATTGCTGAACTAAGGGTAGCAACAACTGAGTTAGAAAAAGTCCTTGATCAAAAATTAAATGAAATTGCCAAGCTGAAGAATATAACTATTATTCAGATGGGCACAATTAATTATACTAATGATCAAGTGAAGAGTCTGGAGGCCAGACTTAGAATTGAAAGGGATTTAGTGGCTAGTTACTCTAAGCCAAAATCTGTCTTACCCTTGATAGATGAATTTGTCACTCAGAAGGGTAAGGCTGGATTAGGATTTAAAGGTAACTCCAGGGCTGGCAGATTCAAGAGGAAAGGCAAAGCCCCTATTCAGCCACTAAACCTTTCAGTCCCCATAAAGTTTAGTAAGGTGAAAGTGCCTTCTAACATATATGATCATGAAGACATTCAAGGTCATATTAAGACTAATGTTCTGAAGAACAAGGGTGTAAATGCAAGCAGGCCTACCTATGGTCATAAACCCAATGGTTTTAAGAAATCAGTAGGTGAAGTTGCAACAGCACCAGCAATGAACAGAAATTCTTCTGACAAGGATGTATCTAGATCTAGATACAATAAGTTTGAATGCTGGTGCTGTGGCAAGAGAGGCCATTTTGCATTAGACTGCTGGTATAACACAAGTGTTATAAAGAATAAGAGTCTACCTGTTAGAAGAGGCTATGATAACTTTATTAATGCTAACCTGAACCAAGGACCCAAGACTTACATGGGTTCTAAGGGTAAGTAATTCTGTATTGCAGGTGAATCCAAGTAACCATGCCCCTATATGGTACTTGGATAGTGGTTGTTTTAGGCACATGACTGGAACAAAGGGGCTGCTGAAGGAGTATTCATCTGTCAAAGATGGACCTAAAGTGATCTTTGGTGGATCTGAGAAGGGAGTCATCAAAGGGTTTGGTAACATTTCTTCTAACCTAATTACTATCACCCAAGTGGCCTATGTAAAAGGTTTGAAACATAATCTAATAAGCATAAGCCAGCTGAGTGATCTAGGATATGACATTTCATTTGGTAAGGATGGATGTCATATCAAAAGGTCAAGTGATCAAGAGATCATATTGACTGGGGATAGGAAGAGAAATGTGTATTGCCTTAATTTTGAATGTGAGAATAAGGCTTCCCCCATTTGTCTTGTAGCTGATGACAATGCTTCTCATTGTGTTAAGTGGCACAAGAGATTGGCTCATCTAAACTACAAGACAATTGGCCAACTCTTCAGTAAAGAACTAGTGAGGAATGGGCCTCAAGTTAAGTGTATAAAGGAAGGGGTATGCTCAGCTTGTCAAAAGGGCAAGCAGACAAAATCCTCATTTCAAAGCCTTGAAAACAAGGATTCTGTGAGGTGCTTATACCTCTTGCATATGGATCTTTTTGGTCCTATGCCAGTTCATAGTCTAGGTAGGAAGGTCTACACTTTTGTGGTTGTAGATGACTATTCTAGATTTACATGGGTGTTCTTTCTGAGACAAAAATCTGAAACCCCAAGTGTATTACTTAATTTTGTAAAGCAAATTCAGAATGAACTAAATAGTACAGTGGTCAAAATCAGAAGTGACCATGGTACTGAGTTTCAATCTGAAAGCATTACAAACTTGTGTAAAGACTTTGGGATTTTCCAAGAGTTCTCCTCACCTAGAACACCTCAGAAAAATGGAATTGCTGAAAGAAAGAATAGGACATTAATTGAAGCTGGTAGAACTCTATTGAGTAACACCTCTCTCCCAGAATATTTTTGGGCTGAGGCAGTTAACACTGCTTGTCATGTCATCAATAGGGCTTCTATCACCAAAAGCCACAGAAAGTCTCCCTATGAGATTGTGAAAGGCAGAAAACCAAATCTATCCTATTTTAGGATCTTTGGTTGCAAGTGCTATATACTTAACAATGACAAGTCATATTTGACTAAGTTTGCTGCCAAATCCCAGGATGGGATATTTGTTGGGTACAACACAAATAGTAAGGCCTATAGAGTCTTCAACTTAACTACTCAAGTTGTTGAGGAATCTGTGCATGTTGTATTTGATGAAACAAGATTAATCAATTGTGAGATGTCTTGTAGATCAAATGACTCAACAGGTATAAGCAAGAGGATGGACAAGCTCTCCATTGCTGAAGCTTCAAAGGAAGATGGAGTATTGGAAAATGAAGGCTGTTGTCCAGGGGGAGTACAAGAGATAATGTAAGCTGATGAAAACCAAGAGGTTCAACAGAATGAAGAAGCTGGAGATGCTCAACCTGAAGGGAATCTTCCTCCAGCTATAAGATATCTAAGAGATCATCCTACTGATCAGATAATTGGTGATCCAAGACAAGGAGTGCAAACTAGAAGCAGAAATCAAAGCACAGTTTTGCATTCAAGTTTCTTGTCCCAAATGGAACCTAAGAAGTTTGAAGAAGCTATCCAAGACAAGCACTGGATTGATGCAATGCAAGAGGAGCTGAATCAATTTAGAAGGTGCAAAGTCTGGGAGCTTGTTCCTAAACCAAGAGGCCACAACATAATTGGCACTAAGTGGATCTATAGGAACAAGCTATATGAAAGTGGGATAATAGTGAAGAATAAAGCAAGGTTAGTTGCAAAAGGATACAGGCAGGAAGAAGGGATTGACTTTGATCAAACCTTTGCTCCAGTAGCAAGGCTGGAGGCAATCAGAATGTTCCTTGCCTATGCAGCCTACCAAGACTTCAAAGTATACCAGATGGATGTGAAGTCAGCATTTCTGAATGGTGATCTTAAAGAAGAAGTATATGTAGAGCAGCCATCAGGTTTTGTAGATCCTCTTAAACCTGATTCTGTGTATAAGCTTAGGAAAGCTTTGTATGGGTTAAAACAAGCTCCAAGGGCTTGGTATGAAACCCTGTCTACCTTCCGCATTGAGAATAAATTCTCAAGAGGAAAGATAGACAAAACTCTATTCCTTAGGGAATCCAAAGGAAAGATCATCTTAGTCCAGATCTATGTTGATGACATAATCTTTGGATCTACTGAAAACAACCTTTGTAAAAAGTTTGCCAAACTTATGCAAGGGAAGCTTGAGATGAGCAGTATGGGAGAACTTAAGTTCTTCTTGGGACTCCAAGTAAGACAGACTGATGATGGATTGTCCATATCCCAGTCTAAGTTCACCAAAGAATTAATTAAGAAATATGGTATGGAGTCATCCTCTAGCATGAGAACTCCTATGGGAACAAGTATGCCTATATGCAAAGATGAGGCAGGTAAACCTGTTGATGAATCATTGTATAGAGGAATAGTTGGGTCTCTACTATATCTCACTGCTAGTAGACCTGACATTATGTATGGAACATGTGTCTGTGCTAGGTACCAAGCCTGCCCTAAAAAAACTCATTATACTGCAGTCAAAAGGATTCTGAGATATCTAAAGGGCACTCCTACTCTAGGTCTTTGGTACCCTAGGAATAGAGATTTTCTACTAACAGGCTATTCAGATGCAGATTTTGCAGGATGTAGAGAGGATAGAAAGAGTACTACAGGTACTTGTCAATTCCTGGGAGGAAGACTAATATCTTGGAGTAGTAAGAAGCAGACTAGTGTGGCAATTTCCACAGCTGAGTCAGAGTATGTTGCTGCTGGAAGCTGCTGTGCACAGCTATTATGGATGCAGCATCAGCTTAAGGATTATGGTATTCAGGTAAGTAGAACACCCCTTTTATGTGATTCTAAGAGTGCTATTTCTATTGCTAATAATCCAGTTTCTCATAGTAGAACTAAGCATATAGAAATCAAATACCATTTTCTTAGAGAACATGTAGAAAAAGGAGACATCTCATTGGAATTTGTAAAAACAGATTCTCAAATAGCAAATGTATTTACTAAACCTTTAGATGAAACCAAATTCAATAAATTCAAAATTGAATTAGGTATGTTAACCATTGATTAATGTATTAACAAAATCATTAACAATGCAATTAAAGTGGGATTTAAGTAAGTTAAGTAATAACAATAGAAATTGGCTAAGTAAGAATGTGTCGACACATTCAGTAATAATGTGTCGACTCAGAGAAATAATGTCGACAAGTCAGAAATATAGTGTCGACACAGAGAATATGTGTCGACACTTAAGAGTTATATTGTCGACTTAACCAGAAATATAATGTCGACTCAACCAGGATAATGGTGTCGACACTTACAGAATATGTATCGACACTTATCCTTAGAGTCGACACAGAATTTCTGTCTTTCTATTATGTATCCAAGGTGTCGACATAACCACATATTGGTGTCGACACATAGTAGGCTGAAGTAATGTCGAGTCAATAGAAGTTTGTGTCGACACATTCCGTCTGTGTCGACACATTTAGACTGTTTTTGGCGCCTTTTGAACTTCTTTCAACTGAAGCTATAAATAGGTCAAAAACTCTTTCTGTCGACATGCTTCCAAGGTTTTCGAGACTAAAACCCTGTGTCGACAGTCTATCTTTCTCTCTTCTCTCAATCTTTCTCGACGAATCGATGGCGCCAAGGATTGAAGACAACATTAATGAAGGGTATGAGTTGGTGCGCCAGGCCTTTGCAGAGGCGCCGCCAGATGTTCAAGGGGTTATCACCCTCCTCTCTGAGTCAGGGTTAGAATTTCTAATCTCAGAACCAACTAAAATCTGGAAGAAGGAGGTGCACGAGTTCTTTATCTCTGCATCAGTCCACTCGACTGGCCTCAAGATTAAGTCCAATGTACAAGGGACTAAGGTGAAGATTACTCAAAGAAGTTTAAGAAAGATCTTTCAATTGCAAGTAGTTGAGAATGAAGAGGAAGTTCCTAGTTCTAAGACAAGGGAAGCCCTTCAATGGTGTGGACTGGACTCAGGCTTGAAGATTGGAGCTGCATTCAACAAGAAGGGTATGAATCAGCAAGGGAAGTTCTTGTCTGAAATAGTTGGGAAAGTGATCCTCTGCAAGACAGGTGGACATGATAGGATTTCTGCCTATATGTTCAGCCTTATGACCAGGATTGTTTTTACAATTCCTACTGATTGGTCAGGAGTACTCTTTGACAAGATCAAAGAAGGAATCAAGAAGCCTAACATGGCCAGGATCATGAGCTTATACCTCACTGGAGTGATTCCTGAAGTAATGCAGCAACTGCAAGGGACTAAGATTAATCATATGAGAAGAATGGATATGAGACTGTTCTCAAGGTGGGATAGGGTGCTGTCCAAGGATGTGCCTGAAGAGAGCAGGCCAGACACCCCTGTGAAATCCCCTACTCAAAATCAAGAAACTGAACAACTACAAGAAGACCCACTGAGGACACAGGTTGAAGAACAGCTTGACTCAACTATAGTCCAGCAAGTGTCAACACCTGCACAGATGCAGGGGGAGCCAGTTTCCACTCCTGCTCAAAAGGTATCTACTCCTGATAAGGTATAAGTATAGGGGGAGCTAATGTATTTTACTATAAAAGACATTGCTCATATTTTTGTTACTGCACAGGTTCAGGGGGAGCTAGTGTCCACTCCTCCTCTAGATACTACAAATACTGAAGTACAAGTGCAAGAGGAAGCACAGTTAAACTTATCTCAAGATTTAACTGCTTCAGAAGTTACAGCTCAACTGGAATTCACTCTGGAGGAGTTATTCCCTGATGATGATACTACTACTGATAAAGTAGGAGGTGGACAAGAAATTGAGAAGTCAATAGGTATGGAAATTGATCAGGAAGCTGAAGTTGAGGCACAAGTTGAGGGGGAGCCAGTGGCTGTTGAAGCTGAGCAACAGGTCAGTGGGACAGATACAATTAATCCTCCTCAAGAGAGAATTCATTTAGATACTTCATCTGAAACTGAAACTGAAGATGCCAGGATGGCAAAGAAAAGAAAACTTGTTGTATTTAAGAGAAGAAGCAAGAATTATAAGCAGGCTTTACAGACAACACCTCTACAAGTATCTCCAGCCTTTGATTATAACAAGTTTATGGTAGATCTACAGGTAAAATTGGATGAACAAAGGATGGCTCTGGAAAAGTATGTTGATGAAAATAGCAAGTCACTTCAGTTTGACTTAGCTCAGGATATAAAGTCCATCCAGTTTCAAGTCAACATGCATAAAAAGGAAATGACAGATTGCTTCCACAAGGGTGGCAATGCTGTGGTTTATCTAGCTAAACAACAGGAGGCTATTACTACAAAGGTGGATGACATTGCTTTGAAGCAAAGCTATGTTTTGGAAAATCAGATAAGAATGAATGAGAATTTAACTGAATCTCATAATGAGATCATTAAGGAGGTAAAGAAGATTGTTCCAGGTCTGCCTGCAGATAAAGCCAAAGAAAGGGAAGAATTTGATAAGAATTTTCAAGCTGCCATTGTTTCTGTTAAGACTGCTATCACAACCTCTCAAAAAGAAATATCTGAAAAGCTTCAAAAGTTAAAACCATTTTTTAAAGAGGGTGTGAATTATTTGGATGGCCAAATCAGATTTCAAAAGGAAGATCTAAGAGATCATGTCTCTAGAGAAGCCATAAAGGGGGAGAGGATGCTAATTCATGCAGGCTCAGAGCACTCAAAATGGGTGACCAATAGTATCCGAGCCACATTGGGATATGCCCTATTGTGTGATGATGCTATGGTGGCTGAGTCAGGAATACAAACAAATCTACTTGAAGGCAATCAACCTGAGGTTGCCCAAGTCATTTACCCCCCTCCAGATTTTGACATGATTGATCAGCAGGTTCAAGGCATGTATAGTCCTCCAAAGGAGGTTACTAATATTGTCATTGGGAAGGTTGATAAGCCAGAGGCTACTCTGAAAGAACAGCAAGATGCTCTATTAGCAAAGAAGAGATTCAGAGAGCAGGCTGCACTCAAGCCAGATTATGAGCAGTGGAGTCCTACTTCAAGGAACATAATACTCACTGCATGGAAAGCTGTACACGACAAAGTTCATGAGAGAGGGAAGTGGTACAATGAGATAGAATGGCAGAAGTATGAGGCAAGACAGGAAGCAATAGTATAATTCAGAAGGAAAGCTAAGCTGGGAAGACTGCCATCAGATGCTAAGGAGCCAAGCAAGTACTTCCCAAAGCCTTTTCACTATTTTGAAAGGCAAAGGATCAAGGAAGAAGCTCAGAAGAAAGCTGATCAAAAAGGAAACAAGATAGCTTTAGAATCAGAAGCTCCTGTGACAGCTACAATTCAATCTGGCAAAGGGATTATCATAAGAGAGCCTGATCAATCCTGATTATGTTTTTAGTTCCTTCATAGTGTTTTTGTAATGTTGTGATGTAATCATTAAATGTAAAACAATGTAATCAAACATTACCCAGTTATAAACAAAATGTTGTTTGGCATATTATAAGGTTCATTCTGTGATGGATTGTTTTTATGTTTTGTTTATATTAAGTATTCCTGTCATGTCATATATCATCATTTAGTACTGTTTATAAAATGGTGTATATCATTGGCTATAAGGGTTATGACTTCTCCAAATAAGGGGAGATTGTTGGGTACATTGGAAAATGTGTACCTGATTTGAAGAAGCCCAACCTAGCTCAATGATATACATCAAGGTGTATTTGATTTTGTTTTTGAGTTGACATGTGCAGGTGAAGAATTGATAAAGTATGCAGAAAAATTCTAAGTCCAAGTGTCGACACAGAGGAAGCAGTGTCGACACATAGAAGAAATTAGTCGAGACAACACTAGGAAGCAGTGTCGACACATAGCAGTTAGTCTACAACTACACTGGGAAAAAGTGTCGACACAGAAGAAGTAAGTCGACACAACACTGGGAATTAGTGTCGACACAGAAGAAGTAAGTCGACACAACACTGGGAATTTGTGTCGACACAGAAGAAAAGCGTCGACCTCAACATTGGGAAAATTTGTCGACACAGAAGAATATGGTCGACCTCAAGTTTGTCTACACGAGCAGAATGTGTCGACACATTGTGATTGAGTCGACACATTATAGCAGTGTTAGAAGAAGACTGTGTCGACACCTGAAGGCTAAGTCGACACTTACTAAGTTATGATTCTACAACAACTGTGTCGACACACAGGACTTGTGTCGACACACTGAAGAGTCAAGACCAAGTTATTTTCAGAAGAAGCTGTGTCGACTCAAAGGCAACTTAGTCGACATCACTAAAGACTGTGTCGACACCAAAGTCAATTGTGTCGACACAGATAGACAGATGGTCTCGACACTTTCTGACAGACTGTCTCGACAACTTGTGGTTCAAGACTAAGGCACATGACTTGTTTGAAGACTTGACAGCTGTGGGTTGCCACCGGTTAACTGAAGCTGTCAAACTTGTCAGAAAACGGTTAGAAACCGGATCAGCCGGTTACCATGAAGAAAGTCTATAAATAGACAGATTCAGAAGGTGAAAGTAACTTTTGAAAACATTGATAAGAATCAAAAAGTTGAGAAGGATTACAATCCAATTCATTTCAAGAAAGTGCTAGGCACTTAAGAAGATCTTCTCCAGAAGATCAAAGAAGACTATCTAAGGATAGATCAAAGAAGAGTTCTAATCAGAATTCAGAAGAATCATTCAAAGTGCTGGATAGAGAGAGATCAAGCCAAAATTTTGAAGAAGAAGAAGAAATAAACCACCAGTGGATTCTCAAGAAGCTGTTTGGAATCAACTCAGCTAAGTTCATATTCAAGAAGCTTTGAAGAAGGCTCAGATACAGTTGATTGCATCAGCTGATCAAGAATTGTCTTGGCCTTTTCTCTCTCATTTTAGGCAAGACAGTTAAATAATCTTTTCTATATTTCTGTAGGATCTGTTTTCACAGATCTGAGTTATAATCCTGTGTTATAAAGGCTGAGTGTAGGAGTGTTGAACTCTGAGTGGTAGGGTTGTTTGCCTGAGTGTAGGAGAAGAATCTTCTCTGAGTTGTAGGCCTTGGGGCAAGGCTGAGGTAGGGCAGTTGTGCCTGAGTTGTAGGAACCAGTTGGGTTCTGAGTTGTAGGATCTGTTGATCTGAAATTAGTGGAAGTTTGGCCGAATCTAGCATACTGCTAGATAGGTGAAGGGGGAAAGTGGATGTACCCAGACCTTGGGGAACCACTATAAAACATTGTGCAATCTATGATGTTTTATTTTCTGTGATTGCTGTGATTCTTTTGTTAGCATTTGAATTGAATTCTGCCTAGAAGTTTTTATAAATAAGCAGAACCTATTCACCCCCCCCCCCCTCTAGGTGTTTAGGCTGTCTTGAAAGTTAAACTATCAGGGGTGGTAACACCCGTGACCGACCCTTAACGCCCGTGACCTAGGGCGTGACCCCTTCGACGATCGTCGACCTCAGAAAGATGATCGGCGAGCTCAGAAATTTCAACATGGGACGGATACGCCCGTGACTGATCTGTCATGCCCGTGACCTTGGAATGGCGTTGAGTGAGCTAAGCTCACTCAACGCTGTACTCTAGATGGAGTTGAGTGTGCTTAGCTCACTCAAAGCCATAAGTTAGACGGCGTTGAGTGCACAGACTGCACTCAACGCCATCTGGTGTCGTCTGGTTGTCGTTGAGTGAGCTGACCTCACTCAACGTCGTATACTGGATGGCATTGAGTGAGCTTAGCTCACTCAATGCCATAATCTGTCAGGCGGGATGGCGTTGAGTGCGTTGAGTGCACTCAACGCCATAAGTTGAACAGCGTTGAGTGCACTGACCGCACTCAATGCCATTTGGTGTTGTCTGGATGGCGTTGAGTGAGCAGAGGTCAGTCAATGCCATAATCTGGATGGCATTGAGTGAGCTAAGCTCACTCGACGCCATCGTTTAAAAAAGGACATATTCTAGATGGCGTTGAGTGAGCTGAGCTCACTCAACGCCATAGTCTAGGAGGCCATTCTGGATGGTGTTGGGTGAGCAGAGCTCACTCAATGCCATATCTGGGATGGCGTTGAGTGAGCAGGGATCACTCAACGCTATAGCAAGGATGGCGTTGAGTGAGCAGAGCTCACTCAATGCCATTTTACTTAGTCTTTTCTTGTAGAATTGTTTTGGCTGGGTGCTGGTTCAGCTGAACCGGGCCGGTCTAGGGAGTGGGCCATTTTCTCCTATTAAGACCTAATAATTCTTACTTAAATTAAGTTGACCGGTTAAGCTTGACACGTGGACCGACGATTTTGAAAAGAAGGCGGTTACGGCCATGGCCGAGAGCTTGCCTTCATGGCCATAAATGTCATTTGATGTCGTGGCTTACCCTCTCCCCCTTTTTACGGCTGGATCCAACTCCTCTAAGGAAGAGGAGGAGTTTCCAGCTGTTAGCCTAGCTGGATTGAGTCATTTCAGCCCCCCTCCACCATGGCCGAGCCAAGCTATAACGGACCATTATTGGCCATAAGCGGTATGACGTTTCCCCTCCTAAGCCGAGCTTTTAAACACCCTCACAGGCCCAAGAGGAAGGTTTCCGATCCTTTACCTGAAGTTTTCGAGCCTCCCACTATGCTACTGAGAATTTCGGTGATGCCACCACCGCACCAATGGCATCCCGACGGTCTGGATGCCTCCAACTCGCGAACATGGTCCCCCTCCCTCTTCTTCTGCGGAGAGATCTTAGAATTCAATAGTGTTGAGAATCGGGCTCAATTGAGCCCGATTGGAGTTTTCATTTTCATGGATTTTCCATGAAATATGCATTCTCGGGCTCGCCATAAAAAGCCTCTCCGGCAGCTACGCCATCGCACGGCGATGGTCGCCACCTCAACGGAGGTGGTGGTGGCGGTGGCCGACCAGGGAGGAGGCTGGACGGCCAGCCGCTGCGCTTGGAAGTAGCTCCAGGTCGGGAAAATCGTGGCCGTTGGCTGGAGGAGGAAGACAATGCCAGGGCCCTTAGATCCTGCTTCAAGATCTGTGCATTTAATTAAGCTTTTATTTTATATGCATTTTTCTTTATTAAAATAACAGCCACCTTAGATAAATTAGGAAAAATACATAGGGGATTATTATGAAGAAATGACCAACATGAAATTTGTAGCCCTATGGGTCTACTATATTATAAAATTTATTTGGGTCAATTTGGTCAACTGGTTTGACCATGGCACCTCTTTTGGTGGGATCTAGACCTATAGCTAGGCAGAGACAAAAAGGTGTGCCCACTCTTCATCCTTTGACCAAATGATCTAAAATTTTGCCAGGGAGCCTACCCTAGCTTCACCAAGGGCTTATTCAAAAATGGGAATTTTTGGAGAATGTTTTTTTATAGGTTTTAGAAAAATTTAATAATCATAGGTAAAATTCATTAGTTTTGTTAATGACTTCCAAACCCTCCCAAATTTTTGTGAGTGGTCCCTGTGTTCATCATAAGGCTCTGTATAATTTTTCATCTCATTTAGAGATGTTTTACATATAGGAAATGGACAAACCTAAGCAATGCCCTATTAAGGGGTTTTTAGGTCAAAAGTGCACTTTGAGATTTGAGTGGTCAAATCACCTCAATAGAGGCTGAGATTTTTACCAATGACTAGAATGTTCTCTAGCACCCTATCATGGATTTTGAGGTGGATTGGGGTAAATTTGCCCTTGGACCCAAGGCCAAACCCTAAGGATGGCTCTTGGTGGGTTGTGAAGGGCAAGTGGTCAAATGGCCTGGTTATGATTTGAAACATGGTAGATAGAATACTAGGGTAGCTAGAATCTTATGGTAGAAATCTAAATGCATTTTAAGGTAAATAAGTCTCTCAAAACCCTAACCCTAATTTAGGGCACAAAACTTGTAGATATATAAAATGTCACTAAAACTCACTGAACAGTGATGATATTTGGGTAGAGTGTTGTTTAGGGTTAGTACCATCTCTGGAGATTTATTTATGAATTTAGGATCTTTATTTGGGATACTTCATTAACAATATAGTAGTTTGTATTATTTGCTTAGAAATTTATTATGGAGGAAATACTTTCTAGAAATTGATGAACTTTAGGCAGAGAACTTGTATAATGATGTTAAAGCTTTGAGAATTTTTATGGAATTTTTAGAAGTTTTATTCTAAGGCTTGCTTCATTAAGTGTTGTTTCCCATGAAAATTTAATTAAACCTATTTTGATGTCCAGCAAGCCTGTAAAATCATGATCTTTGCACAATAACTTTTTTGTACCATATTAATATTCAATAATTTTTCTATAATTTTATGATGAGTAATTTCAGTACTTCCTTCTTTACATAGGATTAATGAGATTATAATGGATAAATTAATTAGAGGCTAAATACTTTCTGTAAAATCATGAGAATTAATATTTGATGATACCTTGCTATTATTTAGTGATCATAATTTTTGGGTGGCCATTATATAAGAAGATCATGTAGTTCATGTTTAAAATTACCCATGGCCGATCTTTTGGGAAAATTAAATAAATAACAGATTAATTAGAAAAATAATAAATTTCTTGATTTAGGCTAATTATGTTATGATAGACCTCCAGTATATTTTATAGGAGATTTGGAAGACAATTTGGAGTACCTCCCCTTATATACCTCATATAGCTTGGGATGGTCTACATATAGTAAAACCGCAGAAGCTGAACTAGAGCGGGTAATGAACTTGGGCAGATGGAATTTTGGTAGTTTGCTGGTTTGGATAGGGTAAGTTAAATTATTTTCATTACTGGAAGTCAGGATGAGTAGAGTGTGAGATTTGCTAGTGTTAAGTGGTGTTCGGGATCGACGAAAGTTCGTCCTCCCCGGTAGGATGAAAAGAGTGTTAATACTCTAGGGCTAGATCGAAAGTAATTTGAATGGATCGGGTAATGGGTAATAACCAATAAAAGTAAGTGCCTTGCGAAAGGGAACGATGGGCTTCATCTATCATCATAGTTCCTAGTGCCCTTTGAGAGCCCTTCACGGGGAATACCGGGGCTAGTCCTGGGCTAACGTAAACTGTTGGAATAATAAACCAAAAGAGCAACTAGAATATCTAGGGTGGCACATTCACACACACTGGTTGCTAGGGATGTATAATATGTTGGTTCGGTTGCCATTATGATGGTATCTCTGAATGTAGATGCATGGACGGGACGGTCCGGGGAGTCGAGGGCTCGAGGGTTTGTATACAGAATTAGGTAGTGGGTCTTCGGTATTTGATTGTCGTTCACACCGACATCGGTACGTTGACTCGGCGGTGTTGGACACTTAGCCAAAGAAAGTCTGGTGAATATAGCCAGCACAAGTACGCGGATACTCGAGGTTGTGTTCTTCTAGGGGCGTAAGGAAAGGCTAGGCCCGGTAGTGTGGATACCCGCCTAGGAGTCGGGGGCCCGACCCACTGTCTCCGTTTGCCACTACGAAGGTTCCTGGGAGTGAAGCTAGCTGCCCGAATAAGGGGAACTAAAGGTCTGTGCGCATAGAGTCGTGTGCGTGAGTTGCACTTGCATGAATCATGACATAGCATATCACTACACTCATAATTGCATGCAACCGACACCCCAACGTATAAATTGGTATGAGACTTTATATACAATGGGAGCCTTGCAGAAGACTCCTTAACTTATAAGTTTGTTTGGGCATTCATATAAGTTAAGGTTACTTACTTATTTAGTTACTTGCTTTCTATTTGTCTTCTTATAAATTTGTTACTTACTACATGTCTACTTTATTACTTACTATCGTAGAATTGCTAGATATACTTTATTCTAGATAGTTATTTATACAACATGATAGTTGTTAGACTAGCTCCATTGTCATGTGCTTGATTATTATCCACCTTTGTAGCTTCCCTTTCCTCCTCTCCGCTCGGTGCTTAGGAGCTGTGGGGGAGGGGTATGGGATGATAGGGCTTAGTCTTTATGACTAATGGTTTTCAAACCACAACATTATAGGAGCTCCTGATGGGAGACAGGGACAAGCAGTCCAGGGACCAGCACCAGCGGAGTACGGTGCGCATGGAGGTGGTTCAGTCTAGCACTGGTGCACCTGTGACCAGCTCCGTGAGTGATTTGTGTTTTTATAGCTTCCGCGATGAGTGATTTGTAGTGAGGACTCTGATGTACCGGGCTCGATCCCGTTTATCTATATTTCATCTGAACTGATCTTTGCAGTACTTTTATTTGATATTACTGATGGACTGGTTGTGATTTCATTTTATATGTGTGTTTCTTTGGACCTGTTTACATTTTATGTATACTTACTTCTCTCTCTATGATAGAAAAGGGCCGGCAGAATTGGCATTTTGGTAGTGGCGGCCTTCCCGCGAGTCGGTGCCACCACAAAGCGGCAATTCTGGGCTAAGACCCCGGTGGTTGAAAAAGAAAAAAAAGGAGGGTCTTACAAATAGTATCAGAGCGTACATCGATCGGAAGAGAAGTAGTCCACAAAACCTTGGGCCACCCCCGTGCGAGCTTAGTTTGCGGGCAAACTAGCAGCTGAAGCAGTGGTGTGCCCATAATAGAAATCACATGTGAAAGTCCATCCTACCCTTTCTTATATTCCATTCATACATCCTCTAACAAGTGGAATTTTTCCTTGTAGCCTGCGACGAACCCTACATAACAGCAGGGGACACCTCTGACTCCGAATGTGGTCCCGCCTCCGCCGGCTCAAGCTCCGTTCCAGCAGACGGAGATGGGGCAAACACTGACGGCCATTCTTGAGGCCTTTAGAGCTCGGCAAGCCCCGGCTCCACAGCCAAACCCCGGGGCCAACTAGATGAGCGTCTTTCAGGGACTTTCCCCTCCATCATACCTGGGGACGGAATAGGCAGTACGCACTGAGGAATGGTTGGATTCCATTTACGAGATGCTTGCAGGGATTCGATGCCCCACTGAGGAGGCAGTTGCTTTGGAAGTCTCCTTCCTTGAGTCACACGGAAAGAGGTGGTGGAAATCTCAGCTGGACACCACCTTTGCGGGGATGGATTGCACTGATATTACTTGGGAGGAGTTCAGAGCAGCACTCCTTGGAAATTTTGTACCTCAGTTGGCGAGGGACGACATGGAGGATAGGTTCCTACAGTTAAAGCAGGAGAACAGGACTGTGGTGGAGTATTATAAGGAGTTCACTCACCTCGCCCGCTATGCGGACGCTTATCAGTTGGACGATGCTGGCTATGCCCGGAGGTTTTATTAGGGGCTGCAAGATGACATGAGACAAGCCCTCCTCTTCGTCTCAAAGGGGAGTTTGGCCAGGATTCTGGAGATGGCTAAGAAGAGAGAAGCGGATCAGCTTACAGTGAAGAGCCGGAAGAGACCAGCTGATGATATTGTGATTGGAGGTCGTAGAGACCATCCTCGAGGCCAGGTTATTGGGGAGAGAAGCAACAGGGATCAACCTCGTCAGGAGTCTGGGCAGGAGAAGAGGAGTCAGGGGGTATTGGCTCCCCAGCCTTTACAGATGCTGGAGATGCCAAGGACAACATAGCAGGCACCGGTATGCTTTTAGTGCAATCTGCCGGGGATATCAAGAGGAACTGCCCTATGAGGCGAGCACCCCCACCAGCACATCAGGGCGCTCCACCTCCCTAACAGTTTGACGGACGAGGACATGATCGAGGACGAGGATTTTAGGACTGAGGCCACAGGCCAGAGAGGGAGCAATGTGTATGCTCTAGACTTGACACAGCCCCGGAACCCGGAGCAGGTTATCGCAGGTATGATAATACTTTTAAGTTTTCTTCCTAAAAACTAGTTTTCTAAACATAACCTAGTTAGAAATTAAGAGAAGACAACTATAATAAGAATACTAAAACACTTAATTACCTCAGGCATAGTCTTCATTAGCGGCAAGCCCGCTCACACGCTCTTCGACACCGGTGCTTCACACTCATTTGTGTCGGAAGATTTCGTGAAAGGATTAGCAGGCGTGGAGCCATTCATCGGAAAGATGATGAGGGTGCGCCTACCTGATTAATCAGAGCTAATGACCTCTGCTCATTACAATATGGAAACGAGGATCGACGGGAAGGAATTCGAGGCACCAGCGATGATTTTGAGGATGCCAGATTACAATTTTATCCTGGGCATGACTTGGCTGTGCTGGATCCATGCCCAGATTGACTGCATGGTGAAGAGGATCACCGTGAGGCACGAAGACTCCTTTATTGTTATCGAAGGTATTATTCCAGCACCCCGCATATTATTACCACTTGTGCAGGCTGTTAAGGCCCATCTGAAGGGGGAAGAGGTTTATCAGGTCCTTTTTGAGGTGGTCGTGTCCAAGGACTCCAATTCAGATATTCCGATAGTGCGAGACTTCGCCGACGTATTTCCGGAAAAGCTACCAGGGCTACCCCCGCACCGAGAGAAGGATTTCCAGATTCAGCTTTTACCAGGGGCTAAACCGGTGTCCAGAGCTCCCTATCAAATGGCCCTAAAGGAGTTGGTGGAATTTCGAAGCTAGCTTCAGGAGTTAGTGGATGTCGGGTTCATTCGGCCTAGCTCTTAACCATGGGGAGCTCCGGTGTTATTCGTTAAGAAGAAGGATGAGACCTTTAGACTGTGTATAGATTACCGGGCCCTGAACATGTTGACGGTCCGGAATACTTACCCCTTGCCAAGGATAGCCGAGCTATTTGAAAAGCTGGAGGGAGACCATTGGTTCTCCTAGTTGGATCTGAGGTCGGGGTATTACCAGCTTCGCATTTGGGAGGAGGACATCCCAAAGACGGCCTTCAGTAGCAGATATGGTTTGTACGAGTTTACCGTGATGCCTTTCGGGCTCACGAATGTACCCTCCGCATTCATTACCTTGATGAACCGGGTGTTCGAAGAGTATCTGGATGTCTTCGTTATCGTATTCATTGACGATATCCTTATCTATTCAGGGACAGAGGAGGAGCACGCGAGACATCTGGCCTTGACCTTGGGGAAGTTGCGGGAGCATAAGATGTATGCCAAATTCAGCAAATGCCAGTTCTAGCTAAAGTAGGTGGCCTTTCTCGGCCATGTCATAAGTGGAGCAGGTCTGGCAGTAGATCCGACGAAGTTCCGGGCAGTACGGGATTGGCCACCACTAAAGTTGGTCTCGGATGTTCGAAGTTTCTTAGGACTTGCCGGTTATTACCGGAAGTTCGTAAAGGGGTTCTCTCAGATTGCCCTCCCTCTTATGTCTCTAACGACGAAGGAGTCCACTTTTATTTGGACACCACAATGCGAATCTGCTTTTCAGGAGCTGAAGGATCTTCTTACCTCGGCTCCCATCCTTGCTCTTCTGTTAGGGAAGGAAGGATTTCAGGTGTACAAAGATGCTTCCTATCAGGGGATGGGTGTCGTTCTGATGCAGAACGGGAACGTAATAGCCTATGCCTCCCATCAATTGAAGCAGCATGAGCAGAACAACCCCGTGCACGATTTGGAGATGGGGGAAGTTGTTTTTGCTCTTAAGATCTAGCAACACTACCTCTACGGAGTTCATTGCGAAATCTTCTCAGACCACAAGAACTTGAAGTACGTAGACACCCAGAAGGAGTTAAACATCAGGTAGAGACACTGGGTGGAGTTTCTGTCAGACTACCAGTATATCATGCACTACCATCCGGGGAAGGAAAATGTGGTCGCAGATGCTCTGAGCCGGAGAGCCAGTTCGTCAAGAGTAGGCCCGCAGCTGATGGCCTTGGAGTTGGTTAAATCATTCGAGGAGATGCAGATATCACTAGTGTCCGAGGATGACCTGGAGTTAAACATGGAGTACCTGGGGTCGATGGTTACTACGGATGATATTCGGGACCGCATCACAGATGGGCAGAAGCTGGATGAGAGAGCTGAGCCGATATTAAGGGCCTTGGAGGAAGGCACGACCGGAGATTACTCTTTGAGGGAAGGGCTCTTGTGTTTCATAGGCAGGGTCTACATACCGGCAGGAAGCCAGATCCGGGAGGACATTATGACGGAAGCTCACTGCAGCCGATACTCGGTACACTCGGGGATCACCATGATGGTAAAAGATTTGAAGAGGATGATGCACTGGTCGGGTATGAAGAAATACATTACGTAGTTTGTGGCGCTTTGTGTTGGTACCCTAGATGTGATTTGGCTTATGTAATCGCTTTCCAGCCCCTCTTGATCCATATAACTATATATGATCATGATTAGGCCTTGTTCAGTTTCCCTAGGACAGTTTATAACTGACCTAGAGCTTAGGCTAGATGTTCTAGATGTATTTTTGGTTAAGGCATTTTCCGTTCGACCATCGTCGAACGAGGCCTCGCGATCGTCGATCATTGGTCGACGATAGCAGGGCTATAGAATCGTTGAAGTCAAGACAATTATCGTCGACCGATGGTCGACAATCTCAGAGCAAGTTTATTATGCTCTGAAGGTTGGTCGACGATCTGCCATCAGCAGTTCAACGATCGTGTTCTTGCTTCACGATTTCTGTCTCGACAGATTTCTGCCTTAGTCGTCGACATCATGAGATGTTCGACGATATCTGTCTCGACAGATTTTTGCACTAGTCGTCGACATCATGAGATGTTCGACGATTTCTGCTTAAACAGATTTTCTGCTTTAGTCGACGATATCTTGAGCTGGTCGACGATTTCTGTTCGACGATTTCTGTTTCGACAGATTTCTACTTTTAGTCGACGATCTGTTAGCTAGGTCGACGATCATCGAACCCCTGTTCGACGATTATTGTCTGCCTTTATCTTTTTATATTCATTCTATTCCTTGGTTTATTTCCAAGTGTTTTAGCTTGTGGTTAGAGAATTTTCTGAAGTTGTTTTTGCAGATTTTTGGCTTAAATTCAAAATAAATTAATTACCAAATATGTCAAGCTTAAATCACGGGATTCAGTATTTTGATAAAGCATTTTGTCCTATTATACAAAATATATTGCCAGGCTGTATTCTAGCCGTTGACACTGTTTGCTATTTCCAAGAATGGTAAGTCTTTATACTGAGATATTTTCCCACTTATTTAATTCCTTATTGGGACTGACAGTAAGCTAATAGGTCATTCTATTCCTATTGCTATATTCTATTTTGAGATAATCTGTTGCAGGGCTCGAGAATTCAAATCAATAGAGCCGTTCCAAAGGAAAAATGAGAAGACATATTTAAGAGAGATTTTGTTCTCAGAAAAATAACAAGTTACAGATCTAGAGAGATTTTTTTTGTGCTGCATTCTCTCAAGCATCTTCAGAGCAACTCTTCACCATCTCACAAAAAGAAGAAGAAAAGCTCCCCTGAAGAAAAAGCCCAGAGCAATTACTTTCATTCTCAAGTCTCCTTAGCATCTACTCAGAGTTTTCAAGACTTCAGAAAGAGCTCCAGTTCTGCTTCAATTATTCCAGAATCTGAAGACCTGATAAAAATCAGTCTACAGATCTCTGAGGATTTAGTTTCAGTATATCTGAAACTCCTTCATCCTGAAGCAAAGGCTTTCCCTGGACTTTCATTGAGCTAGGGGGAGACTTTGATTCTTTAGAGAATCCAAAAGTCTTCTCTAATCTGTATTTACAACAGAGAAGATAATCTAACCCTCTCAACCCCTTTGTAAAAGAGTTTGTTCACACCTCTTCAAAAGTGAACATTGGTGACAGGGCACCTTATCAACAACCTGTGGTTGAGCATCCTTATCAAAAGCTCAAAGGGTCTGTTTGATCTACCTGAATCAGATCATTGGTGGCAGGGCACCTTAGCAAAAACCTGTAGTGGATTCCTACCAGGGTGGTAGAAGAGTGGAGTACCTATTTAGAGGGAACCACTATATGTCCTGTGTCTCTGGCTATCTTGTTTAATTGTTTATTCTGTGGCTGTGATAGAACTACCTAGGATTGTTAGTTGCTGTGATAGGCTTATAGTTAAACTGAAATTTCAGTTAACTCTCTCACTTGTGCACTTCACTGTGTTAGGCTCTTAGGGTTCAAGTATCAGATTATTTATTCCGCAAATAAACTCCAAGGGAGCTGACTAGTTGTTCATAAAATTTGAATACTCTATTCACCCCCCTCTAGAGTAGTTTACAACTTATCCCCTCACTTTCAATTGGTATCAAAGCGAGGTTGGCTGTTCATACAGGCTAACACCTGAGTTAAAAGATCCAGTGATAAGTTGTTTCCTGATACCATTCACAAACACTTTCACACATGGCCCAGTCTAAGGATTATTCAAGCACTAGACCTCCTGTATGCAACTTGTCCAAGTTTGGCATATGGAAGGCCAGGATAAGACTATACATGAATTCTATTGATGAAGATATCTTTTCTTCTATTTTGACAGGACCACCTGCTAGGTCTGCTGCTGCTTCCACTTCTGCTGATCTCAGTGCTGTGCCACCACCTGACTACAATGAAACTTACAAGAAGGCAAAAGCAGCTGATGCAAAAGCAATGAACATCCTAGCTCAGACAATGTCTGATGAAATATTCCAGAAGCTTGCTGAATGTACCTCAGCCAAAGCTATGTGGGATTCCCTCAACCACATAGTTGCTGGCTCAGCTGATGAGAGGAAGGACAGGAGATCCAACCTCACTTCTCAGTATGAAAATTTCAAGAAGGATGATGCTGAAGACATTGACACAATGTACACAAGACTCAGTTCAATAATAAGTGAACTGAGGTCTTTGGACAAGGAGATAACTTTGTCAGAAGTCAATGACAAGATCCTGATGTGCCTTCTTATCTCTTGGGACTCAAGGATATGGCCCATCAAGGATGGAAGAAACACTGTGGAACTCTCCACAGAAGCTCTGTTGGGAAAGCTCAAGTCATATGAGCAAACTTTAAAGAGCAGAGCTGCTGCAACTGAAGTAAAAACTCCTACACCTACAAAGAAAGAGCACTCTCTAGCTCTTAAGGCTGCTGAGACTTCTGAAGGAAGTCAATCAAATGAGGAGTTACTGGCACTCATTGCCAAGAGGTTCTTCAACATGGGAAGAAGAGACCTCAGAAAGAAGTCCTCCAAGTATGAGGACAAACCAAGGTATGACAAGACTCCATCTAAAGAAATCATTTGTTATGTTTGCAGCAAGCCTGGACACATTGCTCCAGATTGTCCAGAGAAGAAACACAAGGAGAAGAAACATGAGAAAGAGTACAGGAAGCACCACTCCAAGTCCTCCTCACACAAATACAAGAAGAAGGACAAGGGATTTGTGGTTGCTACCTGGAGTGAAACAGAAGAGGATACCTGCTCCTCTAGCTCCAGTGATTCAGAAGGAGAAGAAGAGAAGAAAGCCAAAGAGGTCTGTCTCATGGCTATCAATGCCTGCAGCTCTTTGTCAGCTGCAGAGAATTCTGAAGAAGAGGGAGACAATGAAGAAGATCTTCCTATGGAAGACCAGGTAATCAACTCATTTTATTTCTCATCTCCTGAGTTCAAATTAAAATTTAAAACTCTATGTTTAGATTTACTATTATCTGAAAAAGAAATTAAGTCACTTAGATTAAAGATAATGGAACTAGACATGGAAAGTACTGAAATAATTAGATTAGAAAAGGAATTAGAAAGCTCAAAAGAAGAAGTAACATTCCTAAAATTAGAACTAGCTAAATCTAAGAGGTTAGAAGAACAATTAAATGGCAGAAGCCTTAAATTATCTGAAATAACCAGTATAGCAAACACTAGGGTTGGTAATGATAAACTAGGCTTAGGTGCTACATCTAGTGAACCCATCCTCCTCACAAAGGAGAGATTTAGCACTCCAGTAAAATTTATTTTTGAATCAGGAATAAAGAATACTGAGGAAATTGAAAAATGTAAGAAAATTCAGAATAAGATTAAGAAAGAGAACAGGAAGAAAAAATTTCTAGCTTTACAAAAATCGTCGAACATTAATCGACGATCGTCAAACCAATCGTCGAACGTCTATCGACGATCGCTGAACACCTTCACCAAGTATGATATCTTTGGTGCAGGAGATCGACGATCTCATCTTGAGTCGTCGACCAGTGATCGAAGATCGTGGAATCCAGAACATAGCACTACTACAAATGATCGACGATATGGCTTGCGATCGTCGACCGTGGATCGACGATCTGGACTTAAGTTGGAAAATAAATTTCAAACTTCCAGAATTGCAAATCCCAATCACTACCCTACGTTGTTTAATCCTTCAACTGAATGGATTATCCCACCTAGGAGATCACACCCTTTAGGATATAAATCTAAGCCTGCAAAATCTTTTATATCAAGTTTTTCTTTTTTGAAGAATACTGGACCCAAGGTAACCTGGGTCCACAATGTATAACTGTTCTCTCTGCAGGTGAAGACCTATCCAGTCATACATGACAAATGGTATCTGGATAGTGGATGCTCAAAGCATATGACAGGAAAGAAGAAGAATCTGTCAGGGTTCAAAGCCAAGCTGGGACCAAAAGTTATATTTGGGGATTCCAGCTGTGGACAGACTGAAGGGTATGGCAGCTTCACCATAGGAGCTATAACATTCAAGAAGGTTGCTTATGTCTCAGGACTAAAGCACAACCTAATCTCTGTAAGCCAAATGTGTGATGCTGGGTATAAGGTATGGTTTACTGACACTGCTGGTAATATTGCTTTAAATAATACTGTTGTGTTAGTAGGTATTAGAATTGGTAATGTTTATGTTGTAGATTTTAACTCATCCAAATCTGAAATATGCTTACTTAATGAAGTAACTAGTAATAATACCCTTTGGCATAAGAGACTTAGTCATGTAAATTTGAAAAACATTTCTAGGTTGGCTAAATACAATCTTGTAAGAGGCTTACCTTCTTGCCCCTACAAGAAGGAAGGCCTTTGCAAAGCTTGTCAATTAGGTAAGCAAACAAGAAATAGCTTTAAATCAGTTAATAAAAGTGATTCTCCCAGGATTCTGTACTTGCTACATTTGGATTTATTTGGTCCTATTGCTGTACAGAGTCTTGGAGGAAAGTCTTACACTCTAGTAATTTTAGATGACTTCTCTAGGTTCACTTGGGTATTCTTCTTGAGAACTAAGGCTGATAACTTCAAGGTTCTTACAGACTTTCTAAAGTGTATACAGAGTGAGTATTCTACTCAGATTGCCTTGATCAGAAGTGATCATGGTACTGAGTTTGAGTCTCTTCTTATGCAAGAATTCTGTGAGAAGGAAGGTATCAAACATAGCTTCTCTGCTCCTAGAACTCCTCAACAAAATGGGGTAGTTGAAAGGAAAAAATGAACCCTAATTGAAGCTGCAAGTACATTGTTGGCAGATGCTAACATGCCTCTGTCCTTTTGGGCTGAAGCAGTTAGCACAGCTAACTATGTATTGAACAGAAGTCTGATACATAAACTTAAGGGTAAGACTCCCTATGAGTTACTTAAGCAAGTGAAACATAAAATAGACTATTTTAGAGTATTTGGCTGTGTTACTTTTGTTCATAACAATAACAAAGAATACCTTAGAAAATTTGAGGCAAAAGCTTCAATGGGAGTTTTTCTAGGATACTCTCAAGTAAGCAAAGCCTATAGGGTCCTTAATATATCCTCTTTTAAGATAGAAGAGTCTGCACATGTCTCTTTTGATGAGACAGTCATGTATTATAAGGAGAAGGACTCTTCCTCTAATAGTACAGTGCAAGTCCTAGGAGTAAGTAAGGATTTGGAAGGTTTGAGACTCACACAGGAGAATCATCCCCAACAAACTCCTCAGGTTGCTTCTTCAGATTCTGAATCTGATGTAGAACTTTTACAAGTTAAAGCACCTGCTCCAACTGTTGATCAAATTCCACATGAGGAATTAAATCTTGAACATGTTGAAGATCAGATCATTGTTGAACCTACTAATCTTGTCACACTTAGAGATCACCCTGTATCTCAAGTAATTGGAGACATTTCAGTAGGAGTCCAGACAAGACATCAACTCAACAAAGATGTGATGTTTGCTTGTTTCCTTTCTCATGTTGAGCCCCTAACCATTAAAGACGCTGAGCTTGATCCACACTAGATTATAGCCATGCAAGAGGAACTTAACCAGTTCGAAAGATGTAAAGTTTGGACTTTGGTTCCAAGACCAAGAGGCCAACTGATCATAGGCACCAAGTGGGTGTTTAGAAACAAGCTTGATGCCCAAGGCATAGTAGTTAGGAATAAGGCTAGGCTAGTAGCTCAAGGCTATAGACAGGAGGAAGGCATAGATTATGATCAGACTTTTTCCCCTGTAGCTAGACTAGAAGCCATTAGGATTTTCCTAGCCTATGCTGCCTATAAGAGATTTAAGGTCTTCCAAATGGATGTGAAGAGTGCCTTCCTCAATGGAGATTTAAAGGAAGAAGTGTTTGTTGAATAACCACCAGGGTTTGTTTCATCAACCTTACCCACTCATGTGTTCAAACTCCAAAAGGCTCTATATGGACTTAAGCAAGCTCCTAGAGCTTGGTATGAGACCTTAGCAAATTTCCTTCTAGAACACAAGTTTGTGAGAGGTGTAGTAGATAGAACCCTATTTATTAGACATCATAAGGACTCACAACTGTTAGTTCAAATCTATGTAGATGACATTATATTTGGCTCCACTGATCCCAAACTATGCAAGAGGTTCTCTGAACTAATGCACTCCAAGTTTGAGATGAGCAGCATGGGTGAGTTATCCTATTTCCTTGGTCTCCAAGTGAAACAGTGTGTTGATGGTATCTTCATTTCTCAATCAAAATATGCCAGAGAGCTGGTTAAAAGATTTGGAATGTCTGATGCTTCATCAATGAGCACACCTATGGCCTCAAATGCAGTTATTGATTCTGATGTCAATGGCAAGTCTGTTGATCAAAAGAACTATAGAGCCATTGTTGGTTCCCTGTTGTATTTGAATGCAAGTAGGCCTGACATAATGTTTGCTACATGCCTATGTGCTAGGTTTCTGGTCAACCCAAAGGAATCTCACTTAACTCTTCTCAAGAGGATCTTGAGATACCTTAAGGGATGCCCTAACTTAGGACTGTGGTACCTAGCTGAGTCAGGATTTGAATTAATTGGATATTCAGATGCTGATTATGCTGGTTGTAGAGTTGACAGGAAAAGCACCTCAGGAACCTGTCAGTTCCTGGGAGAGAGACTTGTCTCTTGGTTTTGTAAGAAACAGGCATCTGTGTCTACTTCAACTGCTGAGGCTGAGTATATAGCAGCAGCTAGTTGTTGTTCACAGATCCTGTGGATTCAAAATCAGCTAGTGGATTATGGATACACACACTCAAAAACAAAAATTCTGTGTGATAGTACCAGTGCAATATCAATTGCTCAAAATCCTGTGCACCATTCCAGGACCAAGCACATTGAGATTAGACATCATTTTCTGAGAGATAATGTGGAAAAGAACAAGATAGCAATGGAATTTATATCCACAGACCTGCAGAGAGGAGATATTTTCACTAAGCCCCTTGATGAACAAAGGCATTTGTTCTTCCTGAACCAGCTTGGTATGATCAATGGTTCAGAGTAGTGAAAATTTGGATAGATTTGTTTTCTGTCTAAAATCGTCGAACGACTGCTCGACGATCTTCGACCAGGTCAGAACTATCGTCGACCAACGGTCGACGACAGCTCGTTCGGTAGTAAGGCAGAAATCGTCGATCAACTGGTCAACGATCTCTCCTTAGGTCGATGTTTAACGATTAGTCAAATATATATTTGAGAATCGTCGACCAACATATATTGATCGACGATCGTGGTAATTGCTTGTAGTCAGTCGATGTTTAACGATTAGTCAAATATTGACTATCGTCGGTCATTGTTCGACGACCGATTTTGTTCCGGGTTCGACGATCGCAGATTTATATCTGATAGTCGATTTAGATCTGGAGATCGTCGTTCTTCCGCTCCGTCTTTTCATATTCCATCTTCGGGCTTAGAATTCGCTCTCGAACTCTATTCCCGCGCGATTCTCTTCTCCCCTGCCTTGCATCTCGATTCTCCATTCTCTCTTCAATCCAATGGCGATTCCTTCAGCAGTTCTCTTCGGGATGAAATTCGACACTGCATTCTGTGTCGACTTCGATTCCTTCAGTCGATGTGATCAACCCATCCAAGACATTCTGCAGCTGTGTGAAGATCAAGGCCTAAAGAGATTTATGTCATTCTCACCGAAGATTCATATACCAGAGATTCGAGAATGGGTATATACTTCGTCCTCCAGCGACGAAGCCATGACTGGAAAGATAAATGGAGAGGAGGTCATTCTGACTCCTGAAGTTCTGACTGAGCTGTTTGGACTACCAACCGGTACTGAGGACTATGAGCAAAATACAGAGGAATATGGCTGCATGCTAACTGTGATGGGCCATGCTGAGGGTATTCCAGCTAAGCTGCTGAAGATCAATCTGTCTCCAGAGTATACGTTTCTGGCAGACCTGGTGGGCAAGGTCGTTTTGGGAAAACACTCTGCTCACGACAACATCAACAGGCAACAATTTGCCTTAATGTCAGCTTTGGTGAATAAGACGCAGATAGCCTGGGGAAAAGTTTTGTTTGAACTGATAAGGAGAAAGAACAACAAGAAAGAAGTAACCCTTGCCAGGGTGTTGGGTGTGTTTCTGTATGTGAAAGCACCCCTGCTGCTTGTTTCTGCACCATCTGCAGTCAACGCCAGCAAGAGTTTGGACCCCTCTCTGTTCAAGAAATCCCAGAGAGTCATCAAGAAGTCAGCCAGGGTTGATCCTAACCCTCCATCAGACACAAGGGCTGATTCAGCCACTCTCCAGCTTGCTGGGGAAGGCTCAGTAATCCCTCCATCCTCCCTCTTTACCCCTGCATCCTCATCTCCTGCATTACCCTCCACACAATCTGCATCGCCACCATAACATGAATCCCTACATGCTGCTACCATCCTCACACACCTCTCTCAACATGAATCCCACACTCATGGTGATGATCACCCATCTCCACATGATTCATTTGATCATGTGGCAGATCATACTGCTTCCATTCCATCACCACCTCAAGTTGCATCCCATAGTCATCCATCCACCTCCACACCCTCAGCATTTCAGATAACTCCTGAATTGCTTGCACATATTGTAGAGCTCATCACTCCATCCATACAAAAAATTATTGAGGCTGCCAATGCCCCTCTCATTGCATCCATCAAAGCCCTTACTGAAGCCATCAAATCACTTCCACCCTCTGCTGAGCCCACTTCAGTAAGATGCATGACTCCAGTCCCCACTGAAGTCATGCAGGGGGAGATGTCTGTTGAAGTGGTCTCAGGTGATGCCTTGACCCTTCAGGACAATTCTTCCCTTCCCCTTACAGAAATTGTAGAAGAACCTCAAGAGCTTCCAGAGCAAGCTATTCCAGAGAAAGAGTCTCTGATGAAAGATCCAGAGCAACCAGAAGGTAAAACACTTCCTCTAAAGGTTATAATCAGGACTTTAAATTGATATCTTTATCTAACAAAGACATTCACTCCCTAGTGAATCTAGCTACTGATGAAGAAGTCTCTGAGAGAGATAATGAGGAAGTCCTCATGGACTTGTGTGAAAAAGTTCCAATGAACACTACTGACTCAAAAGTAGTGGTTCAAAAATCAAAGAATGATGCTGCTCAACCAGATGGTATAGTTTTATTTAAGATTCTAATTAATTCAAACTCCAACTTTGAGTTAATCTCTTATTCCTTTCCTCCCATCACAGCTGCTGATGATCTTGCATCAGTGTTGCAAGTTGATGCTGTAAACTCCATTGATTCTGATAATGCTTTGGAATCCTTTCTTAACTCAGACTGTGAGTTCACACTCACATCTACTCCTTATGTTCCTCCTTCTCAAGAGAAAACGGTCCCTTATAGACCTGAGTACCTTGATGACACCTTGGTCAAGGACTCTCTCTTCTTTTCCTGTATGGCACTCCTCTTGTGCCTTGCAGAGGTGTCTATGCCTGATGTCACTAAACATCTAGAAGGAATTATAACCTCCTTCCTAGATGCAAAGTGGTATCCTGTGTAGATCTACAGGTAACTCTATCAATTACCTACTGTTGTTCACCTTGGGGGGAATACTCTATTCCCACTTGGTTGTTAATTTATCTTTCTTTGTATGCAGGCACAATCAACATCCCTGCTGCTGCTGCTGCTGAAGAAGTTGAGGCTGTGCAAGACTTACCAGAGAATGCCTCCAAGATGACTGAAAAGGAATCAAGCTCAGGTACTCTAAACCTTGAACAATATATAGCCTTTGTGGCTGAGAATATTGCCTCTGAGTATATTAAAGAGTTGGCTAATTTCATATGGTTTCCCTAGCCATCTCTCTAGGAAAAGCATCTGCCCCTGCAGATACAGTCATCTTTTCTCCACCTATCCTTACCTATCCTCTACCCATTCCTTCTATTGCAGAACTGGTCCCCAGGATAGTTCCTGACTTGTATCCTGAATCAGAACTCTGGAAGAGATCTCCAAATGTTGATCTTGATGCCCTCCTTGTGCAAGATGCCATTGGGGAAGCAAGAGAAAAAGAAGATAGAGAGAAGCAGGAGAAAGAAAAGGGTGAACATGTTATAGTTGCCAAGGATATCTCAGAACAAGACTTTGATGATTATGCTGGAAGAACCTCATCCCACTCCTCTGATGATGATGATTCTGAGGATTCTAATAGCACCCAGAAGAAGAAAAAGGCTGTATCCAAGAAAAGAAAAGCATCTACTCCTCCTACTGCTAATCCAGATAAGGATGTTCCCTATTTCATTCTGAAGGGAATTGATCCCAAGAGCAAAGAATTTCAACCATGGATGAGACTCTCAAATAATCAGACAAGAGAGAAGAAGAGAACAAAAAGATATGACACTCCTATTCAGAAATTCCCCCCCCCCCCCCAGAGGTCCTCCTCCACCTCCTGGTGCTGGAGCCTCTAGAAGTCTCTCTTCTGCCCCATCTGCAAAATCAGCCAGTTCTAACACCTTTCAGTCCTACCAGAGAAGGAGTAACCAAAGCCAGGGAGGCCAAGATGTATCAGGACAAGGAAGGAAAATAAATGAAAATGTTCCCTTGGAACAAATAAAGAAGATGACATTTCAGCAACCTACTTTCTCTCCTCCTCCTTCTCCTAAAAAGAAAGTTCCAAAATGGAAACCTTCTCCTCCCAGGAGAGGTCTATTCAGGAATCCTCTACATCAAGGAATCCTGCTACTTCTGAGACAGTTGAAACAAAAGGAAAAAGAGTGGTCTATTCAGAGAAATCCCACAAGAAGTTCATTGAACTTGCACCTCCAAGATCTCTATATGCTGAAACTGATCCTAAGAAGGTTGCACAGATTCCTCTTGACTCAAGCAAATTAGCCACAGCTCTTCAAAGGAACATGGAGATTGCAGCTCAAGCTGATACTGACAGACCACCCTCTCCATCAGATATGACTGAAACTGAAAGAATTGCCTCTATGGCAAGATTTAAGGAATCTATTGCACTAAGCATGATGGAGAGAGCCAAAGCTCAAGGACTAGACCCTACAGCATATACAACTATGTCTGAATTCAGAGAAAAGGAACTCAGCAAAATTCAAGTCAACTCTGAAATTTTTAATACTGAAGAATACATGAAGTTGCACCCTGCTGCAGTTCTGCTAAGCTATGCTGAAAAGAAAATTATTGGTGAACATGACCTAATGCTATCCAAAAGACAAGCAGCAAATCCAAACAGAGAAATTATTTTCAAACCAGTTGTAATCCCTAAGAACTCATCTGATGCTAAAACCTCTGATAAATCTGCTTGATACTTTATAGTTCTGCTGATTTATGTTTTTATGTTTTTCTGTGGATTGCCTGTGATTTAAATTTTTGGTTAATCTCTGCTTTTGTTATTGTGTGCATTAGTTTTTAGATCGGATTGGATAACATAACCCAAATAGGGGGAGATTGTTGGTACCCTAGATGTGATTTGGCTTATGTAATCCCTTTCCAGCCCCTCTTGATCCATATAACTATATATGATCATGATTAGGCCTTGTTCAGTTTCCCTAGGACAGTTTATAACTGACCTAGAGCTTAGGCTAGATGTTCTAGATGTATTTTTGGTTAAGGCATTTTCCGTTCGACCATCGTCGAACGAGGCCTCGCGATCGTCGATCATTGGTCTACGATAACAGGGCTATAGAATCGTTGAAGTCTAGACAATTATCGTCGACCGATGGTCGACAATCTCAGAGCAAGTTTATTATGCTTTGAAGGTTGGTCGACGATCTGCCATCAGCAGTTCAACGATCGTGTTCTTGCTTCACGATTTTTGTCTCGACAGATTTCTGCCTTAGTCGTCGACATCATGAGATGTTCGACGATATCTGTCTCGACAGATTTTTGCCCTAGTCGTCGACATCATGAGATGTTCGACGATTTCTGCTTAAACAGATTTTCTGCTTTAGTCGACGATATCTTGAGCTGGTCGACGATTTCTGTTCGACGATTTCTGTTTCGACAGATTTCTGCTTTTAGTCGACGATCTGTTAGCTAGGTCGACGATCATCAAACCCCTGTTCGACGATTATTGTCTGCCTTTATCTTTTTATATTCATTCTATTCCTTGGTTTATTTCCAAGTGTTTTAGCTTGTGGTTAGAGAATTTTCTGAAGTTGTTTTTGCAGATTTATGGCTTAAATTCAAAATAAATTAATTACCAAATATGTCAAGCTTAAATCACGGGATTCAGTATTTTGATAAAGCATTTTTGTCCTATTATACAAAATATATTGCCAGGCTGTATTCTAGCCGTTGGCACTGTTTGCTATTTCCAAGAATGGTAAGTCTTTATACTGAGATATTTTCCCACTTATTTAATTCCTTATTGGGACTGACAGTAAGCTAATAGGTCATTCTATTCCTATTGCTATATTCTATTTTGAGATAATCTGTTGCAGGGCTCGAGAATTCAAATTAATAGAGCCGTTCCAAAGGAAAAAATGAGAAGACATATTTAAGAGAGATTTTTTTCTCAGAAAAATAACAAGTTACAGATACAGAGAGATTTTTTTTGTGCTGTATTCTCTCAAGCATCTTCAGAGCAACTCTTCACCATCTCACAAAAAGAAGATGAAAAGCTCCCCTGAAGAAAAAGCCCAGAGCAATTACTTTCATTCTCAAGTCTCCTGAGCATCTACTCAGAGTTTTCAAGACTTCAGAAAGAGCTCCAGTTCTTCTTCAATTATTCCAGAATCTGAAGACCTGATAAAAATCAGTCTACAGATCTCTGAGGATTTAGTTTCAGTATATCTGAAACTCCTTCATCCTGAAGCAAAGGCTTTCCCTGGACTTTCACTGAGCCAGGGGGAGACTTTGATTCTTTAGAGAATCCACAAGTCTTCTCTAATCTGTATTTACAACAGAGAAGATAATCTAACCCTCTTAACCCCTTTGTAAAAGAGTTTGTTCACACCTCTTCAAAAGTGAACATTGGTGACAGGTCACCTTATCAACAACCTGTGGTTGAGCATCCTTATCAAAAGCTCAAAGGGTCTGTTTGATCTACCTGAATCAGATCATTGGTGGCAGGGCACCTTAGCAAAAACCTGTAGTGGATTCCTACCAGGGTGGTAGAAGAGTGGAGTACCTATTTAGAGGGAACCACTATATATCCTGTGTCTCTGGCTATCTTGTTTAATTGTTTATTCTGTGGCTGTGATAGAACTACCTAGGATTGCTAGTTGCTGTGATAGGCTTATAGTTAAACTGAAATTTCAGTTAACTCTCTCACTTGTGCACTTCACTGTGTAAGGCTCTTAAGGTTCAAGTATCAGATTATTTATTCCGCAAATAAACTCCAAGGGAGCTGACTAGTTGTTCATAAAATTTGAATACTCTATTCACCCCCCCTCTAGAGTAGTTTACAACTTATCCCCTCACTTTCACTTTGTGAGGCCTTCCAACTCGTAAAGGCAGAGTGTAGGAACCCGGCAGGCTTGCTGCAGCCACTTCCGGTGCCGGAGTGGAAATTTGAGGATATAACCATCAACATCATACATAGGCTACCTCGATCCCGTGCGGAAAATGACACGATCTGGGTGATAGTGGACAGGCTAACAAAGGTTGCCAGATTCATTCCAGTGGAGAAGGACGCTCCGGTTTGTGTATTAGTACGGAGGTTCATTGAGCAGTTTGTGCGTTATCATGGGGTGCCCAAGACTATCGTTTCGGATCGAGTTGGGCGGTTTATATCCAGGGAGTGGAGGTCAGTCCATGCCCATCTGGGTTCTCGGTTGACATTCATCACAACTTTTCACCCTCAGACCGACGGGCAGACAGAGCGCACCAACCGTACACTGGAAGATCTTTTGCGCCTGTGTATTTTGGACCGCGGCGAGCCGTAGGAGAGTTTGCTGCCACTGGTCTCGTTTTCGTACAACATCGCCCATCAGTCCAGCATAGGCATGGCTCCATACGAGGCGTTGTATGGAAGGAGGTGCAGGACCCCACTATCATGGGTTCAGGATGAGGATCCACATGCACTAGGCTCGGAGTTTGTGGGGGATACAGATGCTCAGATTAGATTGATCCGGGACAGGAGGTTGGAATCCAAAAGAAGGCAGGCCAAATACTACGATGTGATGCATTGTTGGGTGGAGTTCCAGGTGAGAGACCGGGTTTTCTTGAAGATATGGCCAATGCACGGAGTCTCGCGGGTTAGCAAGCGGAAGAAGCTCAGTCCGAGATATATGGGGCCTTACAGGATCCTGGAGCAGATCGGCCCCTTGGCTTATAGACTGGAGTTACCGCCGGAGTTAACGGGATTGCATGAAGTCTTCAACGTCTCCTCACTTTGGAAGGCTCTGCTACGCCCTGAGCAGCTGATTTCCTCGGCAGATGGCCTGGTGGCCTCGGATCGGTCAGTCAACTTGGAGCCTATCAGGATCGATAACACGGTAGTGTGGGTATTGCGATGTAAGATGGTTCCGTTAGTCAAGGTTCTGTGGAACAATCATGGGCAGGAGGAGCATACATGGGAGCCACAGGACTTGATGTGACAAAAATACCCGAAACTTTTAAGTCATGTATACCTCACAACCCCTCTAGACAATCAATTTGCTTTCCTATTTTAAACCAATAGGACTGAAATTTAAAGAATAAGGGCTAATATTCTGTTTATTGGGGTATATACCTAGTCGATTGGACAAATTGGTCTTAGTTTTGAAACCGCACATAACAAACATAACGTAGAGATGTAAATCTTTAAACTCTCATGGGATGTTACAAGCCTTTTTCTCCAGAATGGAGCCCTCGTTGGCTAATTTATCTCAAGTTAGTTTTGGACTTTAATGAGAATAGACATGATCATTACAGCGCCCATGAGTGGGACTTGTATGAGAAGTCTTTGACCAAAAAAAGAATCTATGATCGAGAGTATGGAAGGAATAATCCTAATACACCTCCAAGACCCCCAAAGTACTACCCAATGCCATTCAGCTATCAGAGAAGGAAACAAGAGAAGAAAGACAGACAGCAACAGCAACATCAACATCAAGCCAAAGAATGAACAAAGTTCTAAGATTGTGGATTGAAATTGTGTAGAACAAAATTTTTGGAACACTTCTATTTATAAAATTCCTTAATTTTTATGATCTATTCTTTGTCTTAAACTTTTAGCATGTTACTCTATTTTTCTCCTTTATATCTAGTCTTTTTATTTGTTTATGTTGATAAATTAACCTTAGAGTAGAGGGTTCTGACTTCTACAAATAGGGGGAGATTGTTGGATTTTGTATCCATAATAACCCATATTTGTATGAAGTCACCCTTGAACTAAGATGAATTAAGTTGTATTTTATGTGTTGTTTGAGTTATGTGCTTGCAGGAATTAATTGCCAAGTGTAGACCAATGTCAGTCTACCGTGGGTCTCCAAACACAGGACCATACAATGTAATCCCTCATTGTGTAATCCATGGTGTTGACTCATGTGTTGCCTCTCTATTGGGATACACTTCATTTTCAAGCACTATATGTAATATCCCATTTCCAACTAGACCCCTGGGAGTGGTTTTGTCATAACAGAACCCTAGGAAACCAAGGAATTGAAGTTTATCGACCAAGATTTCGAGTCAAGGGGTGGTCATGCCCGTGACCGACCCATCACGCTCGTGACCTAGGGCGTGACCCCTTCGACGATCGTCGACCTCAGAAAGACGATCGGCGAGCTCAGAAATTTCAACATAGGCATGACACGCCCGTGACCGATCCGTCATGCCCGTGACCTTGGAATTGCATTAAGTGAGCTAAGCTCACTCAACGCCGTAGTCTGGATGGCGTTGAGTGAGCTTATCTCACTCAAATCCATAAGCTAGATGACATTGAGTGCACAGACTGCACACAACGCCATCTGATGTCGTCTGCTTGTGCGTTGAGTGAGCTGACCTCACTCAACGTTGTAGACTAGATGGAGTTGAGTGAGCTTAGCTCACTCAACGCCGTAATCTGTCAGGCGGGATGGCATTGAGTGCGTTGAGTGCACTCAACGCCATAAGTTGAACGGCGTTGAGTGCACTGGCCGCACTCAACGCCATTTGGTGTTGTCTATATGGCGTTGAGTGAGCAGAGCTCACTCAACGCCATAATCTGGATGGCGTTGAGTGAGCTAAGCTCACTCAACGCCATTGTTTAAAAAGGACATATTCTGGATGGCGTTGAGTGAGCAGAGCTCACTCAACGCCATAATCCGGATGGCGTTGAGTGAGCTGAGCTCACTCAACACCATAGTCTGGTAGGCTATTCTGGATGGCGTTGGGTGAGCAGAGCTCACTCAATGTCGTATCTGGGATGGCGTTGAGTGAGCAAAGCTTACTCAACGCCATAACAATGATGGCGTTGAGTGAGTAGAGCTCACTCAACCCCATTTTACATAGTCTTTTCTGGAAGAATTGTTTTTGCTGGGTGCTGGTTCAGCTGAACCGGGCCGGTCTAGGGAGTGGGCCGTTTTATCCTATTAAGACCTAATAAGTGTTACTTAAATTAAGTTGACCGGTGAAGCTTGACACGTGGACCGATGGTTTTGCAAAGAAGACGGTTACGGCCATGGATGAGAGCTTGCCTTCATGGCCATCAATGGCATTTGATGTCGTGACTTTCCACTCTCCCCCTTTTTATGGCTGGATCCAACTCATCTAGGGAAGAGGAGGAGTTTACAGCCGTTAGCCTAGCTGGATTGAGCCATTTCAGCCCCCCTCCACCATGGTTGAGCCAAGCTATAACGAAACCATTAATGGCCATCAGCGGTTAGAAGTTTCCCCTCCTTAACCGAGATTTTAAACACCCTCAGAAGCCCAGGAGGAAGGTTTCCCATCCTTTACCTAAATTTTTCGAGCCTGCCACTGTGCTATTGAGAATTCCGGCGACGCCACCACCGCACCAATGGCATCCCGACGGTCTGCACGCCTCTAGCCCGCGAACATGGTCCTCCCCTCCCTCTTCTTCTGCAGATAGATCTTAGGATTCAATAGGGTTGAGAATCAGGCTCAATTTATCCCGAATTGAGTTTTCATTTTCATGGATTTTCCATGAAATCCGCATTCTCAGGCTCGCCGGAAAAAGCTTCTCCGGCGGCTGTGCCGCCGCCCGGCGATGGCCGCCACCTCAACAGAGGTGGTGGTGGCGGTGGATGGCAAGAGAGGAGGCTAGACGGCGGACGGCTGCGCTTGGAAGTAGCTCCAGGTCGAGCAAATCGTGGCCTTTGGCTCGAGGATGAAGACGATGCCAGGGCCCTTAGATCCTGCTTCAAGATTTGTGCATTTTATTAAGCTTTTATTTTATATGCATTTTTCTGTATTAAAATAGCAGCCACCTTAGATAAATTAGGAAAAATACTTAGGGGTTTTTTATGAAGAAATGACCAACATAAAATTTGTAGCCCAATGGGTCTACTATATTTTAACATTAGTTTTGGGTCAATTTGGTCAACTGGTTTTACCTGGGCACCTCTTTTGGTGGGATCTAGACCTAGAGCTAGGCAAAGACCAACAGGTGTGCCGACCCTTCATCCTTTGATCGAATGATCTAAAATTTTGGCAGGGAGCCTACACTAGCTACACCTAGGGCCTGTCCAATAATGGGAATTTTTGGAGAATGTTTTTATATAGTTTTTAGAAAAATTTAATAATCTTAGGAAAAATTAATTAGTTGGCTTAATGACTTCCAAACCCTCCCAAATTTTGTTGAGTGGTCCCTGGGTTCATCATGAGGCTCTGTATAATTTTTCATCTCATTTAGAGATGTTTTAGATAGGAAATGGACAAACCTAAGCTATGCCCTATTAAGGGGTTTTTAGGTCAAAAGTGCACTTTGAGATTTGAGTGGTCAAATCACCTCAACAGAGGCTGAGATTTTTACCATTTACTAGGAATTCTCTCTGGCACCCTCTCATCGATTTTGAGGTGGATTGGGGTAAATTTTCCCTAGGACCCAAGGCCGAGAACTTGTATTATGATGTTAAAGCTCTGTGAATTTTTATGGAATTTTTAAATGTTTAATTCTAAGACTTGCTTCATTAAGTATTGTTTCCCATGAAAATTTAATTAAATCTATTTTATTGTCTAGCAAGCCTGTAAAATCATGATCTTTGCACAATTACTTTTTCTGCACCATATTAATATTCAGTAATTTTTTTATAATTTTATGATGAGTAATTTTAGTACTTTCTTCTTTACATAGGATTAATGAGATTATAATATATAAATAAATTAAAGGCTAAATATTTTCTATAAAATCATGAGAATTAGAATTTGATGATACCTTGCTGTTATTTAGTGATCATAATTTTTGGGTTGCCATTATTTAAGATAATCATGTAGTTCACGTTTAAAATTACCCATGGCCGATCTTTTGGGAAAATTAAATAAATATCAGATTAATTAGGAAAATTATAAATTTCTGGATTTAGGCTAATTATATTATGATAGACCTCCAGTAAATTTTATAGGAGATTTGTAAGACAATTTTGAGTACCTCCCCTTGTATATCTCATATAGCTTGGGATGGTCTGCATATAGTAAAACTGCAGAAACTGAACTAGAGCGGGTAATGAACTTGGGGAGATGAAATTTTGGTAGTTTGCTGGTTTGGATAGGGTAAGTTAAATTAAGTTCATTACTGAAAGTCGGGATGAGTAGAGTGTGAGATTGCCAAGTGTTAAGTGGTGTTCGGGATCAACGAAAGATCGTCCTCCCCGGTAGGAGAGGAAGAGTCTCAATACTCTAGGGCTAGATCAAAAGTAATTTGAATAAATCGGGAAATGGGTAATAACCAATAAAAGTAAGTGCCTTGCAAAAGGGAACGGTGGGCTTCTGCTACCATCATAGTTCCTAGTGCCCTTTGAGAGCCCTTCACGGGGAATACCGGGTGCATTCCTGGGCTAACATAAACCGTAGGAATAATAAACCAAAAGAGCAACTAGAATATCTAGGGTTGAACATTCACACACCCCGGTAGCTAGGGATGTATAATATGTTGGTTCGGTTGCCATTAAGATGGTAGCTATGAAGGTAGATGCACGGACGGGACGCTCCGGGGAGCCGAGGGCTCGAGGGTTTGTATACAGAATAAGGTGGTGGGTCTTCGGTATTTGATTGTCGTTCACGCCGATATCGGTATGTTGGCTCGGTGGCGTGGGACACTTAGCCAAAGAAAGTCTGGTGGATATAGCCAACACAAGTACGCGGATACTCTAGGTTGTGTTCTTCTAGGGGCGTAAGGAAAGGCTAGGCCCGGTAGTGTGGATACCCGCCTAGGAGTCGGGGGCCCGACCCACTGTCTCCGTTTGCCACTACGAAGGTTCCTGGGAGTGAAGCTAGTTGCCCGAACAAGGGGAACTAAAGGTCTGTGCGCATAGAGTCGTGTGCGTGAGTTGCACTTGCATGAATCATGACATAGCATATCACTACACTCATAATTGCATGCAACCGACACCCCAACGTATAAATTGGTATGAGACTTTATATACAATGGGAGCCTTGCAGAAGACTCCTTAACTTATAAGTTTGTTTGGGCATTCATATAAGTTAAGGTTACTTACTTATTTAGTTACTTACTTTCTATTTGTCTTCTTATAAATTTGTTACTTACTACATGTCTACTTTATTACTTACTATCGTAGAATTGCTAGATGTACTTTCTTCTAGATAGTTATTTATACAACATGATAGTTGTTAGACTAGCTCCATTGTCATGTGCTTGATTATTATCCACCTTTGTAGCTTCCCTTTCCTCCTCTCCGCTCGGTGCTTAGGAGCTGTGGGGGAGGGGTATGGGATGATAGGGCTTAGTCTTTATGACTAATGGTTTTCAAACCACAACATTATAGGAGCTCCTGATGGGAGACAGGGACAAGCAATCCAGGGACCAGCACCAGCGGAGTACGGTGCGCATGGAGGTGGTTCAGTCTAGCACCGGTGCACCTGCGACCAGCTCCGTGAGTGATTTGTGTTTTTATAGCTTCCGCGATGAGTGATTTGTAGTGAGGACTCTAATGTACCGGGCTCGAGCCCGTTTATCTATATTTCATCTGAACTGATCTTTGCAGTACTTTTATTTGATATTTTATATGTTGTGATTTTATTTTATATGTGTGTTTTTGTAGACCTGTTTACATTTTATGTATACTTACTTATCTCTCTCTGTGATTGAAAAGGGCCAGCAGAATTGGCGTTTTGGTATTGGCGGCCTTCCCGTGAGTCGGTGCCACCGCAAACCGGCAATTCTGGGCTAAGACCCCGGTGGTTGAAAAATAAAAAAAGGAGGGTCTTACACTATACTTGTTGGAGAAAGACATGTTGCTGATTCCATTGAAGATAGAAAAGTTTTCATAAAACAAAATTTTTCTAATTGTTTCACTCGAATAGAACTCTAGTACTCGAGTAGATCCTTTAGTTGTACTTGAGTAAGTCAAGTCAAAATTTTGAGTAAGGGAAATAGTTCTCGAGAAGTCTAAACATAGTTCTCGAGAGGCCAGTTCCATTACTCGAGTAGACCTCGTCTTATTCTCGAGTCAACATATTTTCTATCTTAGAATTTTCTATGTAGTTTACTTGAGTATTAAGTTCATTACTCGAGTAAAGGAGTACCTTGACTCGAGTGACAGAAGTCAAGTACTTGAGAAGTATCTACCTTACTCGAGTAATTAAGTTCCTGTACTCGAGAAGTCTATTTACTACTCGAGAAGTCTAGATCTAGTACTCGAGTTAACCAAATTTTCTTCCCAGAATTCTCTCTAAGTCTTTTTCTCGAGAAGTTAACTTCCACTTCTCGAGTAGCATTTTAAGTACTCGAGTAATCCTTATTTCTCTCGAGTAATGATAAGTTCTATCCTTATTTTTCCTGAAGTGCTTCTTCTAGATTAGCTTGATGTTATCTTCTCAAGAACCCACAATAGAACTCGAGTAGTTATTTCTTCACTCGAGTAATCCAGTTATTTTCTCAGAAAAATTCGTTAAGTCCCGACAGACGTAATTTTTCAAATTTCTTGATGTGATTGGTCCACGTGGCCATCATTAATGATAATTATGACTACTAGGAAGATATTATAAAAGGTCTTGTCAGTACGGCCAACCCTATGAGGGTGAAAAGAAGAATTTTAAGAATTTTGAATCGCCAATTTTCTTTCCTAATTGGAAGACGTCGCCGCTCATCATGCACATCGCTAAGGGCTTTTGATCAAGAAGATTTAGACCAGTCGACTTGCAGATCAAGATCATTTTAAATCTATACATCCTCTCTTTGATCTTGTAAGTCCAGGAATTTCAGATCTAGGATTCAGCCATGTCTTCTTCAACATTTTCTAATAAAGTTGTAAAGTTCAAGAAGGAATACCTATGAAGAAATTTTCCAGATCTGAGAAAAGTTACGGTGTGTATTTCTTAAATTAATTCTAATCTTTTAGGGGATTATTCTCCGAGTGTAGCAGCTTTGTTCTCAGAGTTGTTGTAGGAAGTTTTCATCTTCCAAGTGTAGATCCGTTTTGTGGATCGAGTTGTAGGAACGTTGTTCCGAGTTGTAGGATTGTTTTAAATCTGAGATTAGTTGAGTAGCTGAGTCTAGTGCTTTGCTAGATCGGTAAGAGGAAAGTGGACGTACCTAAGGTTGGGGAACCACTATAATTCTTGGTGTCGTCTGTGTTTGCTTGGTTAAATTTTTGTGCATAGATCGCTAAATTTTTTATTCCGTAAATAGACGCATCTAGATGATTTTGGTAGACAACTTAAACACTTTTCAATGTTAAATCTACCGGATTGGAGTGAAATCCAATAGCTGGGTTCACAGCGTAAAGCGAGCTTTATGCCTCCGATTTGGACGAGAGTTTGGTCGGAACTTCCTAAACTCAGGTGGGCACGTCTTCGAGAGAAGCGTGTTCATGCTTTAGGAACCTCCACGGTCAAGGTCCTTCGCCGTATTAAGTTAGAGTTTATTATCGTATTTTTGATCAACTTAAGTCGAGGTGATTCTCGATCGAGTGCTTTTCTTTACCTGTAACACCCCTATCAGTCACATAGCATATAGCAGTAGGTCCGGCCGGGGCCCGATGCCATATACCATAGACCAACCGGTGGGTTACTCAATGAAACCATTCAACCAATACACACGTCCTACACAGAGCATCTTGCAGAATCAATTTATTACGTTGCAACAATAAGAACCCTGCCAACAAGCATGAATGTCCACTAACAGAAAACCCAGTAGGAATGAAGTACAAAATGCACAAAGTACTGGCCTTATGGTCTTACAAGAGTTTACAATAATTAAACAGTGTCTTACAATCTTCGGCTCGCAGGTCGGCCACACATGATTTAAATAAGTAAGCAAACAAGACCTTCGAGTGCTGGCTCAGCAACTTGGGCTTTGGCCCGCTATTTGCCGCTCGGCTCCGCAACACCTGCAAGCACAAATCACCGTAACAGTGGCAAACAAGAATAACGGTCTGCTAAAGTTGACCAAATTATAACGATTCCGCCCCCAAACCGGGGCGGCAAAGATTCTTCCCGGCACTGGTTAGAAAAGCAAGCAACAGAGCGAATAAAAATCACATCATAGGTGCACGCTCACACCGCCGTACACCCCATGCTCTCAGGGCACTTACTCAGCGAAGCCAGTCCGAACACAGTCCGGTCCTCGAACCCACCACAAACCCTAGGGCGGCAATCTCATGAGCATTTAGTCTTTTTAGCCGTAGCCTAGACTCGATCTCCAAATCATCGGTAAGTGCTACATTAACTTTAGGTCTCTTTAACCGAAACAGATAGAGCGGGTAGGGTTCCACCAGCCCGTCGCTCACGCCGCCATGGCCATTAGGCCTTTGATGCAGGCCAAGCTTCCCCCAGTCCCAACTATCGATAAAACACGGTACATTACCCCGCTATGTACCCGGCTGGCTCCCAGGCCACGAAACTGGCAGAAATGCGTTTCTGCCTAGATTTTCGGGTGCACCTTAGGGTTACTCCCCAAGATTCCCTGACGCATTCTAACACATAGCAACTCGAAAACAAACAATACGCACGGAGTCTTCTCCAGCACAATATGCATAACAAAACATCACCGATCCATGCCAACATGTCCGGGTAGGCTTCACACACCATTCCTATGTCCGTACTATGATTCTGGACTCTAATAAGGGGACTTTACATATCTACCCCAAGGAATACCGCAAACTCACCGCACACTCGTGGGAGATGTTTTTCCCATGCAAAAGAAGAAGAGCTTCACATGCTCAAGATGAGAATCGTTACCCTAGCATTTTTCCTTGGCGCCATGGAAATCTATGCGAATGGAAAGCACCGCAATCTCCTTGCCTCTACAGATCCGAAGTCGGCTCGCGATTTGGAGCTCTGAAGCTCCGCCGGTGACCGGATCTAGCTCTCCTTCTTCCTCCTTGCTCTCCCATTTCTCTAGCTTTTAGAAAGAGAGAACCAAAATGGAAATGAGGGTTTTCAAGCCTTATTCCCGGGTATATCTTAACAAGAACAGCCCCCAGCCGTTGGATCCCAAAATGAGGAAACAGACAGCCACGATTAATCCCAAAATTAGAATTCCTGGGCCGAACACGGGTTGTAACACAGGCATGTTCAGGGCTGTGTCACCCATTTGCCGTCGAAACCGACGCATCCCGAAAAGAACACGGGCATCCGACATGCCCGTGTCAGGCTTGACATGCCCGTTTCAGCCAGTACACAACCGTGTCGCTGGGCGTGTACCCCTAACGACACAGGTCTAAAACAACTTGAGCACAACACGGCCATATGACACGCCCGTGTCACATGCCGTGTGCTAGACACGCCCTGGGAAATGCCCATGTCCCAGGCCATGTAACTGCCTTAGCACAAAACGCCGTATGGCCCGAGGAGGACACAGGCATTCGATACGCCCGTGTTCAATTGCATACGCCCGTGTCGAACCAGAACACGCCTGGCCTCAGGACGTGTGCCCCTCACTCAACGATCGTTGTGTGTAAGGCTCTGAGTGACTGACATGCCCTAGGACACACCCGTGTCCCAGGCCGTGTTCACCCCCCCCCCCCCCCGATCGTTGATTCCAAAATCGTCGACCACGCGACCAACGTCGAACTCGAGCAAGACACGCCCTGGGACATGACCGTGTCCCAGGTTGTTTCACCACCACCAAAACTCAGATTTGGCTCAAAATGCCACCCGTCTCCCTTTTTAGTTTTGGGGCGTTACAACTCTCCCCCTCTTAAAAGTATTCCGTCCATGAAATTACCAAAGGAAAAGATAAACAAAACCTAACGCGTTACCTGAGTGAAATAGCTCTAGGTACACCTCCAGCATGGTCTGCTCCTGACACCAAGAGAGCTCCTCACGACCGTAATTGCCCCAACGGACCTTGACCATCCTGATATCCTTATTACGGAGTCGCTTAACCTCAAAGTCCTCAATACGAATGGGCTTGACCTTAGTCGCCAACCCTTCATCCACCGGCACTTGATAAACTGCGATCACCTGCGAAGGCTCTTGCACTGCCTTCCGCAACACTTGTATGTGGAATACGCCGTGTAGACCACTTACTCCACCGATAGATTTAGACGATAAGCCGCTACGCCGATCCGCTCCGGACTCTCAAATGGTCTAAGGTATTTTGGGCTCAACTTCTCAAGCGTCGTACCCGTGAAACACCCTTGAACGACTTTAACTTCAAATACACCCAACCGCCACCGCAAACTCCACGTTCCGATGCCTGGCATTGTAGTATTTAGCTTTACTTTCTTGAGCGATCAACAAATGCTCCTGAACTGGTGCGCACCAATGAAGTAGCATTTTCCACCTCTTGATTTTGTACAACCTTGCCCTACTCATTTCTAGCCACGACATCGGCGTGCGACACTTTCTAGTATAAAAGGCCTCGAAGGGAACCATTTGTATGCTCGCTTGGTAGCTATTGTTGTACGCAAACTCCACAAAATACAGATGGTCTTCCCACTGCTTTTTGAAGTCCAGAATGCACATGCGGATCATGTCCTCCATGGTTCTCTTGACCCCCTCGGTATGTTCATCCGTCTGCGGATGGAAGACTGTGCTGAACTTCAACTTTGTCCCTAGCATTTGTTGCACTAACCTCCAACCATTGGATGTGACCCACCAAATCGGTCACTCACGATACTGCGGGGCACACCGTGAAGCCGTATTATCAAATCCACACACCGCTTCGCCAGTTTCTCCACAAAATCATCCTTCCAATACGGAATGAAGTGCGACACTTTTGTTAACCGATCTACGTTCACACAGATGGCATCGTTTCCCCTTCTGCGATGTTGGAAAGCCATGCATAAAGTCCATCGATAAGCCATCAAACTTCTATTCGGGATTATGCAAGGATTTCAAGAATCCTCCAGGCTTTTTGCACACCGCCTTTACCAAGCCGCACGTTTCACACTTAGCCACAAATAGTGCCACATCCTTCTTGAGCCCTGGCCACCAAACAGCTTCTTTAGGTCCCGGTACATCTTCGTGCTCCCTGGGTTGATTAAGTACTTGGTATTATGAGCCTCGTACATAACCTCCGCCCCTAGATTTTCTCCCGCTTGGGACGCACAAACCATGGTCCTTCCTTAACAGCCCATCCTCAACTGAAAAACTGGGAATTTGACCCGTCCAATGTTGCATTCATAAGCTCCTTCATGCTACCATCCAACTCCAATGCCTGCCGAACGCGATCAGTCAGGTCATACTGAACTTCCATCAAGTTCAACAATGCTTTAGCGCTAGTCTGCTTGTCCCCACAACAGATCTCCAATGCCTCCAACTCCCGAAATAGCCTCTCATCATGAACTGACAACTAGTTGGCTTGGGCGGGAGCCCTGCGAATCAACGCATCCGCAACTGCATTGCCCTTCCCGGGTACATAATGAATCTTGAACGTGTATTCCCCCAGGAACTCCAGAAATCTCCGCTGCCTCATGTTGAGATCCTTCTGATCTAACGTGTGCTTCAGGCTCTTGTGTTCGGTATAAATATCGACCCTTGCGGCATACAAGTAGTTTCTCCACAGCTTAAGAACAAATATCACGGCCGCCAACTCCAAGTCGTGGACCGGATAATTCCTTTTGTCCACTTAAAGCTTACTCGAACCATACGCTATAACACTTCCATGCTACAGCAGCACACAGTCCAAACCACTACCTGATGCATCACTATAAGGCTCGAAGCCCTCAGTCCCACTTGGCGAACTTAGCACTTGTGTCGTGGTAAACCGACTCTTCAACTCCTCAAACGCTTGCACGCACTCCTGCATCCAAAAGAACTTTTGATCATTCATTGTCAACTTCGTGAGAGGTAGTGCCATCCGCGAGAAGTTCTCTATGAAGCGCTTGTAGTAGCCGTCAGCCACAGAGAACTCTGGTCTTTCACTTACGAATGCAACATAGGCCACTCGCGTATCATAAATAACTTCTCTGGATCCACTGCAACACCCACTCTACAAACTATATGACCGAGGGACGCTACCTAAAAAAACCCCAAAACTCGAGTTTGGAGAACTAGTTATATAGTTAGTTCCTCTTTAGCGTTTCCACCTCCAAAAGCATATGCTTGATGTGATCCTCTTGCTCTGCGTGTACACCAATACGTCGTAAATAAATACGACAACAAAATGGTTTAGGTTTGCCCTGAACGATCTATTCATCAAATCCATGAACACTGACAACGCATTAGTCGGCCTGAACGGCACGACGGTAAACTCGAAATGTCCATACCTTGCGTCGAACGCTGTCTTTGGGACATCGATTTCTCTTATCCTCAGTTGATGGTAACGGGACTTAAGGTCCACTTTTAAGTATACCGATGACCCGACAAACTGATCAAAAGGTCATCCACCCTTGGGATACCGTACTTTCTCTTTTCCGTTAAGTTGTTCAGTTTCCCATAATCGATTCTGAGTAGCAACCTTCCGTCCTTCTTCTTAACAACAAGGACCGGCGCGCTCCAAGGCGACGAACTTGGATGCGCATAACCTTGCTCCATTAACTATTCCAGATGAGCCTTTAGCTCCGACTTATCCTTAGGCGTTAATCGATATGGAGAGCGTGGCAAAGGTTTGGCACCTGGCAGTAGCTCAAACATGCAGTCAATCTCTCGCTATGATGGGACTCCAGGGAGACCATCAGGGAAACACATCAGGATATTCAGATACACCCGAGATACTATCTAATGTAGTCCTAGGCTTCGAAGCCTCCCATGGTGGCAGTAACGATGCTAGCAAGTCGAACTCCTGACTCCCAAACAATAACCTTGCAACACAGACACTCTCCCTCTCTCTCTCTCCGCGGATAGAACGACCATTAGGTAACAACACATCCAAATTTCCCCTTACCATCGTATGAGATTCTCCGATGTGCAATACTAAACCTTCAGACAAAAGGAGTGTGAAGTACCCGTATCGAAACTATGCCCTCGCTGGGTGACCAAAAGTCCAAAACAAAGCATAGAACTTCCTGTCCTAAGCAAGCACGCATAAGTTAATAGGTATAAGAAGTTAAGTTGCTATCAATTAAACCATACCTGACAACCCGACTGTCGGCCACAAGACCTCCTGCTGACCAAGGATGTCCACCCTCGGTTGGGACGGAGTATACAGTGATGTGGTGGACTCCACCGCCTTGCCCTTCTCCTCAGATGTTGCCCCCCGACTTCTTCTCAGACATTGGGCATCCACTCCGACAATCCTGGGCATAGTATCCCGGCTTTCCATAGTTATAGCATGCACCCGGGGTTAGTCCTGTAGTCTCTCTGGATTCGCTAGAGGAAGGGACTAGACCCGACATCCTAGCCTTCTTGTACCACCTACGGTACCCAGATTTTGAGGTTGGCACTTTGAACATCGTCTCCTTTGCACTAGAGTCTTCAACTACTCCTGCCATAGCTTTCAATGTCATCTGAGCACCCTCCCGACAACCTCGGGCAAAGTGCCCTTGCTTTCCATAAGAATGGCAACTGTAAGTAGCCCGACTAGTAGATGATCTAGCATTTTTTCTTAGCGTCCTGCTGTAGGCCGTCCTTAAAGGATCTGCAGGGTTTGGTACCAAATTTATAGGCATTGGGTGAGTTTTCCCCAACTCTACTTCCAATGTTCTGGCCGACTCCACCAAGGCTCGGAATCCCAATAGCTTTGGTCCTAGCAGTAGGATGCGTAACTCGCTGCGCAGACCATTATAAAATCTATCGACTATAGACTGCTCGCTTTCCAATTTAAACCTTGGGTAGCGCCTTATCATAAGGAACATCTGTAAATAATCGTCAACTGAGTGCGCTCCCTACAACACAATCATTTCATCTGCCGCCCTAAAGGGCCTCTTTATGCCATTTGCTCCATCACACCGCCCGGTGTTGGGGCCATCTCAGGTACAGAGGGTTGCACATTTCTTCCATGTTGTGCAATGGTCACAGTGAACACCGCTTCAACTACCCTTCTTATGTTGTCAAAAGAAGGAGGAGTCTCAGGCACGTCGCTTGTTGAAGTACTTTTCTCAGAAAGTGTGCGTTCAGGCTGCCACACGCCAGTCCCGGACACTTATAGTGGTACAAAACACTGATAAGCGACCAAACAACATTGCAAAACGCAATTATAGGAACACGCAGGTTCCTCAAACATGTGTATTTTCATTCCTAAGTGGACATTCATGGGTTTGTTTCATGTTATAATGATGATGCACACACATTTGCTCACCAACCGTTAAAGTGAATTCATCCACAAATTCATTTAAGTTTGACCGAAACCGGTAGTCTGATACCAAATTGTAACACCCCGATCTGCCACATAGCATATAGCAGTAGGCCTGGCCTAGGCCCGATGCCATATTCCACGGACCGACCGGTGGGTAACTCAATGAAACCTTTCGACCAATACACACGTCCTACACAGAGCATCTAGCGGAACCAATTTATTAAGTTGCAACAATAAGAACCCTGCCAACAAGCATGAATGTCCTCTAACAGAAAAACCAGTAGGAATGAAGTACAAAATGCACAAAGTACTGGCCTTATGGCCTTACAAGAGTTTACAATAATTAAACAGAGTATTACAAACTTCGGCTCGCAGGCCAGCCACACATAATTTAAAAAATTAAGCAAACAAGGCTTTCAAGGGCCAGCTCAGCAACATGGGCTTTGTCCCGCTATTTGCCGCTCGGCTCCGTAGCACCTGCAAGCACAAATCATCCCTGATGCATTCTAACACATAGTAACCCAAAAACAAACACTATACACGGAGTCTTCTCTGGCACAATATATATAACAAAACATCACCGATCCAGACCAACATGTCCGGGTAGGCTTCACACACCATGCCTATGTCCGTACTATGATTCCGGACTCTAATAAGGGTGACTTTATATATCTACCCCAAGGAATATCGCAAACTCACCGCACACTCGTGGGAGAGGGTTTTCCCAGGCAAAAGAAGAAGAGCTTCACATGCTCAAGATGAGAATCGTTACCCTAGTGTTTTTCCTTGCACCATGGAAATCTATGTGGATGGAAAGCATCGCAATCTCCTTGCCTATTCGGATCCGAAGTCGGCTCGTGATTTGGAGCTCCGAAGCTCCGCCGGTGACCGGATCTAACTCTTCTTCTTCCTCCTTGCTCTCCCTTCCCCCTAGCTTTTAGAAAGAGAGAACCAAAATGGAAATGATGGTTTTCAAGCCCTATTCCCGGGTATATCTCAACAAGAACAGCCCCCAGACATTGGATCCCAAAATGAGGAAACGGACGGCCACGATTCAGCCCAAAATTAGAATTCCTGGGCCGAACACGGGTTGAAACACGGCCGTGTTCAAGGCTGTGTCACCCATTCGCCGTCAAAACCGACGCTTCCCAAAAAGAACATGCGCACCCGACATGCCCGTGTCAGGCTTGACATGCCCGTGTTAGCCAGTACACGCCCGTGTCGCTGGGCGTGTTCCCCTAACGACAGAGGTCTAAAATAACCCGAGCACAATACGGCCATGTGACACGCTCGTATCACATGCCGTGTGCTAGACACGCCCTGGGAAATGCCCGTGTCCCAGGCCTTTTAAACCTTCCTTTACACAAAAAGCCGCACGACCCAAGAGGACACGGGCATTTGATACGCCAGTGTCGAATTGCACACGCCCGTGTCGAACCCGAACACACCTGGGCTTAGGTCGTGCGCCCCTCACTCATCGATCGTTGAGTGTAAGGCTCTGAGTGACTGACACACCCTGGGACATGCCCGTGTCCCATGCCGTGTTAACACCTAGCCGATCGTTGACTCCAAAATCGTCGACCATGCGACCAACACCGAACGCGAGCACTACACGTTCTGGGACACGCCCGTATCCCAGGTCGTGTCACCACCACCAAAACTCAGATTTGGCTCAAAATGCCACCCGTCACTCTTTTGTGTTTCGGGGCATTACATTACCATTGTTTAACCCCTCATTTTAATCGCTAGTTGTGGCCTCTATGATTAAGTGAGAGTGTTTTTCATTATGCAAGTAGTCTCTTCTTTTAATTTAGTTAACAACCGTAAAAGTTTCTTCGATAAGATAATAGTCTTCATATTGAGTAAGATTCATCAACGGTTCCCGGAATTTAAAATGATACTTGTGTCCCCAAGATACAATTCGATTAGTATAGTTTCCTAGTTGGATTGCTCGTTCGATTTTATTCTCTTCACGATTAGTAGACACCAATTTCTTAATCAAATCTCTCATGAACTTTGATTGGAATGTGAACAAGCCATAATCAGTCTGTCTTAATTGGAGTCCTTAGAAGAACCTAAGCTCACCAATGCTGCTTATCTCAATCTTACCTTGCATAAGTTTAGCAAACTTCCTACAAAGGTTATCCTCAGTGGATCCAAAGATAATGTCATCAACATATATGTGGACTAGGATGATCTCTCCCTTAAATTCCCTTAGGAATAGGGTCTTGTCTATTTTCCCCCTTGAGAATTTGTTCTCAATGAGGAAATTAGACAATGTTTCATACCATGCTCTAGGGGATTCCTTCAACCAATATAGATCTTTCCTAAGCCTATAAACCGAATCAGGATTGTGAGGGTCCACAAAACGTAGTGGTTGATTCACATATACTTCCTCTTTTAAGTCCCCATTCAGGAATGCTGACTTCACATCCATCTGGTAGACTTTGAATCCTTAAAAGGCTGCAAATGCAAGTAATAGACTTATTACTTCCAGCCTAGCTTCTGGGGCTAAAGTCTAGTCGAAGTCTATTCCTTCTTATTGCACATATCCTTTTGCCACCAATCTAACCTTGTTCTTGTGAATAATTCCATTCTCATCTAACTTGTTCCTGTAGATCCACTTAGTTCCAATTATAATATGTCCCTTAGTTCTGGGAACCAGCTTCCCGATACTACACCTTCTTAACTAGTTCAACTCCTCCTGCATTGCTCCAATCCAGAAAGGATCTTTGATAGCCTCTTCAAGCTTCTTGGGCTCTATTTGAGATAAGAAGCTTGAAAAGAGAGATGTATTGATGCTCTTGCTTCTGCTTTGGACTCCATGTCTTGCATCACCAATGATTTGGTATGCTAGATGGTCCCTCAGATATCTCTCAGGAGGAGGCAATCTTGCTTCAGCTGGCTGTTCTTCATTTTCCTCAGCTGGTTGTACTTCAATGTCTTCAGCTTTCTGTTCTTCATTCTCATATTGTAAGTTTGAACTCACCTTTGACAGTAGCCATCTCCTTTCCTATCTAGAACTTCTGGATCTTGTTCCCTGATGGTAAGCTTGTCCATCACCTCCTTTAAACCTATAGAGCTAGAAGAGGAGCTTGGCAGCTCATAGTTAATCAGGTTTGACTCATACTAGACAACATGGACTGATTCTTCTACAACTTGACTAGTCAAGTTGTAGATCATATATGTCGTACTATTGTTGTTGTACCCAACAAAGATCCCTTCTTCGGACTTGGCAGCAAACTAAGTCACATAGGACTTACCATTATTCAGTACATAGCTTTTGCTACCAAAAATCCTAAAGTAGGATAAGTTTGGTTTTCTGCCTTTCAGAATCTCATAGGGAGCCTTCTTGTGGCTTTTGGTAATGGAAGCCCTATTGAGGACATGACATGTAGTGCTTACTACCTCAGCCCAGAAATATTCTGGGAGAGATGTATCGCTTAAAAAGGTCATATCAGCCTCTATGAGGGTTCTATTTTTCTTCTCAACAATTCCATTTTGCTGGTGTGTTCTAGGAGAAGAGAACCCTTGATGAATCTCATGCACTTCACCGAACTTAGTCATGCACTTAGAGTGAAACTCGGTCCAACGGTCACTTCTAATTTTGGCCACAGTACTGTTAAATTCATTCTGAATTTGCTTAAAAAATGTTTGGAACACATCAGACGTTTCAGTTTTCTTGATTATGAAGAACATCCAGGCAAATCTGGAAAAATCATCAACAACCACAAGAGTGTAGACTTTCCTACCTAGACTATGAACTAGCATAGGACCAAATAGATCCATTTGTAGGAGGTATAAACACCTCACTGAATCTTTGGTACCAAGGCACTGGAAAGAGGTCTTTGTCTGCTTTCCCTTTTAGTATGCAAAGTAGATACCCGTATTGGTGCACATTACCTTAGGACCATCTCTCACTAACTCTTCACTAAAGAGTTTGTCTAAGGTCTTGTAATTTAGATGAGCTAGCCTCTTATGCCATTGGACATAATGTGAGGCTTTCTCATCTACAACTAAGCATATAGGAGAGTCCTTACTCTCACACACAAAATTCAGACAAAAAACATTTCCTCTCCTAGTGCCTGTCAAGATGACCCCTTGGTCACTAGACCTCCTAATTTGGCACTCATCCTTGAGGAAAGAAATGTAATAGCCAAGATCATATAGTTGGCTTATACTTATCAGGTTTTATTTCAAACCTTTCACATAAGCTACTTGTGTGATACGGATTATGCAATATGAAATCTTACCAAACCCTTTGGTTACTCCCTTTTCTGAACCACCAAAGATGACTTAAGGTACATTTTCTACTGGAGTATATTCCTTCAACATGCTCCTTGTTCCATTCATGTTCCTGGAACATCCTGTTGGTACCCTAGTTTGATTTGAGTTTAGTCTTGCCTTTGTTAGTCCCTTGACCTAAGAAATATCAATGGTCAATGGTTAGAAGTCTAGCTGTAGAGTCCTCACTTTTCCAGATTGAGAATTTGGTTAAGTAGTTTTTCGTTCGACTATAGTCGAACGCCGCTCGACTATCGTCTATCGGCTGATCGACGATCGTCTATCAGTTGGTCGACGCTTTGACTGCGTTGATAGTTCGACTATCTGTTGATAGTTCGACTATCTGCTTGGCGAGGTAGTTCGACTATCTGTTCTGATAGATCGACTATCTGATAGTTCGACTATCTGTTGATAGGTCGACTATCTGTTCCGCTTTGATAGTTCAACTATCTGTTGATAAATCGACTATCTGTTTCATCTTGATAGTTCGACTATCTGTTGATAGTTCGACTATCTGTTGTCTTTGATAGTTCGACTATCTGTCCTGATAGTTCGACTATCTGATAGTTCGACTATCTGCTGATAGATCGACTATCTGGTTTGGTTTGATAGTTCGACTATCTGTTGATAGATCGACTATCTGTTTTCTGAGGTAGGTCGATGTTGCGCGCTAGGGGTTCGAAGAAAATAACGCAACCGAACTAGCAACCCGATGAGGCAAGTATACCTATCGAATTGTAGCAAGGGGACACAAGTGTCGTATTAAGATCCGGGAACTGTTGGCTAAGCTTACTCACACGAACGCTATTATCTTATCGACGGAAAAAACTAGGGTTTTAGAAAATCTAAGCGCAATGGAGAAATTAAAGCAAACTAAAAGAGAACTACCGCAATTAAGTTATGCTATTAAGCAAACAACTAAGCTAGAAAGGAAATTACCGCAGTTAATTAAAGAGCACAATGTATGAGATTACTACACAAAGGTAGAGCAATATGAAATGGAAAATGCACCCGATCAAGATTCACCTCGGCTAAAGACGATTAAGAAAATGCGATAAAAATCTAAACTTAATAGGATAAAGGTCCTTGACCGTGGAGGTTCCTAAAGCTTGAACACGCTTCTCTCGAAGTCGTGCCCAACTGAGTTTAGGAAGGTCCGACCGACTCTCGTCTAAATCGGAGGCCTAAAACTCGCTTTACGCGGTGAACCCCACTATTGGATTTTACTCCAATCCGGGAGATTTGGACGTCTGCCTCTCTCGAGGGGTGCGTACAACTCCCTTTACTCTTGAATGCTCACTTCATTCTTCGGCCTCTCGGCTAGCCCAGAATGAAAGCAAAGGCGGAGAGTATATATCGAAAATATACCTCCGACCTGTGATAAATCAAGAGTAATTCAAGGCCCTAACCTAAAAAGAAAAGATTAATTAAAACATCATAACATAATCGCTCTAACCTCGGATCATCAAGATCGAGTACAAAGGAGGATTAGTTAATCATAATGGAGTGGAGGGGGGGGGGAGATGAGTAGAAAACATAAGAAGAACACAAGCTAAAGGAAGAACAATTTTATTAATGAAAAAGGGCAAGTTACACTAATGAAAATGAAATTACAAGTGCATGAAAATTAAACCCTATTCTAGCCCTACATTAAGCATTAAGCAAGAAGAAAATTACATTAAAAGCTAGCACAAACTATGATTAAACTAGGGTTAACCAAAAAGTACAAAGAGAGGGGGAGAGAGAGAGAGAAAAAGCATGAAAAAGGATCAAGAAACAAAGGGGCAGCACCTCCCCCACTCAACCAAAGCTTGCTGAAATGGGGAGGAGGGGGGCTCAATTTATAGATTTTTTCTCGGGTTGGTCACGCCCTCCGACACGCCCTAGGGGGGGCGTGTCAGGGGGCGTGACAGTACTATGTTGACCTCGGGCTCTGGATTCTGGCGGGAGGGATGATTGCTTCGGTACGTCGGTGGTCACGCCCTAGGTCACGCCGTGACAGGGGGGCGTGACAGGCATGTCATGTCCAAATCATTGGTCGGAAATCCGTCAGTCGCCGAAAAAGTTGATGTCACGCCCCAGGTCACGCCCGTGACATGGGGCGTGACAGTACTATTTGCGTGCTGAGGCGGAATGGCATTTAATGCGGCGGCAGGCTTTGCGGCAGAGGGCGACACGCCCATGGTCACGCCCGGGGAGGGCGTGACAGGGGGGCGTGACAGCGGTTTTGTTCGTTATCTGTCGCTTCCAGCAGGTGTCCTCGGGATCGGGTGACACGCCCTAGGTCACGCCCAGGGAGGCGTGACAGGGGGGCGTGACAGGCCATTTGGCAATTTTTCTGAAAACCTGCAAAAAGACAGGAAAAAGTTAGTGGCAATAAAATTTACATAAAAAGGATAAAAATAAACTAATAATAGACATAATTTGTACATTATAAAATATAAAATACGATAATAGTTTAGGCTACAAAACGTATTATCAAATTCCCCCAAGCTTAAGCTTTGCTTGTCCCCAAGCAAAAATATAAAAAAACTAGATATTTATAACAGGACTAATCAAAAAGTTCTAATTATGCCTACACAAGTACTATGCGAAATTCTTAGTAGGGAAAGGTGAAATGTAAGTCTAAAACAATTATTTAGGTATGGTAAAACTTTTAAAAACTTTACTTAATAAAAACAAATCATCCAAAATTTTAGCGAGATTTTTTTAAATGGACTTAAGTAAAGCAACGAAAATGAAAAACACGCATTGAGTTGTTACTAGATCCAAGCAACGCATTATAATTATATCAATTTAATTATCAAAAATCTAGGTTTAAATCCAAAACTAAAACTGATTTACTGTTTTTCTTTTCTTAGTTGTTAAATATAAAAAAAAAAAGCGTGAATCAAAAGGACTTAAATAGGACAGAAACGTTTGGTTTAGGAAAATGATTAGGAGTGGAATTCAAAGATAAACGTGAAGGTTTAAAATCACACTAAACCAAAGCAAAGAGTTTCAAAAATTTCATAAAAATATATACACACTTTTTTTTTCTTTTTCTTTTTCTTTTTCTTTTTTTTTTTTTTTTTTCAAAACAAAGCCATAAATATTTTTATTTTCCTTTTTGAGTTGGCCAAACAAAAATAAACATCACTTTTGAACATACTTCCTTTTTTTTTCGAAAACCTTTCTCCACAAAAATCACAAAATACCCTATCAAAAATCGTCAAAATAATTTATGAAACTCAAAAAGGCTAGTGTGATTCGATAGGTTGGAAATTTTGGCTTTGGTGAAACTGAAATGAATGAAGGGAGGAGCTATCAAATGAAATCGGAAAAAGGCTCAAAAACGGCTAACTAGTGGTAAAAGTTTTTAGGTTGGCAGGAAAGCTCAAACGAAAAACAAAAACGGCCTAAATCATTTTCACGCTTTTGAATTTATTTAAAACAAAGGTTTAAAATTTCAAAAAGCGAGTCCTAGATAATAAAAGAAGATTGATGAAATTAACTCGAAAATAGAAATAATAGGTGACTTGGATCGTTCACATCTACTACGTTATTCAAAAGTTGACTTTACAAAAATTATTCAAAAATGAAAAAGAAAATAGTGGATGATGATTTTTTGAGAAAGTAAAGGAAATAAACAACAAAAAACCATAATAGAAATGCGAGTTTTAGAAAAATATTTCACCTTAACGTGCTACCGCGAATTAGAAACACAGCATGGCCAACATTTTACTTGTGAAACATAATTAAAAAGGACGATTAGAAATATTATAATTAACTAAGTTATTTATAGGAGATTTTGAGTAAAACAAAACTAAAAACTAGGGGTACTATTGAAATACCAAAATGTCTAAACTATTCAAAAACACACATATATTTTTTTTATTTTGAGAAATATTCTCTTTTTGGAATTTTAAGATATTCATTTTTTTTTTTTATAGAACTATTTACAAAAAAGGAAATTATTTACACTAAGCAAAAATGAAGGAGGAAATCCTCCCCAAGCTTAAAACAGACATTGTCCTCAATGGCTAAAGAAGGGGATTGGAGAAGGAGAGAAAAATAAAGTGCAGAATTGAAAAGACAGAATTGAAATACAGGTACTTCCCCGGATTTATTTGCTGCGAAAGCTGAGTGATGCCGCTCCCCGAATGTCTTCTTTGGACTTCGTGATGGATTCAGCAATGTTGGAGCAGGCGATCGCAGAAGCTTCAGCTTGTCGGAGCCGTCCGAGGCAAAAATTGTAAAATAAAGAAAACAGAAAAAGATAACTTGGGTTGCCTCCCAAGAGCGCCCTTTGGTTAAAGCGTCGTTGAGCTCGACGCATCAAAAATAATATTGTCCAAAAATATTGTGTCCCGAAATAAAATTGTTTTGTTTTTAGCAAAAAAATAAAAATTTCAAGATTAAAGTTCGTGAAGCAGAAACTTAATAGTGTTTGGACTGACATCATCATCACCAGAGAAATACAGTTTAAGACGCTGACCATTCACTTTGAAATTACCCTTATCAGGGTGAGAAATTAAAACAGTTCCATAAGGAAATACTTCTAAAACAGAAAATGGGCCAGACCAGCGAGATTTTAATTTGCCCGGAAATAAACGTAAACGACTGTTATATAACAGGACTTGGTCGCCCGGCTTAAAGTTTTTAGGGTGCCTTAAGTGTTTATCGTGTAAACGCTTCGTCCGCTCTTTATAAAGTTTATTATTTTCATAAGCATAAGAGCGCCACTCATCGAGTTCATTTAGTTGAAATTTTCGAAGGTCACCGACTGAGTGGGGATCGAAGTTTAAAAATTTTAAGGCCCAAAAGGCGCGGTGTTCTAACTCACGGGCAGATGGCACGATTTTCCATAGACCAGCCGATACGGCGTACATCCGAGGGCGGTTTTGTACGCTGTTCGGTAGGCCCATAGAGCATCGTCAAGTTTGGTTGACCAGTCTTTTCTAGAAGTTGAAACAGTCTTTTCTAATATTCTTTTTATTTCTCTATTTACTACTTCGACTTGACCGTTAGTTTGGGGGTGGTAGGCAGTGGACAGTTTATGCGTAACGCCGTATTTAGTAAGGATTTTTGAAAATTGCGCGTTACAGAAATGGGAACCCCTATCGCTAACGATTGCGCGTGGCGTACCGAATCTAGAAAATAATTTTTTAAAAACGTGACTACAACTCGGGAGTCGTTCGTAGGAAGAGCTTGGGCCTCAGCCCATCGTGAAACATAATCAACAGCAACTAAAATATATTTGTTTCCGAAGCTAGAAGGAAGGGGGCCAACAAAATCAATTCCCAGAGGTCGAAAATTTCGCACTCTAAGAAATAATTTTGCGGCATTTCATTTTTATTAGAAATATTGCCCGACCGTTGGCAACTATCACACCTGCTCACAAAGGCTTGCGCGTCTTTAAACAGGCTAGGCCAGTAAAAACCCGCGCAAAGCACCTTATGAGCGGTGCGAGCAGCTTGATAGTGCCCACCTGTCGGACCTTCATGCAAATGTTTTAGAATATCAATTCCTTCATCAAAAGAAACACATCTCCTTATCACTTGATCCGCACAAATTTTGAAAAGATGCGGGTCTTCCCAAAAGTAGTTCTTCAGCTCAGAAAAGAATTTCTTCTTCTGCTGAGAGGAGAACTCTTTTGGGAGCACCCGGGCCACTAGATAGTTGGCGATGTGCGCGAACCAAGGAGAAGTAGATGTATTAACTAAAAGCAGCTTCTCATCAGGAAAATAGTCATTAAAAGATTTTTCATTTAATTTTTCTATAAAGGGGTATCTAATCTTGATAAATGGTCGGCGGCCAAGTTCTCGGCTCCTCGCTTATCACGGATCTCTAAGTCAAACTCCTGGAGGAGTAAGACCCAGCGAATCAAGCGAGGCTTGGCATCCGTTTTGGCAAGAAGGTACTTGAGGGCCGAGTGGTCCGTAAAAACAATGATTTTTGAAAGTGTAATGTAAGGGCGAAATTTATCAAACGCAAATACTACAGCTAAGAGCTCTTTCTCGGTTGTGGTGTAATTTTCTTGTGCAGATGTGAGGGTTTTACTAGCGTAATAGATGGGGTGGAAGTTCTTAGATATGCGTTGACCTAATACGGCTCCCACCGCAAAACTACTCGCATCGCACATAATCTCGAAAGGAAGGTCCCACACCGGAGCTATCATAATTGGCGCGTTAATTAACTTTTCTTTAATTAATTCAAAGGCAGAAATACAAGAGTCATCAAAAATGAATGGAGCGTCTTTTTCTAAGAGATGGGTGAGGGGCTTAGTGATCTTGGAGAAGTCCTTTATAAAACGACGATAAAAACCAGCGTGGCCTAGGAAACTTCTTATAGCTTTTATGTTTGTAGGTGGCGGCAACTTCTCAATAACTTCTATCTTGGCAACGTCTACCTCAATACCTTTAGCAGAAATTTTATGACCCAAAACTAACCCTTCCCTCACCATAAAATGGCATTTTTCCCAATTTAGGGCAAGGTTAGTTTCTTCGCATCGTTCTAAGACTTTTTCGAGGTTTTCTAAACATCTATCGAAGGTATCGCCGAACACGGAGAAATCGTCCATGAATACCTCCATAATGCTTTCTACGTACTTGTCAAATATTGCGAGCATACATCGTTGGAATGTAGCCGGCGCATTGCATAATCCAAACGGCACATTCTTCGGTACGCGAAGGTGCCGAAGGGACAAGTAAACGTAGTTTTCTCTTGGTCCTCGGGAGAGATGGGTATTTGAAAGTACCCGAGAGGCCATCGAGAAAACAATAAAAGCTATGGCCGGAGAGACGTTCTAAAATCTGGTCGATAAACGGTAGAGGAAAGTGGTCCTTACGGGTGGCGTCATTTAACTTACGGTAATCTATGCACATACGCCAACCCGTCACCGTCCGTGTCGGGATTAATTCATTATTCTCATTACTAACTACGGTTATCCCTCCCTTTTTTGGAACTACCTGAACGGGGCTAACCCACTTACTGTCGATATAGGGTAGATAATTCCTGCGTCTAATAGTTTCATAACCTCGCCCTTAACTACTTCTTTCATATTCGGGTTTATACGGCGCTGAGGTTGGATAGAGTTACGCGAATTATCTTCCATTAAAATTTTATGTGTACAGAAAGATGGGCTTATGCCCTTGATATCAGAAATTTGCCAAGCAATAGCCCGGCGATGCTTACGTAGAACTAGAAGAAGTTTATCGTTCTGCGTATCCGTGAGGTAGGCCGAAACGATAACTGGTAACTTGGAGTCTTTCTCTAAGAAAGCATACTTAAGGTGTTCGGGAAGTTCTTTAAGTTCTAGGGTAGGGGGTTCTTCATAAGAGGATTTTGAGATTCTTTCTTTTTCAAAAATAATATCTTCATAAACTTTTTTATAAGGAACGTAATAAGGGGTGGGGCTAGCAGCCAAGACGGCTTCTTGTACAGATTCAGTGGTAAGGAAAGAGGAAGAACAAAAATCAGAAAACTCTTTTTCAAACTCGGAAGACAATAAGAAGATTCATCACTTCCTTGCAGTGATTCTGTTGTAAGAGAAGAGGAGCAAAAAGTAGAAAATTCTTTTTCAAAGTCGGAGAGGCAGTAGGAAGAATCATCACTCACGGCGTCTACGAAAAAACATGAGTCATCGTTCGCTAAGGTGTTCTTCATCGAAGGGGTGATCGGAAATGTGACTTCGTCGTCGCCTACTCGAAGAAAGAGCTTACCATTGCTTACGTCAATGATGGCTCGGGAGGTGGCAAGGAAGGGTCGGCCAAGGATCAGGGGAACCTCGACGTCTTCTTCGATGTCCAAAATGACAAAGTCCACCGGGAAGATGAACTTGTCGACTTTCACTAGAACGTCCTCCACTATTCCTAACGGGTACTTGACGGATCTATCGGCTAGCTGGATACTCATACGCGTGGGGTTAAGGCTACCAATCCCTAACTTTTTGAACAACGAAAAGGGCATCAGGTTTATACTTGCGCCTAAGTCGGCTAACGCGTGTTTAACAAAGAGATCACCGAAGACACACGGGATAGAGAAACTACCCGGGTCACTGATTTTCTTCGGCAAACCGTTTGTTAAAACGGCGGAGCACTCGGCGTTTAGCGTGACGTGCGAAAGATTCTCTAACTTCTTCTTGTTTGTGAGGAGGTCTTTAAGATATTTGGCGTATTTCGGCATTTGCGAAATAGCCTCGTGGAAGGGAAGATTAATGTGGATTTGTTTGAAGATTTCTAAGAAGCGGGAGTACTGATCATCTTGACGTTGTCTATTAAGTTCAGAGGGTATGGAGGAGTTGAATTATTTTGAAGATGGGTGGTGGAGTGAGATTATTTTCTAAAGTGGGGTGATTACTTCTTCAGCAGAGGGTGGAAGCGGAGCAGAGCTTTGATTTTTAAAAGCAGGAGCGGAGCTTTGATTTTTAAAAGCAGGAGCGGAGCTTGCCTCGGGCTCTTCACTTACCATACCGGAGACTTGCTTCCCACTCCGAAGAGTTATAGCTTTCGCTTGCTCTCTCGGGTTGGGTTCGGTATTGGAAGGAAGAGACCCTGCGGGTCGCTCAGAAATTATTTTCGCGAGCTGTCCTACCTGATTTTCTAGACTTTTTACGCTTCCGGGTTAAACGTTCTTATAGTGGCGTCATTTGTGGTGATATATTTAGAAAGTAATTCCTCCAAGCTTGGAGGTTTTGGGTAATTTTGAAGAGTGGTGGTGGTGGTGGTTGCAGAAAAAATCATTTTGCGGAGGTGGGCGCATCGCATTCGATGGATTACTCCATGAAAAGTCGGGTGATTTCTTAAAGCGGGGTTATAACTATTCGGAAAATTAAAACCAGGCGGATGAAAATTCGCAGCAGAAAAAATTATTAAAAGCAGTTCTAGGCAAATTATTAACATAATCTAAATGTTCTGGAGTAGGGGTTGCAGATTCCCATACCTGAGGGGCGGAGGCAGCAGTCATCTCCGTGATTTTTTTGCTTAGGATTTCTACTTGCAGAGCGAGCTGGGAGACGTTGTCCACTTCATAGATACCTGCAGGCTTGTTCGGGCGGGACCTAGGCACATTCCACTGATAAGTGTTCATGGCCATGTCCTCAAAAAGCTCAAGAGCGGCTTCCGGGGTCTTATGATTTAAAGTACCGCCAGAAGCTGCGTCTATCATTTGCTTCGTGCTTTGATTTAGCCGTTATAAAACGTCTGCACTTGTAACCATACAGGCAGCGCGTGATGTGGGCATCGTCTTAATAATTCTTTAAATCTCTCCCAGGTTTCGTAAAGGGTTTCAGAGTCTATTTGTCCGAAGGCAGAGATGTCGTTCCTAAGTTTTGCAGTTTTAGCTGGCGGAAAATACTTCGCCAAAAATTTTTCAGTTAATTCATTCCAAGTGGTTATGCTATTTTTCGGAAGTGTGTTAAGCCACTGCTTAGCTTTAGTTCTTAGAGAGAAGGGAAGAGTCTCTTAGCCTTATCGCATCATTTGTGACCCATTTATCTTGAAGGTGTCGCAAATTTCAAGAAAGCTAGCTATATGTGCGTTCGGATCTTCATCTTGAAGTCCGTCAAATTGCACATATTGCTGCACCATTTGAATTATGCTAGGCTTTAGTTCAAGTTATTATTTGCTATAGTAGGGCGGACTATACTCGATTCTGTTCCCTCGAGGTTCGGTCGTGCATAATAGGACATAGTCCTTTGCACGGCCTCATCTACGTTGGGTTCTTCCATTCTTAAAGTATTAAATGACTCGGAGTCCTCAACCGGCACTTGGATAGTAGGACCTTGAAATCGCGATCTTTCCGAAGAGTACGCTCAATTTCGTGGTCCAAGTCCAAAAATAACGACGGACTCCGCGGGTCATGCACTAAAAGAACAGAAAGAGAGAGAAAGAGAAAAAAAGGATAAACTAGAAAGAAAAACTAGATTTAGAAAATTAAATTAAAATTTTTTTTTCTTTTTGAAATAGATTTTTTTTTATATAAATTAACTCCGAACTTCCCAAGGACTACCCCGTGAAGGGTTCGCAAGGTACTAGACAAGACAGTGGCGCTTAAAGCCCTTTGCCCTTTTCGAGAGAATTAGGTGGCGTAGAAAAATTGTGAGGTTGGTTTCTATTAAGAGCGGTGATAATTTTTTGTTTTTTTTTTTTAAAACTTTAAAGAAAGGGGATGAGAAAGAGAAGAGATAAAATTAATAGGTTCGTGTTTTCAAAATATCAACGGAAGTTGGGTCCCCGGCAACGGCGCCAAAAACTTGTTGCGCGCTAGGGTTCGAAGAAAATAAACGCAACCGAACTAGCAACCGATGAGGCAAGTATACCTATCGAATTGTAGCAAGGGGACACAAGTGTCGTATTAAGATCGGGAACTGTTGGCTAAGCTTACTCACACGAACGCTATTATCTTATCGACGGAAAAAACTAGGGTTTTAGAAAATCTAAGCGCAATGGAGAAATTAAAGCAACTAAAAGAGACTACCGCAATTAAGTTACGCTATTAAGCAAAACAACTAAGCTAGAAAGGAAATTACCGCAGTTAATTAAAGAGCACAATATATGAGATTACTACAAAGGTAGAACAATATGAAATGGAAATGCACCGATCAAGATTCACCTCGGCTAAAGACGATTAAGAAAATGCGATAAAAATCTAAACTTAATAGGATAAGGGTCCTTGACCGTGGAGGTTCCTAAAGCTTGAACACGCTTCTCTCGAAGTCGTGCCCAACTGAGTTTAGGAAGGTCCGACCGACTCTCGTCTAAATCGGAGGCCTAAAACTCGCTTTACGCGGTGAACCCCACTATTGGATTTTACTCCAATCGGGAGATTTGGACGTCTGCCTCTCTCGAGGGGTGCGTACAACTCCCTTTACTCTTGAATGCTCACTTCATTCTTTCGGCCTCTCGGCTAGCCCAGAATGAAAGCAAAGGCGGAGAGTATATATCGAAAATATACCTCCGACCCGTGATAAATCAAGAGTAATTCAAGGCCCTAACCTAAAAGAAAAGATTAATTAAAACATCATAACATAATCGCTCTAACCTCGGATCATCAAGATCGAGTACAAGGAGGATTAGTTAATCATAATGGAGTGGAGGGGGGGGAGATGAGTAGAAAAACATAAGAAGAACACAAGCTAAAGGAAGAACAATTTTTATTAATGAAAAGGGCAAGTTACACTAATGAAAATTAAATTACAAGTGCATGAAAATTTAAACCCTATTCTAGCCTACATTAAGCACTAAGCAAGAAGAAAATTACATTAAAGCTAGCACAAACTATGATTAACTAGGGTTAACCAAAAAGTACAAAGAGAGGGGGAGAGAGAGAGAGAGAAAGCATGAAAAAGGATCAAGAAACAAAGGGGCAGCACCTCCCCCACTCAACCAAAGCTTGCTGAAATGGGAGGAGGGGGGGCTCAATTTATAGATTTTTATCGGGTTGGTCACGCCCTCCGACACGCCCTAGGGGGGGCGTGTCAGGGGGCGTGACAGGTACGGATTTGACCTCGGCTCTGGATTCTGGCGGGAGGGATGATTGCTTCGGTACGTCGGTGGTCACGCCTAGGTCACGCCCGTGACAGGGGGCGTGACAGGCATGTCATGTCCAAATCATTGGTCGGAAATCCGTCAGTCGCGAAAAAGGAGGGTGTCACGCCCCATGTCACGGCGTGACATGGGGCGTGACAGTACTATTTGGTGCTGAGGCGGAATGGATTTAATGCGGCGGCAGCTTTGCGGCAGAGGGCGACACGCCCATGGTCACGCCCGGGGAGGGCGTGACAGGGGGGCGTGACAGCGGTTTTGACCGTTTTCTGTCCCTTCCAGCAGGTGTCCTCGGGATCGGGTGACACGCCCTAGGTCACGCCCAGGGAGGGCGTGACACAGGGGGCGTGACAGGCCATTTTGGCAATTTTTCTGAAAACCTGCAAAAAGACAGGAAAAAGTTAGTGGCAATAAAATTTACATAAAAAGGATAAAAAATAAACTAATAATAGACATATTTTGTACAATATAAAATATAAAATACGATAATAGTTTAGGCTACAAAACGTATTATCAGTCGAACTATCTTTCTTGATAGGTCGACTATCTCTGTGCGCTTGATAGTTTGACTATCGCTCTGATAGTTCGACTATCTGCCGGGGTTAGTTCGTCTATTCTCTTCGATTG